>JAMWET010003116.1:0-718182 GCA_024036415.1 Prochilodus magdalenae
CGACTTCTGTATGTGTAGCTCAACAAACGTTGTGCTTATCAGTCTAAATTTATAATCATTTTTTGTTCCTGGTGACCTTTATCTTCCTTCCCAATAGCCCTGCAATCCCACATATCTCTCTGGGTGCAGCTGTTCCATTGATGATAAGTGTTTCTTTCTAAGCGGGTTTGGAGAAATTCTATTGGTCTGTACATCATGAATATTCACTGAAAGAAGAACTAAAGCGTTTAAACTGTGCAGATAAAGAGATCAAAGTTTTTGCACCACTAAAAATATATTAGAAAATATAGAAATATAATACTGTGGTACATCAAGTGTATATGTGGTATATTAGGATACGTACTGTTTCAGACTCTGATCAGTTGGAGCTGTTAAGTGTAACTGTGACTGTAGAGTCTTTAAGATCGTCAACAACATCCATTTAGATCCAGTCTGAACTTGGTACTGTGAGTATGCTAATACATATGGGCAAAAATAAGGCCAAAATTATTGACTGATATGATAATTGACCATATTTTGATTGGACAGGGTTACATCACCAGTCTCCAGATAAACCAGGAACTGGAATGAGCTGAAACAAAATTTGGCTAATTGTCAGAACTACAACCATACATGGCATTGATCTAGAAGTTTCGAGCCACTGTGTGCAGAATTAAAGGCTGACAGCAGCACAGTGTCAGACAGCTCAGGAAGTCAAGGGACTACTTTTAAGTCATATGGAGAAGTGGTAACGTCTGGGACTATCTATGCCACAACCCAAAAGTCCCTCTCCCTGAGCAGAGCATGTGACAACCCCCACGAGTCCTAATACTCTACAATAGAAGGGAAAAAAGGTTTTAATGGAAATATATTTTTTTGCAGTTTTTGGAAGCTCACCATTTCAAATTCTGTCAAAAATAACTTAGATGGAGATACACGTTTTCACCTTGATAGGAGTGATATATGAGCACACAGTCGCTCTTGTCCAGAACACCTTTTGATTCCTTGGACTCAAGTTGGGGGCGCATGTAGGATAATATGCTGCTAATATGCTTGTTGTGTGTCACGTACAGTTTTCCAAATGCTACTGTTGGACAAAATAATCTACAATATACACTTATCATCAAAAGAACAGCTGCACCCAGAAGGAAGAGTGGGATTGCGGTGCTATTGCTGAGGAAGATAAAGGTCACCAGGAAAAATAAATGATGCTATATTTACACTGATATGGACAATATTGTTTGAGCTACACATACAGAAGTAGTGTCTCTCAGTATGGCGTAGGGCCGCCATGTTTGCTAACCCAACATGGATGGAGTTGTAGAGGTTCCTAATGGTGAGTCTCTCATGACAGTCGGGCATGACACCATTGCAGTCTTTGGTGACAATGACGTGGTGTTAAGGACAGTTGTCGTAACAGTCTGTGTGCATGACATATGCACAGACATATGTAAGCATAAGTGCACTACCTGGCAACCCCAGTCTAGTGCTCATACCTAGAGAGAAGAAAGGTTATGGTGAGTATAAGTGCAGGTATTTTAACATACACATCTATTAGTGCTCACTCACCTAAGTGCTTTACAAAGAGATGGGTCTTCGGTCTGGGCTTGAAGACTGCGAGAGACTCCAGTGGGTGTTAATTCCACCATCTGGGAGCCAGGACAGAGAAGAGTTTGGTCACTTGTCTTCCACGTGTTTTCAGGGATGGCGGGTTGAGTCGAGTTGTGCTTGAAGATAGAAGGGCTCGAGGTACAGATCAACTCTTAACCATGGCCATAAGGTAGGGAGGGGCGGGTCCATTCTTGGCTTTTTAGGTGAGCATCAGAGTTTTAAGTCTGATGCAAACAGCTACAGGAAGTCATTGAAGAGAGTGCAGCAGTGGAGTGGCAGAGGTGGCAAGTAATTAAGTTTGTAAAAGACAACTTACTGTTCTTCTTATTCTTATTATTCGATGCTGAAATTTTAAACAGTTTCCCCGCCTACAGTTTTTGGCGTAGAACCACGTAATTTAGCAGGATCGTAGGTCCTATACACGAAAAGTGTGCTTGTGCTTTTCTAAGAATTCCGACATACGGTTTTCGTACAGCAGCTGTTTTTTGGGCGATTTCCCCCCCCCAAAAAAAAATCGTCAAAAAAGTGATGTCATAATGGGTCTCTCATACAAAGACCCACAGACACACAGCAGTGTCAGCTAAAACAATGGAGTTAATATGGAACAGTGAATTTAAGGTAGTATTGAATTTAAGGTGGTATGAGGGAATTTAAGGTGGTAAGAGTGATACTGGGGTGGCACAGAGTTTAAGGTGGTATGATTAAATTAAAGGTGTCAGGGAATTTTTTTATTTATTTTTTTTTTATTGGAAAAAGGCCATTTGACAATATCAAATTACAACTGCAATCATCCATTAGCACCTCAATTTTTATTATCTAAGGACAGTTCCAATATAGACCTATTTAGGTGCTTTGGTTTCAATGCTTGTAGATTTATGTACCTAATTACATACACACAAACCTCTTTTCTAGTCCTTGCTTTTCTTATAGTAAGAATATTGTAATATCACTACCACTTAAGAAACATGGAAATCTCTGACCTTCCCTTCAAATTGGTATCTTAGAAACTATATACATTCCAAAACAAAAGGTGGGGGAAAGCATGTTCATTAAGCAAGAGGAGAGAAAATGAAAAAATAATTGTTAAAAACCTTACACAAATTCTGGTTGCCGGGGTCTTATGTATACTTGCCACTTAGACCAAATTTGGCAGAATTTGGCCATCAGAAGTCTTAAGGAGTAAGTTAGCTTTTCCATAATATAAATTTTGTAAACAATGTCATACCAGTCAGAGAGCCGAGGAGGTTCAACCAACAGCCATTTTCTAGTGATTGCTTTCTTACTTGCAGCTAGCAAGGCTTTCAACAGTTTCATATCATTTTGACCTATGTCTAAAGAAAGGTTCCCCAAATAAAGTAAGCCAAAATCAAATGGTATATTAATCTGAAATATATTACAGAGAGCCTGATGGATATCCTTCCAATATCCAGATAGAACTGTACATTCCCAAAAGATATGGAAATGATTAGCATTGGCTGAGTTACACCTTCTCCAGCAGTCCGAACTTGAACCTTGGTATCGTTTCTGCACAGGTGTAATAAAAAATCAAAGGATATTCTTCCAGCAAAATTCTCTCCATGTTACGGAACTTGTCGTTGTCCACTGAAACTGACATATTTTTCCCCAATCATCTTCTGACAGCGATATTTTCCCCTCCTTCTCCCACTTTCCTTTAATATTCAGTGTGTTATCCCTCCTACACAGAAGAAGTTCTTTACAAATCCTAGAAACAGCCCCAGGACAAGTACCCGATTTACTAGTTGACCAAATAATTTTAAGGAGTCCTGTCTCCACAGCCTGTGGGTTTATATTTTTAAAATATGCATTGAAGTGACAGCACACTTGAAGATATCTATAAAAAACTTTCTGTTTCAATCCATAATCATCCTTTAAAGACTGAAATTATCTAAATACTCCTTTATGTAAAAAGGTAATGTATGTAAGGCCTTTCCCTACCCATACTTTAAAGCCTTTGTCCTCCTTATTGGGGAGAAACTTGCTATCATATGCACACCATTTCAGCAGTCTTATTGAATCCTGTATCCCACATAAAGTGATTATCCTTTCCCAAATTTTCATTGTTAGATTAATCCAGGGATTCTCCTTGTCCAAAAGCTGTTTCATTAATGTTCTATCAGATATTATAGCTTGCAGTGGAAAGTCCACTGCCAATGCATTTTCAATTTCCTTCCATCTTGCTGTATAGTGTTCACTACTCCAACCTATTAAAGGCTTTAATTGAGAAGCATGGAAGTAATCACGCCGACAGGGGAGGGAGATTCCTCCCTTTCTTTTCCCTGCTGTAGTATGGTATACTTAATTCTTGGTTTACGCCCCTGCCAGATAAACCTGGAGATCCATTTGTCCCATTCTCTAAATTGCTGATCTGATATCTCTATTGGTAGACTTTGAAAAAGATAAAGCAATCGAGGTAGTACATTCATTTTGATTATTTCTACCCTTTTCATTAGGGTGAGGCACGGGATAAGGTTCCATCTTTGCATATCTGCCTTTATTGTAGTATTTAAGAGACCATAGTTTTCCTGAAACAAATCTGATAAATCTTTTGATAAAGTAACCCCCAAACACTTTATTTTATTTGACTGCCAATTAAGTTTATATGCATCTCTGAGACTTCTAGGAGGGGAATAATTTAATGTAAGCACTTGTGTCTTTTGTATATTGAGTTTGTATCCTGAAAGAGCCCCATACTCTTCCAGTGCATTCATTAGTGCTGGGAATGATTGGGTAGGCCACCCTAGGTATACTAATACATCGTCTGCAAACAAAGCAAGTTGTTGTTCGATACCAAATACCTCAATCCCTTTAATTTCTCTGGTTTGTCTAATTATTTGACTCAAAGGTTCAATAAACAAGGAGAACAATAATGGTGAAATTGGGCACCCTTGTCTAGTTCCTCTTTCTAACACAAATGAGCCTGAGAGGTCTCCATTTATTTTTATTCTTGCACTGGGCTTATTATATATTGTTTGAATTATCTTAGTGAATGTAGGATGGAAGCCAAACTTTTTTAGAACTTTATAAAGAAAGGACCACCTAACAGAGTCGAATGCCTTCTCAGCATCTAAACTGATTAACATTGCTTCAAGATTGTTGTGGCTAATGTATCTCATTATATGTAGGGTTCTCCTAATGTTGTCCAGTGTTTGTCTCTGTTGTATAAATCCTGTCTGGTCTAAATGAATTAAATGTGGCAGAAACTTCTCCATTCTTCGTGCTAGAATTGAGGTGAAAGGTTTATAATCCAAATTAAGGACGCTGATTGGCCTGTAATTCCCACAATCCAGACTATCCTTTTCCTCTTTGGGTATGACTGATATAATTGCTTCCCTCCATGAGGGTGGGATTTCACCTGTTTCTATTACCCCATTCATTGCTGATAACATGACAGGGGCCAGTTGTTCTTTGAAGAGCTTATACCACTCAGAGGTATATCCATCTGTTCCTGGGAATTTTCCTGGCTTTAATCTAGAAATGGCTACATTCAATTCTTCAGCTGTAATCTTCTGTATAAGCCTTTCATTTTGTGAATCTGTTACTACTGGTAGATCCAGGGAGTCTAGAAACTTGTCAATTTGTTGATCATTTGGCACATCTGGTTGGGAGTATAGATCTTTATAATAAACCTCAAAACTTTCTTGTATTTTCTCTATTTTAGATTCCACCTCTTTAGTTTTCGGGTTTCTAATTCTATAAAGGGTACTATCTGCTTGTTGTTTTCGCAGTCTGTAGGCTAAGAGCTTCGCTGATCTTCCTCCTGCTTCATAGTGTCTTTGTTTCAAGTACATAAGTTTCTGTTGTATTTCCAAATTGTATATGTCATTGATTTCATGTTTTAATCTATTTATTTCCTGTTAAAGATTTGAGTGGGATATATTGTAATTAATTGTCTGCAAGCTTTTTAGTTCTTTCTGCATTTGTTCTAATTTCTGAGCCCTTAATTTCTTGTTTAGAGAGGTTATCCCTATAATTTTTCCTCTCATGACAGCCTTCATAGGATCCCATAGAATAGCCGGTGAGACATTCCCATTATCATTTTGCTCCAAATATTCTCTAATGGCAGTTCTCAAATTCTGTACAGTCTGAAGATTATTTAAAATGTTTGAATTCAACTTCCATAACGTTGACCTACGTTTCTTGTTTAAAATTATGGATAAATAAATGGGAGCATGATCAGACAGGTCTATCACACCAATGTCACAATCTCTGACTCTATCTCCATCTTGACTAAAAGTAAAAAAAATAATCTATTCTAGAATAAGTTTGATGTGGTGTGTATAATCTCTACCTGATGGATACTTTTCCCTCCAAATATCTATTATCCCTAATTCTTTCATCACCATATTAACTCTCTTACAAACCGAATTTTGTTGTATATTCAATCCAGAGGAATCTAGATTTGGATTTAGATGAATATTCAGGTCGCCCCCACAGATTAGCATGCCCTGGGAATCAGCCATCAACTTAAATAGCCTTTTGTAAAAATTCCATTTACTTCCAGGAGGAGCATATATGTTTAAGAGTGATACAACTAATCCGTGTATTTTCCCTGTTACCATTACAAACCTCCCATCCTCATCTTTAATATCCGATATGTGGTCAAATTCCAATGTATTTGAAATCAAAATGTGATTTTCACATTTGTGAAATTCAAGTGTGTTTCCTGAAGATATGCAACCTGCGCCCCATCCTTTTTAAGTTTAGATAAAATTTTCCATCTCTTAATTGGATTTAAGTCCCCATTGACGTTAAAAGAAATTATTTTGTACCGTTGAATCCCTCTGCATTCCTCTCTACATGGATAAAATAATAATAATAATAACTTCGATAGACTCTCCTCTCCACTTCCTCTCCCTAGGACACAACAGACACTTCCCCTTAACAATAAGAACAATTGCAAATCAACAAAATATAAGTAGAACAGTTCAGAAACAGAAACAACAGAAAGTGTTCTTAGTGGTTCCGAAAGTGAGGTCTTCATGCAGGCCTTGAAGAAGTCCACCCTTCTGGAGGGAAGGCCTCCAACTTTTGTCTTTTTAGGAGGGCCCTCCATTACTGAACTATAGTGGCAACACCTATCAATCCCGACTAAATTACTTTAACTCGTCTGACTAGGATAGTATATTCCTCTATGTTTTCCCAACCTAGCGTCCTGCTAGAAATAATTGAAATTCTTATTGTAACCTCTTTTCTCAACTGATGCAGACTCCAATCAAACGTTCAGTTCAAAAACAGTTTTTTTTTTCCCTTTTTTTTTCACCCTTCGAGTTTGATTCAGTACCTGACTTAAAATGAAATCTACTCTTGGCCATCCTATCGCTTGAAGACACTCAATTTTTCTCCTGCCCGTGCCCTGCCTGGTTGCCACGTCAATCGCCGTATCTGATTCAGAAGCTTGCTGGGCTGTGAGATCACCGTTACTGGTAGCCCCCGGTCCGCCATATCTCGTGTTGCCTCCTCCACTGTCTCATATGTTATTGTCCCTTTGTCTTAAAAAACTTTTAGCTTTGCTGGATACAGAGTTCGGAACTTTATGTTGTTGTCTTTTAGTGCTTGTCGTGCTTCAGTGTATTCCCTTCGTCTTACGAGGATTCCCGATGCATAGTCATGATCCAGGGTTATCTTACTGTTTTTCCACATAAAGCTTCTCTTTTGCCATGCTGGTTTCAAGATTTCTTCCTTTGTTCTGTAACTCAGAAATCTCACGACCAGTGATCTTGGTGGCGGTCCAGCAGGTGGCTGTGCCCCCCGAGCCCGGTGCGCTCGCTCTATATGAATGTCCGTGGTGGATGCTATTTCGAGGTTCTCTCTGAGCAGTTTTTCAACAAAAGTAATCATAGAGCCTACCCGTATATCCTAACGTTCTCACGCCTTGAGCGACTCTCGTGGTCCATTAGACTATCTTGAAGCTGCATCTGAAATTTTAGCATCTCAGTCACAACCTCTTCCGTGCCTTGTATTCTTTCTTCGTTCTGGACGATTCGTGCTTCAACGTCATCGAGCTGACTCTTACAGTCTTGACGAAAGTCCCGTATTTCTCTTAGAATCAACTCCAGACTCGCTGTTTCTGTTGTCTCCTCCGCTTGTCCGCCATCATGGCTGGTGGCTTTAGCAGGCGAAGCGCTACCACAGGAGTCTGATTCGTCGTCACGTTTTTCGAGTTGTTGGGTCATTCCCTTGCCCTTAAACCTAGTCGCCATGCCTGCCCCGTCTTCCATATAGTAAGTCCGATCACTTTTTGGTAGTAAATTCGAAGTTCTGGGGCGTTTCTTACACTTTTAGTTGGGAGACTGTTTCCTAAGTGGCCATCAGGCTGGTGACGTAGTCGGAACCCCCCGGTGTCAGGGAATTTAATGTAGTAGGAAAATTAAGAGAGTAGAAGTGAATTTAAGGTGGCATCAAAGTTAAGGTGGAAGGAGTAAATTTAAGGTGGCAATGAATTTAAGGTGGCAGGACATTTAAGGTGGTAGGCGTGAAGGTAGTTCAACTTTTAAACGTTTTAATGTAATAATCAGCCTTTTACAAGCCAACTTAAAGTTCGTTCACACATTTTCCCTCTCTAGTTCAGCTTTACCTTTCTTGGCTTCTTTACATTTTTTGCAGCTGCTTTTTGTATGCATGAGCGTGAGTAAACTTAGGAAGATTATCCAGACATTCCTTCTAACATGTAAATTCAGCTATGTTAGAGTCAGTAATCACTGATACAGCTTTAATCCTTAATTTTTTAATCTAAACCACACCACTGGATCCCTAGTGATCTACTGCACTGGTATTTTGAGAACCTTCATACACTGAGTCATCTCACTGCTGTCTCTGGAGCTGCTCTCTATTGGTCCACTCCACCATGGGTTTGGCTTGAAGGTCTAGCCCTGCTTTAATGACGTAGCTTAACAGGAGATCAGTAGAGCCCTGGTCTGCCAGTAGCAGGTTTTATGGAAGGTTCTTTAATCAAAGTCCTGAAGGCACCACCATGTGCCAGTTATCCTGAGGGGTTTGGCCAAGGCGTATGGTATCTCAAGCCGCTGGGGTAGTGGGGTGCTATATATCATACACAGCTGAAAGAAGTAAAACCTCCAGAATGATCTGGATTTCTACATTCATTAATTATAGAATATGGTCTGATCAAAGTCACCTCTACAGACAAACACAGACAAACTACACTAATAACACACCCAAAGCTACGCTGTTCATGCCTTCTATTGAGCATATTAAGCATTACTAGTTTTAATAACCTGTAGAACCCCTTGAATCATCTCTATCAATTTTTTTTTCTGTAGCTGCTAATAGATCTGCATAATATTAATACTCCTGCAAATCCTGTATTTCAGTTCATCAGTATGCCCATTACTGCCCTCTTCAGGTCCCTACTCTCAGTAGAGTTTAGTCGAGTCAACATTTTTATTTATACCAGACTTTTTGACAACAGATGTAGCAACAGCATCAGACCACACATGATAGGCAGCTGTTTAGCTCAGGCAAAGAGGACATACAGACGGTTAGCTCTGACAGAAGATCTGAACACACTATACGATGTTAACAGAGTGCAGCAGAGTGCTGGCTACATATCATTACAGCATAGCTAAAAGAGAGACCCAGAAGGTAACGAAGACGTGAGGGCTCCCTGAGTCAGCGCCTCTCTGCCCCACCGTCTACAAACCTGAGTGAACATGTAGAGCAGCCAGATCAGTTTGTTCACGACACCAAGACTTTTTACAGATGTACCAGGTGTGACTAAGAAGCTGTTAAGATTGAGTGGTAATACAGACAGCTTGTTTCTAACAGTTTTGAGACCAAGAAGAAGGACTTCTGTTTCAGAAGGAGAAAGTTACTTGACATCCAGTATTTTATGTCTTTAACACAGTCTTCTATATTATTAAGTTGAAGTGTATCATCTGGTCTAGCATCGGCATAACAGTGGAAGTTTATGTTATGGTTTCTGATTATGGTACCAAGCAGTAATACACACACACACACACATATATATATATATATATGGGTAAATGGTATAGGTCCTAAGACGGTCTATGTGGAACACCAAACTATACTTTTGTGTGAGTGGATGACTAACTGTTTATATTTACAAATTGATGGCGGTCGCTTAGGTAAAATATGAACCATGAAAGAGCTTTTCCTGTTACTCCTACCAGGTTTTCCAGCCTATCTAGCAGGATGGAGTGGTCTATTGTGTCAGATGCTGCACTAAGATCCAGTAGGACCAGTAAGGATGAGTTTCCTCTGTCAGAAAATACTAAGAGATCATTTACAGTTTACACTAGAGCTGTCTCAGTGCTATGATGAGGCCTAAATCCAGACTGGAATTTTTCGTGTATGTTATTCCTGTGCAGATAGGAGCTTAACTGCTGTGCTACAGCTTTCTCTAAAATCTTTGATATAAATGGAAGATTTGAAATGGGTCTGTAGTTTGCTAGCTCATGAGCATCAAGATAAGGTTTCTTAATTAAAGGCTTAATTACTGCTAATTTAAGGGATTTTGGGACGTAACCAAGGCTAAGAGATGAGTTTATTATAGACAGAAGAGGCTTGGTTATTTCTGGCAGGACTTGTGGCAGAACACTACACTGTGAGAGGAAGCTTCTGTTATATCCCTTCATTCTCCCTGGAATTACACCTTCAGGGAAATGCAGAATGTATTATTACATTACTGCGAGGTGGATCTAAACAGGCAGCCACACTCATATCTCATATCTAAAAAGGTAATCAGCTCAGCATTTTTGATTTTCCAGATAGAAACCATACCTGTAAGGCACTAGGGCAGTACACATACAATGCAGGTTATGTTGGATGGTACTGAGGGGTGGATGACGCATGCGGGTGGATGACGCAGGGTTGAGCATGATAACTTTCACTTTCGAATCTTTGAAGTCTACTTTTGTCCTCAGCTAATGCACAGAACACTGCAAAGCCGCTCAACAACAGTCACCTTACTTTGGCATACAAACTGCAGCCTAATCAATGTTTTGTTACAGCAGCCACAGCTTTACTGGATAACTCACTGTGAAAATAAGCCAAACTAAAATATAAAACAAAATTATGTGTTTTAGGACCTTCAAATGTCTGGGTTTAGTCTAGAACTGCATTTTCCAAATTGTCTGTTCCATCTTAAGTGGTGTAGCAGTTACATTCTTGAGCATTTAGGAAACATAAATAACTTCAGCCTCTTTAGAAAACCTTCATGCAAATCTCTGTTAGCATTGTGCTAATGTTTTGAGAGAGATGTTTATGGTCTGAGCTGAACACCTTGTTCTAACAGTCATGGTTTACCACTGCATATTAGAGATGGTGTTAAATTCAGATGCCCTATTGAAGAAACTAGTTAAATTTATTTAAATTTCATTTTAAATCCAAAAAAGTCTGCTATGTTATGGAGTTCCCAAGTTTACGACAAGACTGAACAAAACTATTTCTCTTCTTATCATTGCTGTGAACTTACCTCTGCCTTGTCAAGACATGCATCCACATCAACCCTATATTGCAGATGGAGCTCAGGAAGGGCCCCGTACAACAGAGGCTTTAATCTGATCTGAGAGGACCAGTTTTTACATTCACACAGCTATTCCAATCTGCATTGGTTTACCTCAGAAACAGTCCACCATACGTCTTGATATGTCTCTAGGTGGACAGAACATCTGCAGATCCCACAGTAAAGAACATTTAAAATCATATATTTACAGAAATTATGTTTCTGATCTGATCTATTTAAAGACATTATAGAGCAATATAATAAATGTATACAAGATCATCATTTATGGGGTACTTTTTATTGTCACAAACCTCTTAATTTACACTAAACCCTACATTTATACTAAACTTTAAGCCCTTAAACCCTGAGTCCTAAACTTACACTAACCCCTACATTCACACTACACTCTAAACCCTAACCTTCAAACTTACACTAAACTCTGGTTCCTAAACTTACACTAACCCCTACATTCACACTACACTCTAAACCCTAACCTTCAAACTTACACTAAACCCTGAGTCGTAAACTTACACTACCTCCTACATTCACATTACACTCTAAACCCTAACCTTCGAAATTCCACTAAACCCTGAGTCCTAAACTTACACTACCCCCTACATTCACACTAAACTCTAAACCCTAACCTTCACACCTACACTAAACCCTGAGTCCTAAACTTAAGTTTACGACTCAGGGTTTAGTGGAATTTTGAAAGTTAGGGTAACCTTCGAAATTCCACTAAACCCTGAGTCCTAAACTTACACTACCCCCTACATTCACACTAAACTCTAAACCCTAACCTTTACACCTACACTAAACCCTGAGTCGTAAACTTACACTACCCCCTACATTCACACTAAACTCTAAACCCTAACCTTCACACCTACACTAAACCCTGAGTCCTAAACTTACACTACCCCCTACATTCACACTACACTCTAAACCCTAACCTTCACACTTACACTAAACCCTGAGTCGTAAACTTACACTAACCCCTACATTCACACTACACTCTAAACCCTAACCTTCACACTTACACTAAACCTGAGTCCTAAACTAACACTACCCCCTACATTCACACTACACTCTTAACCTTAACCTTCACACTTACACTAAACCCTGAGTCCTAAACTAACAATAACCCCTACATTCACACTACACTCTAAACCCTAACCTTCACACTCAAACAAAACCCTGAGTCCTAAACTTACACTAACCCCTACATTCACACTACACTCTAAACCCTAACCTTCAAACTTACACTAAACCCTGAGTCCTAAACTTACACTAACCCCTACATTCACACTACACTCTAAACCTTAACCTTCAAATTACACTAAACGCTGAGTCCTAAACTTACACTAACCCCTACATTCACACTACACTCTAAACCCTAACCTTCAAACTTACACTAAACCCTGAGTTGTAAACTTACACTAACCCCTACATTCACACTACACTCTAAACTGCGTCTTAGAGATGGTAGGAAAGTTGGACCACGAGCTTTCTGTCTTTGCATCCATGCTCGTACATGATCTATATCTGTTGCTATCTGTCCTGAACCTACCTCTGCCCCGACAAGACATGCATCCACATCAACCATATAACGTAGAAGTACGTTAGCAAGGACTGCATAAACATCAGGTCTTATCTGATCTGAGATCTGCATCACTTTACCCCAGAAGCCATCTGCCATACAGCCCTGATTTGTCTCTAGGTGCCAAACAGACAAAACTGTTTTTTAAGAAAAAATATAAATGTAAAAATAATTTTATTGCGTACTGTGCATTATATACAAGTGATTTAAACTTCCCAACAGTAGTATGTTTTGGTGTTTATGGACCAGTCTACAGCAAAAAACCATTCTTAGGGTACATTCTATGGTGAGGTGTCTCTCCCTTACTTTTAAAGTGATTTTAAAAAGATTTAATGAGAAATGAGATTTAATTGATAATGAGATTCAATTTTAAAAATGTCTTATGGTTTTATGTCAGCTATAGTTTTTAGAGCAGGAAGTGCATTCATATTCCTCATGGCCACATGGTGAGCAGTTAGTTTGTTTAAAAGTTGATTTAAAACAATGTTTTTTTAGCATTGTTTTAAAATCATTTTAAGCCAAAGTCTGATATCAGCATGGGACATTAAGAACCTTTATTACTCAAACATAACTTTTCTGCAGCTCAGTAATATTGTTGTGTTTTAGTTAAAAATATGAATGTATGTGTGTACAGCTGTCTAAAGCTGTGTTTGCTAGTCATGTAGATAGTCATGTTCTACATTAAATAAGCTAAAATTGTCACCACCTAAACAGGCACTACTTGTGAACGGTGTTAGGTAGTGGTATGATTGAATGGAAAGTTGAATTATTAGTTTTAATAAAATTAACATATTTGAGGTATAGGGCCACTCGAGGCTAAATACTGGGAGAGGCTCTAGCACCCCCTGCGACCCAGAAGCACAAGCAGCTCAGAAGACGAATGAATGACTGACCATTCATCTATCACAGTTTCCCACTTATCACTCTCACAGTGTTTTTCCACAGAGGGATATGATATTGTCATGCCCCTCATGGCAGATTTTGGCCACCCCCCTTATAACAGCATATATAAGGCTGTCTGTGTTCTCTGCATCCTCTCAGGAGAGGTTTCACACTCACAACATTTCATTCCTTACCAGCAGCTTCAGGTGAGTTGAATTCTTTGAAATGCTTGCATTTCTGTAATTATCATCTTTTCTTATGTAGTAGGTTAAGTTATAAGGTGTGAGCTGTACAATATAAACACATACCAACATGAGTATATGTGGATTTTTTTACACTTTACATGTTGTTTCACACACTTTTGGGAAAGCAAAAACTTCATTTTTCACTTTATAAAGGATAATATTGGGTTTTGTAGATTTGACATGTTCCACTGATTTGGTTTTTGAAAGTTTAATTCTACTTTTACCATCAGTGTTTAAACTGTTGTCAGTTCTGCTGAGATCCATATCTGTTCTATACAGGTTGGTGACAAATGTTCTCCAGTAATAATAATAATAATAATAATAATATGGCTGTCTAACTGAACTAGAGCTGAGCTCCACAGTTTAGAAGCAGTGTAACTAAGAGAGTCTACTGAAGGTGTGCAGAAGGTCTGTAGATCTAAGCTCACCAGCTGGAAAAAAGAGCGACATTCTATAATAAAAGCAGCTTCATAAAACAGTAGCAGAACTTTAGTGTCTATTCTAATATTTGATATGAGCATGCTGTGAAATTCATTAATCATTATTGTTTGTTTACTGAATGTGTTTTATCATGTTCTTTTACATGCAGTAAATCCTTACTGTAGAGTGAATCATGGTGGAGTACACAGTTGAGGTGCAGAGCAGCACTGTTCTCACTCTGGAGGAGATCTACATCAGGCTCATTGGCTCCATCTGCGACAGTAAACCCCAGGTTCTCCACACCTTCTTAATTTTAGGGGTAAGTTTTAAATGCTGCCTGTCAACAATAGTCCAGATTATCACTGGTTTTAATGAGTCCCTGTGACTGAACCACACCTAATACCTCCACAAGCACCAAAAACATCTGTGATTGGATTTGGTATGTACTGAACAAGTTTTTGCATATTTCGATGAGAATTCCACACAGATTGGGATTTTAGTCACTGCTGCTAGACCCGTATGACCGTACGCATCCATACACCTGCAGATTCAGGTACTTTCTTAACACTATGGTCTTTGGCATGCCCAAATGCAGTCACTCCTTTTAGCCAATCATTAACATCTGCCTTGGAGTCATTTTCCACACATGGAACGAGACATTCACTGCATTGTACCATCTTTTCCCAATCTATGGATCCCATCACTCACACCCAGCAGGTATTTATAGCCCCTTCATCCAAGTGAAGCATGCATCATGCATGCTTCAGCCCTACTTTTAGACACCTGCAGCTATCACATGGATTTACTGCACTCCATCAGCAGCACCTGATTTCACAACCTGAAGACTGATTAGATATAGAAAGTATTAAATAATTACTGGACTTCCTTTATGAGAGAAAATGGTTAAACAACATATGTGAAATCACTACTTACTGTATTAATGTCTACGCATCACTGAAGCTGCAGCATTTTGTACTAACAGGTACCTACATCCAAAGTCTACTGTTCAGAAAGTCTTGGTACCCTCCTGGTGGTTGAATTGGAGGCCAAGCCAAGCAGATACGAGGTCTTCCTTCAGGAGTGGTATTGTGCCAAACTCGTGGTGACCACACCTGAAGGAGCCAAAATCCACTTCCCCTGTTACCAGTGGCTGGACAGGAAAAAGCCAGTGGTGTGCCTCAGAAGCGATAAAGGTTAGTGTGGTAGTCTAGGACTGATCGTTCGCAGCAGTGTAGTGTACTTTTAGTTAGTTAAGTTATAAAAGTTCTATGAAAAAGATCGCTTTAGAACTGTACATGCGAGATGTTTTCGAGGGCTAGAGCAGAATGACTTCTTTTATTAAAACATATTTTCCATTTTTAATTTTCTGTCTTTTTTAAAATGCATTCTGTGTAGCTGCACTTAGAAACAAGGAAACAGAGATTGCACTCCTTTACCAAAGGCAGCAGGAGCTCAAAGCAAGGCGTCAAGAATTCAGGTAGGTAAATGTAAAGGAGGTTTATGGCACGGCTACTAAACTGGTTTCTTACAGGCTTAGCTCTGCTGAGATTACCATCATCCCTGTTTAATGGTGTAATTATGCAAGATAAATAATCAATATTCAGTATGTTTGTTTAATTGAATAAATATACAAGATACTTTCATGAGCACCAATAACAGATGTGACTGGATTTGGCATGGACTGGACAAGTTTCTGGATGTAGGCCACATCAATGTTCAGACTTCTTTTACATCAAAGTATTGGTCAGTTAGTCTAGATTTGGTGGATGCCTTCCCTGGCACAATTCTGAGCAGAGTTTCCCGTAGATTGTAATTTTAGCCACTGCTGGTAGACCTGAATGACGCTTCCGTACATCTGCAGATTCAGCTCCTTCACACTATGCAGTCACTCATTAACATCTGTTCTGGAGCCATTTTCCCCACATGGAACGAGACATTCACTGCACTATACCACCTCTTCCCAATCTATGGATTCCATTACTCACACACCGCAGACATTTATAGCCCTGTAATCCAGGTGCAGCGCCATCTGCAGGAACAAGACAGCCATCCAACTTTAGCCTCATGAAACAGTGTTCAGTTCTCACCTGATGATTACAGGGAAGGTCACACACATGGGATATTCTACAAGCTGATTTATAGGAATTGACTCTCACCCAGGACCAATTTACATCTACATTATAGCATTTAGCTGACACTCCTACAAAGAGCGACTTACAAGGCTCAGCATATTATAGGTCCAAGGATTCTTAATGGCGTAGAGCAGCATAGTCACCCAGACCGGGAATCAAACTCCAGTCTTCCACACGGGCTGGTAGGTCACAGACAGAAAGTGTTGTTATCCATTGTGCCACACCAATCACAAGTTACATGAGTACTAACCTCCTCACAGCCTGACTTGTGACCTAATGCCCTTTTGTATACATTATTTTGTTGTCCTGTATAGAATATATTTTAATGTATTATTGTCCAGTGTGTTTATTGGCTGCTGTTATGTGTTTAAGGAACACATTTTGTTCCAATGTGCACAAGTTAAGAACATTTTAAGAAATGACATATATCACATGACATTATCATATCTGTTGTGCAGATGGAAAGAATATCACTATGGGGTGCCTTATGTTATTGATGCTAAAACAGCATCCGATTTGCCATGTGAGGTCAGGTTCTCTTTCATCAAGAGTATAGAAATGAAGTACAACAGCGCAGAAGCGTAAGTTCCACATGTTTTAATGGTCATCAATTTAAAACTACAGTAATTAAGTTAATGAACCTCATGAAGAATATTCTATTTTGTTTCTCAGATTGGTGGAGCTGGAGTTTGAAAGCTTGATTCACTGCACAGACACATGGCGCTCACTAGAAGAACTTCACGCAGTCCTCCGGTACCCAAAGTATAACGGTACTTCACTCAAAGGCTAAAAATGATGAACTAACCACTATACTAGGTCCAGCACATTCTCATACAGATTCACCATCAACAGAATAGCTGCACCCAGACGAAGGTGTGGGATTGGATGCATAGTTAAGCTGTCTGAAAATGGTGCTAGCACTAACAGAATGACTCATGGAGGACATCACTGCTCGATGAATGTCTGCAATTGTGGCTGTTGGGTGATAAGGCCTTCCTTGCTGCCAACTTAAATTATTAGCATGTCTCACAATGTCAATCCTACCTACCAAGTTTCATCCTGTCGGTTGATTCCTTCTGTGTTTTTGATGATGAGTGTTTGATGACATGTTTTTATAGAATACGTCTGGAAGCACTGGGACTCTGATGAATTCTTTGGCTATCAGTTCCTGAATGGACTTAACCCCATGCTGATTCAGCATTGCTCCGAGCTACCCAACAACTTCCCGGTCACAAATGATATGGTCAAGTCGTCTTTGGGAGGAAGCTGCTTAAAGACGGAAATGAAGGTAGAGTGCTAATCCAGACTAACAGACCAGTGTTCTCTCCTAGACATGCTATAATTCTCATTTCTGTTCTTTCAGGAAGGGAACATCTTCCTCTGTGACTATAAAAGACTGAGGGACTTTGAGGGAAATGTGATTAACAACAGGAAGCAGTTTGTGGCCGCTCCTCTCTGCTTACTCTTCAGCACCCCTGAGAAGAAGCTAATTCCCATCGCGATCCAGGTAAACTTTGCATAGTTTCCTAACAGAATGTTTTAGAAATATTCCAGGGGCCATTATAACTTTAACATAGTTGGAGAAAACTCAACAGAGAAACCCAACAGAGTTCAGGCCACATGGCTCTAGTGTGGGGGCTTGAGCCCTTTTGACCTCAGGCCACCTCTATTGACAATAGCTGGATCTTACATCACTCTGTGTTTCCTGGTCCTGACCTGGGTTATTGCTGAAATTATATTTCATCAAAAATGTCGTTTTAAAGAGATGTTTGCATGCTGGAATTTCCATCACTGTGGTGATAAGTGACAGCATGCAAAGCTTTGGCATCTCTTACTACACTATTTAAACACTATTTGGAGGCTGAAAACTGAATTACAGCCATTTGTAAGATGGCATAAGCCGTTGATTTGGTTCTATAAACAACAGGGAGCAGCATATCACCTAAAAGTTGTGGTGTCTACGGTTAATGTAAGAAAATCTCAGTCCCTATTCTTCAGTGTTAACCCTGAATAAAACTGCAAACTACTGGAACCTTTAGGGTTCTCAGGAGGAAGTAAGACAGGCAAGGTTATGGTTCATAATTGGCTTACTTTCAGTTTAATAAACCAGCACCAAACACGGCAAAAAGACACAGCCTCTCCAGAGCTAACAGCCAACAACACAGCACCCTGGAAAACTTACCATTCCATCTGTCTAAGGCTCATCAGTATAAAAGTAAAGGGTTAGTAATTTAACCATTCTGTCCAACATAAACATTTCTACTGTACGGAACTACATACAGTATAACGCACCAACAGCAAGTTATTTCCAGGGCAGATAGAAAGCAAAGCCCTACCTGGCCATGATGTAACCCTACCTGGCCATGACTTCTGACCTTTTCTTTGGTATCTTTGTAACCACCTCAGTGCAGTGCTGATTAATCTGAGCAGGCAATGTTCTATTACCTAACCTCCCCAGAGACTGGTGGCCTGGTAGACAGAGCATAGGTGCGCCAGCACGACAGCACTGCAATTAAAACCTGGATTTTACAGTAGATGAACTGTCGCTAATTTAACAGTCCCCAATTTTTCCCAAACAATTTTCGTAAAAAAAAAACAACGTTCCCATATCCCATGGAACCTACAGATTGCTACACTGGATATGTGTGTGGGGCTCCTGCATTGATTGGGGGACATTTCCGAGTTGCTCATCTGTTTGTATAGAGAATCCTAGTCAGACACCCGCCAATCACCAGTGAGGCTTGTAATGTTTTCGATGACAGTACACGCGTGACACTGTGGATCAAGGAACATTAAATGTGTAAGTGTATTTATATCACTTCTTTTGTTTACTGCTGAACGTTGTTTCTTGCCGTTGTTCACTGCTCCTTTTATTGTCTACCTGCGCTTGAATGATCTAACTGGGAACAGTCCCTTTATCATGATAAGATGTTAGAATACGCCATTACCGTGACGCAGCTCTATTTTTTCATCCTCCTATGTTGGACTGATTTCACTCCTACAGCACTACAATCACTTACTATCCCCTCTTCAGGTACACAGTGGTACTATGAGATGGGACGGGCCAGGGCTACCTGGTTAGCATGCTAATTAGCTCATATAAAACATGGTTACACTCTATACAACAGATAGTTATGTAGAGCAAATTAAGTTTAGTTCATGTTTTGAAGCCCTCCTTTCTTCTTGAGCCTACACCAAGATTAAAACTCTCTAACGGAAGTTAGAGAAGATATTGGGCTGCTGTTCTGGGGGGGTTTGCTTAAAGTTAGAAGACCAGACTCATCCTAGCTCAGGCTTACAAGCTTTAAATGTGCCCCTGCAGCTGTACCAGGAGCCCAGCCAGGAGAATCCCATCTTTCTTCCCACCGACTCCAAATGGGATTGGCTCCTGGCGAAGATCTTTGTGCGGAGTGCAGAATTCCATGAACACGAGCTGAACTTCCACCTGCTGCAAACACATCTGCTGGCTGAGGTTTTCTCTGTCGCAACACTGCGTAACCTGCCTTCAGTTCATCCACTCTTCAAGGTAAGCATCTCAGAGTTCAGCACCTCTGTAAAACTGGGTGAGAAATGAAGAAATCCTTCTAATGCAGTACAATTTACGGGCACACATACACTATATTGCCAAAAGTGTTCCCTCCCCGAATCCAAATCATTAAATTTAGGTGTTCTAGTCACTTCCATAGCCACAGGTGTATAAAACCAAGTACATAGACATGCAGACTGCTTCTTCATGAATTAGTGCGAGAAAGGGTCACTCTCAGGAGCTCAGTGAATTCCAGCCTGGTACCATGATAGGATGCCCAGTCCAGTTGTAAAATATTTCTGTCAGTGTAATTATAAAGTGGAAGTGACCTGGGACAACAGCAACTTAGCCACAAAGTGGTAGCCTGCGTACAATTACAGAGCAGGGTCAGCAAATGCTGAGGCACAATTTCTTCAGAGTCAATCACTACAGACCTCCATACTAGCTAGAACAGTGCAGAGAAAACTTCATGGAATGGGTTTCCGTAACCAAGCAGCTGCATCCATAAATTACATAATCAAGTGCAATGCAAAGGGTTGAACGCTATGGTGTAAAATGCCACCATTGGACTCTAGAGCAGTTTGTGAGAGTTTGTGGAAGGCCCCTTCCTGTTCCAACATGACCGCGCACCTGTGCACAAAGCAAGGTCCATAAAGACATGGATGAGTGAGTCATGTTGGAACAGGAAGGGGCCTTCCACAAACTCTTCCCACACAGCTGGGAGCATGAAATTGTCCAGAATCCTTTCCTTTCACTGGGAGAACTGGACTGGCCTGCACAGAGTCCTGACCTCAACCCGATAAAACACCTTTGGGATGAATTAGAGCAAAGACTGCGGGCCAGGCCTTCTCGTCCAACATCAGTGTCTGACAGCATAAATGTGCTTATGGAAGAATGGTCAGAAATTTTCATAAACACATTCCTAAGCCTTGTGGAAAGCCTTCCCAGAAGAGTTGAAGCTGTTATATCTGTACAAGATGGGCTGGCATCATGTTAAATGCAAGGTTGGGATGTCACTCAAGTTCATGTGCACGCGAAGGCAGACAAATGAACACTTTTGGCAATATAGTGTATTCAGTTCAAGTCAAATCAACTTTATTGTCATTATACTAATACTGGGTTGTGCAGTATAACAAAACACAGTCAGGCTCCTTCTCCAGTGCAGTGTAAGAGTATATGTGTATATAAATAAATAGTGTAGCGCAAATGTACAAAAACAATGTGCGTAAACAGTACAGTAGGATATATGCCAAGTGTAGAGCTGTATCGGTAAGTATGGTTGTAAACAGTATAGATATATAAAGTGTACAGTGCAGGTAGTATGTTTAATACTACAGCTTAATGTTCAGGTAACAGCTAAAAAGCTTAGTACAGATGTTCAGTATAGATAAATTAATATAAATAATAAATACACAGCTGGATGTTCAAATATACAGGTTAAAGTTAAGGTGCAGTGCAAACAGACTTGCAAGGTAGTGGAACACGGCATGTGCTGGGATGATCCAATCTAGAAATCAGTAACAGTCTTTAGTGATCTAGTCATGTTCTGGTAGTCGCTGCCGGAGTGACCAGTTTGGCGGCTCTGGTGGTTCTGGCTCGGATGTACCTCTTTCCGGATGGCTGGTTGAAACGGGGTGACTGGGGTGTGTGGGGTCTGAGGATATGTTGACTGCTTTCCTTGTCGTAGATGTCCTGTATGGGTGGGAGTTGCGGTGATATGCTGTGCAGTCTTTACCGCCCTCTGCAGGGCCTTGTGCTCAGCAGAGGTGGCACTACCATACCACACAGTGATGCAGCTTATCAGGATTGCAGAGGAGCTGCTTGTATCTAGAGCCTGCCTGTATTTACTTCCAGTGTATACAGTCACTTTACATTTGCACACATACATTTTCTTGACATTGTAGAGCATTTGATTGTAATGGCAGCTCTCTCCCTATAACAAAATCTGCTTACAGTGGTGTGAAGGAGTGTTTGCCCCTTCATGATTTCTTATTTTTCTGCATGTTTGTCACTCTTAAATGTTTCAGATCAACAAACAAGTTTAAATATTAGTGAAAGATAACACAAATAAACACAAAATGCAGATTTTAAATCAATGTTTTTATAAATTAAGGGAGAAAAAATTCCAAACCTACATGGCCCAGTGTGAAAAAGTGATTCTCCTTTCCAACACCTTGGTATAAACTTTCCCAGGGAGACTGTGTAACGTGATATTTTCTTATTTGATACAAACTCTCTGGGGACCTTTCTTAAAAATAGGAGCCACAAACCAGGTCTGTTAGCCCAGTGGTCCTGTGCTATTTGTAGTGGAAGGGAGAATAGTTTTCCCAAACTGTTGCTTCCATCTTGGTTTGTTTCCATGCTTTAAACACCCTGTTTGATCAGTCATCACAAACTACCACAGCTTAACATTGGTTGCCTATTGTTACGACAGAAAACTGTCCTATTAAATTCTTACTTAAAGACGGTGCGTAACAATTTAAAGTTACTGAGCTGGAGCGTCAAAGGCTTAAACCATGTAGTCAAGTGGTACAAGACCTTACCACATTTTAAACAGTTTAACTCATCGCAATTCAAGATACACTGTGAAAGCTGAAGTCCAAAATCACCATGGGAACTTATTCCGGATCCAAGAGACGGCCTATATATTTTACACCTACCTGTCCCAGATAACCCCAGCTGCAACACAAACCCATCCCATTAAAGACCAGTAGAGGACACACACATGGTCATAACAATGTATTAAGTCAACGCTGCTTCTCACTTACAGCTTCTGATGCCTCACACGCGCTACACGTTCCAGATTAACATTATGGCCAGAAACTTGTTGATCTCAGGTGAAGGGATTTTCCAAAAGGTAAACGGATTCGTTAGAAGCATAATGTGAAAACCCATATGCCGCAATGTGCTCGCAATGCCTCATGCTCATGCTGCTTATTCATCCACAGTACACTGCTATAGGAGGTGAAAGTGAGGTTCTGACTTTTCTGTTGAGGGCAGTCTCCTCCCTGACCTACAGCTGTCTATGTCTGCCGGACAATATCAAGGAGAGAGGTCTGGAAAAGATTCCCAACTACTACTACAGAGACGATGGCCTGAAGCTCTGGGACATCATCAAGAAGTACAGTAACAGATTCACGTTTAGCACACTCTAATCCAGTGACACTTACATTTACAGTGCTCAGGGTTCAGACAGTAAATAGTGTGGTATGTAGAAATTCCTGGACAGTGTGGATACCTAGATAGAAATTAAGTGCAGCAATAAAAGCAATGCAATGCATTTCTGTATCTTTGATTAGTGCCACTTGAGTGCTTCACACAGATTGCCTTCACTCTGAGATTGAAGACCACAAGATAGTCTGTTGTTCAGACTGTCACTGGAAGTTCAATCCACCATCTGGGCTCCGGGACATGACTGAACTCAGGAAGACTGAAGACAAGCCTTGCTGCTGCATTATGGATCGTTGCAAATGCCTGATGGGCCACAGTGGAGGAACCAGTCAGCACGGAGTTACAGTAGTCAAACCTAGAAATGACAAGTGACTGGAACAGCACCTGGGTGACCTCCTGAGAGAGGAAATATGAAATATGAATAAATCACAGATATTTTGAGAAGCATTTTGATGTCTATACTATTACAGAGATCTTAGAGCAAAACACATGTGGTTTAGAATTAGGCCTAATCAGCACAGGTGTCTGCTGTCTAATGATCTGACTATACCCGCTTTAGGTTCGTGGGAGGACTGCTGTCATGCTACTATCAAACTGACGATGATGTGAAGCAAGACCCTGAGTTACAGAACTGGATCAGTGACATATTTGAATATGGATTTCTGAAGAACGACAAGAGTGGTACGTCTTCTGTTGAGGAGGTCTTTCTGCGATTGATAGAACACACAGAATCTAGTCTTATTTTCTGAGTAGATTCTGTGTTCCCATGCAGTTTGCATTCAAATAAAATGAACAACAGAATTGTAATAATAAAATATATATATCAAGAAAAAAAATACTTAATATTAGATTAGATTCGACTTGTGTTCATTGTGCAGATTATGGGTACAGAACCAATGAAATGCAGTTAGCATCTAACCACAAGAGCAATATACAGCATTATTTACAGGCAAAGTGCAGGAAAGTAATCATGGCAAGTGATGCAATGGTTACAATATGTACAGTTATGGAGAGTGGAGCTGTAGACAATAGAGATGTTGGTGTAAATATAATATACATATGTAGAGAGTGAGTGGGGAGAATACAATGTAGGTTGCATGTTCTGTGAGAACAGCAAATGTGCAAAGTAAAAACACAGGACAGAAAATAATAGTACAGTAATAGACTGTGCAGTTATGAACAGTGCACAGAGGCATAAAGTACAGTTCAGTGCAGTGAGTCAAATGATGCAGTTAAAGTGGTGATGTGGAGTTTAGCAGCATCACAGCCTCAGGAAAGAAACGTCTTCCGAGTCTGCTGGTGCAGAGGCTCCTGTACCGCCTGTCAGATGGGAGGAGGGTAAAAAGTCTGTGGTATGTTATATGTGGCGCAAGATCCGGAATAATTTCCAACATAAAGAAGTTTCTCCTTGGATATTAAAGGAACTGAGAAACCAACTAGAGAACTTACATGCCAATGAATCTGTCTATACTTTTCTCAGCATTATTTTTAAACTATTCTTTGCTGGTTTGTTCATTACTAGCTAGGCGAGATTGTTTGTGATTGCTTTGTGACCAGCAGTCTATGCACTGATCCTCAGAGTTAGGGTCAAATTGCAGCTGGAGTTTAATTGCCATGTATGGATTGGGTCAGAGTATCACGTGTGCAGGGTTTATTACCAATTCACAATACAAGGTCGAAGTCAATAAACAAGCAAAGGGTCGATACACAGGCAAACATATGAGACATACATATACGGAAATCCAAGATCACAGTCAAAAAGAAGGCCAAAAACCCAGAGATCACAATGACAAGATACTTTGCAAAGGCCTAGACAAAGCACACATCTTAAATAGACCACAAGACAGGTGACACTAAGCAGTAATCAGGTGAGGTCGATCTGGGTTGCTGGCTGCCAAGTGGAGGTCACATGTTCACCCAGATTTACAAAACTGATTAAACTAAATTTGTAGTTCATGAATATACAGATTAAGCTTCTTATCCTATTAATATTTGTCAAATATTTGTGTGTCAGGAATTCCCAGCTCTTTCAGCACAGTGGAAGAGCTTGTCAAGTTCGTGACCATGGTGATCTTCACGGTGTCTGTTCAACACTCTGCGGTCAACAACGGCCAGGTTTTTGGTCAAATCCTGTTTCTCTCTCAGCCTGTTTTGTGTAAATGTGCACTATAAGCTAATCTGGGTTCTCTCTCTGCTGATTCAGTTTGATTTTGGAGGATGGATGCCCAACCTGCCAAGCACCCTCAGGCTCCCTCCACCCAAGAAGAAGGGAGAATCCACAGAGAAGACCATCTTTGAAACGCTTCCTGATGTTACCACCACCATTCATGGACTGGCTGTTCTGTTCCTGCTGAGCACACAATCTACTGACCATGTGAGTATAAATAAAGCTGAACCACAACACTGATGTAACTTATTGTAGCTTACTGACATGTCTACTTCTAGTGGGTCATGCGGTTCCAACCACAGGTCTAAACTAGTTCCAACTACACACCTTAACCACAGTGTTTGTGAACATTCTGTGGAACTATGGTTAACAATTGTTCGGACTATGTAAATTACCAACGTAGTTACCACAATAGTTCCATCTATGGTTTTGGGAAGCTCTTTCATCACAGCTGCATTGTTCCGACTATATAAGCTGCTATGGTTTTGGAAAACGCACCCCAGGACAGGCCACCAGACAATTTTGCATCTGCAACTCACCTGACTGACCAGAAACCAGAGCACCTGGAGGAAGGAACCCATGCAGACACAGGGACCCCATGCAAACTACATACAAAATAGGACCACTGTTACCCAGCTGAAAAATCAAACCCAGGCTCTTCTTGCAGTAAAGCTACAGGGCTATCCACTAAGCCTGAGCAGCCTGATGAAGAGATAAAATGATTGCAAGTGACCAAAGTGAGAACAGACTGGTTTCTGGTTTTGGAATATCACATTCCACTGATGTTACATCTTAAATACTAGTCAAAACCTGGACCTGAATGAATTTGAGCTTTGCATCTGTGCAGTGAAACCCTGCAACCCATACCCGCCCCACTAGGGGGCAGTGAGCACACTTGCCCAGGGCAGTGGGCTGCCCTATCCACAGCGCCCGAGAAGCATTTGGATGACTTGGTCAAGCTGTTTGCTCAAGGGCACTCCAGTTGTTTCAGGATCAAACCAGCAGCCTTCTGCTCAAGAGGCAGGTTACCTAACCTCCAGCCCATGACCGCCCTGCGTTTAAAACGTACTGTTTACTGTAAAGCACTGCTGCATATATGAAAACTGCCTAATAATAAATAAAGTAAATATTATTTACATCTAACAAAGTAAGGAGCTGTTGTTGGTGGGGGTGGTTCTCCCTTCTTCACGGTGCCCTCAGTAAAGAGAAAGTATAAATTTGATCTCTCTGTGTCTCCTGCAGTATCAGCTTGGGGATTATAAAGAGGAGCTGTTCGGAGATGATGAAGCCCGTCGAGTCATTTCAAAATTTCAAGAGAAGCTTCAAGAACTCGATGAAGACATTAAAATCCGGAACGCAAAACTCGAGCTGCCATACATTTACTTAAAGCCAATCAATGTGGATAACAGTGTTACTCGATAGACTGATCAGAGGAGGGCAGTAATGAGTTAACCCTTCCACATACTTCATTGGATATTTAGTCAATAATATATTTTTATTACATTTTATATTACAATTAATATGTTTTTGATCTACTTTATTGACAGTTCTGTAATTTCTGCCTTTCTTTCTTGAATTAGATCCTAGGGATGAAAAAGAACAATAGAAGAAAATGAGTGAATATGGGGAAAGAAAAGATGACAATACAATCAGATAAAAGGTGGTTGGCACTTATGTCTTCATTGTTTTTCCCAAAATGTAGAAGCTGTTATATTTAATATAAGCCTTATGGGGTTTTTTTTGCAACAATTGAGACAGAACCTGTCCCAGTGGATTCTACTACATGTAAAATAAAATAAATGTTTTTACGCAGTTACCTCAACCAGTTTGCCAGATACCAGACACTCTGTATCCTTTGTAATTATCTGGAATTCTCCATACGTTGGTACTTAAACA
Source organism: Prochilodus magdalenae (assembly GCA_024036415.1). Lineage (NCBI taxonomy): Eukaryota > Metazoa > Chordata > Actinopteri > Characiformes > Prochilodontidae > Prochilodus > Prochilodus magdalenae. Next base: position 27,129 of record JAMWET010003116.1, read on the forward strand.
TGGCTTTCAGATACATCACGGTTTAAAAAAAAGAAGCATTTATTTTAAAAATACTACCCAATATTTTACTCTTTGCACTGAATTTATTTATTCAGTATTTAATTTGTTCTCTGATTTTCTACACAGAAGGTATATGACTTTGTTTGGGGTGAAAAATACCCAGATGCGGTTCCACACATTCGTTTCCATACTGTGATCTGGTCCTAGAAAGAAACTAGCTGTATTCCTATTTTTGGTGAGCTCATGAATATTTAAATGAGCTCCACCCCCATACTATTTAGTTAGCTATTCTAGTTAGCTTTGAGCTAATGCTAGAAGCTAACATTATCTGTACTAGCTACTGGCTTTCTATCTGGCCATCAAGACAGTAGATTAAAGTTGATCCTCACTATGGAACTCTCAGTTTAAGATGATCTGCTTAAACCAGCAAAGGAGTGTCCAGGAGGTGTGCAGCACAAATAAAGTAATAGCAACACAAATAATCTTCTTCTGCCTCATCTGTAACCTTCTCCTCAAGTCATCACATATTTGGCGATGAGGATGGGATGGAGGTAGTCTACCCGAAATCCCTAGAACAGTTCTTGTGTAAAAAAAAAAAAAAAAAGGATTGATATATATTTTGTTTGTGTTGTGGAATAGTCAAGTTACTGACTGTGTTATAGTGATAGCCTGGACAAATAACTGTGAAGGAATACTGACATGATGCAGTTGCATAAATCGTCCAGTAAGTGGTGCTAGAGTGTTTCTAGCATAATTGCCCTCCGAGTTAGTGTAAAAGAAGCCGAGACTCGGTACAGAGATGGAAGCTGTTGGTGTAGGAGTGTCCAGGAGGTGTGCAGCACAAATAAAGTAATAGCAACACAAATAATCTCTCTCTGCCTCATCTGTAACCTCCCCTCAAGTTACAGTCTTAGTGTCTAAAAGCAAAGAAAGAAGACAGAGATATATTAATGCTCAAAAAGGAATGCTTAGCTTATTATCTGCAATGAAATAGTGCTTAACTCATTCTCACACACACCCCAAAAATAGTAATAATAATAATAATAATAAACGTACACACAAACAAACAAAGCTTATAAAAAGCCAATGCAGCGTAAAAGAAAAATAAATTACCCTTTGCCAATATATATATAAATATAAAATTAAATATGGGAAAAACAGTGGCTGATGCCGCCACAGGACGATCTGTAACACACAACAGACAAAATCACATTATTTGCATTACCGGAGGATAGATGAAAAAGGGATGGTGCGCATGCACACCTCTTTACCTGCATGTACTTTTATAGCAAGGACTTGTGCAGACTTCTGTAGCCAAGGCTATACAATACCCAAATGGCTGTAACCAGGCTAGTCCTGGTGTCCTCTAACAGCTTCTGGCATACACGTTCCTTTCTAGTAGAACACAGTCACAACGCCGAGTAAACTAAACTGACACAGCTTGTCCATACATTCAGTTGCTACCAATTTTCCTCCCACCACAACTAAATCTAATCCCAAACATTCATGCTTTAAACACAATGCAGTCTGACTGTTGTTGAGAATGTTATACCTGTTATGATTGAATGACTGAATTTATAGTAAATTGTGACATAAATTGAGTTACTTCCATTCTGACTGGGTGCGAGGTCTCCACCCTTGAAGCCCAGTAAGTTGTTTTATATTCACTTTATTTCACCATGCTCACTTTTAAGAGTTTCCTCCGCCTTTGTGTTAGAACTGCGGGTCAGCAACTTTTATCTACTAATCCAACATGCTATGCGGAATGGAGAAAGTACCTGTGACTTGAGCGCTTCACTGGAGCTTTGAACCGAGCCATGTCTGTGTGTGAGAATGTTCTGGTGTGGGTTTCTCCTGAGTGATGTTTTTCAGGCCCCCACCTATTAAATGGTTCCTGAGTCACTTCCAAATTATGTTGGTAGTTAATCTAACAAGGGATTCAGTGCAGCTTCGAAGTCCTGATCACTGGGAGAGCTTACTTGTCTGTATTTACATACCACAGAGAAAAAATAATTCTGATTGGATGATATTGTATTGGACAGTTCAGGATTTTAACCCTTTTATTTCTAACCTAAACAGTGAGGTAAAAATATGGGGACATTAAGTGTGACATAAATAGCCATATCTGGAGACAAATGTCCCTGCAGACCCACCAAAACAAATGACAATCTGAGGACCTATGCTTTTCACAGTCGCTTTCTTCTTTATTCAGCTCCACTGCGGGTTAAAAAGGGTCTAAACTCTTTCTTTTCAACAATCGCCTTGTTAGCATGTTCAGGTCTGAGCCTCTGCTGAGCCGCCTGAAGTTCTGTCTGTCCAGCATGCAGCAGTTCTGAGTCCATCATACTACTCAGTTATCATTACAGCACTTTCCTTGGGGTGAAAAGGAGGAGAAGTCTTCAGGTGGCAGGTTAAAAGTCTGCAGGTGATGAGCTACAGTGAAGAAGCACACAGTTTGGTTCCCCCTCACTCGTTAACCTAGTTAGCCCAGTAGTCAAATACAAATGAGTCGTTTGTGAATCTCCTTGATTTAGACTGTGGGTTTTATAAGGAGTTTCTTGCAATGAATCCACATCTTGTTCTGATGTCAGCTGGTTTTATGTGCTGCTCAGCTAAAGTGAATGTAGCTCACCATAGCTAAAGCAGCTATCCCCAACATTGGCCACTTTCATGTGTTGTGTATTTCTGCTAACCTGCTGAGTTGTTGTAATTCAGCCTGTACAAAACCACATTTCACAATGGATATTTGATTTTCTGTTACGTATACAGAGGACAAACTTAATCTCATTGTAAACCATAGTAATACCACTGAATTTGGTAGGAATGGGAAAAACAACATGGTTTCACATTTGGCTGGCACAAAACCACTTTGGACAGGCCAGGTGTAAAATGGGGAGGCTAGGACCCTGTTGGCCCAATCACAGCACCACCATACGGTCTGGGACAAAGCCTGAGACCAGACAGGAGGGAGACTGTCCATTCTGAGTGGAGCTCCATAAACGGGCAGGAGGGGCAGTCTATTTCACTCTGAGCAGAAGAAGAGGACGAAAAGTAGTGTCTCTGCAGAGCACCAGTAGAACATGTCACTTGGAGAGCTGGTACGGGTGGAGACTAAGAGATGAGAAGGCTTGATCGTGGAGTGGAGTGATTGTGGGGGATTACTTTGTAAGCTTCAGAAACAGCTAAGAATTCCCATCTGGCTCCATCTGCTCCTTCATGTTTTGTGGACTCTTTCGGACACCCTATTCTTTTCTTCATCCTGCTCTACTCACACGTTCCTCCAGGTGTGAGGTTTCCAGGTAGCTCAATGCCAAATGCTCTTTGAATGGACCAGATCAGACTGGTGAGTACAAATAAGAATCAGTTTTATTTTAGGTTCCACTTTTCTTAGGTGCTCAGTACTTCTTCATACACACTCTTTAACCTAAAGGTTCCCACATTCTTGGTTTGTGTATCCAGGAGAGCCTTTTACTGGTATACAACCCTTTAACAACACTGCTCCAAAGAACGCTTTACTCTTATAAACAGTTTCTAAACGTGTCCTGTGCACAATGACAGATCAAAACCCCTTTTGTTTTTTAAAGAACTTCTCAGTAAGAGAGCTGGGTGAAGTGTGAGGAACCCTTTGCAGAACATTGGCATAATGTGATGTTTCTGGGAAGGACTCTTAAAGTAGTATAGAATGTTTTAAATTTGTAATGTAAAACGTTTTTTCACACATCTGATTTTCAAGCATGGTTCTTTAGAGAACCAATAGTGGTTCTTTTCTCTAACATCGTTCAAAGAACCCTTTTTTGTAGCTTTATTTTGAAGAGGGTATGAAGAAATTGTTCTGCTGAGAACATACAAAGATGGTAATCATGGAAAACACAGAAAATAAATAAACAGACAAACAAACAAATAAATTCAGGTATCAGGGGCTTTAAACTGTGAATAAGTGAAGTCTGAGTGTGCTGTTAGTGGAGGTACTCTTGAGCCCCATGTTGTCCTCATCTATATTTAGTCCAGACAATGGTCAGAGCAGCAGTGGTCCCGGATTAGAGCAGACCACTCTCGTATTTATAGATGTGGGGTAAAGGGAGCGGCATGCTGAGCTCTAGATAAACATCCTTGATATCTGATATGCTGATCCAGCATGAGATCCTCATGCAGTTTTACCACTGAAGACTTTATCAGTATTCATAATAATGAAAACTGTACTTAAGGAAATCTAAAATCAACACGGCTCATTTTAGTCTTGTCATTTTATTTACTCGGTTTAATGTATCCAATTTATTAATCCTTTAATATGTTTAATCACGCCTTCATAAGGGTTCATAAAGGTTACACTAGTTTCATTAATGCTTCATTAAGTTACATTAACCTCAATCAATTTAAATCAGTATTTATTCAAGACATTTAGATAAATCAGTTTAGTCAATCATTAACAAAGTTCAAATCAATCCTTTATTATGTGCAATCCATCCATCATTACATAAAACCTGATTAATCAACCTTTGGTTGTCAGTCAATATTTTTTGTGAAGTTAAATCAGGTTAATCCACACTTAATCAAGTTTAATCTGTTGGTCAAGCATTTATTAACTTAGAATTTAGCCAATCCTTAACAAGGATTAACCCTTAAACAAATCTTATATGTTTGATACATTCTTCATTACATTACATGTGTGTATTCAATCCTTGATAAAGTTGAATCCTTTAAAAATGATTTAGGTTAAACCAGTTTATCTCACCCTTTACACCATATCTGGAGCAGAATTGCGGAAAAGTGGACAGAGAATATTGTTTTCTCTTTGTTTTAGGCTGAGCTTTCTCTTTGACGTACTACTTTACTGATCGGTCAGCCCCGGTCAGTTCCTTTGCTGATCATGGGGAACTACAGCTCTGCCCTGTATGCTGGTAAGAAAAACATGTCAAGCTCTTTATCATCTTATCTTCTCCCTTTTTCTTTTGAATTAAGGTTGTTATTTCCACACTTCACTTAGACAGTATAACAGCTTTAGACCACAGATACAAAAAAAGAAAAGAAAAACAGCAATAATATACAAAATCATGTGACAAGAAATGCAGATGTTAAAAGTGCCTTCCAGCTACACATCAAATTACATATGTCTCCATAAAGACCATACCTTACTAAGTTTTCCTCACTGGGCAGATGTCCTAGTTAACCTGCATTCATAAGAGGCCATTTCTATCAACAGATCCACCCATTCTTTCAGGCCAGGTATTTTAGATTAGTTCCAATGTCTCAAAATCATCGTTGAGGCTACAACCAGGGCTGTAGTAGCAATCCTGAATTCACACTATTGCCCTGTAGACTCAATGCAATCAGAAATGCTTATAAACGTACATCTCTGTAATAAGGTTTTTTGATTGCAGTAGTTCTACTCATATTGTTCTATTCTTATATTTGTTCTTGCACATTCTCAAAGAGGTTGAAGATTTCAAGGCAATCATCTCGTCCCCGGACAGCACGACCCCTGACCAACACACAGTGGACCATACCTCATTAAGTAATCATGTCAGTAAGTGGATCTGTTATTACAGTGTGTTCTCACTGTGTTCTTAATATGGCTGTAAGAAGAAGGATCCGAAGGAGAAGGGCCTGTACAGTCCAGCAAAACAGTAGTTTTTCATTTCTTCCAGAGCTACTTGGAGGAGATTAGATCTAATCCATGTGTATTAAGGTGGAAAGAAAGACAAAGGAAAAATCTGCGAAGAAATTTAAGCTCAAAAATTTACAGAGAAACTGGCATCAAGCTCTGAACTGTATAACAAACAGCTAAGACACAAACACCTTCCTTTCCGAAAATAGTGAGGCAAGTTTTAATGCTTTATTAAATCCAACTGGCTCAGTCATGGAAGGGTTAGGGTTTAGTATAAATGTAGCGGTTAGGGTTTAGGAGGTTAAGTGTAAATGCAGGGGTTAGGGTTTTGTTTTAAGGTAGGGGTTAGTGTTTAGTGTTAATGTATGGGCTGGGGTTTAGCATAAATGTAGGGCCTGGGGCTTAGTGTAAATGTAGGGTTTAGTGTAATATAGAGGTTAATGAATGTAAAGGTTAGGGTGTTTAGTGTAAATGTAGGGGTTAGAGCTTAATGTAAAAGTAGGGGTTAGGGTTTTGGTGTAAATGTACGGGTTAGGGGGGTTAGTGTAAATGTAGGGGTTAGAGCTTAGTGTAAATGTAGGGGTTAGGGGGTTTAGTGTAAATGTAGGGGTTAGGGGGTTTAGTGTAAATGTAGGGGTTAGGGGGTTTAATGTAAATGTAGGGGTTAGGGGGTTTAGTGTAAATGTAGGGGTTAGAGCTTAATGTAAATGTAGGGGTTAGGGTTTGGTGTAAATGTACGGGTTAGGGGGTTTAGTGTAAATGTAGGGGTTAGGGGGTTTAGTGTAAATGTAGGGGTTAGGGGGTTTAGTGTAAATGTAGGGGTTAGGGTTTGGTGTAAATGTAAGGGGTTAGGGGGTTTAATGTAAATGTAGGGGTTAGGGTTTGGTGTAAATATAGGGGTTAGGGGGTTTAGTGTAAATGTAGGGGTTAGGGATTTTGGTGTAAATTTAGGGGTTAGGGGGTTTAGTGTAAATGTAGGGGTTAGGATTTGGTGTAAATGTAGGGGTTGGGGGTTTGTGTAAATGTAGGGATTAGGGGGTTTAGTGTAAATGTAGGGGTTAGTGGGTTTGGTGTAAATGTAGGGGGTTTGGGGGTTTTGTGTAATTTTTGGGGTTCGGGGTTTTGTTGTAAATGTAGGGGTTAGCCGGTTTAGTGTAAATGTAGGGGGTTTGGTGTAAATGTAGGGGTTAGGAGTTTAGTGTAAATGTAGGGGTAAGGGGGTTTGGTGTAAATGTAGGGGTTAGGGGTTTAGTGTAAATGTAGGGGTTAGGGGGTTTAGTGTATATGTAGGGGTTAGGGGTTTAGTGTAAATGTAGGGGTTAGGGGGTTTAGTGTAAATGTAGGTGTTAGGGGTTTGGTGTAAATGTAGGGTTAGGGGTTTGTTTAGTGTGTAAATGTAGGGGTTAGTGGGTTTGGTGTAAATGTAGGGGTTAGGGGGTTTAGTGTAAATGTAAGGGTTAGGGGGTTTAGTGTAAATGTAGGGGTAAGGGGGTTTAGTGTAAATGTAGGGCCTAGGGGGGTTTAGTGTAAATGTAGGGGCTAGGGGGGTTTAGTGTAAATGTAGGGGTTAGCGGGTTTAGTGTAAATGTAGGGGTTGTAGGTACAATTTAAACTTCCCTATAAATAATGATTGTGTATATATACTAATATTTGTGTATGTATATATATTGGGTTTAAACAGATCAGAATGTAATCTTTCTGAATGCCTGAGCTCTGAATCCTCTAAGTGTGTTTGTAGGTGTATGTTGTGTTCCTGCAGCATGTACAGTGGTGTGAAAAAGTGTTTGCCCCTTCATGATTTCTTATTTTTTTGCATGCTTGTCACCCTTAAATATTTCAGATCATCAAACTAATTTAAATATTAGTCAAAGACAACACAAGTAAACACAAAATGCAGTTTTACATCAAGGTTTTTCAAAATTAAGGGAGAAAAAAATTCCAAACCTTCATGGCCCTGTGATCTGAAATATTCAAGAGTTATAAACATGCAAAAAAATAAGATGTCATGAAGGGGCAAACATTTTTCACAACATCGTATAGTGACTGTATCGGTCAGGGTGGAGTGTTTGTGTCTGAGATGTCCTTGAGTTATATTTAACCCTTCAGTGTTAATGTGTGGAGAACATGAGTGCACAAACACGTGTTTGGCATCTGACATCTGCTTCTTTAGTTTTAGCACTGTAGCTACAAGGCTAATGTAGTAATCAGCTTGTCGCTATCTGCATGCTCGTCTCAGAGTGTGCAGAGATGTTCAATGATCTCTAATGGACTTCATGTGAGTTCTGACTCACTGTTAACCCAGAAGGAACACTAAAGACTAAAGATTAGCATTATTGCTAAAATGCAGTCGACTTCACCAACCAGGAATTCCACTTACATCTTGTGCAACACATTCGGTTCTTTAAATGTAACATTATTATTCAATTCTACAGTATAGCAGAATAGAGCCATTTGTTTTATTAATTCCCCTGAGGTCCACTTTGTGTGGTTTTATGTGACAAAAACCTTTTTATTTAAAATGATTCGACTATTAGAGCTAAGTACTAGACTATAATAATTAGACTCTACTAGTAACTGTGTCTTTATGACTGATATATATAAAGGATATAGGTAAATGAGTGGACGTTGTATCATTCATGCTGATAAGCTCTGTTCTAACTGACTGCTCCATATTGCACCTTCTGTAAAGGGCAGTACAGGTTGACACACGAGTATAGACATATAAGGATATAGTCAGAATGGGCAGCTGTTCTGTCTTCAGAATATGTGCTGTATATACCTTGAGATTCACAGTAAGACTCTGAAAACAGTCAGTCCGCCCTCGTCCACAGGTTTACTGACGTGCAAGGAAAGGTGAAACTAAGACATAAAGGGGTATAATCATTACTATGCTCGCTTATAAGCATATTTTTACTGTATTTTATCTTCTGTGTATTATAGAACTATAGTACTATAATATTTTATCATAAACATCTATTTATTCTTCTATGAACTTCTATTAACTAGCAGTAGTTTGCATGCTACAATATCTTAATAGATATGTATCACAATACGTCACATAAAATGTCACAAAATAATGATCTAGCAGTGTAGATACAAACAAACTATCAATACATACCCACGATGCTGACAGTGAAGGTGTATGCAGTCGACACTGGACTGATTCGAAAACTGTACTCTCATAACCCTGGCTCTCTGAGAAGTCAGAAGCTCTTACTTGATTGCTGAATACATTTCAGTTGTAGCTACTGACCCCTAGTGGTTGTCAAAATGAACTACAACTAATTACAGAAACAAATCTAAATACATTAACCGTCTTGTGACATGACAGAAGCGCTAAGCTACTGAAAAGGCAGTTTTTCATGATATGGGCCCATTCATTTCCCTTCATCTCTCTGTTCCCTCCATGCTCTACAGGTGGCGCTGAGGAGCCTGCAATTTGGGATCAGAATGAACCAGACATTTCGGTGCTCAAATTTCTTCATAGTCTTCCAGAACCATGCAGAGAAGACACAGTAGGTCACACAGTAGGTCACAAACACTGTAGGTCACAAACACTGGTCACAGCATGAACTATGGAACCACTATAATGGCATAAACGAACTTAGTGTTTCTCAGCATTGTTGTTAAGGAACCCAACAGACCGCCTTAAATCTGCTTTATAGATTACAGCCCAGAAATAGAGCCCAGTCCATTTGAGTCCATCTAATTTCATTGCATTCCAGTCTAATCCACTCCAGCTCATTCCAGTCTAACACATTTTGGCTTATCCAATCACATTTCCAGTCCGGTACATTACTTTTAAGACTAGTCCAGTCCAACCTAGTCCATCTTATTCTATTACAGTCCAGTCTAGTACATCTCATTCCATTGCCGTCCAGTCCAGTTCAGTCTAATCTAGTATGTCTTATTCCATTACTGCCCTGTCCAGTCTAGTCTAGTCCAGCACATCACATTCCATTACTGCCCAGTCCAATCCGGTCCAGTCCGTCTCATTTCATTTCATTTTGTTCCATTCAAATTATTTCTAGTCCGTTCCATACTCTCATTCCTCTCCAATTCAAACTCCCAAACAGACAAAACAAGTGTTTGAACAACAAAAAAACACAATAGGATAAACATTATTCCCTCCCCGGTTTCTTGATTTGACCTCAGATTCCATCAGAGCTGAGAAAAATTCCAGTCACCCCTAACTAGTATGATTTGTCCCCTAGTACAGTTAGTATCTAATTATACTTCAGGGGCGTATGTGTGTATAACACCACAATCTTAATACAGGTCTCACAGGTCTTAATATGTCACCCGTAAATAGGATTAATATGATCCGAATATAAGACCTATTGAGTCCTAATACTATATATGTGGTCAATAGGTCCTACCATATGGCCTACAGGTCCTAATACGCCCTATATGTTGTAATATGTGGTCCACATTGCCCTACACGTTTTAATGTGTGGTTCATAGATACAAATATTGTCTACAGGTTTTGTTGCAGCCTACTAATCCTAATAATTGGCCTCCAGATCCAAACATGGTCTGCAGGTCCTAATATATGGTCCTAATTTCATATTAAAGGTTATAATATAAAATCAGAAGCACATGTAATAACATATACTGTAATAACTCTAACTGCTGGGCCTGTAGTCAGTCTGTATTGTTTGCTTATAGGAGGCTGATGCTGCAGAGGTTGGTGCATCTTCTGCAGGTTCCTCTGGAACACACACAAAGCCCAAACGAACACAGCGAGGCGCAGCTACTGTAGAGCGGCTCAGAAGCGAGATACAGGACATGAGAGGAGAACTGGACGTGCTGAGGAATCAACACAAGTGAGTGTGCAGATAAACTCTGTGTGTACAAAGATCTGTAGACTCCTGCATCTCTGTTGTAATGAAGGTCTTAATGTGGAGTATGTGCTGCAGTTACAGATACTTTTTACACTAGAAGTTGAACATTGCTGTAAGGGTTTGTTTGAGTATTAGTGAGGTCAAGTACTGATGTTTAACATTGCACTGAGGATCTGATTGAGTATTAGTGAGGTCAGGTACTGAAGTTGAACATTGCTGTGAGTGTTTGTCACTCTTGGCTTTCACTGCTATGGGCTGGCTGATTGGAACCTTGTGGTATATGGTTCTATGTACAACCATTACAGGAATTCTCCTCAGAATTGTGCCAGGGAAGGTGTCCACTATATCTGGACCAACTGAACATTGAACATTGATGTGGCCTTAATCCAGAAACCTGTCCAGTACATGACAAATCCAGTCATAGCTGTTATTGGTGCTTGTGGAGGAAATACACACCATTAGGTACTGGTCCTTCACAGGAGATATGAAATATCCTGATATAAATTCTCCTAAAGGAGTGATAATGAATGATTTATCATGTTATAATGTTGTAAAAAGGGGTCCTATTATTTAGCATGTTCAGCAGTGCTAAAGTGGAAGTGTGATAGCACCTAAAATACAGTTTGTTTAATTATTAGATATGATTTTTCTAACAATATTGTCTCATTTGTCCGCACACTTACCATGTTAGTGGTACGATGGGACTGATTTCAAATTTAGTCCATGCCCATAGTGATGATGTCAAGTACAATGAAGAATTCTAAATGAGAAGCACCCTTGTTGTATACTGACACTTAGTGACATACAGACCCTAATATGTATACACCCAATACTATTCCTAATAATTAGTCTCCAGGTCCTTCGGTGGCATACAAGTGCCAATAAATGATCTACAGGTCCTAATAAAAGGCCTGCAGGTTATAATATATGACCTACGGGTTCTAGTGTGGTCTACCACTTCTAATATCAGCATCTCAAAGGGTGATGCTGCACAAAGTTGTTTTGCATCCAAACATATGATCTATAACTCTGTTTCCAGGAGGGATATTAAACAGATGATGAACGAACTGGACGAAGAGAAGAAAATGCGTTTATCAGTGCAGGTAAGTGTTTAACGTTCAGTCCAATACTAAATTATAACCCAGCCTCCTGTGCTGGAGTTTGAGTGTTTAGCTTTAGCACTGAGGCTAACAAGTAATAGAGTTCTAAGCTCCAACAATTAACATGGTGCTGAGTGTATGCTTTTATCAGCACACAGTAATGCTAACCAATCAGCATTCAGTTGCAGTAATGCTAGCCAATCAGCACTCAGTATTAGTAATGCTAACCAATTAGCTCTACTGCCTATTAGCAGTACTCCCAGCCAATCAAGTAGCAGTAATCCCAATTTATCATCACACTGTAGAAGTAATGCTAACCAGTAAAACCAATTAGCAGTAATGCTAAACAATCAGCACTCAGGAGCAGTAATGCCAACCTATTATCAACCTGTAGCAGTAATACTAACCAGTCAACACCTGCTAGCAGTAAGGCTAACACTTGTACCCACCTAGTTCCAATCACACCCCTTCAGTGTGTCTCAGTTTACTTTGGTGCCCTCTAGTGTTTAGCAATAGTAATGCTGGCATGGTAGAATAAATGGGAAGTGGTCAGGCTCCCGTTCACTGACTCTGGGAAAACACTGTTCAGCCACAGATGTGAAAAAACCTCAAAGTGCTTTCAAACACACCTTAACAGCAGTAGCTACCCTCCTAAACACAGTTCTCTGTGCTCTGTTTTTCAGGTGGAGGTGGATCGTCTTAAGAAGCACATGTCTAAATGATGTGCATTGCCCCACTGTGGACAGAACAGAGATTGTAACTCAGAGGCAACATGCCAAAACCTAACTGATCTCTGACCTGACCAGATAAGAAGGTGGCATTAAAGATGAACTGCTTTTGATCAAGGTTCTACGGTCGTTATCCGGGTCAAACCAGCTGTGACCATGCCTCTCAGAGACTGTTGCGTTGGCCTGAAATGAGCTGCTCAGTATCAGCTATGAGTTCTGGCCTACCTGATCGCATGTACAGTTTCCATCATGTTAAGGACATTTTTATCTAAACATTTAGGGGTTCGCCAAGTTCTAGGTAGTTACCATGAATCTGAGGTTAAACTACCACCATTAATGCTTTCTTTTAACGCCAAGATTCAGTTTATTAAGAAATATCTAGAGCTTTGGCGTATGTACCTTACACTTATTAATGTCTAGAAATTATGGAACATTTCAGTGTAATTGACTTAAATGTAAAACACACCTTATATAAACTATCTAGTACCTAGGTGCATGTACTGTTCCTTACACTTTCATGGTTAATATCTAGAATCTGGATATTTCAATATAATTTAGTTAGACTGAAATACTCTTAGCAAACATAATTATCTAGCACTAGTACTGGTGGAGTTTGTATACTCATGCTTACTTAATTAACATCTAGAACTTGTTTGCATTATATTTCAGTTAGTTAGATTTAAATAATGCTACCCAAAATAATGATGTTGTGCTGTTGAGTTTGTACCACAAAGTTAAATATCTAGAACATGTTGGGCATTGCAGTGTGCAATTTAGTTAGACTAATATAATTTCACACTAAAAAATAACTAGTACATTGGAGTTTGTCTATCACACACTATCAAGAACTTGAGTTCTAAGCACAATTTTGGTAGCCTTCCCATTATGTACCATCTCCTATGTATATGGTTGATATCTAGATACATTGGCATTTCTGTGAAATTGTATTACATTTACTTCATGTTACCCAAGTGATTATCTAGTACTTTGAACATTTGGAATCCATTGGGTATTTCAGTGAAGTTTATGTAGACTACCATCATATTAGCAAAAAGAAAAAAAACTAGTACTTCCAAAATTGTGCCTGTGTACCTAGTTGGTTAAAACCTAGAACCTAACCTGCTTGGAAGTTGTTTCTGGGACAGATTTAAAAGGTGAGGCGTATGTCTGCGTGTAAATGAATTTCCAAATGTAAATAAATTGTAAATATTACTTTTAGAAACAAGATGGTTTTTCTCTTGGTCATTCCATCCCCTTTATACGTTCTTTTAATTCAGGGAGAACATTTGTCTTTAAATTGACAGATTGCTCAAAGGCTTAAATATGTGACTCAGAAACAGCAAGAAATACCACCAAAATGAGTGACAGTTAAAAATAAGTATTTATTTAAAAAAAAGTAAGATGAAATATCTGTACACAATTTAATAACTTAAAATAAATACAAAACCCTCATTCAAGAATGTATTCATATCTCTGTTTACAGAATTCTTTGAAAATGCTAAATTAGTCAGACTGGCATTTATCACGCAAGTGGTAAAAATGTTCTACGTTATAATGATATAGAAATTGTTGAATTGTTGAATTTTTTGAATAAATACTACGTGCACCCTGATAAACCCACCTTCCAAATATAAACACAAAAGAAAACAAAATATAAACAAGTTATTTACAGTAGATAAAATCAATCAGGAGTGAATGCAGAAGATTCGGCTCCAGGTTTAATCACAGCCTCAGAATCAGTGGGAACAAAAAGTGGAATGCTTGGTTTTCCTTCTAAGTTCGTGAGGTTTGGTAAGGTTCTTCAGGAGCTGAACACAGAGTCTGTATAGAAGCCTATCTTTAGCGTTTTGGTCAGAAGTTGGAGTTGTCACATTCAAACGGCTTGAAGGTTTCCTCCATGTTCTCCAACAGTAGAAGGTCATAGCGACACATGGGTCTGGAACCAGACAAAGTAACACAGAGAAGAAGTCTTTAACTGAAGCAGGGGCTTCATTTATCCAAGCACGAGTAGGACACGTTCTAAATTTGTGAAAACTTCGAAACTTTCCATTTTTTATTATTAATGCATGTTTTTTTTTTTTTCAAACTATGTTGGAGCATTCCGATTGGCCCATTTAGTCGCTAGAAGAAAATGGAGACACATTTTATATATATATATATATATATATATATATATATATATATATATATATATATATATATATATATATATATATATATATATATATATATATATATATATATATTTTTTTTTTGCGATGTTAGATGTGAAATGTAGATCCCACAAGTCGAAATACAACTTTGCATTTAAACTATTAAGAACTCAATTTAAACATTGATTAACTGATTAATTCTGATTATTGAATTGTTGAGGCTTTTGCTGCATTACTATGGGAATGATTCCAGGCTGCTTATTGAAATATCGCCCCCTACTGTTTGTGTTCAAATTCTGAACTTGTCTGGGAAGTTAGGCCTGCAGCATCATGATTAGAAAATTTGGTGATTTATTATTGCCTATTGCACCACCTACTTTGACAGGAAGGGGGTATTTGATTGACATCACATAATGTTTGTTCCTTGTGAAGTGTTTAAACAAAAACATAGCAGTTTAAAATAAAGTGTGGAATTTATTCATAATGCTAAACTAATAATAAAATATCATCTTGTGATCTTTTTTAGCCTAGCAACTGAAAGTTCATTGCCACCCTGAAGAAAAGACAGCTGGTTTATGCTAATGCTAACCTATGTTTAGCATAAATGTTTATATAAGTATTAATTTCACTTTGACCGGTTAAAACCTGTTGCAGGGAAAATGTGACAGAGTGACACAACAAGTTTTTCCAGAATTTCTTGCGCCACTCCAAATGTTGTCAATGCAAAACACATGCTTTTTAGTTTTTGCACTGGAACTATATGAATAGTGAACATAAGAGATAACATAAGAGAACGTAAGAGAAGCTTATTCCCCACCAATTAGCATAGTGCTAATATAATAATTAATTGTCTTAAACCGTAATCTCAAATAGTCTCAAATAGGCTCGATTATGTGGTTTCTGACACTGTATAGCTCACTGTCATTTATAAGCCTGGAATAAAGTACAGACCAACTTCAGACTTCAGGAGAGGGGCTGCTGTTTTTAGCTATGCAGTGCCCTTCTGCCCATTTTCACAGCTAGCATTATGATATACAATGTCACCATGCTTGCTGATACCCCCACTGCATGTTAGCTAGGTTAGTTTCACAGCTCAAGTACAAGGTAAACAACCAAACATCAAACATGACCAGATTACATGTAGAAAACTAGCCTTACCTCTGCTCGCCCCCCCTGGAAAGAGGGGTGAGGCGAACACGGAGAATGCGGAGTTTATATCGAGGTCCAAACACGTTCCCTGTTCGGTATTTCAGAGTGACTTTTTCGATGTTTGGGATGCCTCTGTCAAACTGGGCCAACATACTGGTTTCAGTGTACTGCTCAAATTTAAAAGACTTGCTGGGATGGAGAAGAAGAAACACCTTCAGACTGTGACACACTGCTTACTACATTCATTATACTAGAACAGGCAAAGGAATGGAATCAAACTTCTCATTGCTAAATAATCAGGACATAGAGAACTTCTGTTATTCTAATGTAAATGTCTTTAAAATTCTGGAATTTTAGTTTTGGTAGGAGGAGGTTTCTGATCATTCAATAACATCTGTAGGTAACCTGACTGAGCCTTCATGAGTATTTGAGCATCACTGGCATAAAAGTGAAAGGAAACATCATGTTTAGGAACTGTTTATCCCAGAGGGTATGAAAAATGCGGGAATTGTAAGGGCCCTAAAACGAAGCCTTGGGGGACACCATATTGCTGTATTCTATGATCAGGAAACTTAACATTAACTAAAGTGAGAACATAAACAGCCATTAACTTGTCCGTGTTTTCAAGCCTGTCCATATATATATTGCCCACTGTAAGAGTTTCAGAAAGACAAACTCACTGATTGATTTCAGCTGTTATCTCCTCACTTCCGCTTTGTAAAATGACAGTTATATAGCCCCATCGTCCTTCTGAGTTCCAGGTCAGGATTTCAACCTTGTAAATGGTTTCTGTAAAAATGGAAATAAAAACTCAAAGGTAAATTGCTGCAATCTGGAATTAGGAACTTTGGGAAAATCCACCAAATAAGTGTTAAAATTTAGTTTAAAATAAATTGTGCACAAACAGGAACCATCTTCAGATCATCCCTCAGCTCATCTTTCTATATTCAGTAATCCACTGCGGGGACCTAAAAGTGGTCATAGCTAGCAGAAACAGCAAATCCTCACAACAATGTTTAACATCAGTACCTGACCTCACTAACCGGTAATCAAATCCTCATAGCAATGTTTCATTTTCATTTACATTTAAGGCATTTAGCAGACTGTTAGATATTTTCCAGCTAGTACAGGAAAGTTAGAGTCTAAACTTGCCTTGAGCTCAGACACTGCCTGAACACATCAGTACCTGAACTGTCATCATTCAAACTGAGATCTCCTTACCCATACTGTTGGACACTGCCTGAACACATCAGTACCTGACCTCATTATCACTCAATCAAATCCTGAAAGCAATGTTCCAACTTCCGTTGTTATGTATGTGAAGTATTTGGGTAATAGATACTGTGGTCAGTCAGTCCAGTATCATGTAAATAATGCGCTGTGGTTGTAACTGGTGAATGTGTATCGTGGAAAAGTAACAATAAAATTTGATTGAGGTGGGGTACTCACTATAAAATGGTGAATGTGTGTTTGTGGTAAAGTAAGTCATGGTCTGGCCCATCTTCACCAGTGGATCCTTCCAGGCAATCACGTCATAACCTGGGAAGAGGAAAGGAAACGTGATGCAGCAGCTTATTCAACAAGTACGGGTTTCATAACAGACA
Source organism: Prochilodus magdalenae (assembly GCA_024036415.1). Lineage (NCBI taxonomy): Eukaryota > Metazoa > Chordata > Actinopteri > Characiformes > Prochilodontidae > Prochilodus > Prochilodus magdalenae. The sequence goes on from JAMWET010003116.1 coordinate 44,312, forward strand.
CCATATTAGCTATTCAGGGTATAACAATGCTCCTAAAACCCTGTAACCACGCATAAACACACATGGCCCGATCAGCTTGGAATTCCGAGTCAGATTTGTAACAATCCAAAGCTGCTGTTCACATCCAGTAAAACTTAATATTACTATAACCAACGTTTTGTACTTTTAGGCCTTCATAGCTGATCCACTCACACCAGCACAACACACACTAACACACCACTACCATGTCAGTGTCACTGCAGTGCTGACAATGCTCGACCACACACATAATACCTACTCTATGCTGGTCCTTTGAGGGTCCTGACCATTGAAGAACAGGGTAATAAAGTATACAGAGAAACAGATGGACTACAGTCTGAAAGTGTAGAACTACAGAGTGTTCCTATATGGTCAGTGGAGCTGGTACAGTCGGTGTAGATACAAGGGGTGGTTTTAATGTGATGGCTAATAGGTTATATATAAAACAATTAAAATTACTACCGTTAGTGTGCATTATTTATTATTATTATTAGTTTAATCACTGTGTATTAGTGGCTTAGTTTACTGTTCAGTGATTTGTATAGTTTACCAGGTAAAAATGAAGTATATTTTATTGTACTTTAACATGTACTGAAGTGTCTTTTAATGAATCTATAAGGTGTGTTAAAATAATACAGTTAAGGACAGTTAGTTTTATTGTAAGTATATGTTTAATAGCACCAATGATTATATTTAGCGTACGTAGTACACTACCTACATAGTATATGAGAAATAGCACACTCACAGTACAGTAATTATAAGGTCAAGGAAGTAAAGGAAGTATACTTCAAGGGGTATTGACTATGTGGCTATTTTTTTTCTGCAGCTCTTTTATCTTAACTACAGCACAGTGTTCTGACTAAACTACGTATTCTATTTAATAATAAAAAAAATTAAATATAAAATAACTGTACATTTCTGGTGACTACAGACTTCTGCTGTATTATAGTGATTAAATATGGCATTTTCTTTTTTAAAATGTTGCGCATGACTGAAAGTAGAACACAGTAAGTGCAGGTCTAGTGGAAGCTGGTGTTGATGCATCATCATCATCTTCATCATACAGTAAAAGCTTGATCCTTACCAAAGAGTGGACATCCGGCAGACCCGAACTGGGAACAGTTCACGCACTTCCCATCCAAGAAGTCGGAGTAATTGGAGCAGGGATAGGCAGTGATACTGGAGGTTTTGTTCAAGGTGTCCAGATAGAGAAACACTGACCTCTGGTGGTCACACTTAAAATATTTTGACCCTGCGGAGAGACAGAGAAGAGTCAAGACACTGATCATCTGTGCAGATCAGAGAGGCTAGTTTCTGGAGCAGAACGTTTTCTGAATCTGCCCGAGATAAGTCAGGTATTACAGAGAGTGTCAGTTTTCCAGCTCACTTGGAGCACTTGCGCAAATGGAAAACCTTTGAACCTGAAACTCTGAAGTTGTTATTTGCCTCCATATCCAGGGGGTCTGAAATGAAACATGCTCAACATGCCATTATGTGGAAAAGGATAGTTTTGTTGTGGTTTCAATGCCAACGAGCTGAACGAAAACACGCAACACCCAACCAGTCAGGTTATGCAGGCTTTTGGCCGAGCTTCTCTGTTCCAGCTATTCTTTCTGAAAAGTGAGCAACACCAATTTCTTTTTTGCTTTAAAAATAAACAAAATCTAATGTGCAAAATAAATAGTCAAAATTGGTCATCAATAAAGTTCAAAGTATCCGTTAATGATCAAACACTGTCTGGTAGTAAATTTCATCATAAATTTTTTAGTAACCTGAAAACAAAAATACTTGATTTGAGGTTAACTGATCAAAATTCTGATGGATATATATTTATATGTATATAGATTAACCGTAAATATAAAAAAGAACAATAATATTAATCATTTGTGCAGAACAAAAAGAAAAGGACTTTTAGGACTATACATTTGGTCAGTAGGGGGAGCACTGCATCTGAGTTGTATGTATAATGTAGGCAAAACAAGTTTGTTCATTTACCCTCTTTATATACCGTCAAGGTGAGAAAATACAAACATAATTAAAATATTAAAAAGGGAAAAGTTGTTTGGTGATAGGGGTAATTGATTATGAGTGTAATCTATATAGCTATGGTAAAACTTCCTACAGTTTAGCAGGATTTGGAAAGTTTTACACAAACAAGGAGAGACCAAACAGGAGTGGCCGAAGAATTGAACCGTGGGAAACACCTCAGGTCAGTGACACAGGTCATCCCTCTGAGACATTATATAGACCTTCTACTGATGTCCAGCATTTAAAGGTGTTGGATCTAAACCAGAGTTCATACTCTTCAACTATTTCCATTTTTAGTCTAGGACTTTTTAAGCACTTAGCAAAAATACATAAATAAATAAATACCAATTTTTGCATTTTCAACCGGCCAAATGGTTTCTTTCTGCTAAAGATGTCTATGCTAAGCTAACGTACTTACAACTGACTACCTGACTGCTTTGTTATTCATAGTCACAAACACATAAAAATCAAAAAATAAAAAGTTAAACAGTCTTTCAAAGCAGCTCCGCACTGTGAGGTTTCACACTGAAATCACTGCTACAGTACTGGCTGAGTGAGGTCAGTATCATCAGTGCATATATACTTATTCAAATGTATCAGTGACTGACCTGAGAAGATGGTTTTTGGACAGCCCGGCTGATCCGCCCCGCCATTTGCATAGAAGTCAATGTGTCCCAATGGCTTCCGAAAACCAAGTGCTGCAGAAAAGTATTCAGAAACAAACGTATATGGTTAATTTTACACATACTGTATGAACGGCACTCCACAGCTGAACCCTAACTCACCATCCATGTCTGTGTGCACGGCATCTACAAACTGAGCATCAGACGGGTCCAGGCGGTCTTCTGGAGGTTTCCCCGTAAAGGAAGGGCCTGCAGGGTCCAGAGCTGGATCAAACATGCAGAGTCCATCAGTTAGAAACATCCTAAACATGAGTTTTAACGAGCTTTTCCATTCCATGGTATCCATTATCTCGATTATCCTCCCTCACCTCTCTATCCTAGACTTCCTAATGGTGTAAAGGATTTTAAGGTGTTGGAACTAAACCTGGAGTTCACACACTTCAACCTTGTTCAGTTTCCAGGACTTTTCTGATGACTTATCCAGAACCAAATATCCCAACTTTCGGAATAAAACATCGTATCTTCACAGGACAAAGTTCCAATACTAAACATCTAGCGCAAACTTATATGAGCCTAATCTTAAAGTGCAGAGTGACAGCACAGCTTAAACTTGTCACTAAAATTAATGGGAGTCTATGGGAGGAATGAGGGATGAATAAATGACACATAGAGGAGTGGTGGTCATTATGTCTGTGGATTAGAGTTTGGGAATCTGTCCTGAGTGAGTACATGCAGTTTGGTGGCTGTAGGTTAAAGGAAACAATAGTGTTTGAATGAGGGTGAAAATGAATGGGACTGGGGGAAAAGACAAACAGACGAGTGCAGGTCAGACCAGTGTTGAATCTGTGCTCGGAGGTCTGCCCTAAAATGGTGTATGTGAAATGGTTTCTGTCAGTTGAGCAAAAGTACAGGTGATGGGCGTGTAGTTTTCCAACCTATTCATTCCTAATGGAAATTATTTAATGAAAACCGTCGGAACAAAAAGCTGTATACAAGCACACTATTCCCAATCAGACAGAACATTCCGGAATTAGGACAGTGTCAGTATCTCAAAAACTGTGTATTAGCGGAAAGAAAAATGTGTACCAAGAAGAAGAAGGAGATGAAGATGAAGATGATGAAGAAGAAAAGGAAGATGAAGATGAAGAAGAAAAAGGAGACGAAGAATAAGAAAAAAAGAGACAAAGAAGATAAAAAAGGAGAAGCAGACAAAGAAAATGTATTAGAAGAAGAAGAAAAGATGAAAAAGAAGAAGAAGAAGGAGACGAAGCAGAAGTAGAAGAAGAAGTAAAGAAGAAGAAGGAGAGTAAGAAGATGAAGAAGGAGAAGGACAGAAAGAAAAAGTAGGAAAAGAAAAAAAATGAGTTTACTACAGCCGGTGACTAATCCATCAACTCACATAATCTCAACCTCACCAAGCGAGAGAGCAGGGCTGGGCGATTCTTACCTGTGATTCTGCCAATGCTGCCGTTAAAGTTAGCCCCGGTGAATCCTGATATATGAGCCCCCAGACTCACTCCAATCATGTGGATGGAACTGAGTGACGCGCCCCTGTCCTGGAAGAATGATGTTTCCCCGAGAAGAAAGCAGCAATAAGTGCAACTACACAGCACAGTTATAATGCACTGAACATGTTTAGTAACACTGTCTGAAACCATTTCCACACAGATATTACACTCCTAGAGCTCCGTTCGGCTGAACACTGAAAACTGCTCCAGTTTAACTACAACCATTCAACAGGTTTACATGTATAATTATGACCCTGCGCTTCGGAGCTTCGGAGCTTCGGAGAACCCAATGCTATGAAAACTTTTATTTTCTCTATTCAGTCTACTAAATATTCAGTCCCACAAAAACAGCTCAAATAATTTACTGAAAGCCTTATGGTGACATAAAATATAAAAATACATATTCATAAGGTATATTTTATTTATTTATACTATAGAACTACATCACCGGAAGCCATTTCCACTAACATATCCCGGGTTCCAGATCCAGTTTGCAGTCCAGAAATGTTTGTTCCCAGTTGAAACAAAACAATAGTGGGTTTCTTAGCACACCTTGTGACAACATCTGTGGTTGTGTCAGTTGAGGAAGGAGACAACTCAAAATTAGTTGCATGAACCAGAACGGAACCTGGGCTACCAGTGGTTTGCGCTACGCCATCTTGGTACTACCGTATACTAACGCTGTGCAGCACCCCCTGTTGGTGTTGATGCGGTATCCTTTGGCATTCCTCGGTTCCAATAAAAACTGGTGCAAACACAGACTGGTTCCCTGAAGACCACCAATGTTCTAAGAAGCCAGTAAGGAACCAGTTCATGAACCAGGTTTTTTTTGGTGGTGGAAGCACTTGTTCTAAGCAAAATATCATTAACCAACCATTATGTACAATAATGTTTATGTCAAAATGTTATATGGCGTTTATATTAGCTGGTAACCCACTCTCCTGTCTGCCAAAGTCCTCTGTACAGTCCTGTAGATACAACAATGACTCACTCTGTGCAAAGCACACATATGCACCATACACAGTCACCACCCCACATACTAAAGTCTCCACCAATCTGTGTTAACCATTAGCCAGAATTATAAAAGCTCTGTTTACTCTGCCGCCGTGCACACAGTTACTGGTTGTGTTCAGCTCTATAATTTAACTCACAGTGCTCAGCTCCAACAGATCTTCAGGAATGAGTCTATATGCATTGCTCAGGTCAATCAGTGTCACATCAACGACTGGCCTCCAGACTGACCATCTCAGATTTGCTTAATATTGACAGGAGATAAAGTCACTGTGACCAGAAGATAGTGTGCACAATGTACAGGTTGTATCTTAATTAGTTTCTAAGATACAGGAATATATATAGTGGATGTGGTTTTCATTTTCTCTTGAAGTTCCTAAAGTGATGAGTGATAAGTTCTGTTTTTTTTATTTTTATTTTTATAATCAACAACCTAAAACCTGAATGTGAAAAAAATTATATACATTTACACTACAGATTAAACAGAGTAATCATTTAGCATTAACTAGAGTTGAAAACCTCGGAATCAAATTTTTCAACAATTTCACACCAATTAAAAAAAGGTAATGTAATTCTAATATGTTTCAAAATTTAAAATGATTGAAAAGGACATTGAAATAACTATATAGTAAAGAAATTTAAACAAAAAATACATTTATGCATACTACAGAATGAACAGTAGGGTATCATTATAGTCCATGTACAGTACAGTTGAAAAGCTCTGAAATTAAAGTTTCAACAATTTCACATCAATTTTTAGAAATAAAATTTCTAAGACTTTATGATATGTTTGAAGGCTGCCATAACAATATCTATCATACATTACTCATAATTTGTTATCCCAGCATTTAAAAGCTCTAAATAAATCTTCTAATTCACACCAATTTAAAAAAAACATTACATACATTTTAATATTTTTGAGGATTTTACAATGACAGAGAAAGTATAGTACCAAAAATGTATTCACGATAAAATACATTTTAACAATTGATAATATTTAATAATAATATCATTACTACTTCTTAATTTGTTGTTCACAGACCTAAAATCTTTAATAAAGCATATTTTATCTTTTGATGAATAACTTTAATAAAAAAGTAAATTATTATTGTTTAGAAAATCATAAAACAAAGGATCTAACATCTGAACAGTTTAACAGTATGAACTGTGTCTATTCAGGTTCCCACATGCATCTAGAACCGCAACCCACCAAAGAGGAAGTCCCACCACATTGACAAGAACTAACGATTTACTACAGTGACACATTTTGAAGGTTATTTAAGGAAAAGCCTCATACGCTTTCTTTCTGTTCATGTTTCTGAAGCACAAGCTTGTGTTAGATTAAGTCACAAGACATGCACAATTAGCATATTTTCAGTTCTCACATCCAGCAGCTTTTCAGTAGTCCGTTCATTGGCTGGGTCCTTCGCTTTAAAGAGATATCTTAGCACAAAAATTTAACATCTATGTCACATCAGCATGTTTGGTTTCTTGTAGCACTGGAGCTACAATGTCAGCAATTGTCTGCATATGTTTGTTGTGGAACGCTGTGTTCTAGATAAAATCAGAACTGTTCAGTGGTGGTGAATGGAACCAGACGTCCCCCTCTAAAAGCTCCCTCACAGAAAGTTGCTACATTAGATGGTTATGAATGCAGTGCCTGATGTCTGAGACGCTGTTTATGATAGTCTGGAGAAGATTTCAGACTTAAACACTATTTATGGTGGAGGGATACATGCTGAAGGGTGCTGTAAGGTAAAATATCACCCCCCCCACCCCAAAAAAAATTATATATATACCAGGTTTCCCTATCATCAACATTCCATATAAACTCAGAAGACACGTGTGGGTTAACTGGTGGTTTAGATAGTCTATATGCGTGTTGTAGACATGGAGAACCCTGGTTCCTATCACAACCACTGTAGAGAACATCTGAAGCATCCCTCACCAAACTCTGTTTACCCCTCAAACACTGAATTGTGGAGGAATTGTAAAACCAGTTGGTGGAATTTTCCTTTAGCTCATCTCTACTGTGTAGCTGGAACAGCAGCAGTCAGGGATGTGGTGGAAAGTTTGGTTTGGTCTAATCTTTTTTTAGAAGCTGTTCAAACACAGGACGTTACAGAACACTCTAATGGGACAAGAGATGGCCATAGTGTATATACAGGGGCTACACTGGGATTTCGGTGCTGGGAAACCAGTTTTTTCATGACTATCAACTACAGGAGAATAAAACTGGCCATTTCATGTGCTTTTGTATAGGGTTCACAGGCCTGATAACGTGACAGTGTGATTAAGCTTTTTGACTTCCAGACCAACCTCAGAGCCAAGAAAGTTGGGTTAATTAGATTTTAGAGCTGAGTCACTGAGGATCACCTTCACCCACTTTGTACTTCCACTTACTGGTCACTTTATTAGAAACTAGTATACTGTGGTAATGTGACTGAGATGCTAGCAGTTTGCTGCATGCCTGTCTCAGCTAGCTTATGTTTAACATCCACTGCTTCCTGTTAACACACAGGCTGCTGCTTTTATACTAGCTGGGGCTGATTTAGAGAGATGACAGCAGGACACCCAGCCAGTAACATCGTACAGTAGTCTAATCTAGTAGTCTTTAAATATTATATCTTTGTGGCATAACATCCAGTGTCCAAGATCTTTAACTGTAAACATTTTTAACAGTGCAGAAAAGCATTAAGGTCAAGGATGCAGTTCAGGGAACTCAGCTACTGAAGTCCTGCCTTCTTTTTCATCTATTTGGTGATCACAGCAAAAACAACATAGCTGCTTTTCCCCCAATACTTGTATTAGTTTTTTTTTTTATTATTATCATTAAAATGAAAACAATATATATTGATGTATATTTGTATGATTTAATACCTAAAAGCAAAATTGTTCTGGCCCAAATCTGGCAGTGGATGGTGGACCACTCCTGGTTGCAAGATATGGGCCATATACACACCAGATCTGTGTGGGGAAAGCTGATCAATACGTGTTAAATATACTGGAGTAAACTGGATTTTCATCCCTACAGGTAAGTTAGGAATAAAATTTTATTGTGGTTAAGTTCTATGGAAACACATTCACATCTGCTTGTTCTGCTCTGGTGGGCTCTGGCTGGAAAAGTTGCTCAGAAAATCTGTGTCGCAAGACTGTTGTGTTGTAAGCACCACAGCTTTAACAACTGCAAAATCTGAATCTCTGGGCTAGCAGTTTTTTCTCGCAGAGTGCTGTGTTACACCTTCTACTAGGCCTGCTAGCCCTGGTGGAGTTTTCCGGAGTAGAGCGGAGGGCTGTGTGTTTAGCTGTTAGCGCTGGAGAGGCTGAATAAGGGTGGAGTGGTGGGTGTTCTGGAGTACTCTGGAGTACTCTGTGAGGGCTGTGTGTTTAGCTGTTAGTGCTGGAGAGGCTGAATACAGGTGGAGTGGTGGATTTTCTGGAGCACAGCAGAGGGCTGTGTGTTTAGCTATTATTGCTGAAGAGGCAGAATACGGGTGGAGTGGTGGGTTTTCCGGAGTAGAGCCGAGAGCTGTGTGTTTAGCTGTTAGTGCTGGAGAGACGAGTCCAGTCCCAAGGCTAGCACTACTAAGGAGGGACTGTGTTTCTTATGGTAGACTTGGATCACCTTTCTGGTGATATGCTGCCCCCTGTTGTTTGGAGAATGAATTTGATAGGTTGTGCCATTTTACATACAGTTCCTTTAAAGCTGTCCATGAGCTAAAAGCACACGGACAAGTAGATTTGGAAACATGCTTCATAATTCTGATACATTCTGTCTTGGACATAAAAAGCCCAGATGTTTACACTATTAAACCAGAGCAGTTCTGTGTCTGATGAGCTGAAGCGTAGCAGTTATACATGGTAAAGCAGGGCTCGACTGGTAATCAGTCATTCTTACCTGCAGCTTCTGGATGAAAGCAGTCAGGTTCTGGGCTACTTTCCGTGTATTTTCCACCACTTTCAGGTAGTTGATGTTGGTGGCCCCTCGGTTCCAGTCCACCACAATGGCATTGATGTCATTACATTTCAGAAGGTTCTCCACGACCCAGTCCATCCAGATCGGTGGAGAGCCAGTGGGTCGGTAGCCGTGAATAACGAAGGTGGTGGGCCGAGTCACAATCAGCTGAGGGTTACTGAAAGGGTTGTCTGAATCGAGAACCTGGCCACAGCTAGCATTAGCCCGTGTGTGGAGCAGAAGCCTCACTTGGAGAGTTGATCCAATGATAGAGTGCTTAAGGTCGAGGTCAGTGATGTTCTCACACTTCTGAGCTGCAGGAGGAGAGAGAATGTCCATTAAAGCATTCTGTTTAGACGCATGGAGATGGTATGTAAATGGTGATTGATCTACGTATTAGCATTTTTGTGCTAATCACCTTGTATTTCCACTAACTGACCAGAATATTAGAAACACCTTCTTTGTACCTCCATACACTGGCCATTTTATTAGAAACACCTAGCTGGTACCTCCACTCACTTCCACTTTATTATAAACACCTACCTTGTGTTTCCACTAACTGACCACTTTATTAAAAACACGCACCTCGTACATTTACTAACTGGTCACTTTATTAGAAAACCCATCTTGTACCTCCACTCACTGGCCACTTTATTGGAAACACAATGCTAGTATACTGTGGTAATGCTCTATAAGAAATTGACCTCCCAGCAACTGAGATGCTAGCACTTTGTTCTACATCAGCTGCTTCCTGTTAACAGTCTATTTCTGTGAGCACACAGGCTGCTGCTTCTAGACTAGCTGCGGCAGATTTAAAGACATGACAGCAGGAAACACAGCCAATAACTTTGGACTCTACTCTAATCTAGTAGTCATGAAACATTATATCGTTGTGACTAATATGCGACTCAAATGATAAAATGATGATGAAAACTAGCATGCAGTATTACACAAGATCTTTAACGGTTCCTGGTCATTTAGACTTCCATGTATTTAACAGTCTGCCATTACGTGTAACAGTGCCATTGACTCATGAAACATAGCTAAGACACAGAGCCTTGTAGAACACCATATCAAAAGTTTAGACAACTCCTAGTTCACACTACCAAACTGGTCTGTCATGTTCATATACTATGTTGATGCTTTTCAGTTTTAGCAAAGCTTTAGAGGTGTATATCATGACTGTAAGTCTCATGACTGTGACACAATGCATAGAAACATCTGTGTTCCTTTTGCCAAGCAATTCATATTCCTATTATAATTCTTGTAGAACATGAAACCTGTAGCACCTTGTAACACCAACCATGTACTTCGACAAGCTGTCCTCAGTATTAGAAACACATACCTTGTATTTTGGCCACTTTATAAGAAACAGTTCAAAGCATGTCTATTTGCATTAGTTGAGAGATTGAGACCTAAGACAAAAGTTTAAAATCCCTCCAAAATACTAAATAAATAATAATTGTATTGGGGTTTGTGTCACTGTGCGAGGCCTCAAAAGTAGAGAGTAGCAGCACTCAGGGAACGTGGGCCTTATTAGGGGTAAATGATTAACTGTACTAATATCAGCAAACTGAATTTATTAATGTTAACTAATCAGCTTTATTCATGTTGACTTACAGAACAATAAACTATCAGTTTGACTCTGGTCCATCAGTTGCATCACAATTAATCAGAATCCCCCACCCCCACACCACCACCCTTTTCATATAGAAACCGAAACAGATGGTTTACGTAATCCAGGGCTGTGCCCATCACCCACTCACATCACGTCAACAGCAAATGATGAAGATCAGTTTTCCAGGGGTGGTGTTTTCCAAGTAAATGAGTTTTAGAGGTTTGTGGTTGGTCATATATTAATCATCAGTTTTTATTTTACAGTAAGTCACTTTAAAAACACCATGTGCACAACGACCTGCCCTTTTGGTTTCCCACAGTCTTTCACAACTGGTGCTCTATCCTTTGCTGTCTTGTTCAGATTTTAACCACTGTGTGGTGAGGAGGGTGACCATAGCCCGCTGTATTTCTGTCCAATGCAGAAATAAACCCTTCAGCAGAAGTCACTGCAGGCCACTGAGCTAAAGCAGAGAAACAGAAAGGGGAATACCAAGTCTTCAGTTGAATGGAAAAAGAGCGCAGCAGCAGCGCTGTGCATTAGGTGTCCACCAGGAGAACAGAATTATAGGGGTTTCTTTCTTCTCCATCAAAAACAAAAGCAATTAAATACTGTAAATACTGCCGTTTACAGGGGCCTGCCATTACAAAAATAAACTACATGGCCAAAAGAATGTGGACCCCTGACTATTACTTGTATATGACTTGATTCTAAAACAATGGGCATGGATACGGAGTTGCTCCCTTCGCAACTATAACTCTTCCTGACTTCATAGTCTCCACTCTTCTGGGAAACTTTCCATAAGATTTCGGAATATGCCTGTGGGAATTTGTGCCTATTTAGTCACAAGAACCTATGTGAGGTCAGGCGTTCTAGTTCATCCCAAAGGTGATGTCAGGGCTCTGTGCAGCCCACTGGAACACCTCAATAACAAACTTCTCACACCATATCTTTATGGATCCCGCTTTGTGGACAGGGACACAGTCATGCTGGAACATGAAAATGTTTTTCCTCATACTGCTACACAAAGCTGGAAGCATATAACTGTGTCTATCTTCACCCTTCACTGGAATCAAGGATCCGAGCCCAGACCGTGAACCCCCGTTAAACTGTTGTTGTCCCTAGATGCTTCCATTTCACCAAGCAACCTACTGTTGAACAGAGCAGCTCTAGCAGGACGGGAATATCACAAACTGACTTTTATAGTATAGTAGCATCCTATGGCAGTGCCATGTATAAAGTCGCTGTGTTCTTCACTCCAAGCCACTTGTACTGCTAGTGTTTGTCTACCTATCTACCAATGGCCCAAATCTGGCCCATTTACTGCATGGATTTAAAGGACCTGGGCAGACCACTCCGGGTTGCAAGATGTGAGCCACATACACACCAGATTAGGGGCATGCGTCAGTCAAAAGAAGCTCTGTTATATCTGTGCTGGAAGTGGACCAGATCTGTGTTGGCACAGGTGGGCCAAATGCATGTTGTAAATATGTGGGCCTCCTTTGACTCACATGCCAGTAGCAGCAGTGCCGTATCTATGACAGATGTGTGGCCCACATCCAAATGCTATATGGGGTCATATCATAGATAGATAGATAGATAGATAGATAGATAGATAGATAGATAGATAGACAGACAGATGCATTAGGTACAATCTTACCTCTGCACACTGCAAAAGTTGCCAGCATCATGGCTAAGAGCCAGGAGCAATATGAAGACCTGCAGAGCTGAAAAAACAAAAGAAGACAGAAGAGAGGTAGGAAGTTTGGGCTTTTCCATCCTGAACACACCCTATTTTTTAAGACATCACACACTTGCTGTAATCTTAGATAGTTCTGAGTATGTTGTTTCTGTATGACTCACTGTTATCTATAAACACACATCTGAGAAAAAATAAATACAGCAGCAGCAGCAGCCGCCAAGCCGAAGCCAGGGAGGTATGAAAACACCATTGCAGCTTTAGTGCAACACTACAGAAGCCCCTGAACATGTCTGGGCTGAACAAAGATACTGCAGAAATGTCACTTTAAATAAGCTAAAGGGAAACTCCACCCACTTTTCTAAATGGTGATAGGAACCAGGGGTCTTCATGTCTACAACACACATATAGACATTTTAAACCTACAGGTGTCTTCTGAGTGTTATAAGGAATGTTTATAATGGAAAAACCTGGAAATAATTTTCTTTGGGGGACTATTTTACCTCACAGTGCCCTGTAGCATGTATCCCTCCACCATAAATGGAGTTTAAGGGTGAAATCTTCTCTAAACTATCATAAACGGCGTCTCAGGCATCAGGCAGTGTGTTCATAATCACCTCATATAGTAACTTTCTCTGAGGGAGCTTTTAGAGGGGGACGTCTGGTTCCATTCACAATCACTGCAAACAATTAATTTCAGGTTTTTTTACTATGAGGGTGTGTCTGAGGGCGTGTTAAAACTTGTTATAACTGGACTGTGGCCAACAAGGGTAAACCTCGCCCCCAAATTCCTCTAGCCTGTGCTCTTTAAAGGCCTGGATTACACATACATCACAGAGCTACATTCTTATCTGAAGTTATCTGGGGGAGTTTTCAGTCTTGCTCTCTTACATTACGTACATGAGCTAATGACCACTGACCAGTGCTTCCCTCCTGCACACTCCACCTTTATAAGGTGTTGGAATGGTTTAGCTCTATGTACATTTAGGCCACCGTATGGTTTTCCTCAGATATTCTCATTACAAGATCACATTTCGTACTGCATGACCTTAACTGTATGTGCAAAAGTGTCCAGGTGGTCCATTAACTGCATTCAGCTACAGTAAGATCACCATGTCCAGTTCCATGCTTGGGTTAGAGGGGTATAAAACCCCCCAGCAATGGGCCGTGGAGCAGTGAAACTATGTTCTCTCAAGCCATGGAGTCCATCCAGTATATTTGGGATGGGTTGGAGTGATCCAGAACTGATCATCAGTACCTGACCTCACTAATGCTCAATCAAATTTTCACAACAGTGTTCCAACATCAGTACCTGACCTCTCTAATACTCAATGAAACATTCACAGCAATGTTCAACATCAGTACCTGACCTCACTAATGCTCAATCATGTCCTCATAGAAATGTTTCAACATCAGTACCTGACCTCACTAATATTCAATTAAATCCTCACAGCAATGTTCTGGTGTAAAGCAGAAAAGTAGAGGAACTCATTATGAATGCCTCCATTTCAGCAGAGACGCTGGTGTTCGCACTGTACTGCTCACTGCAACAGTTTCTGTTCAACTAGTCACAGGACACCCACTGTGGTTTCTCTCTCTTCTCTGGGCCTGTAGTTTCTCTCTCTTCCTCCCTCTGAACACGAGCAGGCGGCCTGCTTTACACTCATACTGAAACCAGCGGTCCTCTTTTGTCATCCAGTTAAGATTTGCGAGTCTGCAGTGGGAGGCCGCAGCGAAGAAGCCAAACCAGTTCCTCCAGACCGATCACAGGCCTGGAGCTATTTACCTCATGCTGGGTTTCCTCCCCTCCCACTAAACATAAAATGCCTTAATGCCTTAACCACAGCATGTCGGGTGTCTGCTGCTTTAGTGCTGCACTGGCCTTCTGACACTGCATTACATACGGTCATCTAAAGCAGTGGACCAAGGTGTGGACCCAGATCAGGGCAATATATCAGTCATCTCTGATACTGTTATGGAGATATCTTTAACCACATCTCTGAACAATAATAAGTATACTGATACAGACATTGAGGAATGTGGTGGAAAGAAACCGCAGCACTTGATTAACCAAAGTGTGAAAATGCTTCATTCAGTTGAATTCAGTTCAGTTCAACTGTTATCATATACACCCATCAAGCAGCATATTCATAACCTTTCTATGTAGGAGATTTTAGAGATGGATATCTGGTTACCATCACCAGCACTGTGAACAGATCTGACTTGATGAGTTTTTCTAGAACAGAGCCTTTCACACTAAGCTCCACTCTAAATGAAGTTGGTGTACATCTCGAATGTTTCATTATATGGAACTTTCCACTTTGAACCATCCTATAGAGAGGTGTGGGACACTCGCACTGTATAATACTCACTTTCACTCAAATTATCCAGCTTCACTGAAAGATCCTGCTTTGGGATGAAGGAATGGAGGAACATTTGCAATAAATATATAAACATAACTGAAGTGTGTGTTTCAGAAACATTGTCTCTGTTCAAGTAGCCAAATCTAGATTGGATCCAGATTTTCCAGCCTTGTTTCTGTAATCACTTTTTCTGTGTCTTCACCAAAGCAAAAAGGAACTTTCTCACCAGGACACTAAATAGAACTCTGGACTGAATGTGGGAAGCCAATAGCTTCTGTTTTATTGTTTTAGCTGAATATATCATTGCTGTCCAGTAAAAAAAAAACAACTTTTTTTTGTTTTTTTGGACATCCTGGATGTATTCAGATTGCTGGTAATCTGGACACAGTTCTGTAGGGTAATCCTCATTTCGCTGTACTGAGGTGAAAATTTCACAAAGAAGACTGTGTTCCGACCGCTGGCAAGTCGGATTTGCTTCTCCGATCAGATCTTCTGTGATGGCTGTCTGCACCGTTATTTGTAAGTGTTCAGATCAGATTTGTGTGTCCAGACTTCACAACCTGTCTATATGGTTTGCTATGTTAATAATGGATCCATCAGTACTATACAGCCAATCCCAGCACTCCAGTCACTCCGGACTGACAGTACTGTTGCATTGTGAGTAACACATCTGTACAAATCTGAATGGAAGCGCATTTTAAACACCCTTCAATTTAATCTGGATACAGCCTGG
The DNA here is from genome assembly GCA_024036415.1 of Prochilodus magdalenae. NCBI lineage: Eukaryota > Metazoa > Chordata > Actinopteri > Characiformes > Prochilodontidae > Prochilodus > Prochilodus magdalenae. The sequence continues at coordinate 59,865 of JAMWET010003116.1, forward strand.
ATACTCCCAGAAATTAGATTATGTGTGTTTTTACTGTCCAGACTATCAGAAATCAATAAAGTCCGGAAAGAATCTGGATATACCAAATACTGGATTAATATATGTATTTTTGCTGCCCAGACTATTAAAAATCAATCTGGATATACCAATATACCAAAAATTTAATGTGTCAGATTTAATGTGTTTTTTGTCATCCAGATTACCAGAACTCAAACTGGATGCAGTCTGGATATGACAAAATCGGAAATTTTCACGGTCCAGATTATAACAAATCAACCTGGATATGGCAGATATTGCTTTTGCTGTCTAGACTCTCTGAAATCTGTCCAGGCACAATCTAAATATGATAAAAATCCAATTTCATTTGTTTTTTATTTTACAATCCAGAATCTAAACACAGTCTTGATATGCCAAAAATGTCATGTGTTTTTGCCAATCAGATTCTCAGAAATCAATATAGATACAATCTAGAAATGGCAAAAAACCCCTTTGAGCTAGCAGTCTGTACAAGGCCAAATGATTGTCAACCTCTGCTTGCACTGGACAGACCTAAGTCTGGAATTAAGTTCATTAGCCAGGAGAAAGAATCCAGTAAATCCTGCTTTGAGAAATACTAAGGCCTTATTGATGTATTTCCCAGGAAGACGGATACTTAAAGCCCAAAGTTGTAGATTTCCTAACAGTCTTGAGCTATCTGGCTAAAGTGAGACGTGCTGCCTGGACCCTATCGAAACAAATGCAAAACAGTAATCAGGAGGAGAGCCTTACACCTCACATGCAAACACGCCTACAGGTCAACTCAAAGTCCTCCTGAACCAAACAGACGGCTGTGTCGGAGGAGACACAGCGATTCAGAGGCTCACACAGCGATACCTCAGGGTCTTATATCAGCAGAGAGAGCAAATCTCAGAGCAGAGAGAAGATCTTACCATGGTGAGGAGAAGCGCAGGTCCTTCACTCTAATAGAGAAGTGGCTGTGTGTGTTACTGACAGTCAGTCCACACTACAGGAAATGGTAAGGGAGCTCAGTTGACTCGCCCTTGTCTCTCTCAGCTCCTCCTCTCTCCTGGAGATCAGCCTACACAGAGGTGGCACATTCCTTCTGTAACATGACCTGAACCTGACTACCTGGTACAGGAAGCAACACAGTGAAGAGGAGCGTCCGAACCCTCCTGTGGATCAGGTCACTGTCAACTACACACAGACATTTAAAGGAGAAGTTACTAATGTTGAACATTGTGATGAGGATTTGAGGTCAGCTATTGATGTTGGAACATTATTGTGAATATTTGATTGAATATTATTGAGGTCAGTTACTGATGTTGAACATTGTTGTGAGGGTTTGATGGAATACTAGCGAGGTCATTACTGATGTTGAACATTGTTGTGAGGATTAGATTGAGCATTAGTGAGGTGAGGTACTGATGTTGGAACATTGCTGTGAGGATTCAGTTGAGTATTAGTGAGGTCAGTTACTGCTGTTGGAACATTGCTGTCAGGATCTGATTGAGTATTGGTGAGGTCAGTTACTGCTGTTGGAACATTGCTATAAGGATCTGATTGAGTATTGGTGAGGTCAGTTACTGCTGTTGGAACATTGCTATAAGGATCTGATTGAGTATTAGTAAGGTCAGGTAGTGATGTCGAACATTGTTGTGAGGATTCGATAGAGCATTAGTGAGGTGAGGTACTGATGTTAAACATTGTTGTGAGGATTTGATTGAGCATTAGTGAGGTGAGGTACTGATGTTGAACATTGCTGTGAGGGTTTGATGCAGTACTAGTGAGGTTACTTACTGCTGTTGAAACATCGCTGTGAGGATTTTATTGCGCATTAGTGAGGTCTGGTACTGATGATGGACGATCAGTTCAGAAACACATGAACTCTTCCCAAAAGTAGTGGATTGAAACCTTCACTATGCTAAAAGTGATGCTACCTCCCCCTCTGCTGGAACACAGTGGAACTGCACTGACTGCACAGCTAAACAGGAGGCTGTCAGTCCTAAATCAAATGGTTTACCCCGTGCTGAATTCTAACTTCCGTAAAGTTTCTTGAATATTTGAATTATTTGAATCATTTATTTATTTATTTATAAAATAATTGACCAAATCTAACTTTTATTTTATTTCTGTTGTTGCAGATAAGCACTTTAAACCGAAATATTTAATATCTAGTGCCCTTGAGAGCATCATTATAATCTACCCTGAAACTGCCAGTCAGTTTAATGTATTTAATGTTTGGTAAAAATGACTAATAAATATGTCCTTCTGGTAGGGCAGATAAATAGTTGTATAGATTTGACATATAGATTTGGTGGAATATTTGATGGTGGTTTAATAAAGGTATAAAGCTGTATATGGTTTTAATCAGTGTTTAATCAGTGGGGTTTAGGGGGCTGCTGACCCTTTCGCCACATTAGCACTGGTGCTATCTTCACTTTACTCCTCCCCTCTTCTGTCTCCAGTTTGAGACAGGAGTAATAATTCACTCTCTACATGCAATTATTAACTATTTTGGCATGTGTTCAGATTTACAGATATCCTATTATATGTTGAGTCATGCAGAGGTGTCCAGGGCATAGTTACAGGGTGAACCGGTTTGCTACAGCGCCACCATGAAGCTAACCAGGTAAACTCTCTCTCTGTCTGTCTAACTCTCTTTTTTCTTTTGCTCTCAATCTCTCTCTCTCCTTCTCTCTCTTCCTCCCTTTCTCTACCCTTTTCTCGTCCTCACTCTCTCTCTCTGTCTTTTCCTCTCAATCTCTCTTCTCTTTTCTCTCTCACTCTTCCTCTCTCAGACAGAGAAAGAGACAGTGAGGAAGCTCACTGTCTCTTTCTCTGTCTGTCTGTTTTTCTCTCTCTTATCCTCACACTCTCCCTTCCTCATTCATTCACATACTGTTAACCTCAAACACTGTCATTCTTCCAAAAGAAGACAGAAAACGGGCTGATTTGAGAATCCTAAACTGTTATGCAAGAGACTCATTAATATTTACAACCCCAACATTTATATACAACCACAACAGAGCTACAGAAACACAAAGGTGGACTGTGTGAAGGAAACCAGGGGTTTAGGCTGAGAAGGGGACATCAGCACTTTTTATTTCCTTCCCAGGGAACCTTTAAACCAGGCGAAATTGCTTCCTATTCACCAGATACTTTATCCCATGTTGCGTTTCACCAAATACTGCAGCTTGTGCAGGCACCAGAATGTAACTGCAGCAAATTTCCAAAACAAGCTGTAGAACAGGAACCTCAGCTACCACATCTTTCACAGGATCCTGGAAAACAACTTTAATCCTACAGTCTACACATTTCATATCTGACAGTTTCTCAAACTCTTGGACAATATGGAGCAGCTCCGCTCAGCATTTGACCCTGAAGAGACTGAAGAGAGGAGCAGCTCCACCTTTACTAGCATAACAACCCCAATAGCAGCCTGTAAGTAGCAGTCATGCTGTGTGATTGTATCCGTGTTTGCCAGTTGAAGCTGATCATCTTAAACTGAGAGATCCATAGTGAGAAACAACTTTAATCTACTGTGTGTTGATGTCCAGATGGAAAGCCAGTAGCTAGTATAGGAAATGTTAGCTACTAGCATTAGCTCCATGTAACTAGCATAGCAAACTAAAAAGTATGAAGGCAGAGCTTATTTACACAGTCTATTTTCACAAGGTGCTTTTGTGTGATCACTGTGTGCTGCGTCTCACTGTAAAGTCAATTAGAGCAGGGCTTATCTAATTATTCATGAGCTCACCAAAAAAGTGGAAAACTGATCATTTAATTTTGGGACCAGATCATAGGGTCTATTGTCACAGTGTAGAACCACATCTGGACATTTTTCACCCCAAATAAAGTCACATAACTTCTATGTAGAACATCAGAGAACAGTTTATAACTCTGAATGGATGTACTGCATTTGAACTGTGCCGAGATGCTTTGTTCCAATGAAATGCTAATGCATTAAATAAATTTCACGTCTTAATTTGAAGGCACAACTTCCTACAACTGGGGTCATCTGGAGGTTGGTGAATAATGCTGCTTACACAGCGAACTGTGCTTTGCTAGTCTCCCTTGTTCATGCTAATAGGGGAGCGTAGAATCTGCCCTTAACGGCTGCCATTACACGGGGTGATTAGCATTTTCCGCCTTTGATGAGATTTCAAAAGAGCAGAGGTTTTCCCAAGTCAAAGGCAAAGCGGAGTTCACTTCCAACACAGCCTCCACTCAGGTACTCCATTGCTTCTTATAATCCTCCCAAATCACCCTTTGCCACTTAATGGGCCGCTTGCCTTAGCCTATTATGCTAACGTTTGCTAAGCGCTTTTTGTTCAGTATAATATAGCAGAAAGGTAAATCAATATCTTTTTAGAGTGAGCAGGTGCTGGAAAAAAGAGCAGGTATGAAAAGCAGTGTTTGGTTGACATTTAATACATGGCCAAAAGTATGTGGACAATTAATCATTGACTTCAGATGTTTCAGCCAAATTTAATGCTAACTGGTATAATAAATTCAGATATAACAAAAATCAGATAGCTATACAGTCTCTATAGACAAAGACTGACAGTAGAATGGGCCAGAGCAGAGCCCTGTGATGTTAAATATCTCATAGGATTTCTTTGCCTGTAGTGCAATCTGCCTCTGAAAGCAACATCAGCACAAGAACTGTGAGCTTCATAAAATGGGTCTTCATGGCTGAGCCTCTCCACAAAATTCTCAGACCATTATGCTCCATCACTGGACTCCAGAGCAGTGTAACCATGTTCTCTGGAATGACAGATCACGCTTCACTGTCTGGAAGTCTGATAGAGGAATCTGGGTTTGGTGGATAAATCCTGGAGAATGGTGCCTACTGGAATGCAGAGCGCCCACAGTAAAGTTTGGTGGAGGGGGGTTAATGGTCTGGGTGTGATCCTTAGTTCCAGTGAATGGTGGTGTTAATGCTACAGCCCACAAAGACATTCTACACAGTTCAGTACTACCAACTTTGTGCAGAACACTATGTTTCAGTGTTCTATGTCCCTTTGTACAAAGCCAGATCCATGAAGACCGAGGGACTGAGGAGTTAGGTGTGGGGGAACTCCAGTGGTCTGCACAGAGCCCTCAACCCCACTGAAAACCTTTGGGATGAACTGGACTGTCGACTGTGAGCCAGGCAGGCCTTTATATCCAACATCAGTGTCTTACCTTACCTTTGCTCTTGTGACTGAATAGACACAAATTTCCAGACACACTCCGATATCATGTGGAAAGCTTCCTAGATAATTGAAGGCTGTTATAGCTGCAAAGGAGGACCAACTCTGTATTATCGTACATGGTTTTGAAATGGGTGGTACCACAAGCTCATATAGGTGTGGTCAGGTGTCCACATACTTTTGGCCATGTGTGCATGCATGGATTTTCCCTATTAAAAAAGGGTGCAAATTCACCCTGGAAAGTCCAAATGGAATTTTCTGTTGGGCTTTACTTCCCAGGATAAACTGTGCAATGTGAAAGCTTCTAGTTTTCAGGCATTATAGATGTCCTAGCTATAGAGTCTGTAGACCCAACAAGCTTCTTTATTGGCCTCTACATTCACTACATTTGAGTGAACAACAAAAAGTTCCCCCTTAAATCCATGGTTAGTTTGCTAACTAGGACTGTTGTCAACATACCTATTCAGAGTTCTAACATTATGGTCATTTGTACCCTGATTACTCCTGACCTGCTCACACGAAATTGCTCTGCCGGAGTCATTAAGAGACCCTCTTTAAAAGCAGTCTCCTGTTTTCTGCATTTCTACTCTCTCTGCAATTAATAGCTGCAGAAACCATCTGGAAAGGTGCCTGTTGTTTCACTTCATAAATATGCAATTTCGGAATTATTTGTGACTCATAAGCACAACTCAATTTCTCCCGAGCGTGCCTCAGTAGCTAAATCGGAATGTAATTGCAGATGCTCAGAAAGCTTCTTACAGCACGCTACAAGAGAGAAAGCCAGGAGGATTCACCAGTGTCTGGTAATCGCAGAAGCAGAGATGAAAAGGCTTGAAAAGGCTGAAATAGCATAAAGTAATAAAGCATAAAGGTTTGATTCTGATGATTCACTCTTATGTAAACAACACTTCAGAAAACAAGTTCAGAGTTGCTCTATAATCCTTATTAGACTTGCTTTACAGGGTTTGATTGGAAACAGACATGCACAGATGAGCTAACACCTTGTATTGTTTATAAAACCAACTTTATTTGGCTTCACTAATGGAATTCAGTCAGTAATATCACATATACTGATTGTTATTTCCTTTAGGGAACTCTACAGTTACAAGCTCACCAGGCGACACAAAACAGTAATTTTAGGCTCCAGCAGATGGCACTACAGGAGGATGATGGGGCTATAAATACCTGCGGGGTACGAGTGAGGGGATCCATAGATTGGGAAAAGGTGGTACAGCACAGTGAATGGCTCATTCCATGTGTGGAAAATGTCGCCAAAGCAGATGTTAATGATTGGATAAAAGTGGTGACTGCATTTAGGTGTGCCAAAGACCATAGTGTGAAATAAGTAGCTGAATCTCCAGGTGTATTGAAGCGAATGGAGAGCTTTACATATTGTAATATATTTTAAAGTAAAATGCGAAGGTTTTGTCAATTTGTAACTGTTGTTACTCCTAAACGAGGCAGGGGTCGGGTGGAGTCGCTGCCATTCCTTCCAGAAGTGGGCTTTTGATGTGGGGCATTGTGCTCTTATAAACAAACCTTCTCTCAAGTGTGAGCAGGGAGGACATTGTGTGGCCCACACACCACTGGAGAAAGAGACATTTGGCCTACGTGCCACACGCAGGAGCGAGAGCGTGGTACGAAAGATGTGTGGTCTATATGCCACACACTAATATATGTATACACATACATACACATATACACACACACACATATAATGTGTATATATATATATATATATATATATATATATATATATATATATATATATATATATATATATATATATATATATATATATATATATATATTACACACAGTATTGTGGCTCAGTATTCTGTGTGGCCTCCCCTTGCCTGTATGACCTTCCGACAACACCTAGGCATGCTCCTGATGAGGTGGTGGATGGTCTCCTGAGTGATCTCCTCCCAGACCTGGACTAAAGCATCCGCCAACTCCTGGACAGTCTGTGGTCCCAGATGTGCTCAATCGGATTCAGGTCTGGGGAACGGGCGGGCCAGTCCATAGCTTCAATTCCTTCATCTTGCAGGAACTGCTGACACACTCCAGCCACATGAGGTCTAGCATTGTCCTGCTTTAGGAGGAACCCAGGGCCAACCGCACCAGCATATGGTCTCACAAGGGGTCTGAGGATCTCATCTCGGTACCTAATGGCAGTCAGGCTATATGCGGCCCTCCAAAGAAATGCCACCCCATACCATTACTGACCCACTGCCAAACTGGTCATGCTGAAGGATGTTGCAGGCAGCAGATCGCTCTCCACGGCGTCTCCAGACTCTGTCATGTGCTCAGTGTGAACCTACTTTCATCTGTGAAGAGCACAGGGCGCCAGTGGCAAATTTGCCAATACTGGTGTTCTCTGGCAAATGCCAAGCGTCCTGCACGGTGTTGGGCTGTGAGCACAACCCCCATCTGTGGACGTAGGGCCCTCAAACCATCCTCATGAAGTTGGTTTTCTAACCGTTTGTGCAGACACATGCACATTTGTGGCCTGTTGGAGGTCATTTTGCAGGGCTCTGGCAATGCTCCTCCTGTTCCTCCTTGCACAAAGGCGGAGGTAGCGGTCCTGCTGCTGGGTTGTTGCCCTCCTACGGCCTCCTCCACGTCTCCTGGTGTACTGGCCTGTCTCCTGGTAGCGCCTCCAGGCTCTGGACACTACGCTGACAGACACAGCAAACCTTCTTGCCACAGCTCGCATTGATTTGCCATTCTGGATGAGCTGCACTACCTGAGCCACTTGTGTGGGTTGTAGAGTACGTCTCATGCTACCACGAGTGTGAAAGCACCACCAACATTCAAAAGTGACCAAAACATCAGCCAGAAAGCATAGGTACTGAGAAGCGGTCTGTGGTCCCCACCTGCAGAACCAATCCTTTATTGAGTGTGTTATGCTAATTGCCAATAATTTCCACCTGTTGTCTATTCCATTTGCACAACAGCATGTTGAGTAGAGTGTGCTTCCTGAGTAGACAGTTTGATTTCACAGAATTTTGATTTATTTGGAGTTGGTGTTGTTTAAGTGTTCCCTTTAATTTTTTTTAGCAGTATATATATATATATATATATATATATATATATATATATATATATATATATATAAATGTATTATATTTACTACATTTAATACCAATATACAGTAAATATTATTAAATATTAATAAAGACTTCTGATGAGTTCTGGTAATTTGTGAAATTAGTGTCACACCATGTCACTGGTTTTATATTAAAATTAAAATGATATTTTAAAATTATAAATTAAAACTTACTTGTATTTTTTGTAATTGATTGATTTAAAAGATTTGTAAATGTGTGGCCAGTTAGTGACCATGTGACCTTGTGGAACCATTAAAAGAACAACGGTACGTTATATGGCTTTATTTTAACAGAAGTTACCCAACCATTAACGCACATAACACCACCGATACACAGAAGTTGGAATAAGTTCAATGGACTTCTCTGGTGACCCGTGACTCCAGGAGGCAATTTACAGAGCTGAAAATACTGCGTTAAAATGTAATATAAGAGCTCTCATAAGTGACCAAAACATCAAAAAGGTATTATATCCTAAACAAGAATATGCTTTATAAACTTTATTTTAATTAAACTTTAAAATCTGTATTTTCATATATACAGTGAGGAAAATAAGTATTTGAACAACCTGCGACTTTGCAAGTTCTCCCACTTAGAAATCATGGAGGGGTCTGAAATTTTCATCTTAGGTGCATGTCCACTGTGAGAGACATAATCTAAAAATAAAAAAATCCGGAAATCACAATGTATGATTTTTTAATAATTTATTTGTGTGTTACTGCTGCAAATAAGTATTTGAACACCTGTGAAAATCAATGTTAATATTTGGTACAGTAGCCTTTGTTTGCAGTTACAGAGGTCCTGTAGTTTTTCACCAGGTTTACACACACTGCAGCAGGGATTTTGGCCCATTCCTCCACACAGATCTTCTCCAGATCAGCCAGGTTTCTCTGCTGTTGCTGAGAAACACAGAGTTTGAGCTCCCTCCAAAGATTTTCTATAGGGTTTAGGTCTGGAGACTGGCTAGGCCACTCCAGAACCTTGATATGCTTCTTACGGAGCCACTCCTTGGTTATCCTGGCTGTGTGCTTTGGGTCATTGTCATGTTGGAAGACCCAGGCACGACCCATCTTCACTGCTCTAACTGAGGGAAGGAGGTTGTTCCCCAAAATCTCGCAATACATCCTCTCCTTAATACAGTGCAGTCGTCCTGTCCCATGTGCAGAGAAACACCCCCAAAGCATGATGCTTCACAGTAGGGATGGTGCTCATCATTCTTCGTCCTCCAAACATGACGAGTGGAATTAAGACCAAAAGGTTCTATTTTGGTCTCATCTGACCACAGAACTTTCTCCCATTACTCCTCTGGATCATCCAAATGGTCATGGGCAAACTTAAGACAGACCTGGACGTGTGCTGATTTAAGTAGGGGAACCTTCCGTGCCCTGCATGACTTTAAACTATGACGTCTTAGTGTATGACCCATAGTAACTTTGGAAACAGTGGTGCCAACTCTCTTCAGGTCACTGACCAGCTCCTCCCGTGTAGTTCTGGGCTGATTCCTCACCTTTCTTAGGATCGCTGATACGCCACGAGGTGAGATCTTGCGTGGAGCCCCAGTCCAAGGGAGATTGACAGTAATGTTTAGCTTCTTCCATTTTCTAATAATTGCTCCAACAGTTGATCTTTTTTCACCAAGCTGCTTGGCAATTGCCCCGTAGCCCTTTCCAGCTTTGTGGAGGTCAACAATTTTGTCTCTGGTGTCTTTGGACAGCTCTTTGGTCTTAGCCATGTTAGTAGTTGGAGTCTTACTGATTGTGTGGGGTGGACAGGTGTCTTTATGCAGCTAACGACCTCAAACAGGTGCTTCTAATTTAGAATAATAAGTGGAGTGGAGGTGGAGTTTTTAGAGGCAGACTAACAGGTCTTTGAGGGCCAGAGTTTTTGCTGATTGGCAGGTGTTCAAATACTTATTTGCAGCAGTAACACACAAATAAATGATTTAAAAATCATACATTGTGATGTCCAGATTTTTTTTTTGTTTAGATTATGTCTCTCACAGTGGACATGCACCTAAGATGAAAATTTCAGAACCCTACATGATTTCTAAGTGGGAGAACTTGCAAAGTCACAGGGTGTTCAAATACTTATTTTCCTCACTGTATGAATATTTAATTTCAGGTCAATTGTGTATATTTACATACTGACTTTTTTGTAGCCGTATCTAATAATTTAAGCATCTTTTTGTAAGCCCTGAACCCTGTGACATGCTTTTCTTCTCCAAATAGAGAAGCACCCAACTGCTCAAAGTAAGTCCTGCTATTGCCAAAGCGAATCATCAAGCCTATTTGGCAAAGATGTATGTTTTATAAAAGTTAATTCTGAGGAAAGCAGTGTTAGCATGTGTTGTGGGCTCAAAGAACGAGGCCTTTGTTTAGAGGAGTAGATCTGCAAAAACACAGAAATGGCCATCAACAGAGAAAGTGGCTCGCTCCAAACCTTGCTCTACTCTGTGCACGGAGATTCTGAGGCAATTAGCTCACGTTAGCTTTTCCTAGTAAATAACACAAAGAACACAAAACAAAAAAAACTCCACAATCTTCAGTAATACAACCTCACTTTAAAAGTTCGAATATGGTAACCAAAGTAAAGCTAGCTAGGATTTGCCACAGCGGATACATCAGAACAAGCTAATTGTTTAGCTTTACCCTGTTAACATGCAACAAGCTCTAGACTTCAAAAATATAACAAATATACAACAAACTATACTATTAAAACACCATCCTTCTGAAACAACATAAACTGAGTAATAATAAACAGCTCACCTGCAAAAACACAGAAAAGGCCATCAACAGCAACAGTGACTCGCTTCAAACCTCGCTCTACTCTGCGCACAGAGATTGTGAGGCAATTAGCTCTCGTGATACTCCGTGTACGACTGAAAGTGCAAACTGCCACTGCCACCTACTGTCCACCTCCGGAACTGCAGGCGAATACCGTCATACTTCTCCCTAAAACCACAGATGGTGATAACCTTAACACACTACAGCACACTGAGTCGTTCACTCCACACTACAGGACCCTGGGTCATCCACCCCACACTACAGGACACTGAGTCTTTCACCCAACACTACAGGACACCCTGTTGTCCACCCCACACTACAGAACACTAGTATCCACCTCGCACTACAGGATACAGAGTAAACCACCCCACGGTACAGAATACTGAACCCTTTACCTCACACTACAGAACAAAAGGACACTGAGTCATCCATCCCACACTAAAGGATATTGACTTGCCATTCACGATCGGTATAGCCACGACTGAACTGGGAGAAGATTGGAGAACTAAAGATTGGATTTCAGACATCAATAAACCAGCCTCAGAATCTGCCCGATTACCGTGTAGCGTGTAGCGGACCTAAGTTAGATTCTCCACCAAACTACAGCTTTGAGAACCGCTGTGGGCTCCTTTGGTGTCATGACTCCTGTTTCTGTCAAACATGTTTTGCCAATTGCTTGAGATGAGCATTAATTACTGCCAGCTAAGGCACCATCAATATTAACTAAACTCCTTCAGTCAGTCTGTCATAATGACGGAGCATTCGGTCTCTCTACAATTAGTGTCAGCAATACAAGCACAACGCTAATTCTGCTAAAAACGGGGGAAACTAGCATTTACACAAAGCTGTAGACCTGTAGGCCTTGACCGCCGGCGCTCCGGCACTAACACGTATAAAAGCTGCACGCTGTATCCCTTCTGGCCTCCCTTGGCGCATCTCTCTCTCCACTTTGGGGCAAAAAGGATTTTTTCTGCTTCGGTGCACTCAGTGTTAGCCTAGCGTCTCTTATGAGCTCATTAGCTTTAGAAGCAGCAGGCAGCGCACCAGCAGCTGATCAATAACGTGAATAAATGGCTGTTCATTTTGCCATCTGAAGGTGAGGGTTATGGAGTGGAGAGCTGTTTCAGGGTGCCATGAATTCACTGGATTTTTTAGTGTTTATATTAATTCAGAGATAAACGATCGTTTTCTTTCTTTTCTTTTTTATGCTGGAGTGTTTGAGCACAGCTGGAGCCGCCTGCTCTGAATCCTCACACAGATAAGATGCTTCTCTTTTCCTGCCTGTGGGACGCTCTCTCTCTCTCTCTCTCTCTCTCTCTCTCTCTCTCTTTCTCTCTCTCCCCCTCCCTCATATGTATGTATAAGGCAAGCCAAACAAGTATGTTTGGCAAACAAATATGTAATGCTTCTTTATTTAATATTTGACTCTGATAAATATATTGATTTCATTGTTATATATTGTATATCCACTTTTATTGCATCAAAAGAACAGCTGCACCCTGAGGTGTGGGATTGCAGTGCTATTGGGAAGGAAGATAAAGGTTACCAGCAACAATAAATGATGATAAATATAGACTGATATGATAACACTTATTGAGCTACACATACAGAAGTAGTGTCTCTCAGTATGGTGTTTGCTAACCCAAAATGCCAGATGCTTTAGCAAGGAGCTGTAGAGGTTCCTTGTGGTGTCATTTGATAATCCATCCCATTCTTGCTTGAACATTCTCACACAGTTCCTGCCAATGGTAGAGTAAGGGTGGAGGTCGAGTGACATCAGGCCTTCTGGACATGTGACACATCATCTTGACGCTGCCCACGTTGCCATTCTGAGTCACTCCATGACAGTCTGCCACGACACTATTGCAGTCTTGGGTGACATTGATGTGGTGCTGAGGACAGTCGTGGTAGCGGGGTTTTGTGTAAATGCAGTGGCTGGGGTTTAGTATAAATGTAGGGGTTAGGGGTTTAGTGTGAATGTAGTAGCTAGGGTTTAATGTAAATGTGGGGCTTATTGTTTAGTGTAAATGTAGGGGTTTTGGTTTAGTGTATATTTAGGGTTTTGTGATAATAGAAAGTAGCCTATAAATTGTATATTTAGTGTATATATATATATATATATATTCTTTTGTGTTATATCTATTAATGTCGTGGGTTTAAATACATCAGTATAGTATAATCCTTGTAAGTAACTAAATATTAGTCTATTATTCAGAGGGTATAACAGTTTATGTGTTATCCCAACATTTTACGTTATGGGTCTAAATGACTGTAATTGGGTCATACTGCCCCCTGGTGTTGGCCAGCTTGGTTGTATTGGCTAACTTATATTTGCTAAGACTACAGTACTAACAGCAAAGTCTCCTTTCTATTCAATGGCCCAAATAAACATAATTTCCCTCCAATTTCTCTTACCTTCTCTACAGCATTCACTGCAAGGGTCGTAGAGGTTCCCCTATTCTCCACTGCATGGATGAGTCTCTTCTGGAATGGTAGATATAATGGTGGGTATTATGACGACAGCACTGCTGTCAGCAGTAAGCTGATGTTGTGACCATGTGGAATATGACACATTTAGAAACTGTGACTCCCAACATCCATCTCTTACTGCGCTACTGCAGTACAAACACACATTATGTGGTGTTGTGTATATCCAATAGATTATAATCTACAGAGACAAAAAGCCCTTCTCCGGGAAGATGAGAATGAGGTTATGGAAGAACACTGAGTGAACACTGAGTGAGACATTTCAGGGGAGCTTCTTGGTCAGTTTTGAACCAGCATTTCAAAAGGAGAGAGAGAGATAGAGAGAGGGAGGGTGAGTGTGTGAGAGAGAGAGGGAGGGTGAGTGTGAGAGAGAGAGAGGGAGTGTGAGTGTGAGAGAGAGAGAGGGAGGGTGAGTGAGAGGGAGAGAGAGAGAGAGAGAGAGAGAAAGAGAGAGAGAGAGAGAGAGAGAGAGAGAGAGAGAGAGAGAGAGAGAGATAAAGAGAGAGAGAGAGACAGAGAGTGTATGTGAAGAAGCCACAAGTGTTTCCTAGCAACAGGCCAAGACGACCGCCCCCTCCCTCCGTCAAACTGCGGCAATGCAGCACTTCAGCCGGAGAGGTGAAATTCACCCTGATTACGAAAGGCTTCTTTCACCGCACCGCAGAGCCTGCCTGACTCTCACTGCTCTCACCTCCAGTTCATTTCAGGATCCACTGTGAGGTTTTACCGTCTAATCTTTTAAACCTCATATAAATATCATATATCAATAGAACAGTAACTGCTATGATTGACATATCATCTGTGACATATTTACAGTATATAACATCTGTTATGAATTATTCAGTATTCACTATGTACTTTAAGTATTTACTATAATGCTAATATGGAACTTGTTTAGATGATAGATCCTGTGTTTTATATCAGTGAGGGTAAAAGTATGTGACCCTCAGTATGTGGTCTGAGCCTCATGTGCAGTAATAACTGCAGCTAAATGTTTCCAGTAACTGATGCTCCATCTTGGAGGAATTTTATTCTATTCCTCTGTCAGCTCTGTTATGTTGGTGGGTTGCTTTACACAAACTGTTCACTTCAAGTGCGTCCAATGCATTCCTATATTCCTTTATCTTTCTTAAACGGTTCTTTGGTAGAACTGTTTGTGTGCTTAGGGTTCATTGTTCCATCAATGATGGTGAGCCGTCCTGGCCCAAAGGCAGCAAAACAGGCCCAAACCATGAATCTACCACCACCATGTTTCACAGACAGGATAAGGCTCTGGAATGCAGTGTTCTCCTGTCTCTAGGCTCCTTATTTAAACCAGAGAGATCTACTTTGGTGTCATCCATCAACAGTTTCAGTAGCTCTGAACCATGAACCATGTGATCTTTCTCAAACTGCAGACGGGCAGCAATGTTCTTTTAGGAGAGCAGCAATCCTTGCAGCCTTGCAATGGACACCATTGTTGTTCAGTGTTCTGCTAATGATGGACTGCTGAACATTAGCATTAGCTACTGGGGTCTTCAGCTGCTTAGAAGTTACCCTGGGTTACTTGGAGTAAAGGTGGAACAGTTGTCTTGAATGGCCTTTGATTGTACACAGTCCAAGCTGTGGTTCTGTTACCCTTTCTAAACTGGGCATCAACAACTCTTCCTCAGAAATCTCCTTTGTTGGTTATATGACACACTTGCACAAGCGTGTGTTGTGAAGATTAGACTTTAATAGATCCCTGTACTTTAACAGGGTGCTCACTCATACCTGATCATCATCCCATTGATTGGAAACACTTTATTCTAATTTCACCTTCAGAGTGTCTGCTCACAAAGGTTCATATACTTTTACCCTCACAGATATGAAATACTTTTACTAATAAACCAGGTCTAATATTTTTGTCTCATTTGTTCATCTAATTTAGTTGTGCTTATCTACAGTACATTTAGGACTGCGTCTGAAAATCTGATGAAGGCAAATTACTGCAAAATCCTAAAAGGTTTAAACTCATAAGCACCACTGGATCTGTTTTTTGTAAAGTTGTCATAAGATAGTTAAATACACGCCTCATTAACAGAACAGCTGCACCCAGAAGGAAGTGTGGGATTACTGGGCTCTTGGGAAGATAAAGGTTACCAGGAATAATGAATGATGATAAATTTACACAGATATGGACAATACTTACTGAGCTGCACACACAGAAGTCCACTATGTTTGCTAACCCAACATGCCAGACATCCTAGCATGGAGTTGTAAAGGTTCCTAATGGCGGCTTGAATAATCTCACAAATTCCTGATGGTGTGGTAGGGGTGGAGGTGGACAAACCATTAAATTTAGCCTGACCACGGTGCCTCCATACACGGATTCATTGGTGGTCTCCACCAAGACAAAGGCGGGACTCGTCACTGAAGATGACCTGCTGCCATTCTGAGTCACTCCATGACAGTCTGGCACGACACCATTGCAGTCTCTGGTGATGTTGACGTGGTCTTAAGGACAGTCCTCATAACGGTCTGTGTGCATGCAGCCCTGTGTGGTGCAGCCATCTGCCAATAATGCTGCACTACAGAATGAATTATGGAGGCATCACTGCTTGCTGAATGTCTACAGTCGTGGCTGTTGGGTCAGTCAGGTACAGTGATAAGGCCCGTCGTTGCTCACATCACATGTGGGGCTGAGTGTGAAACTTAAATCATTCTCATGATATCAAACCTACCCTCCAAGTTTAATTCCTGTAGGCTGATTCTTTCTTGTGATAATGAGTGTATAATAATGTTTATTATAAATGTGCTGTATAAGTTTTAACTGACTTGCTTACAGATTAATGCACTTGTGAATTAGTGTGCATGTTTTTCTCTCACTGTAATTTTTGGTCAGAAGGAAAAACAATGCTTTTGATAACTCGCCTGCTAAGGGGCAATGCTCTACTGCTTTTCAGAGCCTGAGATTCTGAGATTCAGTCAGAAACAGCCTGGACAGGACCAGGCCCTTGAAAGACTCATGACAACATGATTAAAAACCTGCTGCTGCGTTCCCTGCACATTACCAGAACTACACAAGACGCCCTGTACCTCCAAATGACCAACAGGGGGCAAGATTGCTTGCACAATTCTGTCAGTCAAGACCTCAGTGGGGCCTCCCAGGATGGTTAAGGAACTGCAGGCCCTGCTCCATTTGCAGAGAGCACACTTTTTGATTGACTGATTTTTTTATGATGTGTCGGTTGTAATTTGTATCTGATGCATCAAGATGAACTTCAGCTCAGTAGCAGCAGTACATGTAAAGACAGTGTAAACCAAATTCAGTAAAGAACATGCAACATACTCCAAACAAACTCCATCCAGACCAACAATTCTATGCGTCCCCTGTGGTAGGTTCCCAGTAGTAGGAAGGAGCTTCATACATTTGTTGCTGTTTATTAATTTTCTTGGATACAAACACAGAAGCTGTCAGGACCAGCGCTTTTGGGGTGCATGTCATTTCACCATGTAGAAGTTTCTGAAAACAAGGAGCCGTTCTGTAAATCTTATTTATCTTAAAATTCTTTTTTTTAGGATTATTATAAATTTATTTTGTTGGATTAGATTATTAATATTTTAAAAATGTTTTTACTTGTTTTAAGTGATTTTAGTAGCCAAATATTTTTACTATACTGGCAGATAATTCGGCCTGTTTCAAGGATGTTTATAAATAATTCAAGTTATCTGTCAATTAGTGAAACAACCTGGCTACTAAAAAGATTTAAGATTTACTTTAAGATTTATCAGCTTGAAATGAAATAAAATAAATTAATTAACCTAAATTTGATCTTGGCAAGTAAAATGATCTCATATTGAGTTGATGTTTCTTCAAATTCTAATTTAGAGATTGTTGTGGTCTTATTATAAGATTATATATTTTATTTCCAGATTTTTTAAAACAGTCATTTTAGTAGCCAAATCTTCCTCACCTGGCAGATAATTTGACTTATTTGAAGAAACATGCTTAATATAGGCAAAATTATCTACCGGTATGGTGAGAATATTTGGCTTGCTAAAATTACCTAAAACAAAGTTTTAAAAAATCTTGAAATAAAATAAATAATCAAAATCTATCTAGCTTACAACAAAAATAAGAATTCTAATATATTATTTAGGTATAATATCACTTAGCTTGATCCCATTTTTTGCAGTGTTGAAGTCTTTTTGTTTACCACAGTGGCTAATGCAACGAATGAGATTGTCAAGTAAAATAATCTTATATCTAGTTAATGCACCTTAAATTTCTCATTTTAAGATTGTTGTAAGCTTATTTTAAGATAATTTGGCAGATAATTTGGCTTGTTTTGATATCATTTCACTTTGTCCTAATTTGTTAACATAAGTAGAATTATCTGCCAATAAAATTTGCCTTACTAAAATTACTTAGTAACAAATGTCTGCAAATAAAGTAAAGAATCTTATTTTATGAAATTTGCATATATAGTAAGTATATATAATATATACATCTGGCACAAAAAAAGCATATCAAAACTTACAATAACATTAAAAAAATTACATAAATAAATGTCTTAAAATGAGAGAAGTTTTAGGATATATTAAGTACATATAAAGAGTGGTGGACAAAGTACACAAACCATGTATTTGAATTAGAGTAGAAATACCCATGGTAAAATATTCCTCCAGTAAAAAGTACTTCACTGGAGTAACAGTACTAAACTACTTACCTTCAAATTTACTTAAGTATGGAGAGTAACAGTAGCATGATTTATTATGGCTCTAATGTCCTACTATCATTTCTAGAACAGGACTCTTAATCAGCTCAGTTTAGATGAAGAGACTCTAGTGTCTCTCAGTCCACCAGTCTTTAACAGAAGGTCATTAATTAGTCTGACACTGATGTCTATTTAGATGATCCTAAGCACAGAACACTAAAGAAGAACAGGTTCCATTAGCTAGAACTAAAAATTAACTTTTCGCAAACAAGTAAAGTTTCAGTTTATTTGCAACTTAGTTTAAAAAAGATTTCTGCAGTGCAATCATACAGTTCATTCTGCAATAAATAACACTACATACCAACATAACCAAAATATACAGCAGATCCGTACTGTGACAATGCCATAGCAACATGTCATTCCGGTTTAGCATTGGCCTCCGGATTAGTCAAGGGTGTTTTGTTACTAAGCCAGTACAGTAAGTCAGCTGCTGAGGGGCTAATTGGAGATCCGGTAGAGAGCAGTCTAGCTGTTGTAAATCTGATATATGAACTGGAATGTTTTTTTTACCCTCCTGCTGATATGTTTGACAGACATATCAGAACTTGTGTGTGTAGTAGTAACTGTAGTTACTATATTCACAGTATCGGTACGTCTTCTCATATTGTGATGATGAGTGGGCTGGCTCCCCAGTACCCATGATGGATGAAACACCTTGTCAGAAACCAGATGGATTTAGTTTTAAGTTTAATTGAGCAGTTGGTGATTTAGACATGCAGTTAACGTGATGCTAATTGGTGAGGTAAAAGCTCCAACCACCAAAGTACATGGAACATGTCACATTTCAGGAACAAGATTTTTATCCAAGCTACCACTTTAACAGCTAGCTGATTTCTGCTCTGTAGATGTGATGTCACGTTTCTTGACATGCTCTGAGCTGTGCAGGTTAGTGCTCTATGTAGCTGCATAAAGGATGGTCAGGGTCAATGCAGTGGTCATCCTCCACTGGGTCCATCCATGGGGGGCTGAGCTTTGAAGTGAAGGCTGTAATGAATGTCACACGTGTCGTGGTCAGTCACACAGTAATTAAAGGCTAGGCCGGTGCTGCGGATGATGGATCACATGGAATACCAATCACAGACACATGGCCTGGGCCCTTATAGAGGCAAGCCTGGGTTATTCCTGTAGCGGGGGAAAAACTGAGGACCCTGGAGGCTGAACTCCAACACCTGATTCCACACAGCAGTTACTAGGCGCTGGCTCTCTCACCCTCAGTCCCTCACCATATTTCACTCAGACTTTACTGTCATAACCAATCATCATACCTCTGGAGATTACAAACAACACCGCATAAGAGTTTATTCATAAGCAGTTTTGGAACATTCGTACTGGCTCATTGATCATCAGCTGTTTTAGAAGTTCCAGGATACACCACGATATGACACATTACAGTAGAGGGTAACACAATATGACACAGTACAGTACATTGTGATAAAACAGAATACAACAGAACACATCACAGTACAATACAGTACATTACGGCACCATACATTATATTAAGGTACGCTACAGTACAATAGGACACAGTACAAAATACAATACAAAACAATACAATATTTTACTTTACATTACAAGACTGTATTACAACATGACACATTACGTCACATGACCATACAACACATCACAGCACTTTTACTGTTTGTTTGTTTGCTGTTGTACAAGACATGTCTATATAGCTCTCAGTTTCTGCAATGCAGTGTTTATTTACAGTGTTTATTTACTGAACTACTTCCTGCGTTTTCACTCGATTAACTTGGGCAAACCTCAGATACAACAGACACACACTGCTTAATATTAATCATCGCTGCACAAACATCGTTCATCCTTTACCTCGGGAGCTGAGGAGGACACTGAGACCAAATGAGCCATTCATCCCATCCAGAAGGGCTCAGTGCTGGCAACAAAGACAGGGTAAGTGCGGAGGCCTGCGGGCTAAGCTAAGGCTAAACCCACACTGGCCAGCACAACCCAGCACCAGTGTGTGTGGTCTCTGGTAAACAAGCTAGATGAGGTACTCTAATAACATCACTGTGTTCAGTACTGGACTGTTTACTGCACTTTAAGGCCCATGTAGTTTAAACTATCCATATTTGCACAGTCTGTTACTGAACATATTATCTACTGTACACAGTATTTATACTCTGCATACTAAACCAAATTTACTAAACTCAGCTAGTGCAATGTGTTAGTGTGCTGTAAGTAGTGTGTTGGTGTACAGTATCTCAGTAAGTGTAATGCGGTAGTGTACTGTAACTAGCTAGTTGGTGTCACTAAGTGTAATGTGTCAGTGTACTGTAAGTAGTGTGTTGGTGTACAGTAACTCAGTAAGTGTAATGCGTTAGTGTACTGTAAGTAGTGTGTTGGTGTACAGTAACTCAGTAAGTGTAATGTGTTAGTGTACTGTAAGTAGTGTGTTGGTGTACAGTAACTCAGTAAGTGTAATGTGTTAGTGTACTGTAAGTAGTGTGTTGGTGTACAGTAACTCAGTAAGTGTAATGTGTTAGTGTACTGTAAGTAGTGTGTTGGTGTACAGTAACTCAGTAAGTGTTATGTGTTAGTGTACTGTAAGTAGTGTGCTGGTGTCAGTAAGTGTAATGTGTTAGTGGACTGTACATATATGTTGATGTACAGTAACTCAATAATGACCTTCTATTAAAGACTAGTAGACTGAGAGACACTAGAGTCTTCTCACTTAAACTGAGCTGATTAAGAGTCTTGTTCCCGAAATGATAATAGGACATTAGAGCCATAATAAATCATGCTACTGTTGCTCTCCATACTTTAGTACAGGACGGTAAATACTTTAGTACTTCTACTCCAGTGGAGTTCTAAAGGGAGAAACTTCTACTGACACTGGAGGAGGAATCCCTTGGGAATCCCTACTTTAACTCAGGTACATACTCTGTGTAGAGGATTTTTTTTTATTTTGGGAATTTGGCAGTCCAGTCCAGATATGTGAATGCTCCTGAATGTTCATCATGGCAGTCAGTCACATCTGCAGCCCAGTAAACGCCAGAACTGTCATCTTGGAATGCAGGAATAGGAATGCTATGCTCCTCTGTAGGATGATGCGCTATAGGGGAAACCTGGTTGTCCAGCAGCTCGAGGTGGGCATTGTGGTTCAAATTTACTGTCAGCTCAACCAAATAACTAATTTCCACATAATTAAAACACCCCCAGAACATCACAGAGGGGACTCATTTGTTGTTGGGGGAGCCTATATAATATTATAATTATCATTATTATTATTTGCATTTAGTGTAATTATTTGGAGATTTGGAACTAACAGGAAATAACTGCAGTGATGGTAAAAGACCTTTCAGACCAATATAAAAAACTCCAGCACTGCCGATTACACTCTTTCAGAGTGCGCTGTGACTTTGTGACATTGTAATAAACTGTGCTAATTCTAACAAACTAACCAACTAGCTAATTCTCACAATCAGCGCGCCGAACGATTTAAAACACTGTTCATTAAAAGAGCACCTAATTACATTGGCATTATCTATAATTACATTATTTTTCCCAGCCGCCATCCCAGATTAAGCCCTCCTCTGCTGCCTAAATTATATAATTACGCTCGGAGAACACAGATAGCTCACGTAATTAACACGGGAAGTTTTCTCACAGGCCTGACACAGACTAAAACTGCAGGACCCAAAATGGAGAGAGAGAAAGAGAACGAGAGAGAGAGATGTTTTATTACAAGTCTCCACCAGCAGCAGGTGATCAGGCCATGCAAAGAGTGAACACCAGAGCAGAGCACCAGAAGACCGAAGACCAAGTTCTGTACAGTCTGCGCAGCAAATGGACTGAAAACCCAGCACTGACTTCCTCTCTCTGGCCTTCATAAGGCTTTCCCTCACCTCTAGATGGCAGAAGGGTCTCACAGGTGGAGCTGCTCACACAGAAAAGAAGCTGCAAGGTTAATTACAAAGCCTCCTCATGCAGGGGAACGTGATTATTCAAATATTCCTTGGAAAAAAGGGAAAAGTGCTCGGTTATTAATAATCCATGACATCACGTTTTGCCACTGTCTGCAGCGGATCCGCAGCGTGTGCATCTGAATTGCATTGAAACGCATCAATTAAAGGGGAAGGCGCTTGCTGCTGAGCACTGCTGACGTGCTGGAGCCCCATGACATCCCTCCATCCATCCATCCATCCATCCATCCAGCCAGCCATCCATCCATCCATTCTTTCTGTAGCTCTGCTCTTTCTCTCGGATCTTTAGCTCCAGCTTAGGATGCTCGCAGACATCACAGACTTACAATGCTGTAGTTGGTCGAAAGCTTCGCTTATCCATATTCATATGCTTAGTCACGTTTCTTGTAACGACCATCTGTTGGTATGTGTCAGTTGCCTCTGAGAAGTGAAGCAGTGAAAGCGATGAATCAGTTCATACAGTGTTTCCACAGTAACCTTACATGTAAATCCATCAGTCTAAACCTGTATGGCATCTTTAGGCAAAGTGTGACACTTTATGTTTATAAAGCACTTTATTAAGGTCCTCTGTTCTATTTCTCTACACAATCCATTCACTGTGTATCGTGATCGGTAGTACATAACAGGAGGTAACTGTATGATTAGATCTACTAGTGCCCACTAACACTTTGTTCTGATCTCTGTATACACATTATTCAGTTATAACGTTGGGTGGACTAGCCAGATGGTCACAGATGTAATAGTTAAAGGGGTTCCTGGAAAAGGAGCAAGTGAGTACATCCAGAGTTGATCAATGACCAAGGCCAACACAAAAGCAGCTAAACCAGACACGAAACCAGGAAGCAGATAGGGGTCAAAAACCAGATCAACCAACGGACCAGAACCAAAGAGTTAAACAAGAAGCATTTCATATACTAAACCACCAGTGAACCTACACGTATCTTTCAAGTTTATATGGAATGTTGATGATGGAAAAACCCAAAAACCTGGAAATAATACGTTTTCTTTGGGGGACTATTTTGCCTCGCAACACCTGCATGTGTCCTTCCCCCATGAATGCATTAAAAAATAATGTTTTGAACCAAAACCTTTTCAAATCTATCGTATAACTTGCCATCTCACTATAGAACACCACTTTATATTCAGCTCAACAGACAAGGGTCTTCGGAGGTCTTCATTCTTTATTCTAGGTTATGAAGTTTTACTCCATGAGACTCAAATGGAAACCATGAGGAAGAACCACTGAGACTAGTGTAGGATTAAACAGAGGTTCTGAAAGTATACTGAGGAAAGGTCTGGGAGGTACAACTCTGCCTGAAAGTAAAGCTTCAGAAACTGGTAGAGAATGTGTAGAACATCACATTCTCATACAGGACATGGTAAAGACTTACAGGATGGTAGATATGGAACATATTGGAACTCATACAGAACGATAGATACAGAACATCTTGGAACTGGTACATG
Organism: Prochilodus magdalenae; assembly: GCA_024036415.1. Classification (NCBI taxonomy): domain Eukaryota; kingdom Metazoa; phylum Chordata; class Actinopteri; order Characiformes; family Prochilodontidae; genus Prochilodus; species Prochilodus magdalenae. Next base: position 83,587 of record JAMWET010003116.1, read on the forward strand.
TGAATTATGGTATGGAACATGGTGTCACTCGTATAATAGTAAATAATGAACATGGTGGAAGACATACATGACAATGTGGAAAACAGACAATGACTCAGAACAGTGGTAGTGAAGTTCCACTACAATGTAGTGGAACACATACAGGATGATAGATATGAAACATAGTAGACCACATACAGGGTGGTAGATGTATATGATGAGCTCATAAAGAACATCGTGGAACACATATAGGATGGTAGATATTGGACAAGGTGGAACACATAGAATGGTAGATATTGAACATGGTGGATGGTAAAGCGTGGTGAACACCTAGGATGATAGATATGAAACATGGTAGACCACATACAGGGTGGTTGATGTAGAACATGGTGAACTCATAACGGATAGAACAACATGGTGGACCACATACGGGACATGTAACTTGGTGGAACATGTATTGTACAGCAGATAAAGAATGGGGTGGGACACATAGAGGACAGTTTTCCTCCTGGATATTTGATGCCAATGTTTGCGAGTGGTGCTCAGGAGGAGCACTGGAGCAGAGGCTTTGGGTTCTGCGTGGATAGAGAAAGAGGGAAATGTGCGTTATCTCTGATCTGCTGGTAGAGTTTCACTCTCACTCTAAGCTTATCTCCACAGCTCACCTGCTCTGCTGTAAAATATCCCCCATTATCTCCTCTCAGAGCACACAGGTACTGACATGGAGCTGGAGTAAAATATGTAGCTCTGGGTGAAGACTGAAGCATCAGTGCTCAACGCAAACGTTCCTGGAATGTCCTGAATACAAATCAGTAACAAAGACTTTGTTATTGATCAGTTTGATCTTGTTTTACATCACTACAGTTCTTGCAGTTGTGTATACCAATCACTGAGCAACCATGGCTGTAACTCACTCTTCATCAGCGGTTTGCTGATAACACCACCATCCTAGACCTCATCACAGATGGAGATGAGGTCAGCATCCTGTCAGAGTGGTGCTACCACAACAATCTCTGTCTCAACATCAGAAAAACAAAGGAGATGATCATGGACTACAGGAAGCTGCAGAGGGGTGGTCACTCTCCCCTGTACATCAATGGAGCCGAAGTGGAGAGGGTCAGCAGTGTAAGGTCCTTTGTGTACACCTCACCGCTGAACTCACCTCGTCACTCCACACCAACAAAGTAGTGAGGTCAGCCCGTCAGCGCCTCTTCTTCCTGCGAAGGCACAGGAAGTTTGGTCTGCCTCCTGACATCCTCACCAACTTCTACAGATGCACCATAGAGAGCATCCTCAGGGCCTGCATCACTGTCTGATATGACAGGTGTACTGCCTACGACCGCAAGGCCCTGAAGAGAGTGGTGAGGACAGTGGAATCCATAATAGGCAACAAACTTCCAGATTCACAGGACAGCTACCGGTCCCGCTGCCTGAGGAAAATCCAGAAGATCCGGTTGGACTGCAGCCACCCAGCACACGACCTGTTCACCTTACTGCCATCAGGCAGGAGGTACTGCAGCATCCAGGCCACTTGGCTTGTGAGTAATGAACAGTTTTTACCCACAAGCCATCAGAATCAGAATCAGAATCAGAAATACTTTATTGATCCCAGGGGGAAATTGCAGTTTTTACAGTAGCAACTATTTAGAATAAACAATAATAATTTACAACAAAAGAGAAATTTTCAATATGTACACATATATAAAGTCTTATAAGGTTCCCGAATAAGCTGTGAGCCTTTCACCAATACCACAAATACCACTGCACTCTGACACTTTATTATTATTAATATTTTTAATATATCACCGCTATGGACAATATCACTGAGCCACTTTAAACAACAGACATATATACATATTTATATCATATATATCTGCGCTCTCTCCCTCCTTAAATGTACATATCAGAGAATTTCTACAGACTCCTCCTGTCTTTATATATTCTGTATTTTTGTGTATATTTTGTATTTATTTAATATATCTCTTCATTTTAATGTTTAGTTAGTATGTATATAATTTTGTCCCGCTCTAGTGTATAAACATGAGCCTCACCACAAGCATTCCAATGCATAAATGTCTGACATGTGGTGCAAATGACAAATAAACCTGAAACTTGAAACTTTACAGATGCAAATGGTTCTTTAGGGGGTTTACTGTTCTATATAGAACCACTGTCAAGCAAACCTCAGTCACCTAAAAGTAATACTTGTGGAACATTCATTTATATTGAACCTTTTAAGATCTGCACAGATAGCAAAACCTCTACTAATCTCAATACAGCTGCACCACCTGCCCACTTCATTAGGTCCTTGTTTCTACATTCACTGTCCATCTTATCAGCTCCACTGACCATTTAGGAGCACTCTGTAGTTCTACAATTCCAGACTGTGGTCCACCTGTTCCTCTGTATACTTTATTACCCTGTTCCTCAATGGTCAGGCCCCTTACAGGACCACCACAGAGCAGGTATTATGTGAGTGGTGGATCATTCTCAGCACTGCGGTGACACTGACATAGTGGTTTTGTGTTAGTGGGTGGTTTTATAAGGTGATTAATTCTCAACACATTATCACTGACGCTTTGCTGATACAGGTGAAGATACTGATAATCAATTTCTTCTAATATTGCTGATCACCTGATGTATTGATTGGAGTCTAATTCAGAAACCAAGGGAAATGAATGACATCATTTGTGCCGAGCTGTCCGTTTGAGAGCCAGCCCTCCTGATACAGTAAGGATAAGTCTGGTTTTCCGTCCCTCTGAAAGCTAGAATGAAATGTTTGTCCTTGAGATCTGCTCTCAGTTCCTCAGTGACGTCTCTGCCCAGAACACACTGAGGTTCAGCAGGAGCGTCCAGCAGGACATCCAGTTTCAGCTCCAGGCTCCTCCCCCCAATGATTTATCACTCTGTCCTGGGTGACAAATGAACTTCTACCTCACGACCCACTTCGGAAATTCAACCGAACATGGAGTTCCTCCCCCCAACATCACTCGACCCCACTTTACTCTACAGCGCTTCACTTACATTGTATAGAGGATATAAGTTAATATAATACTGGAACAGTGCTGGACATGCTGAACATTGCTGTGAAGATTTGATTGAGTATTAGTGTGATCAGGTACTGATGTTGGAACATTGCTGTGAGAATTTGATTGAATATAAGTCAGGTACCGATGCTGAACATTGCTGTGAGGATTTGGTTGAGTATTAGTGAGGTCAAGTACTGATGAACATTGCTGTGAGAGATTGTAAAATCTGTATTAATACTGGGTATCTTGAAGTCGCTCAGTAGAAGGAATGTCTGGACACTGTCCGAATTTTTTGGAAATCTTTGGTCCTGATTGGCTCCCCTTGGTTGCAGTAACCATACTTTTTAAAGCCACTCTATAAAACTTTTCCTCCATATTTTCCTCCTATTAAATACTGCTTAAGTCAGCATACAGCATTTCAGTTGAAGTCGAATTCGTTTCCCAAACATGTTTTACTTTGTTTTGTGCTTGTGTTGCTTTCAGAAGTGCAAAATGTGCAAAAAGCAGTGTTTTATCATAAACGCCACAAGGCCATGCTTTTAATAATGGTCCTTAAATAAAAGGCAGCATGCTCTCGGGGTTAAGTGGAATGTTGTTCTGCGGCTGCTGGAATTTAAAGCTTTGGCATTTTAAACTGCAGATCCTGCTTTAACAACCTGCGTTCCCCGTTCCGGTGTCAATTACTGAATGGCTAGCGACCTCATTTGTATTTTACAAGGAGATACGGTGAGGCACGAGGAGGAGGGAGGAGGGGGTGTTCTTTACCTATAAAGCTTCCCCATATTAGGATTCCTCCCAAGAACCCAGATATCAGAAGCCAGACTTAAATACAACTGTGAGCAATATACAGTACAGCGACCCAGTGTGTGTAAGTAGGTATTTCTAATAAAGTGGCCAGTTAGTGGAAGAACAAGGTAGGTGTTTCTAATAAAGTGGCCAGTTTGTGGAAGAACAAGGTAGGTGTTTCTAATAAAGTGGCCAGTTTATGGAAGAACAAGGTAGGTGTTTCTAATAAAGTGGCCAGTTAGTGGAAGCACAAGGTAGGTGTTTCTAGTAAAGTGGCCAGTTAGTGGAAGCACAAGGTAGGTGTTTCTAGTAAAGTGGCCAGTTAGTGGAAGCACAAGGTAGGTGTTTCTAGTAAAGTGGCCAGTTTGCGGAAGTGCAAGTTGGGTGTTTGTTATAAAGTTACCAGTTAGTGGAGAAATAAGGTAAATAAAGTGATGGTGTGATGTCAACATTTTCCAAAAGATATGTTTTACCCATCTGCACAAAAAAAGGCTGTGAAACACTTTCAGAAGTATCCATGTTGGTGCAGACGAGGTCTCAGTGTAATACCGAGCTTTCCTGTTGCTATGCTGGTGCTGAGTGCTAACATGCACCTTCCTTCTACACCAGCTCACCCAGCACTGACCTTCATCACTGAGCACCCATAACACGAGAAATCCATTCACACTGAATCCTACAGGAGCGCTCTCTGACTCCATACTGCCGGACGAGTCGTCTACCTCACCCCCAAGAGGGCAACCAAGCATGACTTTAAAGTAGCAGCTCAGCAAGGAAATCCACAGTTTCTGTCTTTTAACCCAGACGATCAGTCGAGATGCGTTGGGTGTCTAAAGTTCCCTTTTTGAGTTTTAGCACTGAAGCTACGAGGCTACCTGTGCAGTCTGATGCTGTTGTGTGCTCCTACTAGCCTGTAGAACTGGCTTGACTACCAAAGAGCTTCCAGTATTTCCATCGCATATGCTGTTCCACCGCCTTTACAGTACACTGATCTACTGATCACTGCTACTGGCACTACTAGAAGCAAAATCATGGCCCTCCTGCAACACTGGTGTCTAAAGTAGGATAGGGCACCAGAGTGATCTGGAGCGGAATGACAATGAACCCCAAAGCAAACATGTAGAGAGGCAGAGCCTGATGAAAGTCCAGGACTGCCGAGGGCAACACTGTGAGGCTTGAGGCAACATAAACGCTTTACGACAAAACCCCTACAAGTTGACCGCACTAACTGGTGGCATGTAGGACGTTTGGTTCCCTCATGCTGGGTGCTTGTTTGTGTTTGTGTCTTTGAGCCCCATTAAAGCTTCCTAGTCAGGGGTCTTCTCTGACATAACACTTTGTGACCCCACCCTCAGTCTAACTCTGTTTTGATTAGCTGCCTTTGTTCAAATAGCTCTTCAGGCTGAAACACTCCCTATGACTTCTGCATAAGTGGGCAGGGCTAAACTGCTATAGATGAATGTATGTGAATAAGTTGGTTTTTGGTTTTTGACTGACAGTGACTTCTCTTCCACCGTCCTCCAGCTTGCTCTCTTTGACCTGCTCTGCTACAGTCACTAATGGACGTCTACACTCACTCTAACACTGCAGAGGTCACCGTCTGCTGTCAGTCGGTGCAGGGAACCGACACCTATGCTGTCTCCATAGCACCTACACATGTTATACCTCTGCAGTGAATTTGTAGGTAGCACAGAACAGAGCATAAAGGATCGAAACAAACAGTTCACCACTGAGTAGTGACCCTGAGGCTGTACAGAGCCCGCCAGTCAGAGTTCACATTATCAAGGTCTTAATGGGACATTTGGGAATATGTGAAGTTTGTTTGTCTTAGTCTTTCACTCTCTCCTCTGCTCTCTCCCTCTGTGAATGCCACCTTCCTCAGTTGTGCACGTTCTCACTTTCTCTGAGAAAGATCACACGTCAGATAAAAGCAGCCGTCATCGCAGACTGTCAGTGAAGCCATCTGAGATTCCTTGGAGTCAACGGTGTTTCCATAAATAAAGGTTAAAATCACTGATGGTGTGATAGCGTGTGGGCTCAGACACGAATATACTAAACTGGTGACCACAGTGATGATCTGACACTGACACCACAACATGAACACTGCCTGGCCTTTCTGGGTCCATTACATATGGTCCATTGTTCTGACTGTAGGATGAATGACGCTTTCTTCTTTAGTTCATCTAGTTTCGGTCAGCACTCATCGGGTGTTTCTAATGTAGTGACTAGTTAGTGGAAGTGTTAGGTGTTTCTAATAAAGTGGCCAACAAGTAGAAGAATAAGGCAGAAATGTCTAATAAAGTGGTCACTTAGTGAAAGTGCAATGCAGGTGTTTCTAATATAGTGACCAGTTAGTGGAAGTGCATGGTAGGTGTTTCTAATATAGTGGCCAGTTAGTGGAAGAACAATTGAGATGTTTCTAATAAAGTGGCCAGTTAGTGACTTCCATCAGAATAACTGAAAGGAAATTCTCACTAAATGAAGCCCAGCGGACAGTAAATGAGTGCCCTGTGACATCCAAGTTTTTGGATGTAGGCCACATCAATGTTCAGAAACTCTTACATCAAAGAATTGTGCACTTGGCTTCGATTTGGGGAAGGCCTTCCCTCGCATAATTCCGAGGAGAATTCCTTGTAGACTAGGATTTTAGCCACTGCTGGTAGACCTATGTGACTGTACGCTTCCATACACCTGCAGATTCAGATTAACTTCCTTCACACTATGGTCTTTGACACGCTCAAATGCAGTCACTCCTTTTAGCCAGTCATTAACATCTGCTTTGGAGCCATTTTCCGCACATGTAACGAGGCATTCACTGCACTGTACCACCTCTTTTAATCCATGGATCCTGCCACATACATCCTGCCGAGATTTGTAGCCCCATCATCCTCGTACAGCACCATCTGCAGGAGCCTGGAACACACCACCTTAAACACACAAGGGGAGTAATTCTGACTCTGGTCTGAGCAAACCACCTCCACATATGGATACTGACTAAGGTCGTGACCCTCACCACTTTTTGCTCTGAGCTCATTTTCTCTCCTCTTGTGTTTTTCCGAGGCGAAGCCAGAGCTGACGGACTGTTTCGGAGGGCATTAAGTTTTAAGCTGATTTATTCTCCCACCGCAGGACGCAGCACAGCCGGACGGAGAGGAGCATGCTGACGGCTGGTATTTACGTCTACGAGTTAAAGGTTACTCCTTATTTCTCAAGGTGCAGAAATATGGAGAGCAATGGGACTCCAAAGGCTCCATTACACGTGCAAGCTAAATATCATTGGTCAAAGTTGTTGTATTGACCATTAGAAATGGTCAAATTCCCCAGTGGATGGTTAGAAAACGCTCACTCCACAAAAATACTTGGCAGGAAGAAGACAAATGATTTAATATTGCTCTGAAAGCAGCACCAGTAGAGGGCTGGGAGGAAGTGAAATATACCGCTCCGTAGCCGGTTCATACCCATGTAATGGTCTAAGCAAGTTTTTCTATGTGAGAAAATTGAACCTGAAACGTACCTAATGGTGGTAATGCCTCCACAAGCCCCAATAACAGCTGTGATTGGATTTGGCATGTACTGGACAAGTTTCTGGATGCAGGTCAAGGAATTGGTCAGTTGGGCCAGATTTGGTGGATGTAAGTTTAGGTGAGCTTATTGCAACAAGCAAGTTTACACTGCTGCACACTAGACTGATGTCTGAACGCTGACCTCATCAAAATAACCCACACAAGCCAGCAGGCTTTGTCCAGTGTGGTAGTTTAGAAGCTTATATACCCATCAGCCATAACATTAAAACAAGCACCTCCTTGTGTCTACACTTATCAGTGTCCACTTTATCAGCTCCACTGACCATGTAGTATCACTCTGTAGTTCTACAGTTACAGACTGTAGTCCATCTGTTTCTCTGTATACTTTATTACTCTGTTCTTCAATGGTCAGGACCCCCACAAGACCACCACAGAGCAGGTGTTATGAGGGTGTTGGAACATTCTCAGCACTGCACATTGCGGTGGTGTGTTAGTGTGTGTGATGCTGGTGTGAGTGGATCAGAGACAGCAGTGCTGCTGACACCTTAGTGTCACGGCTAGATTGATAATCATCCACCAACCAACACTATCCAGCCAACAGCGTCCTGTGGACAGCAACCCGTGGGCAGTGTCCTGTGGGCAGTGTTCTGTGACCACTGATAAAGGACTAGAGGATGACCAACTGTGCACTGTGCAGCAGAGGATGAGCTATCATCTCTGACTGTACATCTACAAGATGGACCAGCAAGATAGGAGTGTCTAATAGAGTGGACAGTGAGTGGACACAGTGTTTAAACACTCCAGTAGCACTGCTCTTGATCCACACAGACAAACAAAACACACACTAACACCACCACCATGTTAGAAAGTAGAGTAGAGAAAATTTGAACCTGGATTGTAGATTGTGACAGATTTTGTGTATTCAGATTGTAGCCACAGGGAAACATACACGCTGTAATCGGCATGCGTGCTGGCGTGCCTGTAGATTCATCTTAGGCCTTTACGAATGAATCTGTTCTTGGCCTAAAACACTGCACACTAAAAGCATTCACATTCCCATGATGCTTTGCTTGCCAGTGGTTTGCAGTGACATTGCAAATGTTACACAGACGCCTCCGGTCACAATGTCTCCCTCAAGCCAGACAACAACACACAGCACACAAATGGCCGATCGATGTGTGTTAGTGTTATCTCTCCCACATGGCAACCTCTTTCGGCACGATGGAGCTGCTGGCTGTGGAACACCTCCAGCCTTCATCACAGACGGCTCTGCATGGCTGCTGGATTGTACAAAGCATGAACAGAATTCCTTTAAAACCAGAGAGCTTCCAGCTCTGAGCTCAGGCCTCCTAATGTTTACCGATCAATTATATGTCCATTCGGTTGTCCAGGTGACCATCAGAGGGGACAAAACAAAAATCTTTTGATGTTGTTATTTGCTGTGTTTTATAAATGTAAACAAATGTATATAAATCAATAAATATCAGTCATTTTAGTTCCCTCTCAGTAGGAATATCGTTCCCCTGAGTACAATTAGTGTCCCACCTTGGTCAGACTTGTCAGATGGAATGTTGTTCTTCCTCAGTAGGAATATTTTTGTGCCGTTTCAGCTGGAATATTGTTAACTTTAGATGGAATCTTGGCCAACAACAGTTGGAATAATGTGCTCCACTGTTCGAAAAGTGTCCCCTCATATGGAACATCGTCAACCTCATTTGGAATCTTTCTCACCATCATTTGGAAAGCTGTTGTCTTAAGTTGGAACACTGTCCAGGTAAGCAATCTTTTTTCACTGTCTGTTGGATACTGTGCTCCTCAGTTGGAATATAATCCCAGAGAGTTTGAATATTGTTCCTCTAAATTGAAATTGTTTTCACCATCAGTTGGAATACTGTGCTCCTCAGTTGGGAAACTGTGCTCATCAGTAAGACCAGTGTCCGACAGTGTTCTTTTTCACCCTTAGTTGGAATATTGGTTGGCCTCTTGATAAAAAAGTGTTGCCCCTCAGTTGGAATACTGTGCCCTCCTAATCAGAATATCGGACAATGATGTGTTATAAGTACGGATAAGTCTCCATCCCCAGTTGTTAGTAAGGAGAGGGTAGTTCAGCCTTCCCTGTATCTTTCCAGATGAAATGCATCCTGCAGTTGGTGGGAATACCTGTGGAGCCTCTGTTCTCTCAGGTTTCTTTTTGTTTATCTGGCCGTTCAGCTCAGTTTCTCCTTTTTTGTTTTGAATGCCGGCAGGAAACATATTCCCATCGTCCCCTTACTGGCATTAGAAGTCCAGCATCGCTGTCTCATTGCAGCAAATCTAATGTGCTCACAGTCTCACAGCATGTTCACAACAGCTCAGAGCAAGATGCTCTCAGTCTGTGATAAATGACTGTCCTGGGCTTTGGCAGCAAACTGCACAACAATACAACCAAGCCCAGGAAAACAAAGCTGGCAAATACAGTCCTGAGCAACAGCTATCTGTCCGTCTCTTCCGCTAGAGTGTATGATTTGGAATGGGTCATGGTGGCAGCAGTGGGAACAAAGTGGAGAATTATTAAACTTGGCAACCCATAAACAGTACTGCAGCACAACAGGGGGTTTCTGTGCAGTAAACTGTACTTCCTCAAGTGTGTGCAGCTAGTTATGCTGGGAAAATGGTATTACAGTATTATGGCTTAATCTAATAAAGCAGTCCCACATTATCACCATGTGTCTATAACTATAATTAACAAGACCCTGTTAATGAACTATATTTATTATGGTTAACAGTAACTATACTGTTATCCGATTTATATTATTATGGTTGCGCATTGCTAATCCACAGTCATACCGACCTGCACTCGTTTATTCATCCTTTGTTCCTCCCATAGTGCTCCAGTCATTTTCAACCCAAACCAAGCAGTAATGCTTTAGTTCGCTTGAGAGCAACCAAACTTCAAAAATCGGATACACTGGCTCGGGGCAAAGCCCCGAGCAGGAATTCGGTGTTGGATTGACCCGCACTTGTTCGTTTCTCTTTTTATCGCATCCCTTTCTCTTTTTCCTCCCATAGAAAATGAATGGGAAGGAAAATTGTTTGCCTAAGTACTCCCCTCCCGCTCGACCTAGAGCCTTCAAATCGGATACAAGGGCTCAGGGTGAACCCCCAAGCCAGCGTTCGGTGATGGATTGAGCCGCACTCGTTCATCCCTCCTTTTTTTCCCGCATCCCTCGTTCCACCCATAGAGTCCCAGTCATTTTTAGACACACCTAAAGCTGGCTGTTTCGTTCACCCGAGAGGCGGGTAACTTCACATACACACTAAGGGCAGGTTCCCAAGCAATAAAGCACAGCCATACTGACCCGCACTCGTCTATCTGTTGTTTTTTCATCCCTCGTTCTCCCATAGAGTCCCAGTCATTTGCGACCCAAACTGAGCAGTACTGTTTCTGTTCGCCCAAGAGCCTCCAAACTTCTCGTACTCACTAAGGGGAGGCCCCTAGACGCTAAACCATGGTCATACTGACCTGCACTCATTTATTCATCCCTCGTTCCTCCCATAGAGTCCCAGTCATTTTTGACCCAACCCAAGCAGTAGCGTTTCAGTTCACCTGAGAGCCTCCAAACTCCACGTACTCACTAAGGGCAGTCCGCCAGACGCTAATTCACAGTCATACCGACCCGCACTCGTTTACTCATCCCTCGTTCCTCACTGAGCAAGCTGCGCAACCATCCCGCGTTTCCCTCAGGAAATGCACTTTTCTAGTTATTTTTCTTATTTTTCTCCCGTTTCTTCGCCGATTAACTCGCCCCGCAGTTTTCGAGATATCGACTCCGTTCCAACTCTGGATTGTCCGGTATGTTACGCTGATGGGGGCTTGTATACAGCTTTTGGATCGGATGCAAGAATTCCGATCGGGAAGGAATTTTTCCAGAATTTTTTCCCATAGAGAATGAATGGGAGCGGAAAACGCGTGCCCATCTAACCCACTTCCGCTCGACCTAGAGACACCAAATCGGATACACTGGCTCGGGGCACAGCCCCAAGCAGGAATACGGTGATGGATTGACCCGCACTCGTTCGTTTCTCCTTTTATCGCATCCCTTTCTCCTCCCATAGGAAATGAATGGGGCGAAAATGCATGCCTACTTAACCCACTTCCGCTCGACCTAGAGACACAAAATCAGACACAAGGGCTCGGGGCGAAGCCACACTCTTTCATCTCTCCTCTTTTTCGCATCCCTTTTTCCTCCATAGAGAATGAATAGGATGGAAATTTGTTTGCCTATGTACTCTACTCCCGCTCGACCTAGAGCTTCCAAATCGGATAGAGAGGCTCAAGGTAAGGCCCCGAGCCAGCATTCGGTGATGGATTGACCCGCACTCGTTCATCTCGCCTCTTTTTCGCATCCCTCGTTCCTCCCTTAGAGTCCCAGTCATTTTTAGACTCACCTAAAGCCGGCTGTTTGGTTCGCCCGAGAGGCGCGTAACCTCACATACACACTAAGAGCAGGTCCCCAAGCACTAACCGACAGCCATACTGACCCGCACTCGTCTATCTGTCGTTTATTCATCCCTCATTCCTCCCACAGTTTCCCAGTCATTTTGACCCAAACCCAGCAGTAATGTTTCCATTCGCCCGAGAGCTACCAAACTTCACGTACTCACGTGAGCAGTCCCCCAGAAGTGAATCCACAGTCATACCGGCCCGCACTCGTTTACTCATCCCTCGTTCCTCCCATAGAGTCCCAGTCATTTTCGACCCAACCGAAGCAGTAATGCTTTCTTTCGCTCAAGAGCCACCAAACTAAGGGCAGGCCCCCAGACGCTAATCCACAGTCATACCGACCCGCACTCGTTTACTCATCCCTCGTTCCTCACTGAGCAAGCTGTGCAACCATCCCTCGTTTCCCTCAGGAAATGCACGTTTCTAGTTATTATTATTATTATTATTATCATTATTATTATTAATTAACCATATTAAGTAACTTGCTTAAAATGTATATAATGTGATGTAATCCAAGTCTGTTCTACAGTTCCTTGTTAGTTTGAGTGTATAACTCTAAGCTTTAAATGTAGGTAATGTAGTATAACCTGAGTCTGTTCTGCAGTTTCTCATTAGGCTGAGTGTATAACTTGCTCCAAATATAGGTATTGTGATATTGACTGGATCTGTTCTGCAGTTTCTCATTAGGTTGAATGTATAACTTAATTTCAATTATAGGTATTGATATATAACCTGAGTGGTGTTATGTTCTTAATTTCTTTGTGACAGTTTCAGAACAGCCAGACATACTTACGTACAGCTGCCAGCGTGGTAGCTCAGCTGATCCGGAATTCATGAGAAAAGGTTTGGAAGTGTTGCGGATGAGCCTGAGCCAGACCCCATGCGGCCCCCCAGCTCCAAGCTCCGGCATCTGCTTCATAATTGGCCACCAACTGCTGAGCGATTATGCAGCTATTACCAATGAGAGCGAGCGTGAGGAAGTGAGGACGAGGAGGACGTGTTAAAATGGAATAAATACAATCAGACCACGTTGGCTTGTTTGTGCTCGAGAGCTGGCGTGGAATAATCGGCACGTTGCCGTGGGGTGAGTATCGGGTGCTTCGGGGCAAATTGCACTGGTCTCTCTCGAGGCCTTGTCTGTTTGGCATTCTGACGTAAGGCTGGAAGATTAATATTGATTATTCGAAGCCACTGCTGGAAGGCGTTGTCTGGGCAATTTACTGCAGTGGAATGTTTATCTACTGCACAGCGTTTTTCCTGTGCACTCTACCTTGTCTGGGTTTTTATTATCATTAATTCATATTTGATAAATGCCACGATTCAAATAGTTTGTCTAACAAAGTGTAGTGTTTTTACACACAGTCAATATTGTAGCTTATATTCAGCACTACCAGATATTCATCAATTTTCATATTTCATCCATAATGGTGTGAGGTGTAAACAGAGTGAGTGAGAATGGGTTTGGTGTGAGGTGTATACAAAGTGAGTGAGAGTGGGTTTGGTGTGAGGTGTAAACAGAGTGAGTGAGAGTGGGTTTGGTGTGAGGTGTAAACAGATAGAGTGAGAGTGGGTTTGGTGTGAGGTGTATACAGAGTGAGTGAGAGTGGGTTTGGTGTGAGGTGTAAACGGAGTGAGTATGAGTGGGTTTGGTGTGAGGTGTATACAGAGTGACTGAGAGTGGGTTTGGTGTGAGGTGTAAACAGAGAGAGTGAGAGTGGGTTTGGTGTGAGGTGTAAACAGAGAGAGTGAGAGTGGGTTCGGTGTGAGGTGTATACAGAGTGATTGAAAGTGGGTTTGGTGTGAGGTGTAAACAGAGAGAGTGAGGGTGGGTTTGGTGTGAGGTGTAAACAGAGAGAGTGAGAGTGGGTTTGGTGTGAGGTGTAAACAGAGTGATTGAGAGTGGGTTTGGTGTGAGGTGTATACAGAGTGATTAAGAGTATGTTTGGTGTGAGGTGTAAACAGAGTGAGTGAGAGTGGGTTTGGTGTGAGGTGTATACAGAGTGAGTGAGAGTGGGTTTGGTGTGAGGTGTAAACAGAGTGAGTGAGAGTGGGTTTGGTGTGAGGTGTAAACAGAGAGAGTGAGAGTGGGTTTGGTGTGAGGTGTAAACAGAGTGAGTGAGAGTGGGTTTGGTGTGAGGTGTATACAGAGAGAGTGAGAGTGGGTTTGGTGTGAGGTGTATACAGAGAGAGTGAGAGTGGGTTTGGTGTGAGGTGTAAACAGAGTGAGTGAGAGTGGGTTTGGTGTGAGGTGTAAACAAAGTGATTGAGAGTGGGTTTGGTGTGAGGTGTAAACAGAGAGAGTGAGAGTGGGTTTGGTGTGAAGTGTAAACAGAGTGAGTGAGAGTGGGTTTGGTGTGAGGTGTAAACAGAGTGAGTGAGAGTGGGTTTGGTGTGAGGTGTATACAGAGTAACTGAGAGTGGGTTTGGTGTGAGGTGTAAACAGATAGAGTGAGAGTGGGTTTGGTGTGAGGTGTATACAGAGTGAGTGAGAGTGGGTTTGGTGTGAGGTGTATACAGAGTGAGTGAGAGTGGGTTTGGTGTGAGGTGTAAACAGAGTGAGTGAGAGTGGGTTTGGTGTGAGGTGTAAACAGATAGAGTGAGAGTGGGTTTGGTGTGAGGTGTAAACAGAGATAGTGAGAGTGGGTTTGGTGTGAGGTGTATACAGAGTGAGTGAGAGTGGGTTTGGTGTGAGGTGTATACAGAGAGAGTGAGAGTGGGTTTGGTGTGAGGTGTATACAGAGAGAGTGAGAGTGGGTTTGGTGTGAGGTGTATACAGAGTGAGTGGGAGTGGGTTTGGTGTGAGGTGTATACAGAGTAACTGAGAGTGGGTTTGGTGTGAGGTGTAAACAGATAGAGTGAGAGTGGGTTTGGTGTGAGGTGTATACAGAGTGAGTGAGAGTGGGTTTGGTGTGAGGTGTAAACAGAGTGAGTGAGAGTGGGTTTGGTGTGAGGTGTAAACAGATAGAGTGAGAGTGGGTTTGGTGTGAGGTGCAAACAGAGATAGTGAGAGTGGGTTTGGTGTGAGGTGTATACAGAGAGAGTGAGAGTGGGTTTGGTGTGAGGTGTATACAGAGAGAGTGAGAGTGGGTTTGGTGTGAGGTTTAAACAGAGACAGTGAGAGTGGGTATGCTGTGAGGTGTATACAGAGTGATTGAGAGTGGGTTTGGTGTGAGGTGTAAACAGAGTGATTGAGAGTGGGGTTTGGTGTGAGGTGTAAACAGAGTGAGTGAGAATGGGTTTGGTGTGAGGTGTAAACAGAGAGAGAAAGGGTTTGGTGTGAGGGGTATACAGAGTGACTGAGAGTGGGTTTGGTGTGAGGTGTATACAGAGTGAGTGAGAGTGGGTTTGGTGTGAGGTGTAAACAGAGTGAGTGAGAGTGGGTTTGGTGTGAGGTGTAAACAGATAGAGTGAGAGTGGGTTTGGTGTGAGGTGTATACAGAGTGAGTGAGAGTGGGTTTGGTGTGAGGTGTAAACGGAGTGAGTATGAGTGGGTTTGGTGTGAGGTGTATACAGAGTGATTGAAAGTGGGTTTGGTGTGAGGTGTAAACAGAGAGAGTGAGGGTGGGTTTGGTGTGAGGTGTAAACAGAGAGAGTGAGAGTGGGTTTGGTGTGAGGTGTAAACAGAGTGATTGAGAGTGGGTTTGGTGTGAGGTGTATACAGAGTGATTAAGAGTGGGTTTGGTGTGAGGTGTAAACAGAGTGAGTGAGAGTGGGTTTGGTGTGAGGTGTATACAGAGTGAGTGAGAGTGGGTTTGGTGTGAGGTGTAAACAGAGTGAGTGAGAGTGGGTTTGGTGTGAGGTGTAAACAGAGAGAGTGAGAGTGGGTTTGGTGTGAAGTGTAAACAGAGTGAGTGAGAGTGGGTTTGGTGTGAGGTGTAAACAGAGAGAGTGAGAGTGGGTTTGGTGTGAGGTGTATACAGAGAGAGTGAGAGTGGGTTTGGTGTGAGGTGTAAACAGAGTGAGTGAGAGTGGGTTTGGTGTGAGGTGTAAACAAAGTGATTGAGAGTGGGTTTGGTGTGAAGTGTAAACAGAGTGAGTGAGAGTGGGTTTGGTGTGAGGTGTAAACAGAGTGAGTGAGAGTGGGTTTGGTGTGAGGTGTATACAGAGTGAGTGAGAGTGGGTTTGGTGTGAGGTGTATACAGAGTAACTGAGAGTGGGTTTGGTGTGAGGTGTAAACAGATAGAGTGAGAGTGGGTTTGGTGTGAGGTGTATACAGAGTGAGTGAGAGTGGGTTTGGTGTGAGGTGTATACAGAGTGAGTGAGAGTGGGTTTGGTGTGAGGTGTAAACAGAGTGAGTGAGAGTGGGTTTGGTGTGAGGTGTAAACAGATAGAGTGAGAGTGGGTTTGGTGTGAGGTGTAAACAGAGATAGTGAGAGTGGGTTTGGTGTGAGGTGTATACAGAGAGAGTGAGAGTGGGTTTGGTGTGAGGTGTATACAGAGTGAGTGAGAGTGGGTTTGGTGTGAGGTGTATACAGAGAGAGTGAGAGTGGGTTTGGTGTGAGGTGTAAACAGATAGAGTGAGAGTGGGTTTGGTGTGAGGTGTAAACAGAGAGAGTGAGAGTGGGTTTGGTGTGAGGTGTATACAGAGAGAGTGAGAGTGGGTTTGGTGTGAAGTGTAAACAGAGTGAGTGAGAGTGGGTTTGGTGTGAGGTGTATACAGAGAGAGTGAGAGTGGGTTTGGTGTGAGGTGTATACAGAGAGAGTGAGAGTGGGTTTGGTGTGAGGTGTATACAGAGTGAGTGAGAGTGGGTTTGGTGTGAGGTGTATACAGAGTAACTGAGAGTGGGTTTGGTGTGAGGTGTAAACAGATAGAGTGAGAGTGGGTTTGGTGTGAGGTGCAAACAGAGATAGTGAGAGTGGGTTTGGTGTGAGGTGTATACAGAGAGAGTGAGAGTGGGTTTGGTGTGAGGTGTAAACAGAGAGAGTGAGAGTAGGTTTGGTGTGAGGTTTAAACAGAGACAGTGAGAGTGGGTATGCTGTGAGGTGTATACAGAGTGATTGAGAGTGGGTTTGGTGTGAGGTGTAAACAGAGCGATTGAGAGTGGGGTTTGGTGTGAGGTGTAAACAGAGCGATTGAGAGTGGGGTTTGGTGTGAGGTGTAAACAGAGCGATTGAGAGTGTGATGGTACTCACACTCTGGTAACTTATAATTGGGAGAACGGCATCTCTCTAGGCCTGGAATACCCGTTATATAACTTTAGAGGAGTGTGCACGGGACCTCTCACCAGAACTGCATAATGTTTTGCAGCACCATATCATACACCAACAGTCATGGATCCTCAGCAACTATAAGAATGAGCTAGTTTAGTATTCCCAGCATGGACATCATGGAAGAGACTGGGAATAAATGGAAGACAATGCTGTCAAAGGAAGAGGAAGTGAAGTTTTCCGGGTACTAAAAGTTTGTCAGTCCCGATTCAGGCTGCATACAAAGAAATATTCATCTTACACCAACAAATTTGGTCAGTCTTTGACTCTCTCACCACAAATAAGCCAGAGGACCCTGGATTATTAATCTGCCTTAAAGTCCACACAGGTCTTTGTCCTCTGGTGTTGGCAGAATCATGCAAAATTACAACTTCCCAGAGGAATACAAATCCCTTTTGAATGCATGTAAGTCACCCAGGCATGAAATGATAATGATAATGATAACAGTTGCAAAAGAAAACATAATAATAAAAGAAAATGATAGGACATACACATATAAACCATTCGTACGAAACTATAAAAAAAGGACACTTAGAACAAATCCAGAAAGCAATTTTAAAATTCCATTGTCTTTAAATCAGATTGCTCCAGGCACTGCCGGATTTAAGGGAATAAAATTCCATAACTCTGGACCTAAAGCTCTTTTACCATACATGAGTACTTTGGAGGAAGGGACAGAGAGCAAATGAGCATCAGCAGACCAGAGCGAATGTGACGGATAGTATCTGGACAAGAAGGCGGGAAAGTAATCAGGACCCAAAGGATATTAGGATTCAGAAAGCAGGAGTAATATTGTATATTGTATACGATATTGACCGAGAGTCAGTGCAGGTCTTTTAACCTCAGAGTTATGTGTTCTCATGATCTGGTGTGTGTGTGAGGACTCTAGATACTGAGTTCTGGACATACTGGAATTTCTGTAGACGCCTAAAAGGGAGCCCAGCTAGGACTGAACTGCAGTAATCCATTCTGGATGTAATGCAGGCAGGTATATAGGTTTAGCTACAGGGCCAGACAGTGAGGGACACTATCTGCAGTGTTTTTGAGGTATCAAAACATGATTTTAGTTACGTGGTCAATGTGAGTCTCCAGAGAGTCCAAAATAATACCAAGGTTAGGGTAGGCTGACAGAGCTGCTAAAGTCTGGAAGCGGAGGCAGTAAGAATGGCTTCTCAAGGCTTTAATTATTAATAGGAATTTCTGTAAATGGTGCTTTAATAAAGGTGTATAGATAACTGTCTGACCAGGATTTGATGAATACATTGTGACCTGCCATATAATTTGTGAAGATGAACTATAAATACTGAATCATTAAAAAGTGCACTGTCTCCTTCTACAGCGTCCACATGTTACTGTAGACTCACTAGAAATGGCTTCATTATGACTTTCACCCTATCTGCTGTTCCAACATTCAGGGGCCAGTGGAGAGCCAGTGGAGAGTACGACTCATGATACAGATATGAAGCAGTGAATGGATCTTGGCTGTGGAGCTAAGGGCCCACAGTGGGGTTTTCTGCTTGAAGGTGATGAATGGAGATCTGCTAGCGTGTACATGCTCCTGAGCACATTGACAAACGGAGCAATTTACAGGCCCTCTATCCACACAGTAAAGACCAGGAACCAGACAGTGAAGTGATGGTGAACTTGACAAATTCTCAGAAGAAGCAACATTACTTACTCCCTCACAGACCAATCACAGTCGCCTCTGTTTCAGAATTAACTGGTAGAGTCAGTCTTAATATGATTAAAGTACATCATCATCAGAAGAGTAGCTGCACAAACAGCTGAACCCAGAAGAAATCAACCCACAGTAATGAAACTTGCTGGGTAGGTTTGACATCATGAGACATGCTAATGATTCAAGATCCACGCTCGACTGCACATGTGACGTAAGCAAGGGCAGACCCTATCACTGTACCTTACTGTCCCAACAGCCTCGATTGCAGACCTTCAGCGAGCAGTGATGTCCTCCATGAGTTATTCTGTTAGTGCCAGCACCATTGGCAGACAACTGCACCACACAGGATTACATACACACCATTATGATGACTGCACTTAACACCACATCTATGTCACCAAAACAGCAATGTTGTCATGAGAGTCAGTCATGGAGTGACTTAGAATGGCAGCAGGCCATCTTCGGTGATGAGTCCCACTTTTGTCCTGGTGGAGACAACCAGCGAATCTGTGTATGGAGGCACTGTGGTCAGCACCAAGATGAAAAGTTTGTTGTCACGTGTCACATGTTCAGAAGGCCTGGTGTAACTCCACCTCCACCCCTACCGCACCATCTGCAGGAACTGTGTGAGAATGTTCAAGGGCCATGGGATGGATACGTCTGGCATGTTGCGTCAAAACTGTAGTATGTGTAGCTCAATAAATATTGATCATATCAGTCTGAATGTATCATCATTTATTGTTCCTGGTAACCTTTATCTTCCTTCCCAATAGTACTACAATCCCACACATCCTTCTGGGGGCAGCTGTTCTTTTGATGATGGGTGTATAAACCTTTTCTTACTAAACTGTTGTGCCCTGCAGAATGTTAGGATTTTAGGGTTCCAGAAACAGGGAAGTTAAACCTGCTCCAGGCCTAAAGCTTTCCCGAGTCGTCAGGACTATAAGCTGGGGGCAGAAATCAGGAAAGCTAAACAGCAGTATTTACTGCTGAGCCCATTCGCTCCTAACTGCCTAATGGCTCAACTCAGATTGCGCTTCACTGGCTTGTGACTTGACTTAAACTCGGGGTCTACTGACTCAGACTCAGGACAGAATAAAGTCATCTCAGAGGGTCTTGTCATGTGAAGCCATGTTGATCCTGACAGGTGGAATTAATAACAAAGCCGGAACTCTGAGACTCCAGACTCTAATCAAACTAATAGGAACATCTCTGTGTGAACCAGAATCTGAATCTTCAATCACAGAAAACCAACTGGGCCTGAAAGCTACAAAGGGATTCTGGAACAGCGTGTGGGGTAACAGAGTGTACTGATACATCTGATGTACAGGCAGATACCAGGAATGGAAATCTAGAGAACTGATGAGGCAGCTCAGCTTCTCAAAGACGTTACTGCCTCCAGCGTGGACGGCTAAGCCCTGCTAAGTTCCTGCCATTAGTGTGAGCGTGGCTCATGCACAGCCTGAAGCTTTCTCTAGGTCTTTCTCCTAAATGTATCACCACTCCCTCCTCAGAATCTACAGGCCTCAGTAACACAGACCAACACGGACACACACAGATACACCCCTCTCGGAGGAACACTGCAAATAAAAGAGCTGTGAGAGATTTCTGGGAATGTTAGAGTTGAATAAACGTTCAATAAATAATGATCAGTTCTCCAAACCTCCCAGAATCCCAAAGTGAAAACGACCCATCCAAAATATTAAACATCCACTTTACAGATTCCCACTATCAGACAGAAACACAGAGGAGGCTCACAAGCACACATACAGACACACAATGCATACAAACACATCTATAAAAGCTCACCTCTCAAGAAGTTAGTCCCCTTGTGTGTTTAAGGTGGTAGTGAGTTCAGGCTTGTGCAGATGGCTGCACAAGGATGATGGGGCTACAAATACCTGTGGTGTGTGAGAGATGAAAACCATAGTTTGAGAAGAGGTGGGTGGTACAGTGCAGGGAATGTCTCGTTCCATGTGTGGAAAATGGCTTCAAAGCAGACGTTAATGATTGGCTAATAGGAGTGACTGCATTTGGGCGTGCCAAAGTGTGAAGGAAGTAGCTGAATCTGCAGGTGTATGGAAGCGTACAGTCATACCGGTCCAACAGCAGCAGCTAAGATCCCAGTCTACAGGGAAATCTCTGCGGAATTGTGCCAGGGAAGGCATCCACCAAATTTAGACCAAATACACACTTGGTGAAATGTGTATTCCATCCGGTGCTACAGCACCACCACAACACTCTCTACAGCCAGTGTGTGGTGTGTTTGTTATTGGCTACTGTAGAAACATGGCAATTGTAGTCTCTGCTGGAAGACAAGCTGCAACTATGGTTACAGGTAGTTACTCTAAAGAGGATATAGTTCCATATATTATACTCTATTTCTGGTAATATATTCCCCATAACTCTGACATACTAATATTATATTAACAGTTTCCCGACACAACACATACATAACATCTCACATAAACCCTTTATAAACATACTCATAAAACCTTAAATCAACATCCATACAGTGTACATGTTTTACATTAACATTAGCATTAATAAAGTGTACTAGATTATTTTACTGAGACACATTTTTCAAAATAAAAGTCCTCAGTTTTAGTTTTAAAAACTATTGTCACTGAAATGCCTCATTTCTGGACAGGAAAAATCGAAGTGACCTGGTTGAACCTTTTTGAACAGAAAGTGTGTTGGCACAAAGACACTTCTTGTCTGGACTTCCAACTAATCTTTCTCTTTGTTATTCTTTCTTCTTTCTACTCTTTGTCTTATTTTAAGAAGACATTATTCATTCATCATTCATTCTGAGTTTAAGTCTCTTGGGGTTAAATGCCCATATATCCTTAAAGGTTTTATTATTATTTTATTATTATGTTCTTCCTCAATTAAGGCATTAATGAAAGTGCATGTATAATTGTGCTTACTTAATAAACTTAATAAAGTTTTCCTCAACAGTGTATAGTCCCTCTGGCACAGTTTTTTTATTTTATTTTTTTTTTTTTTACAGAAGACAAAGTAAAATCGAAAAAGAAAACAACCAATTAAACATAAGTCTATACAACATCAGGTCATTTATACTTTGCCTGTACTGAAATTAACCGTTTTACTTAAAATAATATTTTATTTTAAACAAAATATTTTGAAAAATGTCTCTCACTAAAAAGACAGTATTCCATATTTATGCATGTAAAATGTGTGTACTCTATGAATGTTGATGTAAAGTAAAGTAACAATATTTCTATATTTATTTGGGTGTAAACAGCATATAAATGTTCTGGGGTTCTGTAACCTATAATATTTTTTAATGGTGAGTGGAACACACCTCCAGTCGGTCTGTAACTGGATATTTGTTGGTAATTATCTACATGTCAGAATGAGGAAACCCCTGTCATTGGAAAAGGTCACTGCAGATTAAGATAGATACTAATTAGAACTTTAGGCCTGGATCTGACATTAACTTAGCCTAGTTCTGCTAGCAGGTCTAGCCAATTACGTGATGTGTACATGACATCGGTACGTGGGACTTCTTTCATTTGCTGACATGAGTTTTGCTGCTTGCGTTAGGTGAGAATCATTTTCAGTACTTGTGTTAAGTTTAACAGGGTGAAAACATTCTTCTAGCCCCACCCCAGTACCAGAATTACACATTAATAAATAAAGCAATATATCAAATTTAAACAAAACTAATCAAACCAATCCACCATTTAAGGTGGAATGGAAAAATTCAACCAATAGCTGATAAATAAGGAATTGAACTTTAGTCTTGTAGTTTCAATGCTGGTAGTGGTTTTGAACATCAGCTGCGGAGTTACCCAGCTGACTCCTGACAGAAGTAATGAATTCCGCTTCCAAGACTCGATCAGTTTGTGTCTACATTCCCTAAAAGGCTATAAAGAGCTTTTAAAGGAAAGACGGTGTAAGAGAGGGTAAAAAGAAGAGCCTTTTCCAGCTTTTGGGTAATGTAATGAACCCATGTTTACAAAAAACAGTGATGTTAATGAAGGAAAACATCAAGTGTGATATTTACTATACTGTTTAGAACTGAATACAGGTCGAACACATGGTCCCAGCTATTTTGGGATGGGGTTTGTACAGGTAGAGTCTAACATTTTTTTAGATTTGCATATAGGCATTGAAGGTTTGCCCCACAGGGTCCAACACGAGGAATGATGCTGCTGACAGAAGCAAGCTTTACCGTTCAGGTCAGTGGGTTCTCTGCAGTAATGAGACAGAGCAGACAGCCATCGTTTCTCATGCTGTCTTACAGGGCGATCAGTCTCTGATCAATGGAAAGGCCTCTGTTTATTGACATCCTTCAGACTGAGTGGAGCTGAACCGTGGAACAGGTCTCTCTTAGTATTTGTTTAAACATGAACATTCTGCTCCTCATCTGACATGGAACAGCGAATACATCTGTAGCATCTGCTTTTTTAAGGTTTAATTTTTTTTATATTTAAATGAGGTCTTGTTTATGACTTAATGTCAGAAACAACCCACATTCCATTAATATTTTTTAATATTTTTGTAGTTTTAGTTTAGTACTAATCTGGGTTTGGGAACAGTGGAACTTGGAACCACAGTCATCATATATCAACCTCTATAATACTCACAGCAATGTTTACCATCAGTACCTGACCTCACTAATACTCAATCAAATCCTTACAGCAATATTCAACATCAGTACCTGAACTCACTAATACTTGTCACACCTTGAATGCCGGTGTGAGTACAGTGCTCCAACTGGGTTGAAAATTATGTTAAAAAAAAGTGGTGGCAAAACTGCAATAGCACATGCAGTACATGGGTGTTTATTTAAGAATATTGACAAGATCGACAAGAAAACAAAAACAAGTAAACCAAACAAAAAAAAAAGTATTTACAACATATATTAACAACGTTTTTCCCCTAAACCACACTGATTCAACCATCAACCAGTCTTTTCATCAAAAATGGAGAGAGCTCTTAAATAGAACCCCACCTATCTAAACAATTCAGCATATACCAGTCTCCCTCCTGTACAGAGGGTAAGAATAATTACCATTAACAAAATTTGACATAACGAATAGATAACTTTCAAAACATATCCACAATGTTCAACATCAGTACCTAAGCTCATTAATACTCAATCAAATTCTTACAGCAATGTTTACCATCTAGGGTAAAACCTTCCCAGTATAGTCCCAGTAAACTCCCCATTTACCTTTACTTCAACTGTGGAGTCTCCAGACTTATAGACTGACTCTGGAACTGAATTCCTTCCTCAGAGGCACACGTATTCAGTGTTACTGTACCCTTGACACAAGCCCAGGTGACTTGCTCCACATAATTTCCAATTTCACTTCCATATGGAGGTCGGAATGAAGGCAACGTCCTGCAACCCTCCTCTAAAATGATTAGCATCCCGCTTTTGCCCTGCATCCTGTGGTTCCTCTTTGCTAAAGCAAGATGAAAGGGTGAGTGATCGATTCCCTTCCGTCCCTGCTGAGATTAAGCGGAGCTGGTTCATGTCGGGAGCGCCTACAAGACAAATAAATTAGAGCAGATTTAGATCAGACAAGTGTCGAACAAAGGTATCAACATGCAGGAGAGGTAAAGAGGCCCATTGATCCCGCTATGGTGCATGCTAATGCATCCAGTGATTAAGGCTGGCAGCTGAGGCACCCCAGTCTTTCCTTGATCCAACAGCAGTTTTAGTCGTCCTAGGATAGTGTTTCAGATGAAGCAGTGCAGGCCCCAGGTCAGCGCTAGCTCTAGTTATTGCATGACCGATTGCTACTAATATATTAGGCTCTGGCAAACATATGAGGCTAAGTTTGGATTTGCTGAGGTTCCCATATGTTGGAAAGCCTTCTTCCATCTTTTCAATCCACAGTCTAACTGCATTGGTACTGACACAGAGGATTATGGAACATGTAGGGCAGTGAAGGATACATCTCCGCCGCTGGTTTTTAAGGCAGAGGAACCTTTA
The DNA here is from genome assembly GCA_024036415.1 of Prochilodus magdalenae. Taxonomy (NCBI): domain Eukaryota; kingdom Metazoa; phylum Chordata; class Actinopteri; order Characiformes; family Prochilodontidae; genus Prochilodus; species Prochilodus magdalenae. The sequence continues at coordinate 108,245 of JAMWET010003116.1, forward strand.
CAGGCAGTGTACAGTGTAGATATAAGGAGGTATATAGACTAGTGCAGAGGATGCCACTAAATGTTCAGGAACGGCCATGCGCCATGGACTGTGAATATGAGCTGTAGTGTAACCAGGTTTCAGCTGGAACACATAATGTACTGTGTGCTGGTGTTAGCTTATTGCTAACATATTCTTAGAAATGCCATTGAATCGCTAACAGGAATTAGCATTGTGTTATTTGACCTTGCTTGACCTTCAGTGGCTGATCCAATAGTCATAATTCATCACTGGTTAGTAGTCACATCACCTCTAAGCTGGGCTCTGGTGTGCTTGTGATAAACAGCAACATTGCTTTCATTGAGCGTCTGCATTCCTGCCATTGACCACGTCCACTTCTCACTGGCCACTTAACAATCGGCTTCATTCGCAAACACATTATGATATTTTGCTCTTTAATCTCAGCTTTGAGTTAAATTGGACGCAAAATGACGTCAGACAATTGGATTATGAGTTTTTCATTCTCTGTAAGGTCACTTAGCATTCCATCAGTCAGCAAATGGCTTCCTTATCATTTAATAGAAAGAGCTTTAGCCATCTGATTGCCTACGGGCTTCATTTGCTTTGGCTGAATGGAAGTTAGAAGGGGATTTGTACCTCTGTGACACTGTAGAGGAAGGATAGGTGGTACGTACTCACACTGCTGTTGAATATGAATATAAAACCCATGTAGAAATTTGTTATATAACCAGGATTCAGTTAATAGACCTCTGAGGCCGTGATGTCATTCTGTGACTCTGAAGTGAACTCCGGGTCTAAGCTAGTTTACTCTACATCAGAATATAAACAGCAGTTTCACAAATCTGAGCTGTCCAATGTCATACAGTCCATGCATTTCATTTTGTGGATGCCTGAATACTGCTACATGTGAGCTAACACCAAAGCCCATACAGACCTCACGTCTTGCTCCGCTTGTTTCCGTTTTCTCTGGTTTTCTGTTTCTGTCTCTTTTCTCTTGTCACTTCCATGTGCTTCTGTTTGTTTTGGTTATTGCTCCTCCTGTCTCTCCGTCCTCTTGTCAGGCCCCTCATCTGTCCCTAATTTGTAGCTCAGTGTTCATTGTTAGTCTTTGTTCATTTATACTTCTGTTGTTCCCTTTGTCCTTGCTTGGTGTGTTGTCTCGATGTCTGTTGTCTGTAGCCCCGTTCCCTGTCATTTCTCAGTTTATTAGTGTCTTTGGTTTTGTTTGAATTCGTTCTTCTTTAATGACTTGTATTTGCATCCTGCCTCCTCATCTTGTCCCATGTGACATCAGGTTGGTAATTAAAAGGCTTTGGCAGTTTGAGAGCGGAAGCCTCAGGGTCCGAAATCTAAGGGAGCTAAGTTTATTTTTTTCATAACCATATCAGTATTGGAAATACTATAACAAACTTAATCTTTACATTTGCACTGATTTGGTGCAGCCATCCGCCAATGGTGCTGGCACAAACAGGATGACTCATAGAGGGCATCAATGCTTGCTGAATGTATATATATATATATATATATACACATACACATACACACACATACATATATATATATATATATATTCTTGCTTACGTCACATGTGCGGCCGAGCATGAAACTTGATTCCCTAAGGGTGCAGCTATTGTGCAGCTATTCCTTTGATAAGTGTATTTTATTACCATTATATATTATGATCACACTTGTCCTTTACAAAAATAAGCTTTGGTTTTGGTGAGAAAAGAAACTGATTTGGTAATTTTTTTTCTTTTCTTTGAAAAGAGCAGCGCATACTAGATCAGTCTGGTAATTTCCCAGAAGTATGTACACTGAATAAGCCTTTCATTTCACACTTATTCATTCTTTAATGGTGGATGAAAAGCTGGAGGATTTGCAATATAATAACATAATAACTTTGAGCAAGGTCAGCGTCGTCTTGGTGTGCTGCAAGGTTCTGCTCTGGATCAACATAATTTAGGTGGTCGTGCCAATCTGAACGTCCTATTTATATATGCACCGAGGCTGAGCACCGAGATACTTTTCACTGACTGGGTATCAGTTCAGAGTGCTCCGAGCTTTAAAGCCTGCGGGGGAGAGGCAAGCATCGGCTCCATGCCGTAAAATGAAATGGAAAGAGTTCAAAAGTTGTCAGGAGCTGGGAGACATGGGTGTGAATTATTTACGTCTTCTTCCTACAAACCCGGGCAAAAATAACAACTGACAAAATGCTGAATGCAGACACTGGGTGTGAATTATTTACGTCTTCTTCCTACAAACCCGGGCAAAAATAACAACTGACAAAATGCTGAATGCTGCGAAAAACTAGCATGTAGCTGCTCTATGCACGTCATACATCATATACATCATATTCCCTGATCAGAATCATTCATAAACCTACAATAATAACAAAACGATACATTACATAACAGCTGAAACAGGAATGTTCTATGAGTCTTCTAGCAGATACACAGACAGATGTTCCTTCCTCCCTTAAAGTGCTGGAACGTCGGTGTCACAGAAGGGGGGGATGGGTGGGAGGGGGTAGACAAGGAAGCCGGACGTAAATGCAAGTGGGTTTTAATGAAACACAAAATAATTTAAGAACACAAAGTAACAAAATAGAACTAAAGACAGAAACAAACCAAAAAAAACAAGGATTGAAACATACAGGAAACCAAACATATTCCATGAACACAAAACACCAAGCAACAACACAGGGGACAACAGGGAGTATAAATGAACAAGACAAACAAGCAACACCTGGGAAGGGGCGGGGCTACAAACACAGGACCTAGAGGGCGGAGACAGGAGGGGCACATGACCAAAACAGACAGACTCACATGGGGCATGACAACAAGGATCACATGACCAAAACAAAAGCACATGGATGGGGACAGGCAGACAGAGAGACAGTCGATCCCCTACCAAACATTAAGAGTTCTGGCTCCTACAGTCCAGTTAGACGCTCCTAATCAACTTGTTACCTGCATTAAAGACAGCTGTCTTAAATTGCCACCTGTGTAAAAGACCCCTGTCCACAGACTCAATTGATCAGTCAGACTCTAACCTCTCCAACATGGGCAAGACCAAAGAGCTTTCTAAGGATGTCAGGGACAAGATCATAGACCTGCACAAGGCTGGAATGGGGTACAAAACCTTTAGTAAGATGCTGGGTGAGAAGGAGACAACTGTTGGTGCCATTGTAAGAAAATGGAAGAAACACAAAATGACTGTCAATCGACCTCTATCTCTGGCTCCATGCAAAATCTCACCTGGTGGGGTATCCTTGATCATGAGGAAGGTGAGATATCAGCCTAAACGGGGGGAACTTAACGATCTTAAGGCAGCTGGGACCACAGTCACCAAGAAAACCATCGGTAACACATTACACCATAATGGATTCAAATCCAGCAGTGCCCCCAAGGTCCCCCTGCTCAAGAAGGCACATGCGCAGGCCCGTCTGAAGTTTGCTAATGAACACCTGGATAATTCTGCGAGTGAGTGGGAGAAGGTGCTGTGGTCAGATTAGACAAAAATAGAGCTCTTTGGCATTAACTCAAATCACTCAAATCCCCACTGTCAAGCATGGAGGTGGAAACATTATGTTTTGGGGGTGTTTCTCTGCTAAGGGCACAGGACCACTTCACCGCATCAATGGGAGAATGGATGCCATGTACTGTAAAAAGCCTCCGCCAGGACATTAAAAATGGGTAGTGGCTGGGTCTTCCAGCACGACAGTGACCCAAAACATACAGCCAAGGCAACAAAGGAGTGGCATAAAAAGAAGCACATTAAAGTCATGGAGTGGCCTAGCCAGTCTCCAGACCGTAATCCCATAGAAAACTTATGGAGGGAGCTGAAGGTCCAAGTTGCCAAGCAACAGCCTCAAAATGTTAATGATTTAGAGATGATCTGCAAAGAGGAGTGGACCAAAATTCCTCCTGACATGCGGAAACCTCATCATCAACTACAAAAAAACGTCTGACTGCTGTCCGTGCCAACAAGGGTTTTGCCACCCAGTATTAAGTCTTGTTTGCTAGAGGGATCAAATACTTATTTCTCTCTGCAAAATGCAACTAAATTTATATATTTTATACAATGTAATTTTCTGGATTTTCTTTTTGATATTCTATCTCTCACTGTTAAAATAAACCTACCCTTAAAATGATAGACTGTTCACATCTTTGTCAGTGGGAAAACTTACAAAATCGGCAAGGGATCAAATATTTGTAGCTACACCTACCTGGGACATGTTGTAAACTTACACATGGCCGCAGACTGCTGGACGTCAAGATGGTGTTGCGCCCTTTTAGTAGCCCATTTAATCTCCAGTCGCTGCAACAAAACTACAGCACGCCATCAACTCCCTGTAATCCTCTCAATCAAGACCTGTGTGAAAGGTATGGAAAGCTGCCTCTGGCCATACAGACCACCGGACCTAACTGGGCCTGGAGTTCACCTTTCACCCTTCAAAACATCAGCATCAATACTCAAATCTCCATCACGGACACGGCCTCACATTCGAGATCAGGCAGCAAAGCTCCATTTATTCACCAAAATGATGTTGACTTGACTTCTGCAGGGTGCAGACTACAATATGGCGCTTCTCAGAGCGCAGAAAAACCAACATAATTATCTCCTGATGATCTGTTTGAACAAAGGAGCAACTCAGAAATGAGCCCGGGAGGATATCGACTCACTCGGAATCATTGGCAACAGTATTTTAAATGATGTCATTGTTTTGGCAAATGGCAAATTGATTAATCAAAGCCTAATTGAATCGAGCAGACCAGCAGTCACCAGCTCCCCCCAGGAGATTTACACACCTGCAGACATCCAGCTCGGCTCATGCACTCCTCAGCTGACATCTGAAGCAGGGCTGAGTTCTTTATGATGTACCACCCACCGGAGTGACAGTGTCTTTAATCTGAAAGGCACAGCGCCTTACTGAGAGTGTAGTAACTTCTGCAGAAGTAATTAATAGCCAAATATTAGCTATTCATGTGCTGGTTAGGACCTTGCGTTTAGGTCTGAGCCTCCCCTGTGCTGATTGAGGGCCTCACCAGATCAGCAGGCTGCAGCTCTGTGTTCCTTGTTGTTTGAATAGATCTTAGGAAAGAGAAGACTCTGCAGTTCTTACACCAATGAAGAATAACAAAGTATGGTGGCCGTGGCTCTGGTGTTAGCTAGCACCCACAGACTATAGTCAAACTGGGCCTTATGTGGCGACTCAAGGCCTTTATAGGGTGTTTGTTGTTATGAACCCACATCCACATGTTGGCAGGTCTGTCTGTCAGATTAGGGCTGACTAAGACAGCGGGCTAGCTAAAGCTAAGCTATCTTCCCCTTATCAAGGAAAGAATTGGTAATATAATCCTATGAAAAAATAAAGAGAGAATGTGAGGCAGGGGGGGGTTCATGTCACCCAGCAAGACTAAATGCAAAGAATGTGCTTTGTAACACAAGACGCCATTGTCTGTGCGGATGCCTTGATGTTCAGCCCCCCCAAAAAAATAAATAAATAAAGCTCTCTTTAGCAGAATTTGATTTGGGTACGGACCCAGAAATTACTATTATGTCACGTGTGGCGTCAGGCCTATTAGGCTTATTGATATTTCTCAATTCAAGCATTACAGAGGCATTACAATGTCCCCCTGTAGATCAGACCAGTATGAATTAACAACTGGTTGAGCTGAAGAGTTACTGTGTGTTCCCCTGCCATATCCTTATTGGGACTCTAGGCCAGGATAACTGCCCAATAGGAATGTCTCCTAGCTATTTTTCTATTGACTTTGGTTATTTGTCATATCCCATTAACTAATCCTCCTGGTCAGTGGCCAGAGCATGGTGTTAATGCTAGCTAGCATTCTGTTATTGCAGAGCACGACCGAAATGTGAAACATTTATAAAGCAGTGTATTTCACTGGGGGTCTGCTGACCTGGAGATGATGAAGCAGATGTCAAGGTAGAAACCCACTGAAGGAACTCAAGATGTAGACTGAAGTGTTACCAAAATTTGTGAATCTGGGAATTCCAGTGCCCTCGTGAGCTAAGATAACTCTAAATAGGTATGAAGTCAGTTGCTGTATAATTTTAAGCCTGTTTTCTGACTCTTAACATCTCTGCATTTTAAAGCAGGAACGGATCTCTAATTCCCCACCACAGCTGCTGAAGACGGCTAATTCTGCTGCTCTGCTTTAACCCCTCTAAGTGTGATCATCACCATCTTATCAGCCCAGATCAGAGTGCTTATGCATGTCGAATAGGGAACCTGCGAGGAAGTGGGTCTCTGCAAGCCAGAGCTTATAAAACATGCATCTGACGTTGTAGGATCTCTCACCAAACCCGGTTCTGTCAGTCTGAGCAGCTTCCTAATGCACCCTCTACCCCCACAGCGCCTTATCCGCCCTCATGCTCCGTCGTCCTGCATTAGGTGGGATATCGGACGAAGGCTGAAAAGGGTTTTGCTGAAGGCTAAAGGTGTGTGTTCGCACGTTTAGCATGTCCCTGGATTTCCTGTGTTCCTGTCGACCGAGCGTGTTACGGGAACAGGAAGGGTATTTGTAGGAGTCAGCTGTCAATCAAGGCTGTCCATTTTTCCTATAATTTTAATGTTTCTAAATCAACCTGATTGATTCATAATGATTTGACCTGTAGAAATGCTCCGGAATTGCTTGGAATAAAATCTCTTTATATTAACTTAAAACAGTAAGGAATGTTTATTTCTTGCTCCTGTTTCCATTTTTGGAAACACGTTTTTAGGACTTGGATTAGGGCTCCAGAAAACACTGTGATACATGAATTTGCCAAAATTAATGGCTGCATGGGATGGATTGTTGTAGAACACTATTAGGAACCTCCACAATCCCATGCCTGGACGTCTGGCATGTCACGTTACTGTAACAAGGAGCAATGAAGAGACAAGATGTAGGTGCAAATCCAAATGTTTCATGAGAACCAAAACAAACAGAACCACAGCAAAACCAACATGAAGACAAAACCCCTATTTAGAACAAAGGCAACAACCAGGTCTATACTTACACAACCACTAACACCTGGGAACACCTGGGAAGGGTGGAGCCACAAACTAGGGACAAGTGAGGTGTGTTGCAAGAGGGTAGAGACAGTAGGCAGGACAACAAAGGCACATGGATGAAAGCCCAGAAAGCCAGAGACAAACAGGGCAACAATAGACAGGCTGTGGCAGGCCCAACTTCCTTCCCAATAGCACTGCAATCCCACACTTCCTTCTGGGTGCAGTCTTTCCTACTGATGATGAGTATGCAACTGAACTGGCTTGTTTATCTTACATACACTCTTGTATGTACTCAGCTGCAGACATCACATGAGTAATGGACTATATTCTGTCAGTTTGTGGAAGTTCTTCTCCGAGGAGAGCAGTGCCGACTGCACCATACCGCAGATACAGCTGTACGTTGGGGGCCGTTAGCGTGCTATTGTAATGCTAATAGCAGCTGGCTATTAACTCCAGCTCTGTGCTCTTTCTTTCTTCAGTCCGTTTTATCAGATGCCCCACTTTATCAGACCGACTGAGATGTTAAAGTCACTCGGCCCGCTCAGAACCTGCAAACGCGAGAGGAGGAAGTCATTAATACTCTGCAATTCATATTTAATCAACTTACTGAAATTTTAATGGGACTTTTTTATTCTCTCTTTCGGGGCAGACCAAGTCAGCTCTATTTCCACAGCAACAAATGCTGTTTTAATAAGCAGAGTGTTTTAATATCAAATATTCAGCACACATTTCTGCCAGTAATGTAAACTGATGGCTGTGAAGTCACACAGCTCATTTATTTCTGCTTTGGTGGCCAACAGCGAATGAAGCGAGCCTGTTTTAAAGGAGAAGAGCAGTTTAAAGTGTGCCTTTCAAACCAAACCCATAATCCAGCAGTAGACGGGGTCGGAGAGATACGCAATGTCAGACCGGGAGTTACATGATGCAGAACCACTCACAAGCCTTCTTTTTCAAGGAAAACAATGGTCATGCATTGGGTGACCTTTACAATCAGTCCAGAAGATTTAACTGACATATCATGACCCTCAAACTATGTTGTTCCTCCTTCAAACACAAATTCTGCATTTCCAAAAGAGGACGGAAAAACGGGCTACTTTCAAAAACCTAAACTGTTATGGAACGGAATCCAGCATTCCAGGCTGGGAAGGGGATGTCGGGACTTTTAATTCCTTTCCGAAGGAACCCAAATGTCAGTGGTACATGGTTAATGTTTATCTTTAAACCAGGCTGAAGTTGCTTCCTATTCACCAGCTTCTTCATCCAATGTTCCACTAGCTACTAGCCAGTAGCTAGTATAGGTAAGGTTAGCTACTAGTATAGCTATCTAAATAGTATGAGGGTGGAGCTTATTTTCATAGAGGCTCATTGTATTAAGTCAATTTCCACATGGTGCTTCTGTATGATCATTATGGTTTCTAATGGAAGCACAAGGTGGCACTTCTAATAAAGTGCCAGTGGCCAGCTAATGGAATGTGGCCAGTTAATGTAAGGGAGTTAGAAGGTATGTGTTTCTATTAAAAAGACCAGTTAGTGGAAGCACAAGGTTGGTGTTTCTAATAAAGTGGCCATGGAGTGGAAGCAGAAGGTGGGTGTTTCTAATAAAGTGTCCACTGAGTGAAAGCACAAGATGGGGGTTTCTAGTAAAGTGGCCAGTGAGTGTATGCTATATACTGGTATGCTGAATATTGATGTTATGTATGTATATGTGCCGCTGTTTCTGCTGAAATGGGTTTAATCTATGAAAGGCACATGTATGCAGTTTTTGAGAGGAGAATGACACGCTGCAAATGGTTTCCATGGCTACGACTCTCTGTCTTGTGGCTCCGGCTGAGGTTTTCTTTATTTAGCGTTATAAAATCAGCAGGCCAGTCTGGCAAAGAGAAAGGCCCAGCGGTAGCAGTGGAGGACTAATACGTGGCTGCAATTCTGATGACAAAGGCTGTTCTGAAGTTGGAGTTGGAGTTTGTGTCCTAGAGATGTGATTTGTCTGAGAGGAGAAACCGGCTCCAGGATACAGGACTCATGTTCACTTTTTGATTCGGCTGAAATGGAGACCTTAGGTATACAGAAGGAAAGCTGTCTGTCTGTTGTGCAACTCTGCTGAGCAGTAAGTGGAGGGGGTGTGGACAAATGAGACAAGTTTAATAACTATGTCATAAGTGGTCATAGTAATACACTATATACTATGACATAGCCATATGTTTATCATTCTACCTACTTGATGGTGTTTCCCAGAGTAAAACCCTAACCCCTACATTTACACTAAACCCCTTAACCCCTACATTTACACTAAACCCCCTAAACCCTACATTTACACTAAACCCCCTAACCCCTACATTTACACTAAACCCCCTAAATCCTACATTTACACTAAACCCCCTAACCCCTACATTTACACTAAACCCCCTAACCCCTACATTTACACAAAACTCCCTAACCCCTACATTTACACTAAACCCCCTAACCACTACATTTACACTTAACCCCCTAACCCCTACATTTACACAAAACTCCCTAACCCCTACATTTACACTAAACCCCCTAACCCCTACATTTACACTTAACCCCCTAACCCCTACATTTACACAAAACTCCCTAACCCCTACATTTACACTAAACCCCCTAACCCCTACATTTACACAAAACTCCCTAACCCCTACATTTACACGAAACCCTCTAAACGCTACATTTACACTAAACCCTAACCCCTACATTTACTCTAAACCCCCTAACCCCTATATTTACACGGAACCCCAAACCCCTACATTTACACAAAACTCACTAACCACTATATTTACACGAAACCCCTACATTTACACAAAACATCCTAAACCCTACATTTACACTAAACCCCCTAACCACTACATTTACACTAAACCCCCTAACCCCTACACTTACACTAAACCTCTAACCCCTACATTTACACTAAACCCCCTAACCCCTACATTTACACTAAACCCCTCTAACCCCTACACTTAGATAGATAGATAGATAGATAGATAGATAGATAGATAGATAGATAGATAGATAGATAGATAGATAGATACTTTATTGATCCCAAAATAAATTTAGCAACCAGTAGCATTTTGACAAGACAGCACAGTAAAACAAATACAAAACAAGAAACTGAGTTTTACAGTATGCAACCTAAGTAGGTAAGTCATCTGCAGGAGCTTCTTCCAATGTTAATGGATGTCAATGCCTCCTCAGGAAGTAGAGTCGGCTCTGCCTCTTCCTGTACAGGATGTCTGTGTTGGCTGACCAGTCCAACCTCTCATCCAGGTGCAGTCTGAGATGCCTGTAGGTCTTGACCATCTCTACTTTCACTCCCTCAATAAAGACTGGCCGTGTGAGTGGCCTCGCCCTGCGAAATCTCCACCACCATCTCTTTGATCTTAGAAGTGTTCAGTAGCAGGTTATTCCTATGGCACCATGCCACAAAGTCCTCCACCAGGTTTCTGTAGTCCGCCTACTGCCCTCCCCTTACACAAGCCACAATAGCAGTATCGTCCGAGCATTTCTGCATGTTGCACATCTCAGAGTACTTAAAGCCTGAGGTGTACAGTATGAAAAGGTGCAGATCGACTTGCATCCTTGCCAGCTTGTCTCTCAGTTGGAGGGGCTGAATGGTGTTAAAGGCACTGGAGAAATCAAAGAACATGACTCTTGCAGCGCTGCCCCCCTTGTCCACGCAAGAGTGGACCCGATGGAGAAGATATAGCATGGCATCCTCTACTCCCACTTGAAGTCATTTACACAAAAACCCAAACCCCTACATTTACACAAAACCCTAACCCCTACATTTACACAAAACCCCCAAACCCCTACATTTACACAAAAACCTAACCCCTACATTTACACAAAACCCCCAAACCCCTACATTTACACAAAACCCTAACCCCTACATTTACACAAAACCCCCAAACCCCTACATTTACACAAAAACCCTAACCCCTACATTTACACAAAACCCCCAAACCCCTACATTTACACAAAAACCCTAACCCCTACATTTACACAAAACCCCCAACCCCCTACATTTACACTAAACCCCCTAACCCCTACATTTACACTAAACCCCCTAATCCCTACATTTACACAACACCCCAAACCCCTACATTTACACAAAACCTTAACCCCTACATTTACACAAAACACTAACCCCTACATTTACACTAAACCCTAACCCCTACATTTACAGAAAACCCTAACCCCTACATTTACACTAAACACTAACCCCTACATTTACACTAAACACTAACCCCTACATTTACAGAAAACCCTAACCCCTACATTTACACAAAACACTAACCCCTACATTTACACAAAAACCCTAACCCCTACATTTACACAAAACCCCCAACCCCCTACATTTACACTAAACCCCCTAATCCCTACATTTACACAACACCCCAAACCCCTACATTTACACAAAACCCTATGCCCATATATTTACACAAATCCCCCAAACCCCTACATTTACACAAAACCCTAACCCCTACATTTACACAAAACACTAACCCCTACATTTACACTAAACCCTAACCCCTACATTTACACTAAACCCTAACCCCTACATTTACACTAAACCCTAACCCCTACATTAACACTGAAAACAGTACATTAAATCTGTATTATGTGTATGTGACTTTCTCTGGAGTCCAAGGTATTTTATGATAAACTGTTTAAATTGTTCTCAGAATCTTGACTTTCAGTTCAGAAATGGAATTTGTGAAGGTTTAGATAAACCAATGGTCAGAGGTTCATCTTATGAACCTTCAATTGACAAATATAGACACAAAACATTGCAATGTCACAAAGTCTCACAAAAAGAAGAGGGGTAAGGCTGCGTGGTGAAAAGGTGAGGGGACAAAACAGAGGCAGAGGTAGGACAGTCCATGTCCATAGGTTTGTCCCAGATGAAATAAGGGCAACAATTGTGGACCATGTTTTAAATCATGCTCTTACAATCACTGAAGCCGGTCGCCGGGTCTTCAATAGTTAAACTGTTTCGTAGAAAAAACAGGTATGCAGTTCAGAAATGTGCACTCTGCTGTAATGCTGCACACTGACATACCTTTTGAAATGTTATTCAAAAAATATTTGAAATATTCGGCTCCCCCGAGTTCTTTGTTTCTAACATACTCCTTTTGTACCTGTAGCGTATCATGGAGCTGGAATCACTTTTTTAGGCAACAAATTGCAGTGCGAACAATACAGTCAAATAATATTACTGTATAAATGTGATTCCAGCCTAATTCTTGCTGTCAGTCTCCCACATACAAACTTACACAGAACACAAAGTTACACATGATGGTATTTTGTGTATCACATGTACCGCTCCTATCGATATGCCACAGAATGTGCAGTGCTCTTGTAATTAAAAGCTTGTTAGCTAGTTTCCATAAGAATACAGTTACAGAGTACACTGTTGGACTGACAACATGACTAAGTATTTTGACTGCCTTGTTCACAGGCAATGACACACAGACTAGACTTTCTGATGGCACTGAAGAGTTGATGACATAAATATTTGCTTTTGAGCCAAAAACTAAGAATTCTAAACGAGGTACGTGCTTTCGCAGGTATTTCATTGAGTTTTGCTGTTTGCACTGTTTCGAGAACTGCACTTGTTGTGATGCCAATGTAATTCATGATGTGAGAATGTACTAAACCGACTGAGAAAAACTATAATCTTAAAGCACTCAAATCTGTGTACTTTTCTAAGAGAAATTCACTGAAGCCAATCAGAAAGTCTTGCTGAATTAATTTAAATATGCTAATTATTTAATTTCAAGTATTAATCTTATGCCTCCTTGCTTCTCTCTTGACCATGACTGGACTGTTACATGATGCATGCACATGTCCACTGATTGGTTTCATTCAGTTTAACATTAACAAATTAGGAGAACTGGACCTTATTCATCAACTCAGGACTGTTTTAATGATTTCACAGCTTTGTGAAATCGCCTTGCTTAAAATGTGCCGTGGTCATCTACATTTTAAAGCGGGCACTTCAGGTATGGCTCTGAAGGTTTAATTGATTATGGCTGTGCGAGAAAAGTTAGCAAAGCAATTATGTTTTCACTACAGAACTAATGAATTTCATTACACACAGGGCTAACAACCTGTATTGTAGCACACACAGGCCAGTCAGTTCACATTTGTGTGCGTATGTGAGGAAGGGTTCTGTTTGAGATCCTCCCCAATAAAGGAAGTCAACTAGATAAAGGCAGGCGGCGTAGCTGGAGCTGTCGAGCTGCTAAGCGCCAGCCATCACCGAGATGAAATAATGACACTAAAAGCTGTATAAGATTAGAGAAACCGGGCCGCCGTGCGATAGCGTTACATCAGTCGTGCTAACGTAGCTAGCGTAGCCACCCTTTTCTGCCATCTGATTAGCACTTCAAACATGACCTGAATTCAGCAGCGTGTTCCTCCCCACTTCAAAGCCAAATCAAAGATAAGCTTATTTATTTTACTCCCTACATCACCCACAGCCTTCTCCCTTTCAGAGGGGGAGCTGAAGATGAGTTAGCAGTTAGCGCTTGACCGTAACCAGCTAATGCATGCAGGACACACACAGTGGAGTTCAGAATACTGTCAAGAGTTTGGAATCACTTTTCAAAAGTCTGCAAACAAAATTTTATTTTTTTTAAAACCAACTAAGATAAACAAGTAAAAGACTCTCATACTCAGGTTCTACACACATTACAGTTTTACTCAGTCAATTTGGTACATTCTCACATCATGAATTACATTGGCATCACAACAAGTGCAGTTCTCGAAACAGTTAGTGCAAACAGCAAAACTTAATGAAATACCTGCGAAAGCACGTACCTCGTTTAGAATTCTTAGTTTTTGGCTCAAAAGCAAATATTTACGTCAATCAACTCTTCAGTGCCATCAGAACATCTAGTCTGTGTGTCATTGCCTGTGAACAAGGCGGTCAAAATACTTAGTCATGTTGTCAGTGCAACAGTGTACTCTGTAGGTATATTCTGATGGAAACTAGCAAAATACAAACGTACGCAGAACACAAAGTTACACATGACTGTATGAGGGAGACTGACAGCAAGAATTGGGCTGGAATCACATTTATACAGTAATATTATTTGACTGTATTGTTCGCACTGCAATTTGTTGCCTAAAAAAGTGATTCCAGCTCCATGATACGCTACAGGTACAAAAGGAGTATGTTAGAAACAAAGAACTCGGGGGAGCCGGGGAAACCGGTGCATATAATGTTCATTTTGGAAAAGATCAGTTACATTCATTTCAACAAATGTGTCAGTATGCATAAGGGCTTTACCTGTACATACTGGCACCATAGCTCTTTCACCCTGTCACCATTACTTTGAAATTGGACTTTGTGCAGCTGTTTCATGCTCATCTGGTGTTGTTTCAGAACCTGATCAACGATGGAGACGCTTACAGATTGAATATTTTGAAAAACATTGTTGTCCTGTATAATAGCTTTCTGGATCTCCCTCAGCCTTATGGCATTATTTGCTATGACCATAACACCTATGGCCTCCTCGTGTTGAGGTGTGAAAAGAGGACCTCTGCCACCCCTATGAGCTAGTCTTGCAGTCCTATATGGTATAAAAATGCAAAAATGCAAATCATAAGACTGAATAACATTTCAAAAGGTATGTCAGTGTGCAGCATTACAGCAGAGTGCACATTTCTGAACTGCATACCTGTTTTTTCTATGAAACGGTTTAACTATTGTAGACCCGGCGACCGGCTTCAGTGATTGTAAGAGCATGATTTAAAACATGGTCCACAATTGTTGCCCTTATTTCATCTGGGACAAACCTATGGACATGGACTGTCCTACCTCTGCCTCTGTTTTGTCCCCTCACCTTTTCACCACGCAGCCTTACCCCTCTTCTTTTTGTGAGACTTTGTGACATTGCAATGTTTTGTGTCTATATATGTCAATTGAAGGTTCATAAGATGAACCTCTGACCATTGGTTTATCTAAACCTTCACAAATTCCACTTCCTAACTGAAAGTCAAGATTCTGAGAACAATTTAAACAGTTTATCATAACTTACCAAAATTTACCAAAAAAGTGTTATAGAACTGTACAAATTATGCCTGAGAGATTGTAACAACACGTTCAGCACTTTTGTATGTAATGACCTAAGCAATGACCTCAAGCCTAAGTGTTTTGGAGGGTAGGACAATTCAACAGACAATCAGTAGAACACATTTTGATAAACACGACATAAGCAACTGATAATGCAATTAACAGCAGACAGTCGTGCACGACCATTTGCATGAATGTACAAAATGTTGTAAAATGTGAAACACAGTGAGAAATGCTATTATGAAGTGCACATGGGACAATGAGATGTGGAGATTGAATAACCAGTTCTGAGAATTTCAATTCTGAGAAATGAACTAAATCAAAAAACTTAAACAGGTTTCAAATGATTACAGAGTACATATCCGATTACAAGACAGACAGACAGACAGACAGACAGACAGACAGGCAGATACATAGATAGACAGACAGATAGATAGATATACAGACAGGCTGATACACAAATGGACAGACAGACAGACAGACATATATAGACAGACTGACTGGCTGACAGATAGATAGGCAGACAGAAAGATAGACATATTAACAGACAGGCAGACAGATAGACAGACAGACAGACAGGCAGATACATAGATAGACAGACAGATAGATTGACATATATAGACAGACTGATTGACAGATAGATAGGCAGACAGACAGATAGTTAGACAGATTAACAGACAGGCAGACGGACAGACAGACAGGCAGATACATAGATAGATAGACAGATAGATAAACAGATAACTGACATATATACTGTAGATAGTAGATAGACTGATAGACAGATTAACAGACAGGCAGATAAACAGATAAACAGATAGATAGATAGATAGATAGATAGACAGATAGATAGATAGATAGATAGATAGATAGATAGATAGATAGATAGATAGATAGATAGATAGATAGATAGATAGATAGATAGATAGATAAAATAAGGGTATGAAGGACTCGGAGGGGGAGCAGGCTGTTCCTCTGTGGGGCGGGTGATTATACCCTAAGAACAGAGGGGAAGGCTGGCTCTATCTTTAGCCTGGCCTGAGCCACAGTCAGAAGTCCCCCGCTAGTCCCCGTTTTGATTAGCCCAAACATGCGCAATCAAAAAGCCCGTCTACTAATCAGAGTAATGGGGTCGGCTTTAATTAGCCGCTCGACTCTGGCGCTGCTGGTGCTGAGAGTGATCACAAAGTGATCCGCAGAAATACATCCACCAACAAAACCCCAACCCAAATGCATGAATGACACAATGTACAGGAGATGCAGTCTTTTCCTGACTCTCATTCACTGCATTAATACAGTTAAAGAGTGGGATATGTGCATGTTAATGAACACCAAATGTAGCTTAATTATAATTAACATATCATTACCATAATCCACATGCATGAATTACAAATGACCACCATATAGGAATATTACCTACTCCAGACAGTTGGGAGTAAAGTAGACTCCAGTAAAGAGGAGCAATGAGGATGCTCAATTAGACAACATGGAGTCTGTTTGGTGGATCCATGTAAGTAGCAGTCATGCTCTGTGATTTTGAGAAACAACTTTAATCTAATTTTTGTGTTGAAGTCCAGATGGAAAGCCATGGAAAGCTTGTATAGTTATAGTTGGCTGCTAGCACGCTAATTAGCATAGCTAGCTAAATAATATGAGGGTAGAGCATATTTACACAGAGGCTCATTTGACTTTGTCTAATTTCACATGTAGGTTCTGTGTGATCACAGTGCACAACCTCTCGCTGTAAACAAGCCAGTCAGAGCACAGCTCATTTAAATATTTATGAGGAGCTCCCCAAAAAAAAGGGAAAAAACTGCTTGTTTCATTCTAGCACCAGATCATATCTTAGTCTATAGGCACAGTGTAGATTCTGAACAAAGTCACATAGCTTCTATGTAGAATATCAGAGAACTATTTATGATGCTGAGTAAATGTGTTCTATGGCGTTTTGAGACAGAGCTGTTTATCACTCCAAATTTGAAACTTTCTTAGATCTTTGCAGAGTATGTAGTGAGGAGGTCATGAGGAGCAGGACGAACAACAGGGTTGGGCTTGGCGTTGGCATGCCCATCACCTTATGTCGCTCTCTACTATAAATCAATGTACTGTATATACAACTTTATTATAGGAGCTGGTGACCTTCATCTCGTGGCCAAGTATAAATCAAAGTATGTTCAACTTCAATGTGGCGAAACTTTCTGAGCCGGAGACTTTCATTGATAGTTTTACGCTGATCCAACACAATGTTGACACTGTAACTTCGACCTCTAGCGAAGTGATGACCCTGATAGAAACTCAATAGTGGATCACTGTCACACTACTGTCTGGGATATGATTCACACCCTAATGCTGGTAGAGATGCGGTGGAGTTTTCTGCTCTCCTTTCTGAATGTATTGATTTCAGTGTCACTTCAACTGTACCGCTTTAAATTCACTGATATGAACATAAGAAGGAATGAAGTAGCTAAAACCTTTTGCAGCTATAACAGCTTCAACTCCTCTGGGAAGGCTTTCCACAAGGTTTAGGAATGTGTTTATGGAAATTTCTGACCATTCTTCCAGAAGCACTGATGTTGGATGAGAAGGCCTGGCTCTGCTCTAATTCAGGCCGGTCAAGTTCTTCCACACCAACTCTCTCATCCATGTCTTTATGGACCTTGCTTTGTGCACTGGTGCGCAGTCATGTTGGAACAGGAAGGGGAGCCCAAACTGTTCCCACAAAGTTGGGAGCATGAAGTAGTCCAGAATCTGCTGAAGCATTAAGAGTTCCTTTCACTGGAACTAAGGGGCCGAGCCAAACTCCTAAACAACAACCCCACACCATAATTCCCAGTCCACCAAACATTACACTCAGCACAATGCAGTCAGGACAAGTTGCGTTCCCCTGGCACCCGCCAAAACTTGTCCAGCGTATTGCCAGAGGGAGAAGCAGGATTATTCACTCCAACTGGAAGTGATTGGCAATACAGTGCCTTCCACCCAATGACCAGTGGGATAGGGTCTAGCATCCCTTGCAATCCAGAAGGATAAGCAGCTCAGAAGATGAATGAATATATAAATCATTTCATAAACTAATTAAATATTTATTATAGCCTTGATGCAAAATTGTTGTCTTTACGTTTTCACTGACCATATGAAGAATCTTTTAACGATGGTGGTAATAAATACAGCTGCTGTGGACATTGCTTCTTTGGCTACGGGATTTTCTGGATGTGATGTCAGTCTCATAGTACCTGAATCAGAATAATACAAGGTCGCAGCATGCACAATTTTACATTAATCAGACCATATTTTGTTACATGATGCTTTTGGCTCCTGTGTCACTTGGATGAAGAGCAAATGTTTCAGTAAATAGTGTTCATATTTGTGTGATGATGAACAGACAGACTGTGACGCATGCTGAGCTAAAAGCATAGCTAGGTTTATTAAACGGGCTCATAGCATAACACAGCAGTAATAAGGTATAAATGGACATAACCAAGAGGGCAAGGACTGAGTTAGAACCAGGCAAAGCAATCAGACGAGCAACAGTATCCAAAGGGGAAAGACAAAAGAGTAAACCAGAAAGTCAAATAAGAGTCTAACTAGGTAAGCAAACGAGAATAACAACAGGGAGAAACCGCTCGGTATGCACAAGGTGGCAATACTTCACAACGGGTCAGTGGGAGAGAGGAGTATTTGTACAAACAGACTAATCAGCTACAGATGAAATCATTATTCTGGAGACTTGGATCTGAGAAACGAAACGGGATTGGCAGATGGTGGACATGTGACAGTGACGTCCTCAAGTGGTGGGTTATGGGAAACGGCGTTCGGGAGATTGGGGATAAGAGGAGAGCCAGGAGGCGTGACACTTTGGCTCGTGTGCGGTGTGACAGACTTTAAACGAAAATCTATTGCTTGTTTGGTGTGCATATTGGCTATATACATATTAATGTGCTGAATTTGTCAATCAGATTGAGGTGCAGATGAACTGATTGGGTAATATCGCTGTAAATTACCTCATCATGCTGCAATAAACCCACTTCATTTTTGTTATGTTCGTAATATGACAGATTTAAGCATGCTTTATTTTTGCTCTACTTATTGTTAGTGGTCATTTTATACTGTGTTCAATTTGGCTCATGAGTCAGTTAGATGAGGTGCAGGTTACTAACTTAGTGCTTGTACCCCTAATAACAATAATGATCATCTACAGTTTCCTATAACACTGCACTGTGCACCGAGAGAGGAGGTGGAAAAACGACTCTCTATAACACGGTCTCATTACAGATGGCCATAACTGCGCAATCGTTACACAGGCAGTGCCATTTAACCCATTTCCAACCCGTGTCAAGGAAATATACATATATATTACTGCAGGAGAGGCAGCCGCTGCCCTGAATGAAAATCAGAGCCCATTTTTCCCAACAGGGCGGAAAAAGCCAGCAAACAGCGCGACCTGAACAGAGTCTGCAGAAACCCCCGCTAACCTCCTGATGAGACTGCATTGGCTGAAAATGGTGCATTGTGGGCTGAATTGGGCTCGCCGTCGGCTCCCGGTATCGACGCGGCCGGATGAAAAGGCTGGAGGCTTTGTGCTCGGCTTACCGCGGCTATTTTTGATCCCGAAGCTGTGGGCGAAGTGCAGATAAGGCAAACTATCATAAGAGATGGAGATAATAGTGGGGCAGCTCCAGACGAATTGTCCAGCGCTCTGGTTTTTTGTTAAACATGACATTTACTCGATGTAGGGCTGAAAAACTGACCACATCTCTTTAAGGCATTCATACAGAATGGGGGACATGAAGTTGCGGAGCATGACTCCTCAGCTGGAGTGTTATGAAGCTGAGGCCGCCTGCAATGAAATTGAAGATTAAAAGAGCTTTTTGTGGGCGGTGGTGACTTTCCTGACTTTTTTAAGGAATAACTAGTGGAAAAATGAAAGTAATAGTTTAGCAGCATATCAGACACCACCACAAACTCAACAATTACTGGGAATCAACAGTGATGCCTGGTTCAGTAACAGGTAATACCTGAATGATCTTAGAGTCACCAAATCCTCATCACCTCAACACAGCATTGTCTGAGGATAAGTCTGCATTGTATTTGTTCAGTCTTTCTGTTTGCTGTGTGCATACTGCTGTCAGACACACTGTATTTCAAAACATCCAACAGCACTAAAGTAAACTTACCAGACCGAACCATACCTAACAGTGTGTAACACCTTCACCTACACCAATAACAGCTGTAACTGGATTTGGCACGTACTAGACAAAGTTTTGGATGTAGGCCACATCAATATTCAGACACTCGTCCATCAAAGAATTGGTTGGTTGGTCCAAATTTGGTGAATGCCCTTTCCTGCTTAGACCCGTATGACCGTACGCTGCCATACACCTGCAGATTCAGCTGCTTCCTGTACACTATGTTTTTTTGGCACATCCAAATGCAATCATTCCTTTCAGCCAATCATTAACATCTGCTTTGGAGCCACTTTCCACACATGGAATAAGAATGATGTTAAGTGTAACCCAGGTTTCCATAGAGATATAGCATCACTAAAAAACTGATTTATTAATTATAATGTATTGTAAAGAACAAACAGCCACTAATAAGATCAAAATGAATAAAAAGAAATTAGGAAATTAAGCTTATATATAAAGGAAAAAATGAACACAACACAATTAAATAATTATCTATAATAGGAGCCTGGACTATACTGCGGATTTTGTATTTGGGCATTCAGTGGTGTTTCTGTAAACACCCACTGCGGAAAAATCTAACCAGTAGGGGCACAGTAAAAGCCCACTGCGCAAAAAGCCTCACTCAATTAGCAGCCAGGTAGGTGTGGCAAAGGGTCTCCCTGCTGCCAGGAGCCCACTCTTGTTGCGATACTCAAGAGGAAAGGATCCCTTCGCAGCAATCGCGCTAGGATTTAGCAAAACGCTAAATTATTAAACGTTTTAAGAGTGAGTACTACTGCTCTATAGACTACTTACAGCGAATGCTTAGGCTAGGTAGCTTGATAACCGTTTGGTCACTCGCATTCCGGCAGCCTGGGAGACAAGATGGCGAGCCAAAGCCCACGTGGATTCCTTAACTGAGCGCTGAGTCTGAGTACCCATTTCTTTTTCCCACAGGACTAAGTTCAACTGTGTACTTTGTATTTTGAATACCTATAGACTGATTCTGTTTTTTTCATACACTCTGTAAAAGAACATTTTGTGATTATTTACAGTAATAGTTATTGTAAACTGGGATTTTCTTTTCAACTGCTTATCTTTCTGATTTGTGTGTTAAGTGAACATTTTGGTTGTCTTGGTTTGATATTGGGTAGGTTGAAGTGTCAAAAAAGGGAATAATAGTGATATCTAAATACATACATAAAACACTAAACCCTAACACCCCCAAAAAAAAAATTGTGATACCTAAATAGGTTCAACAAGCTAAACACAAAACCCTTAAATAGTAATATTTACCTTAATACTCACCTGAAGCCTTTAAAATGTAACCATACTTACCTAAATACTTACCTGAGGACTGAGTTATAACAGCTGAAACCAGAGATAAACATAATAATTAGTAATTAGTAATAAGTGACACTAAAAGGGAGAAATCTAAGCGTACTTAACTTTCTCTGAACTGGTTGTTTATTTAAGTATTTTTGGTGAAATGTTTTACTTGATCAGTTAATATTTTTTCTTGGTGTTATTTCATCTTTTTGAACAACTGTGAAGTTTACATTCAAGTGTGCCAGTACAGTCACTTAATTTCCATACACCGGGTCTTGTGTCTTGTGTTCAAAATTATTTTCAGTTTCTTTACTAGTAGTTCAAAATCCTCTGTGACTAGAGATTAGTATCCTATATTCAAGATATATACACAGTGTTATAGCCCATTCAGGAGGGAATAGCCCAACACTCCAGCATGGTCATATTGGTTAACCGGTACACCAGTGCCACCATACACAACATACGCCGGTTTTACAGGTTATCAATCATGCTTTGTTTTTTCTAGTAGGGTTATCAACTTATACCCCATTTACTACCTGGTGCTCTGGCATCACAAGCATAGATGATAAAAACAAATAACAGTGAGAACAAAGTTGACTGCTGGACAGATGGACATCCATATGACCCACATGAAAGGGCTTGAACTGAGCACAGGCATGGGCAGAAATACACTTTTGGGATTTTCTGTGAAAATATGGGAAAACTGAAATGAAAAAGTTTACTAAAAACATTCAATGCTTAACAAATATTTTTTCCTCATTTGATTAGTCAGGCCTGGGGTCAATCTGAGTAGAACCAGGCCTACTGATGGCTATGCTTCTAAAGCAGATGTTGAGATACTCCAGATGCTGTCCTGGTTCCAGTACTAGATTTAGTAATCTGTTGATAGAACAGATTGGCCACCCAATGTCATACTAACCATAACTGGTAACTGGAGTCAGCCTGGAGTAGAAGACGTCTGGGCTTTAGTGTATTTGGTCAGCATGAGGCTTTTCTGTATGTTTAGTTGATATGAGGCTTTGAATACGATGGTGATTACAAAGAGTGTCAAAGTGGCTGTGAAAAGCACAGTGTGGAGACCCACCTGCCTTTGACTGAGTGCTGACCTTTGGCAGGCAGTTGAGCTCATTTGAGAATCCTCTTCAGACTGACATTCTCTTTTGTCATTTCCCACTGGCGCCTGCGGCTTAGGATCTATCCTCCATGATCTCTGCTTTGGTTAAAAGCCCTTCAGAAAATATCAAAAGCGGCTTAGTTCAGCTTCAGAATATAAACATGGTAATTCCACCAATATTCATGAATTTCTCCATAATTTTTGAGACTGTTTAAATGATTGAGAAAGAGTTTGGTATAAAATGGTTTACAGTGGTTACAGTCTTTACAGTGGTGACAGGAACCAGGGGTCACCATGTGTACAACACATATTTTCCATCCAAACCACCAGTGAACCTACATGTGTCTTCTGTGTTTTTATGGACGGTTGATGATGGGAAAATCAGGAAAACATGTATACCTCCACCATTTCATGTAATATATATATATAAATACACTGCTCACTAAAAAAAAGGGAACACTTTGAAAACACATCAGATCTCAATGGGAAAAAAATCATGCAGAATATCTTTCCTCATATAGACTGGGTAATGTGTTAGGAAGGAAAGGATGCCACATCGTTTGATGGAAATGAAAATGATCACCCTACAGAGGGTTGAATTCAAAGAAAATCAAAGCGAAAAAATGACGCAGCAGGCTCGTCCATTTAACCCAAATTCCATTACAGCAACTCAAAATGGTACTCAGTAGTTTGCATGGCCTCCACATGCTCCTAATCAGACGGCGGATGATGTCCTGGGGGATCTCCTCCCAGATCTGGACCAGGGAATCACTGAGCTCCTGGACAGTCTGAAGTGCAACCTGGTGGCGTCGGATGGACCGAAACATAATGTCCCAGAGGTGTTCTACTGGATTTAGGTCAGGCGAGCCGGTGGGCCAGTCAATGGTATCAGTTCCTTCATTCTCCAAGAACTGCCTGCATACTCTTGCCACATGAGGCTGGGCATTGTTGTGCACCAGGAGGAACCCAGGACCCACTGCACCAGCATAAGGTTTGACAAAGGGGTCCGAGGATTTCATCTCGATGCCTAATAGCAGTCAGGGTGCTGTTGTCTAGCCTGTAGAGGTCTGTGCGTCCTTGCAGGGATATGCCTCCCCAGACTATCACTGACCCACCACCAAACCGGTCATGCTGAATGATGTTGCAGGCGGCATAACATTCTTAATGGCGTCTCCAGAGCCTGTCACGTCTGTCACATGTGCTCAGGTAAAACCTGCTCAATTCTGGTGTTCTACGGGCTCTACGGTGCTGGCCAGTGAGCACAAGGCCCACTACAGGAAGTCGGGCCTTCAGGCCGCCCTCATGAGGCCTGTTTCTGATTGTTTGGTCAGACACATTCACAGCAGTAGGGCTCTGGCAGTGCTAATCTTGTTCCTCCTTGCACAAAGGAGCAGATACCGGTCCTGCTGAGGGGTTTAGGACCTTCTACAGCCTTGTCCAGCTCTCCTAAAGTAACTGCCTGTCTCCTGGAATCTCTATCGTACTCTTAAGACTGTGCTGGGAGACACAGCAAACCTTGTGGTAATGGCACAGATTGATGTGCCATCCTTCAGTAGTTGGACTACCTGTGCAACCTCTGTAGGTTCCAGGTACCGCACCATGGTACTAGTAGTGACGCTGACCCAAGTCAACTGCAGAACTAGTAAAAAATCATTTCCACAAGCTAAATGTCACAACATTTATTTATGTCCAGTGCATTTAAAAATGTGCATTCATTTCCCCCAAGATCTTGTATTCATGGTGGGAGATTTGTGTAAAAATGATGTCTCATGCTACCAGGTGCATCACTTCATCCGCCTCTCTGCATAACCTGATGCGCCCGTCACTCTGGAACAGGGTAATCTGGACTCATCAGTTTACATGACCTTCTTCCATTGCTCCATGGTCCAATCTTTATGCTCCCTAGCAAAGTGAAGCCGTTTTTGCCAGTTAGCCTCACTGACAAGTGGTTTTCTTAAGGGTACACAGCTCAGTAGTCCCAATCCCTTAAGTTCCCTTCACACTGTGTGTGTGGAAATGCTCTTACTTTCACTATTAAACATTTCCTGAGTTCTACTGCTGTTTTTCTACCATTTGATTTCAACGTTTTAGTGATTGCCAGTCACAATCATTCAAGATTTCTTTCCCAACCACATTCCTTCATGGAAGAAGATGTTTCCCCACTCAACCCATAACCTCAGAGAATGCATATAACTTGGGTTTCCATTCAATGCAAGTGTATGTATATGAAGTATAGCTGGTTCCCTAACATCCTGAAGTATGTGGATACCTCTCCGTATTAGGTAACTCCTCCCGAGTTCAGGTCTTTCAGTCACGCATTAGTAACAGGTTTAAATTCATGCACATAGTCATGCAGCCTCCATAGACACACACTGGCAGTATAATGTGTTGTACTGAAGAGCTCATTCACTTTAAACACGGTCATAGGAAGTCAGAGGACACAACCTCAGTTAGTTTGTGAGGTTTCTGCCCTGAGTTAGCTGCCTCAGACAACTATAAATGCTACAGCTAAACCACAAACCAGCAGGCCATGCAAACTCACTGAGGGTTGAAGTGCCTAGCATGTAAAATAGTTAGTCCTCTGGTGCATTGCTTACTGCAGAGCTTCAAACTTTCTCTGGCAGCAACATCAACACAATAGCTGTCAGCTTCATGAAGTGGGTCTCCATGGCTGAGCAGCTGTACACAACCCTTAGATCACTATGCTCAATGGAGAGCGTCGGCTGGAGTGGTGCAAATCTCCACCACTGGACTTTGGAGCAGTGGACCTGTGATCTCTGGAGTGATGGATCACGCTTCACTATCTGGCAGCGTGATGGAGAAATCTGGGTTTGGTGGCTGAATCCAGGAGAACGCCCCCTACTGGAATGCAGAGTGCCCACAGTAAAGTTTGGTGGAGAGGGGATAGTGGTTTGTGGGTGGGGGTTTAGCGTTTGGGCTTGGACCCTTGGTTCCAAGCCCAGTAAAGGTTGATGTTAATGCTGCAGGACGCAAAGACATTCTACACAATTCTATGCTTCTGTGACCAGTTTAAATATTGGGGCAGTGTTCATTTTGTGATGTACGATATGTTTATGGTGATCTGTGATTTGTTGGCTATGTCTGGATTTAAACAGACAAACACAGACTTTTTCTCATTCACAGTAAAGCCATCAGTGAGGAACCGCCATTTGCTATGGTTTTTATTCTCTCCGTTCAAAGATGGAGTTCAACAAAATAGGCTTTGTTATTTTTGGAGACATGGTGTTACAGGAATATTTATCCAGCAGCAGTTATGGGAATATTGTAAAAACATTCATTCGGTCATTGTTTCTAAAGAAAACAGTTGAAGCTGCCGTGT
Source organism: Prochilodus magdalenae (assembly GCA_024036415.1). Lineage (NCBI taxonomy): Eukaryota > Metazoa > Chordata > Actinopteri > Characiformes > Prochilodontidae > Prochilodus > Prochilodus magdalenae. The sequence goes on from JAMWET010003116.1 coordinate 134,309, forward strand.
AAACCTGGATGACGTGGCCATAGTCAACATTGTCCCAACACTATTTAAATACCTACTGGTAAAGAATTAGTGGTGAAATCCATGTGTAAAGCGTATGTTTAGTTGTTTGTGTTTCCAGTTCGTTTTCAGTCTGGTTTCCAGTCATGACATTCCAAGTCAATGACGCTGTTGATTGTGTGCAGTTGATTGGGTTATGGTGGCTAGATGCACTCTAATGGTTTTGTGTGTTTAAAAGCTGATAGTTTACTGAAAATGTGATTGCATTTTTTTATTTTATTGTTTGGAAAATTTTGTCTGAGAAAAAGTAACATGCCAGATTTTATTGGTCAAGTTGGTTTATGTCTTTTACTAAACTGATAAACGAGCTTTGTGTACTATTATATTATTGCTTGATTTGAGCTAAAGCCATCAGTAATTCCCTCTGTTCAGGGTGGCAACACGTCCAGTGTGGTGCTGCATTTTGGGGAGGAACCCTTTCCTGTTTCAGCATGACACAAAGCCAGATCCATAAAGACATGGACTGAGTTTGGTGTGGAGGAACTCCAGTGGTTTGCACAAAGCCCTGATCCCCTCGACCCCAACAAACACCTTTGGGATGAACTGGAATGACCACATGCTACATGATGATGATGTTGTATTGTAAGGTAGATGCTGAGTTTTTCCACAAGGTGAAAAAGGTCATCTGGACACAGGATCCTTGCCCATTTAGCTGGATTCTTGGTTTGACTGTGAATACTGGTCAGTGAACCTCACTCTGTTGCTATGTTGATAAAATATCTCTGTTTACAAACACAAAACTGGTCTAAATGGACATAATGGGCTATGACAATCATGGTTTTTCATGATATGGACTCTTAAAATGCTCATGCTGGAATTCATTGGAATTGGAATTTCCATTTTAAGGAATGGTGATGTGCCAAACGAAGTGCTCACTGTTTAATTGGCAGTTCATGTGCAATCATAAACATAATAATTATCTGCACTCTGCTTTCCTGTACTGTCAGTGAAGTCATCCGCTGTACGTGCAAGAAGGCTCAGCAGCCTCAGAAGGTCATTCCGGAGAAGCGCATAGATCGAAGTTAATTGACAAGGTGTTTTGACACCATAGTACGTTCTTATTTCTATTAATCTTGGTCGGCTGCTGTCAGATTCCAAACATGCAGCAGAACAGTCTGCAGTGAAGTTTACGCCCCCCTAAGTTAGCAGCAGGCACATCGGCTCATGTCCTTCAACCTTCGACGGAAAGCAACAAACAAGCAAACATCCATCTAGGTAAATAAAACAGGGCCACTTCCCCTAATGATGGGAACAAGCCGGCGACTCTGTGAAGCTGCAGTCATTTAAAGCCTGTTACAGATCGGATGTGTCAGAGTCTCTTGCACAGTCGCAGCTTTCAAGGCTGTCTCCTCATTAGGCTGACTCAACAGTGTGCACATGTGACACAGAGAGAGGGGGGGGGGGGTGATTTAGAGGGCGGAAAGAGCGTCCTCTGAGGTTGGAAAGACCTGCTGAAAGTGAACACAAATTGCAATGCAAGCACAAATGATTTGGAAAAGGAAGCCGAAGAGTGGGAGGGGGAAAAAACAACATGGCATCTGTAGCCTGCTACGATATTCCAGCCACAACTCACTGCAGACACTGAGGAGATTACTCTGTCCCCAAAAACATGCAGCTATGATAACAGAACCAGGTCATAATGCTCCTAAATAAAGTCTCTTCCTACATCCCTCTGCTGTGAGCCGAGCGCTGTGTACTTAAAGGTGTACATCACTGACACCTCCGCTGCAACGTAAATACACTATATATACATCCACTACATCTAGTGTATAACCTTGGAGAGGTCTTTATTAGAAACACCTACCTAGTGCTTCCACAAACTGGCCACCTTATTAGAAACACAATACTCTGAACTGTCACAAACAGGCTACTCTGTTAGAAACACCTACGTTGTGCTTCCACTCGCTGGCCGCTTCATTAGAAACACGTGTCTTGCGCTTCCACAAATTGGCCACTATATTAGAAACACATACATTAATCTTTCACAAACTGGCCACTTTATTAGAAACACCTTCCTTATGCTTCCACAACCTGGCCATTAGAAACTTTTACTATGTGCTTTCACTAACTGGCCACATTATTAGAAACCCTTATCCATTTTAACAGAAACAGCTTCTATGATTTGCCACTGTATGAGAAATATATTGTTTGGATGGTGAATCTTCTGTACATCAGCGAATTGCAGATACTAGACAGGGAATCCTGATTAAACTCCAGGGAGTGTTTATCAGTTATACTGTATAATGATCTCATATTCAGAGTCTGGCAAGTCAGCCTGACACATGTGTATGCTGGTTATGTTGTGTTCCACTGAAGCGACCTGTTTTTCTCCTAATGAGGAACAACTAGAAGCTCCATATCCCCCTATTTTGACCACAGGTTAACTTGAAAGGAGGGGGTCACACCCAATCACACAGATGTGGGTCTAATTCTAGGCTCATTAAGCCGGCCACTGGGAGAACAGAGTGACTGTGGGATCGATAAGCAGTCTTTACAGAGTCTCGGTTTTCCCACGCTCTCCGCTGAGCTGCTGCTTCAGTGGAACAGACGGGGTTTATAGTAAACAAATTAAAGTCGTTCATTCCCGCTTAGCCTGTTCCTTTGACCAGCCTTTTATCAGTACACACATGCTGGTCTCACTGTTTTCTGGGGCAGCGTTGTGGCTTGAAAGTATAGTATTAAAACTGGGTAAATACAACAACAATTAAATACGAAATTAAGCAGCTAATTTTTCCAGTTGTCAGGATAAACAGGTAAAAATAATAATGATCATTTACACAATTTATCCATATTTTGAATCAAGATTATGCAAAATATTTACCATAAAATAACGGATCTGGAACACCCGCAATAGTGCTGTGTAACTTTGGAGGAGCGTGTACAAGACCTCTCACCAGACCTGAGGAACACTTTATGGCACCACGTCACACACCAACAACTATGGATCTTCAGCAGCTATAAGAAGAAGATATCCGTGCTCCCCCTGGGTGCTGATCATCATCAAACATAAAAACTCACCATAAAGTTGAGGAGTCTTCTCACAGTGTAAAGATGGACAAAAATCTCCTGTGAATGTTCTCAGATCTGAAGCAAGAGTGGAGGTTGACATTCTCCTCTCTTTCAAAGATGGGGACAGTGTTGGTGGGTCTACCAGGTCTTCCAGGTGGGTGTTAGGAGACACATTTTGTCTGTAGCTTTTTTCGGTTTCTGAGCTCCTTCTGTATGCAATAGGATTACATTATTTTAGAAAGATCTTTAGTCTTGAAGTACTTCTTATTTTGTACAGTCTAATGTAGAACTACTGTCCATCCTGTGCAGTCTGACGTGGAACAACTGCCCATCCTGTGTGGTCTGGTGCAGAACTACTGCCCATCCTATGCGGTCTGATGCAGAACAACTTCCCATCCTATGCAGTCTGATGCTAAACAACTTCCCATCCTGTGCAGTTTGCTGTGGAACAACAGCGCATGCTGTGTGGTGCCACTGCTTGTCTGCATGACTGCTTGCGTTTTCCTACTATGGAGCTTTATGCTGTGCTATGCTGTCTGGAAGCCTTGCCTGCATCCCGGTGACCCATCCGATGATCCTGCTATTTAATCATTCAGACTTGGTTCCTTTCGAGACTTCTTCCTCTTGTTCTATGGGAGTTTCTCCTTGGCTGGTGCATTAGGGGCTTGGTCCTGGATTCTCTGTAAATCTGCTTATTGACCGTGTCTCTTGTAAAAGGCGCATATAAATAAGCCTTGACTTGATTAGTCACTTTAGATATATCTGAGAGAGAACAATGTGAGGCATGTGGGAAATGTGTGTTTCTTTTGGTCATCATTAAGGAGCAAAGTTTAAACACATAATCCGACAACAGTCTGTTGGTATTAATCCCAGGGTTTTTGAAATGATCTCAATTATTAAGGCACAAGAACTTTCCCATAAGGCATGGTGCCTGCGCTCAGAGCTGATTTTTACCGTAAGCTTGTTACCTTAGAACAGGCTGACAATCAGGAACTGTTAGGAGTTGCAGGAGCAATTAAATAAGGCAGGTGCCAGTTTATGCATAACTCTGAAACAGATTATATTAATCCTGCTGAGAGGATTAGAGCAGCAGCCAGGTTTCACAAGGGCAGATTTCGTGTCAGATTTCACATTCTTCACTAATCTGTAACAGTTGCATATAGTTTATCAGAGCTGTGTATTCTCCAGGACTGTGTATGGACAATTGACCTTAGTTTACTGCTGTTACTATTGGTGGATATCAAACCAAACTGATTTTGCTGAATTGCTTTGGAATTTAAATGTTACTGTAAGGTAACTATAGGAGAAATTACTTTAATTGCAGCCACAAAAACTACTCATAATGGCCTTGATTGAAGCACCAGAAGTGATCTTGATTAAAGTCACCTTGGGGGCCCCTAAACTGATCTGGATTAGGGCCCCAGAGATGCATTTATGTCCCCACACATGACTTTGATTTATACTCTAGACATTTTATAATTGAAATGCCATAAAGGAATGAAGCCACAGGAAAAAAAACCTGATTGGAACGTCGGACATTGAATTAATTTGGGTGATAAAAATAAGTTTGATCCCAGCCCCATAAATGACCTTGATCAATATGTCAGAAGTGATCGTGATTGGGGCCTAGAACTGAACTTCACTGAGGCCCCAAAACTGACCTTGATTGAGGCAACAAAGTGATCTTCAATGAGCTCTTAGAACTGACCTCGCTTGAGGCCCCAGAAATTATGGGTCTGAGCTTTTGATTGATTGGGGCCCCAGAGCTGACCTTGATTGAGGCCCCAGAAGTGATCATGTTTGAGCCCATAGAACTGACCTTGACTGAGGCACTAAAAGTGGTCTTAATTAAGACCTTGGTTGAGGAACCAGAAGTGATCATGATTGGAGCTCCAGCACTGACGTTGAGTGAGGCCCCAGAACTGACATTGAGTGAGACCCCAGAAGTGATTTTGATTAGGGCCCCACAAATTGGCTTGACTTGGACTCTAGAGATTATTGTGACTGGGATGCCAGAAATGAATGAAAAACTGAGTGCAGCTTCAGACATGAGATTAATTTGGGTGACAGAGATGACTTTGATTAAACCCCTATCAAAACTTTTAATGGGATGCAGAAATCCACAGAAATTAGTTTGATTGGCCAACACAAGTAAACATGACCTCAGCTATTAAATTGTTTCCACTGGCCCTGGGACAGTTTTCTCTCCGTGCTGCACCTGTCTCTGAGCACTTCAGTCAATCCGCCATTAGCGGCTCCCCAACATCTGGCCTGCGGCCATGTTTACAGAATAAAATAAATAGCTAACATCTGCAGCGTGCCGTTTAATACTCCAAAACAGCTGCAGCCCCAATGCCCCGTCGATCAGCACCGTCCAATCACTCCACAACGAGGGCAGAACAAAGCCATAAATCCACAATATGGCCTTCTTCAACTGCCCGAGTTTATCACTCCACACTGCAATAACTTTTCCACCATATGGCAGGATAAGACAGTCGGTGGGCTGTTTTCTTCTCCTATTTCACTCGTTCTGTGATTTGAAAACCTCAGATGATCTCTATGCTTAAATTATTCCCACTGTTTAGTTTGTATGTGACAACACAAATGAGCTGTATTGGTATAATACCGGTCTCATCCTTGCTAGTTTACTCTTAAACTGCAATCAATCAATCAATCTAAATTTAAATCCTGAAATCGTGAAGGAGGGAACATCATTTGCAATGTAGCTAGAAGAGCACAGAAGAAAGAACTGAGAAGAGTAGAAAACATTGAAGTATAAAGATGAAATATAGGATCATAGGAACATAACGATCCATTAGGATACACAAACTGTGAACTAATAAAAATTAATTAATAAAAAATAAACAATATTAAAAATATTATCCTGCTCAGTCCTGAAACTGCACACCATAAAAACAAATATTCTAGGTTTGCTAGTAGACATGTTTTCTACTGTGTGCTAAATAAAATTACAGTAACTTTACTAGATTTTTACTATAAAATAATAAAATTCAATGTAATAAGCCATAGCTCAAGTACTGACCCTTTACTGTGTGTCAGAAACTAAGAACTTGGACCGACGTGAGCAGAGCTAAAAGTCTGTTGTTTAATAAAAGCTGGTTTTATTAAACAACAGGGCAGTTGAACAAATCGACAACACGCGACACAATATGAAAGGGTAAGGAGAAATTACAGTCAGGGGCAGGCAGAGGTCAGAACCAGGACTAAGCGATGGGATAGTCAGGGAAACGAAAGAGGAGATCAGAAGCCAGAAAGGAGATCAAACGAGAAAGCCGATAGGAAATAAGCGTATAAGGAGGTCTAGAACAAAGAGGGTCGAAGCCGGAGTCAGAAAACACATGTAGAGAACCGCTCAGAGATGCTAACTAGGTCAGCAAAACTTCACAACAAGGAAGTGTTTGAATGGGGTTTAAATACGGGGAAACTGAATGGACAACAGGTGAATCTAATATTCTGGAGAGCTGGAGCTAGACTGATAGGATGACATGGGACATGTGAGTGTGACGTCATTGAGTGATGCCCTCTGGGAAGTTGAGTCCAATCCGTGTGTTCACTGACTACTGTAATATTTACATATAACATGCATTTGATTTGCTATATTTGATATATTTTCATAGCCTGTTAGCCTAATTTCTATGATTAATTCCTAATTCCATATGAATATGATTAGTATACCTGACAAAAACAATGACCTAATATTACAAAACATAAAGAAAAGAAAGAAAATAGAATAAAACCATGAAGAAAAAAATTATCTTTAAATTCATAGTTGGTTACCTTTTACTCCTAAATACATCTTAGATTCTACTTTTAACTACATATTAAAAAAGATTTTGAAATTCAAAACTGTATTTATCAAATTGCAAGTTACTACACTAAGCCTGAGCAGCCAGATTACTGGACACTGAACCTTATCTAACAATGTATGTGGAAATAATGACCTACTATTTAATTTTTTACATTTCACAAGTGGAACCTCAGTCATTTCTGAGATAAATACCCAGGGTTTACGGGGTTTACAGGGTGTGACTTAGTTTTGGAGATAATGGACTTCATAGAGTCTATGAAGTTTATGCTTTTGTTTATGACAAAAAATTAACTATTAAATTAATAAATAATGTTACATGATCAACGAGTAGAAATCAGTTCTATGGAAACACATATACTTGGTATACTGGCCGTTTGGGATGAGGAGGATATACTGTTTTAAAAATACTATTTGAATAAGGAAACAGTAATAAAGAACCAATAAAACAAAGTCCACTAAGAGCTGTCTAAGATCAAATAAAGCATTCAGAGTGGTGGTGTTCTGGGATTAAAGGGTTGAAATAGTCGAGTGACAAAAGGGAGCAGAGAGGAACCATAGCACCAGTTTTAAAGCACAAAACACAGCAGTGTTCTTTAGAGTATCCTGTAATAAATCCAGTTCACTGCTGCCCGCCAGCCAAGTTCAGTAAAAACAGTGGTGAATCTCAGAGCTGAATATTAAACTGAGTCTACTGATTTTAATAGATACATATCTTTAAACCACATCACCATAATCCACAGTAGATAATAAAGTTCCTTCAGCTATGGTTTTCCTTTCCAGCCACGCTTTCAGTATTGGATGACATCAGGGTACTGATTTCCAAAGTAACAAAATTACTGCAAAATGCTCTGAAAAACCACATAAACAGCATTTTGTTTTATTTCTACATCAACTTTATGGTTTATAGTTTAGGGTTTGTAAGGAATTAAAAGAGCACCGCAGTTTTTATCACAACTGAGATTGACCAGAACAGAATTTTGTCATTAGCATGGAAATGCTAGTAAAAATGTTCTGACTCAAGCTTCTAAATTTATTTTATAATATATTTAGCTTATTTACCAATTTTATTTAAGTTGTTCTAACACAAACATCTACATTTAGCTAAAGGTTCTCCTAACTCTTTCTAACTTTTAAATTTAGTCAAAAGTTCTTCTAACTCACACTTACTAACTAATCTAGTTAAAAGTGCTTCTAATCCGAACTTCTAAATTCAGTTAAAGGTTCTCCTAACTCAAACTTCTAATGTATTTAAAGGTTTTTATAATCCAAACTTTTACATTCTGTTTAAGCTTCTCCTAACTCAAACTTCTAAATTTAGTTAAAAGTTCTTTAAACTCAAACTTTTAAACTTGATTAAAAGTTGTCATAACTTAAACTTCTAACTTTCGCGAAAAGTTCTCCTAACTCAAACTTGAAATGTTTTTAAAAGTTGTCTTAACTCAAACTTCTAAATTCAGTTAAACATAACTTAAACATAAGAGTTAAAATGAGTTTCTTTTAAAATAAGTAATTTTGGTTACAATACATTTAGTCCAAAATATTTAATGTTGAATTCTTTCTTTCCTGTTGCTTTACTTTTTTTCTCTATCTTTAGTTTCTATTGGGAAAACTGCTGAGTTGTGAATTTCACATACTCCAGTTGTTCCCAATCACTTGACGTTCCACATCCCAGTATAATAAGATGTTGGGTGCCAAAGATGTTTCATGTGCTGCCCACCAGCTGTCTTGAGATTTCAACCTGCCACAGCATGTAAAGCAGACGTGTGGTACTCGGTGGCTGCAGAGTGAGAAGAGCTTTTCTAACATCTTCTATATATACATATAACACACTGCCAGTCTCCAGGTGAGGTATCCATGGTAACATGGTAGACGTGCCAAGCATCCTTTCAGCTCGCTGCTCATCATGGCTCTGTCTGGTGCTGCTAACTTTAGTCCTAACTTCAGCTGCCAAGAAGAGCTGCCTTTCCTTCAGCGAGGGAAGGAACATGTGAAGAACATTTTCACCAGTTACTTCAGCCTGAAGCAGTGACCTCATCCTCCTCTGGCACACGGAACGCTGTTATTTTTACTGATGGTGTTTTTAATAGCCTGCAGTTGATTAGTTTAATCTGAGATCACTTGTAGAACATTCATAGAATATTATTAATGATCATTAACAATTATGATCTGATATTACAGAGAAAGCATCGGTTCAGCCTAAACAGGCTAAATAACTACAGACCACTGAAAGTTTTACACTTTATGTTGAAACACTGCTGTAAGGATTTGATAGTACAGTAGTGTGGTTAGGTACTAATGTTGAACATTGCTGTGAGGATTTGATTGAGCATCAGTGAGGTCATCTACCAATGTTGGAAAATTGCTGTGAGAATTTGTTTGAGCGTTACTGATGTCAGGTACTAATGTTGCTCATTGCTGTGAGGATTTGAATGAGCATTAGTGAACTCAGGTGCTGATGTCGAAACATTGCTGTATTTAATTTAGCATCAGTGGGGTCAGGTTCTGGTGTTGGAACATTGCTGTGAAGATTTGATTGAGCATCAGTGAACTCAGAAGCTGATGTTGGAACATTTCTGTGAGGATTTGATTGAGTATTAGAGAGGTCAGGGACCAATGTTGGAAAATTGCTATGAGGATTTGATTTGAGTATTGGTGAGGCCAGGTACTGATGCTGACAAGTCCAATTCTGGACCATCTCATACTGAAGGTACTGGATGAAGCTCCAACACTCCAGACAGAGTTCCACTACTGCACAGCCCAATGCTTGGGGGGCTTTACACTCGTCATGCTCACGTTTGCTGTTGGGCATAGTGACCTTAGATAACTCATTGTATTGGTCAGCACTTTTCTATAGACACTAAAAGCTGCATCAGCTGTGTCTGACAATGTATTATTAGAGCTTCCCTAAGCCGTCCGTCCACATAAGACTGCAAACCAAATGATCCTGCAGGTCCCAACCGGTCGGTGATGGTTGGTGGATTGGCTGGATTTTATTCCTCTCTATCACAGCAGGGCCATATGCTTTTATGGCTGGCCATATGGAGCGGAGGTCTAGAGCGTTGGCGGTCAGCCTGGGTCAGGAAGCCGATGGTCAGTGTTTGGGTGGGCCAGTCATTGGGAGAATCAGGAAGAGTAATGTCCTGGTGGTTTTGCCAATCATTGGTCAAAAGGAGATTTGGGGCTTTGGCTTTTAATTGGATCATGGCACTAGCATATCAGTCCAAACTGTCCATCGAGTGTTTTTTTTGTCTGTTTGCAGTGATGTGCTGGATTAAAGCAGCATCAGTAAAAACAGCATCAGTACCTGTAAATATTAGTGACAGTGCTGTCTAAAAAAAAGTGTAATGTCAAATATTCGGTGTGGGCGTGTGTGATACAAACTGATATGTAAAGTGTATGGCTGTTTGATTGGTCATTTAAATGATCATATTGGGTATCATTGTTCTGTTGAGTCAGGGACACAGCTTCCAAATGGTCAACAAATCCGGAACATGCTTTCCTATTGGTAGACAAATCAGGAACACAGCGGCTGAAAGGTTCACAAATCAGAAACACAGCCTCTGATTGGTCCACAAAGCAAAAATGCTTCTGGTTGGTGGGTAAATCAGGAAAATGGCTTTTGATTGGTCGACAAATAAGAAACACTGCTTCTGGTTGGTCAACAAATCAGGAACACAGTTTACATCCTTCTGACCTGAGAGTTTATTTAAGCAAAACTATATCACATGTTTAAATAAAATCTGCGGCCAATAACAAGTCACCTTGTGGTAGTAACTCCAGGCTTCTGCAGATGGCATTGCACAAGTATAATGGGGCAATAAATACCTGTGGGATGTGAGTGGTGGGATCCATAGATTGGAAAGAGGGGGTACAGTGCAGTGAATGGCTCGTTCCTTGTGTGGAAAATGGCTCCAAAGCAGATGTTAATGATTGGCTAAAAGGAGTGACTGCATTTGGGTGTGCCAAAGACCATAGTGTAAAGGAATTAGCTGATCTGCAGATGTATGGAAGTGTATGTCAGATGTGGTGCCCCTGCATGTCCCTGGGTGCCGCAGGAACTCTGCTTGAACTGCTTGAGGCTTTGAACTTGTGAATAGCTGTGACTGTGAGGACATCACGTGTTGTATGGGCTTCTTTTGCACCGGGCTGGTGAGTGGGTAGTAGTGCAGTGTTGGTATCCACCGTCAGAGAACCTGTATTGCTATGGATGACCTGCCTGCTATCCTGGCCATTCAGTATCACTGAGCACATTTTTCCAAATACATACTGGAGCCTTGAGTCTCTGCAGACACAATTTATTTTTACTAACTGATTAAACAGAAACAGTGAACTAAAGTGTCGCTGAACACAGAACACTGCTCTTGAAGTGTTCCCAAACTTTTGATGGGCAGTATGTGTGGTGCAGTTTATATCGGACCCTGGCTGAGCTCTACGTCACTCTGGCTTTGACGCACAGCTTCGCTCCCTGCGGTGATGGAGGATGTCTAACATATGTTCGGAAATGAAAGGCATACGGTTTGATTTCTCCTGACTCTGGAACAGTTGGGGGTGCAGATCTGGTCTGATGAGTGTTCGGTGGGGGGCATGCATCTACTGACGTATTAATAGAAATATGTTGATATTCTGATACTTGTTCAGTGCTGTTTATCACTGAAATACATGAAACTAAAATCGATTCTTGGTCAGATCTGCATATGGTGCGATTATATTAGACCTACAACACTATGATGATCGATAAGATGTTGAAAAGTCTTACAGAGAGTGTAAAACCCTCTATTCAGTCAAACTACTCAGAGTGAATAGACATAAAGGGCCTTATTACATAATGATGGTTTCCAAATACCTGGTCGATGATGACATTGTTAACTGTATCAAAACTATATCAAAAACAAAAATAAAACAAAACAGGGAATTTGATTTTATTTTAGATTTAATTAGGAATATTTTGTTGTAAAAAATTTGAGCTGTTTTGGAGCACCGGCTTGTTTGTTGACTTAATAGTAAATATATAGAAGTTACATAGACTTTAATAAGCAGAATTATCTGACTTATTAACCACTTTCTTAACGACATACATAGCCATAGATATAGCCGATTAATTATTCTAGTATTTATTACGATTAAATATTCTTATTAAGCTTTTGATCAGTTGGTTAAAACAGTTTCAATATGATCATGAATAAAGAGTTCATCTTTTGGTTTAAATGCATTTATCATTAAAAGAACTGCTGCACCCAGGAATCAACTGACAGGAATGAAACTTGGTGGGAAGGACATCGTGGCCGTGCTAATGATTCAAGTTTTGGGCTCGGCCACACATGTAGCGTGCGCTAGTATAAGCCTTATCGCTGTACCTGACTGACCCAACAGCCATGATTGCAGACATTCAGCAAGCAGTGATGCCCTCCACGAGTCATCCTGTTAGTGCTGCACCATTGGCAGACGACCACGCAGAACTACATGAACACAGACCATTTTGACGACTGTCCTCAACACCACGTCAACATCACCAAAGACTCCAGACGGTCATGGAGTGACTTAGAATAGCTCCGCTTTTGTCTTGGTGGAGACGACCAATGAATCTGTGTGTGGAGGCACCGTGGTCAGTACCAAGATGAACTGTTTGTTGTCATGCGTCACATGCCCAGAAGGCCTGGTGTCACTCCACCTCCACCCCTACTGCACCATCTGCAGGAACTGTGTGAGAATATTTAAGATGCATGGGATGGATTATCACACGGCACCATTAGGAACCTCTACAGCTCTATGCTGAGATGTCTGGCATGTTGGGTTAGCAAACACTGCTTCTGTATGTGTAGCTAAATAAGTATTACCCATATCAGTCTAAATTTATCATCATTTATTGTACCTGGTAACCTTTATCTTCCTTCCCAATTGCACTGCAATCCCACAGTCCCTCTGGGTGCAGATATTCTCTTGATGATGAGTGTGTATTAAGTAGATCTTTACTTTGTCTTGCTACTTCTGCTTAATGGTTGTGTGTCTGAACAGTGGTATATTTAAGGTTGGTGTTGCCTGTGGTGGTTTCATGGGGCACTAAATCCCCTGCTGCACTCCAGGCTGTGTACTTTTGTATCTGTCATTAGCATCACGTAAATCACTAATCTGCTGTGCACATGGGCTTTTGTAAACATGTAGCCTGAGGGTAGAGAGGACCACAATAACACCTGGCCTTCAATTACAGTGTTTTAATGAAGGCTTTTCATTTGTTCTGACTCTGGCCTGAGGGATGCTGGTGGACCTTGCCCTTTTGCACTGACCAGATGTGGATAAAGCAGATAAACTGTATTGGAGCTGATGATAAACAAAGCAATTACACTGATACAGTGCTGCAGGAATGCCTGGAGAGCTTAAGGGATCCCCAAGGCAATATGCCCAATAATTAAACATGGTCTAAACAGTCCTTTATAAACAAAACAAGATAAATATAAATATGCATTCCTCATCAACATAATATCTGCACCCAGAAGGAAGTGTGGGATTGCAGTGCTGTTGGGAAGGAAGAACAATAAATACAATAAATGATGATAAATTTAGACTGACTTGGGCAATATTTATTGAGCTACACATACAGAAGTAGTATCGCTTAGTATAGCATCGGGCTGCCATTTTGCTAACCCACCATCCCAGCATGTCTTAGCATTGAGTTGTAGAGGTTCCTAATGGTGTCCTGTGATAATCCATCTTTAAGGGGTAGGTTGAGGCAGGTTGCAAACGCGTAGTGGTTTTATTAAGTTTTGTCCGGGAGACAGGGGTCAAAACACGAGTAGGTATTAATAAAGACATGTCCATAAAGAGAGAGACAACAGCCAGATACAAAACATGGGTCAAAACTCAGGAGTAAACACAAACACTACAAAACACAGGGAACAAAACCAGTAGGGAAACACGGCTTAGACTCATGAGGGTAAAACAGAGACGCCACGAGCACGGCAACCAAAGGAGTCTTAATAGAAGTCCAAATGAGTACAAATTATCTTCAGGTGTGGGAGAGGGTGGAGCCAAGGGGGGAGCAGGAAGAGCTGTGCAATGACATGAAATAACCAGAGGGGGCGTTGTGTGACATAGGGACATGACCAGACAGACAGACAGACAGAGATGTGACACCATCCCATGCAGTTTGAATATTCTCACACAGCTCCTGCAGATTTTGCAGGTGGAATTGGAGTGACACCAGGCCTTCTGGACATGTGACAACAAACCATCGCGTGACAAAACACCAAAAAACCAATAAAAACAAAAACAACCAAAAAACGTTCATCTTGGTGCTGACAACGGTGCCTCCACACACAGATTTGTTGGTCGTCTCCACCAAGACAAAAGCAGGACTCGCCACTCGGCATTCTGAGTCATTCCATGACAGTCTGGCACCATTTCAGTCTTTGGTGATGTTGTTGTGGTGTTAAGGATAGTCGTCTGTGCAGCTGTCTGCCAATCGTGCTGGGATTAACTGCTCACTGAGTGTACAGCGATAAGGCACATTGCTGACGTTACAATCAGACTCTGATTAACAATGACACCCTCTGCAGGTTCTACATAACTAAATGTGAGTATGAGTGGTAGTGTAAGCAGGTTCTGGTTAGCTGTTAGATGTTAAACAGAGGCAGGTCAGCTTTATGTCAGGACTCCTTTCTCAAAGACTATAACTATAACGCTGATACACACATCATCACATACATTAACCAACCACTTTATTAGGTACACCTACAGAGGCTTCGTTTCTCTTTTTTTATCATTAAATCTCTAGTTAGCTTTTGCACATTGTTAGAATGTAATGAAGAAAAGACAAACAGAAATCCTAAGACTAGTTTGAAAATCATGACAAAACTCATGCACAAGGTTCATATTTGCATGTTATTTATTTATTTATTTATTTATTGGTGTTGGTATAGTATTTAGAAGTAGGAAATCACACTACAGGGACTGATGGAGTTTTTACCCATTAAATGCTTGTGAATATAATAATAATAATAATAATAAAAATAATAAGTATAATAATAATAATAATTATTATTATTATTATTTATTTTTTACATTATTTATTATCATCACTGTGGAAACATGGTGGTGCAGTGGGTAGCACTGTAAGAAGAATCTAGCACTGTAAGGCATTTGGGGGACTTTCTGTTTGGACTTTCAACGTTTCCCGTGTTTGTGTGTCCCCTCTGGGTGCTTCAGCTTCCTCACAGTGAACTAAATAAGTGGTTTAACATGTACATTATTATATAATGCCCCTTACTGCTTGGTTGAGTTGAACATAGGTTCAATTGTTCTGCAAAGTTCTGATTACAGGGCTTTTGTAGGCAGCATAACCCAGTCACTCATATTGGCTCAGAGAGTTAAACATGTGACCTTATTATAGTGACATTAAAACAACAGTTATTTTATTAAAACTGGAACCCTCTGTTTGTGCAGGGTCATCCTGTTTGAGGATATATGTAATATTCAGTGGCTGCTTTCTCTGTAGGTTCGGACGGTCTCAGTTCTTCTCCATCTGCAGCTCAGCACTATCAGCTTTTCTATTGAATCAGTGTACGTCCAAAGTAAAGTCTGTCTGTTGTGATGCTGAAGCTGACTGTGTTCAGCATTTAACCAATAACTGTGACAGATGTGGATCTGTAGACTGTTAGAAAGTCTCTGGAGCATTTGGTGTCAAACTGGCAATTAACAACATCCATCCATGGCAGAGCTTCAGATGGAGGTGCTATGCTGAGAGAGAGCCGGTTTGTAAAAGAACAGACACATATTTTCTCCTTATTGTTCCTCAGAAAACTTCAGCGGAGCTGGCGTCATCAGCTGAACTCCAGGTGTAGTAAGTCAAATGATAGAATTTGTCTAATTTATTAACTCCACTTTAAACAAAGCCTTTTTTGGATTGTTAAGTTTCTGCTGCACAGCATGCCAATTACAAACTTCCAAAATTCCAAAGTTACCAGCACAGTGTGCAGCATCATGACCACACCGACCTTCAACCAACTTCTGTAAGTATTAACAAGGTGTAATAAGCTGACTACAAACCATGCAGGAAAATGAGACAAATCAGTTCATTCAGAATGAGTTTAGACAGAGCTGTCAGGTGTCTGCAGATCTCTTATTGTCGTCAGTGAGTCAGGTGGCTGTGAAAAAGTTCTCACTTCCTGAGTAGAAGCAGAGCTAGCAGGTGGTTACAACAGAAGCCCATTTCAGAGATGTTTCTTCAAAGTTAAAGTCCACATCCAATGCCCAGAGAAGAGCTATGGTGTGTCAGAAGACAGTAGAGTTTAGAGGTTAGGGTTTAGTGTAAATGTAGGGGTTAGGGTTTAGTGTAAATGTAGGGGTTAGCCTTTTGTGTAAATGTAGAGGTTTGGGGGTTTTGTGTAAATGTAGGTGTTTGGGATTTTGTGTAAATGTAGGAGTTAGGGTTTTGTGTAAATGTAGGGGTTAGGGTTAATGTAAATGTAGGGGTTAGGGGGTTTAGTGTAAATGTAGGGTTAGGGGTTTGTGTAAATGTAGGGGTTAGGGGGTTTAGTGTAAATGTAGGGATTAGGGTTTAGTGTAAATGTAGGGTTAGGGGTTTGTGTAAATGTAGGGGTTAGGGGGTTTAGTGTAAATGTAGGGATTAGGAGTTTAGTGTAAATGTAGGGGTTAGGGGTTTAGTGTACATGTAGGGGTTAGGGGGTTTAGTGTAAATGTAGGGGTTAGGGGTTTAGTGTACATGCAGGGGTTAGAGGTTTAGTATAAATGTAGGGGTTAGGGTTTAGTGTACATGTAGGGGTTAGGGTTTAGTGTAAATGTAGGGATTAGGAGTTTAGTTTAAATGTAGGGGTTAGGGGGTTTAGTGTAAATGTAGGGATTAGGAGTTTAGTGTAAATGTAGGGTTAGGGGGGTTAGTGTAAATGTAGGGATTAGGAGTTTAGTGTAAATGTAGGGTTAGGGGTTAGTCTAAATCTAGGGTTTATTGTACATGTCGAGGTTACTAAGTGGAAGCTGAGTGTTAAAATTAGCTGGAGTTCTCAGTAAACTAATGGGTTAAAACAGTTCTGTGTTTAGTCTCTCTACAGTCAGTGTGCCATTTTCAGTAGAGGCCCAGGAAGAAGAAAGTGCTAAACTAGGGCAGCCTGAGAAAGGAGTTAGATTTATTTATGCTTGTTTATTGAAGTATTATTATTGAAATGGAAGATTAATTAAATGTGTGTAAAGGACATGCTAGGGCATGTCAGCAGGTGCTGCTTAAAATCTGGTGATTATACAAATTTATGAGAATTGAAAATGCTGTTGTAGGAATCAGCCTGAGAGGCCTAATGGAGTGTAGTTTAAAAAAAATCAGCTGCATTAATGTTCTGTCACTCAGTGCTGCCTTTGAAAATATTAGCACCTCCACCCTCTGCAGTTTTAACAGTGCGTCACCAAAAGCATTTTATTTGAATTATTTTCACAAAGTATCTCAATAATGATTGTGATAATAACTAATCAGAAAATAATAATATTACCCTGTGCATATGAAAATAAATGCTTGAATGGAATGTAATAATTTTCTATAATTATCAAAAGTGTTTGTTCTTTTTATCTTTTGTATTTAGAATCAATTTGTTGCTGGTTTTGTTATCCAGAACTATTGTGTGCATGGAGTACTCTAAAAATCAACCCTCCTTTCATTGGACTTGTTTTTTATATTTGATTAGGTTTTTTTGTTGTTGTTTTTTTTGTTTTTTTTTGGATGAATCTGTTGAATCTCAGATTACTAGAATATATTTACATTTAAAATACCAGAGTAAAAAGGTCAGCTTTTAAAAATATATATAATATAATATAAAAACTGACATATATTTTCTTTGAAGACTGGTACTTGGGCCCTGCAGATAGCCACTAGCTCCTGTATTTAGGCTCAATGTACTGCTGGCTTAAATGCCAATATAATTCAGAGACGTTGTTGATGTATTAATGTTATGTTAGAATGTATTGCTTAGATTTGCTGCAGTTCTGTTTAAATTTACCATATGGTTAGAGAACACACAAAAGACACAGGAGCTTTTAATAACCATAATAGTATATTAAACCTGACATTCAATGTTTAAGACTTCCTTAAAAACTGCTGGCACTGTTGTCTGGTTCCTTCTGATTTTTGCTTGGCAGCCATTCTTCACACCTCAAAAGATCACTCAGTAAAGCTTAATCAGCCTACCAGGCTTTCATGTCAGCTGAACTGTGAAATTTGGGGAAACATCTTTTGAATAAGGTTTAATTAGATTCACTCTCTCCATCACTTCTTCTCTCTCTTAGACAGCACCTTCACACTCATAATTAGAGAGAGATGAGAATTTGACCTCAGTGCTGTAGTAAAACTGATCTTTTGTGAATTTTGTGGGCTGTGAATCATAATCAAAATGCAATGAGAGAAGAAATCACTTGATCCATGCAGATCTAAACCAGTAGAACAAGAGCTTTGATCTAGGGCCCATTTTACTGTTCATACTTACCTTCATGTAGGGTAAAACAAAACACAGGGTAGGTGTTTCTAGTAAAGTGGTCAGTAAGTGAAAGTACCATGATAAGTGTTTCTTATAAAGTGTCCATTTAGCAGAACCCCAGGGTAGGTGTTTCTAGTGGAGGCACAAAGTAGGTGTTTCTAATAAAATGGCCAGTGAGTGGAGGTACAAGGTAGGTGTTTCTAATAAAATGGCCAGTGAGTGGAGGCACAAAGAAGGTGTTTCTAATAATGTGTACAGTTAGTGACAGAATAATGGTTGAAGTTTTGTACAGCTAAAGGTTGTATATATGAAATCTAAGCCTGAACACATCCAGGTTGTTGAACTCGGAATGGTAGAAAGAAGACGCCTCTGACTCTTTGCACTCAGTGCTGTAACTCAGAGAAGGGAAAAGCCTTTGACTGTCAGATCGTGCACCTGTCTAAGTGCTGACAGCCGGCATCTAAAAGCCTCTCATTAAACCAGTAAACCACCCACAGACAGAGAGACAGGATTGAGGGCTAAACTTTGAAATGTTATAAGTGCCAGTTTTATCTTCAGAAATCAGTCACTCGGCATGTTTAACTCTTCTCCAGCACAATGTACAACACCTTCTCTGAGTTCTGGCTGAAACAAGCTGAAGGATCAAAGGAAGAGTTTGCCTTTAAACTTCAGTGTGACTCTAATGGTACAGTATAAAGTGACAGGCTCTCTGCAGACGTATTAAATATGAATCTGTGTTGCATTTCAGAGGGAAATCTTTATAGCATCTTATTGTTTGATGTGAGCCCGCGGTTGTCAAGAATTTCACTGCTACTTTTACTGTGAATGATTATGTATGTGACAAATAAACTTTGATTTCATTTATAATCCATTGCAGGCCGTGCATAACAGTGATTTTCTGGTGGATAAGTAGTTTTGTTAGGCTCGGTGGGATGTTGAGTTCAAGAGAGGTGCTTTGAGTTCCACAATTAAGGGCAGTCTTTGTAACTGTCTGTGTGCATGTGGTCCTGTGTGGTGCAGCCATCTGCCAATGGTGCTGCCACTAATACGATGACTCATGGGAGATATCGTTGCTCGCTAAATGTCTGCAATTGTTGCTGTTGGGTCAGTCAGAAACAGTGGTAAGGCCCATTCCTGCTTAAGTCACATGCACACACCGAGTTTCATTCCTGTTGGTTGATTGCTTCTGGGTCCAGCTATTCTTTTGATGGTGAGTGTAAAACAGGAGGGAAAACAAAAGATGTATCAGGAATGTGGGGGATTTCAAATTTGACAATTAAACAGCTTCAGCGTTCAGATGTGATGTACTGTTAGTGTAAATTTTTGAACTGTTGCTTTAAGGGATTAGCCTCAGGCCTTCCACAGGTGATGCATTAAGGCTCAGTCCTGTTGTTTCAGTAAGACTTTGTAATCCCTGTAGTTTATCACATGCTCTTCTTGCTGTCATGCAACAGTAACTGTAAATGGATTTAACAATAGCAGTAAGTCCTGACCTGTGCAGGACAGTAGATGGTCTAAGATATGGGCACTATTCTATTGGTTCATGACAGATAGAATCAAACTGTAGAAGCTCTGAGCTTTAGAAACAGAAACATGAGCACCTCAAAGGACAGTTAAAGTGATGTGTTAGTGTACTGTAAGTAGTGTGTTGGTGTGCAGTAATTCAGTAAGTGTAGTGTATTAGTGTACTGTAAGTAGTGTGTTGGTGTGCAGTAATTCAGTAAGTGTAGTGTGTTAGTGTACTGTAAGTAGTGTGTTGGTGTACAGTAACTCAGTAAGTGTAATGTATTAGTGTACTGTAAGTAGTGTGTTGGTGTACAGTAATTCAGTAAGGTGTAACGTATTAGTGTACTGTAAGTAGCGTGTTGGTGTACAGTAACTCAGTTAGTGTAATGTGTTAGTGTGCTGTAAGTAGCGTGTTGGTGTACAGTAACTCAGTAAGTGTAATATGTTAGTGTACTGTAAGTAGCGTGTTGGTGTACAGTAACTCAGTAAGTGTAATGTGCTAGTGTGCTGTAAGTAGCGTGTTGGTGTGCAGTAACTCAGTAAGTGTAATGTGTTAGTGTACTGTAAGTAGCGTGTTGGTGTGCAGTAACTCAGTAAGTGTCATGTGTTTGTGTACTGTAAGTAGCGTGTTGGTGTGCAGTAACTCAGTAAGTGTAATGTGTTAGTGTACTGTAAGTAGCGTGTTGGTGTACGGTAACTCAGTAAGTATAATGTGTTTGTGTACTGTAAGTAGCGTGTTGGTGTGCAGTAACTCAGTAAGTGTAATGTGTTAGTGTGCTGTATGTAGTGTGTTGGTGTGCAGTAACTCAGTAAGTGTAATGTGTTAGTGTATTGTAAGTAGTGTGTTGGTGTACAGTAACTCAGTAAATATAATGTGTTAGTGTACTGTATGTAGTGTGTTGGTGTACAGTAACTCAGTACGTGTAATGTGTTGGTGTACTGTATGTAGTGTGTTGGTGTACAGTAACTCAGTAAGTGTAATGTGTTAGTGTACTGTATGTAGTGTGTTGGTGTACAGTAACTCAGTACGCGTACTGTGTTGGTGTACTGTCTGTAGTGTGTTGGTGTACAGTAAGTTGTAAGAGTAAGTGTAAAGCAGTGTTAGCTCTGCAGATGTTTCATGCGCTCCCTGTGATTTCTGTATTTCGACCTCTGCAGTGTCTGAAAGTGACGCTAGGACTTTAGAGACGACTTTGTTTGTGTGTGGAAGTTCGCCCTGTTAACTTCCATTACAGTCTGCAGAAGAGGCTTAGTGTTGCGGTAAATTACTCACTGCAGATCCAATCAGGGGAATTAGTGTCTGGGATGAACAACAGCGTGGCACAGACGCGATAAAGAGCAATTAACTAATGTCAAACCTGTGCAGTTAAGAATTAAGGGCCTCCTCAGGTTAACCCCTTTACTGCTAAACCTATACATGTCCACAAAAACACACAATACTAACAGAAGTTCTTAATAGATGCTGAATAATTCATAGTAGATGCTGAATAATTCATAGTGGATGCTGAATAATAAATCTCAAATATCTGACTTTTATTCCACCACATAATGCAAAATTTGTAGTTTCTTTCAGCTTATGTTACAAAAAAATGCAACATGTCAAAACAAAACAACCTCATTCATAGGATTCATAGCATCGACAAAAATGTCCATTTTAGGCATCAATTACATTAGGGCCACCTGAAGGAAGTCAGGTAATACAGAATGAGCCTAGTAAACAGATTAAACATATTGTTCCTGACTGTGTGAGTAAATAGACTATAATATAGAAATATGTACACATGCACTTGTGACTGGCGAGTGTCTTTTTCTGCATTTATACAAACACTGTTTCCTTTTGTAATAAATTTGTTTTGGCCAGTCTATGTTTATAAACAGAGGTGCAATATAGTATAAGAAAGCTCATTAGTGATCCTGTTTAAAGCAAGTTTTTATTAAACTTAAACTAGAAACTAAGTTGCAAATAAAACTGAAACTTTACTTGTTGCAAAAAGTTATTTTATAGTTCTATTTTATAGTTCTATAGGCAGTAGCAGGTTGAATCTGAGAGGAGCATAAATGTCATTCCCACTGGTGTATGCTTGAAGATGTTGGTCTCTGGGGTTCTGGAGTTATTAAATCCTCGCTCAGACACCAGATCTCCTGAGATTTAGCATTAACTGCTCCTCCAACAAGGTTTACATCCCAGCAGCATCTCCATACATCAGCACTCCTGCTCTCCTGAGGGGCTAAGGAGACGGAGTGCTCTGTTTCATCCTGAACATGTACGGATTACTCTTCTCAGCGGGATAAATATCTTTAAAGTGATAGTTCAGTTTTCTCTTGGTACTCCAGATTTAGCAGGTTTAACTGTACTTTATTGCAGAGAGTCGATGGTCATTCACCAATACAAAAGCAAAACTACTAAAGACGACCCGCTGCCATTCTGAGTAACTCCATGACAGTCTGGCATGACACCATTGCAGTCTTTGGTGATGGTGACATGGCGTTAAGGACAGTCGTTGTAACGGTCTGTGTAGTGCAGCCATCTGCCAATGGTGCTAGACTAATAATTTTAATTTTTATCTGTTTATAAAAAGTATCACACATCACTCCATCCTCTGTACTGACTGTCTCAGACTGGTATTTCTTCTTGTACTGCACTTTCATCCGGTCTGCTGTACTATGCATGAACTGTACATATACAGCTACATATATTGTAAGGTTTACAGGTAAGAAAGGTATTTTGTGTGTGTGTGTGTTAAGATGTGTGTTGTATGTGTTAGACGGTGTGTGTGTACTGTGTGTTATGTTGTTACTCTCTGTGCACTGTGAGCTACTGTAGCCAAAGACAAATTCCTTGTATGTGTGAACATACTTGGCAAATGAAGCTTGATTCTGATTCTGATTCTGGGAGCCTTACTGTTCACAGACTGTCCGCAGTTGTGGCTGATGGGTCAGTCAGGTACAGTAATAAGGCTCCTCCTTGCTTGTGTCACGTGTGGCTGAGTGTAAAACTTAAATCATTAGCATGTCTCATGATGTCAAACCCCGTCCTGGTCATGTTTAGTTTGCAGTGCATCATTATCAATGACCATTAAAAGGCCTCTGCAGTCTGTCTCGTCTGTGTGAGCAGTCCTGTGCTTGGCCCCTTAGCGGCATTAGGTCTGTTGTGCTGCGTTATTGATGTTCAGTAAGAGGCCACACAGATGGCCAAAAGACAAACACGACAAAAAGTCATTCGCTTTGAAGCTTTGCAGCCACCATATTCACCCATACAATCCTCATATCTAGGTCAACAATCCCCGCGAGGCTGGGGTAAAAACAGCATGCACACACCAAAGAGAGAGAGAGAGGAATAAACAGCACTGTAGATACAACAGCAGCTCGTTTTCCACCAGACACGGTCAGACACGGCTGTAATGGGCCCCACAGTCCGTGGGCTGTGAGCTCTGTCAATATGTTTGGCTAATATATAGGCCTTTCATTACAGGCGGTTTGTTTACAGCTACCTGTGCCCTGCCTGCCGGTTACAGAACCTGTCAGTCCCTTTAATTTACCGCGTTCTGGGGTTCGGCAGATCAGCACCGGCCCACCGGTTGAATTCTGATAGACGGCACAGTGTTTCACTCTCTCTCTGAGGTTCACTTACAACATTTCTATGGGTGTATACACCAAAACAGTTATAACTACGAGGAAGGAGAGCAGACACGCTAAGCTGGCCTGACAGATCTATTGCATTAGTTGTTGCCATGGTGTCCTAAGTGCTTGCTAATGTACTGATATGCCATTACCATGACTTTGATGCCATTACCATACTTTTCCAGATGGCAGTAGAACAGTTTGTGGGGGGTGTGTAGGGTCATCTGCAATGCTGGCGGCTTTCCAGATGCAGTGTGTGGTGTAAAGAAGTGATGGATGGAAGACAGACCCTAATGATCTTTTCAGCTGTCCTCACTATTCACTGAAGGGTCTTGACGAAGAGATTAAAGGCTAGTAGTGAACTCAGGGCTGTAAAACGGGCAGTGAAAGCATGTGTAGATCTGCGTCTCAGTGTATATACACACTGAAGCTGTGAGTGTGATTCAGATAAAGGCAGGTTACATAAACCACAAGGTATCATCTCATATTCCTATTTGCCCTCGCTCTCGAGGGGAAGCCAGAGGCAGTCTGTCCATTTCTGAGCCAATGTAAGTTTAACCCAGTACAGTCAACCTGTGAGGACAGACCTGAATCATGGTGCTGGGGTTTGGAGCAGCTGACTCCTGCATGTAGGTTTGAGTTTTACTGCTAAAAGGGGGAACAGGCAGGCATCCAGGCTCATAGCAGTGTGTGGTAGAATCGAGCTAACAAGGTCTTAGTGAGGAAAGTGCCAAACAAGCAGATAAAGTGCGGTAATGAAGGCGACGAACTCCATCAGCCTTGAACGGCGAGTAATTTGAATTTATGGCTGCAGTTTGTGAGAGTGTGCATCCTGCTAGTGGAAGCTGTTCAGTTATATGGTCTTTATTACTTCACTGGCCTAGAGCCAACTACAGACCTTTAGTTGTCCACCGTGCGAGCTGACAAGAGCAAAGAAAACACACAACAACAATTCACCAGACAGTCAGAATATTATGGATGATGTCAGTGTTCTTTCTGAACATTCTGGGAGATCTCTTTCATTATTTAACCAATAACAGCTGTGATTGGATTTGGTATGTACTGGACAGGTTTTTGGATGTTCAGACACTCTCACATCAAAGATCTGTGCAGTTGGACCAGATTTGGCAGAAATTTCCTAAAATGTCTGTGAATATATCTTAACTTATCGTAAATTCAGATTCTATACATTTTTCCACTTTACAATAACTGGAAGCTTCCTTCTGTTCTTTCACAGTTCTGTCTGAAGAAGGGCATTCGCTTACAGCACAAGCAGCTCACAATAAGAGAAGGGAGAGAGAAGGACAGAGGGGGAGAGAGAGGGAAGGGAGATGAGAGATTAGGAGAGAGAGATAAGAGGAGAGAATAAGAGGGGGAGAGAGGGGAGAAATTGGGGAAAGAGAAAGTGATGAAGAGAGAGAGATGGAGAGAGAGAAAGAGAGACAGAGAAAAAGACAGATGGAGAGAGGGAGAGAGAGAGAGAGAAAGAGAGAGATGGAGAAAGAAAGGTCACTGTGTGAAATCTGCCAGAGTCGTGTGGAAATGTCAGTGCAGGCATGGAGTGTTCTCCTGCTGAAACTGTTGGGAGAGGCAGGAGAGTTCACTGACAGTGAAGCGCCGTGTGTTCCTGCTCCATCACTGCAGATCCGCAGAGTCAGCTGAGGTGAGGCAGGAGGTGGTTTGAGTTAAAGCCTCACATCCGCACAGTTTAAAAGGCTTCACAGGCTATAGAACCGAATGGTGAAGTAGTGACTTTCATTGAAGATACCACAGTCATCCAAGAAGTTCTTGTTTCAGTACAGTTACTACAGGTCGATGTTCAGCTCTGCTTTCAGCAGCACTCTGTAAGCATTTGAACACTAAGGAAATGATTGCTGTAGCTCTGGATGTTTTTTTTTTCATTCTTGCTTGATACTGGATTCCAGCCACTTCACAGGTCGGATTCTTTTTGTCCTTTTTCTCCTTCCATAATGGCTCAAATGTTTCCAGCGGATGATCAGTTTGGACTGCAGGCCATCACTGGCTTTAGAACTGCAGTTTTGTGTGATGGTGGACATAGCCAAAATAGTGCTAGCTTTAACATCGCTAACAGGACTTATTACGTTACATTGTACTGAAGAACAGAGTGGTTGGAATGCCCTACAGAGGCCCCTCCTATACTCAGCACTCCCTCCTATACCCAGCACTACCCAAAGCACTAAAGAGTGTGTAAAGTACTTCAGCAGTGCATTAACTAGCACAGCAGGTGCCTGGTTTGAGATGAAGCTAGGCTTTTGAATGGCCAACACGACTTTACGGTTAGGGTTATATCTGCACCTGCTGGTTTGCCTTTATTGGCGAAACCTGGAAAGTTTATAAGTCATTATAGCATTTCATTCCTTTCGTTCGTAGAGGAATTAATTCCTTACCTAAGTAAGAATTCAGGCCCATCAGTAGACGGAAGGAACCCTGAAGGAGGAGCTGATAATGTCCTGTTGGACGCAGTCTGCTGGTTCCTCTGTATTTACCACAACTTCCTGCAGAGAGGATTAATGGAGACATTCATCACAGTGATGAGGTAGGTCCACTTACCTGCAGCGAAATCTGAACGGTGTTACGGGGGCTATCTCATCTCGCAGATCACTGGGGGAAGGAGAACAGGGGCAAATCTGATTACATCACTCTGCTATATGAAGATTTAACTGTCTTTGTGATTTCCAATCTAATTATGGTTTGATGAATGTCTTACGTTTTCTTGCTCACCTTCCTAATCTAACAATCACACCTACCCACGCTTCCCCTGATGTAGCTGATCAGCCAAGACTTGTTTGACGCTTAAAGTTTGCTTCTTTCCTTTGAGCACAGGTGCTACGTGGCTAATATTGCTAAACAGGGCTACCTTAATCAATAAATTGTGGGCCTACAATATGGTATACAAGATATCTCAGCTAAGTACGCAATAACCTCACTTGATGGATATGGCTCAGATACAGTATTATAGTGATGGTGGTGAATAATGAGGAGGCGGAGCTGAACATGGGGTTGTTTATTAGGAGTAGTACAGTTAACCAGCTTGGGTAAAGCCTTTGGGAAATGGAAACTGATAAACAGCAGGGCGTGGTCTCACAGTATTAATGGTGGTGGGAGTGTCATGGTTTGGGGCTGCATGAGTGCATGTACTGTGACATATTGAAGCAGGGCATGATCCCCTCCCTTCGGAAACTGGACCACAGGGCCATATTCCAACATGATAACGACCCTAAACATACCTCCAAGACAACCATTGCCTTGCTAAAGAAACTGTGGGTAAAGGTGCTGTACCAGTCAAGCATGTCTCCAGACCTGAACCCTATTGAGCATCTGTGGGGCATCCTCAAACGGAAGGTAGAGAAGCTCAAGGTCTCTAACATCCACCAGAGGAAGAGGATTCTACCGGCAGCCGGTAAAGCTCTAGTGAGCTCCATGCCCAAAAGAGTTAAGGCAGTTCTGGAAAATAATGGTGGCCAAACAAAATACTGATACTTTGGGCACAATTAGACATTTTTCACTTAGGGGTGTACTCACTTTTGTAGTCAGCGGTTTAGATATTAATGGCTGTGTGTTATTTTGAGGGTACAGCAAATTTACACTATACAGCTTGTTATACAAGCTGTACACTGAATACTTTACATTGTATGAAAGTCATATCTTTAGTGTTGTCCCGTATAAAGATATAATAAAATATTTACATAAATGTGAGGCGTCTACTCTCCTGTGTGAGATTCTGTATAAAGCAGCATGTTAAGGTTCTGAAGGTCT
The DNA here is from genome assembly GCA_024036415.1 of Prochilodus magdalenae. Taxonomy (NCBI): domain Eukaryota; kingdom Metazoa; phylum Chordata; class Actinopteri; order Characiformes; family Prochilodontidae; genus Prochilodus; species Prochilodus magdalenae. The sequence continues at coordinate 161,576 of JAMWET010003116.1, forward strand.
CCCACATTACGGATCTTCTGCACGTATTAAATGGTACATGTTTTAAATGCTTTACATTTTAGCTCATTAGAAGACGGACACCATCCTGCTGAAAGCGTTCATCTATGAGCAAATCACTGTTGGGATACCATTGTTTCCAAGTCCAGCTCACTGCAGTTCATCATGCAGGGTCACGCAAATTTGACTTTTGTGCCACAGGTTCTGCAGTTCCAGACCAGAGAGTTAATGGTGCTGGAATGGATGTGATTTTTCCGGCCATCAACCAGTTTCTTTGCAGTGGAAAAACACAGCACAGTTTGAGATGTTGGCACCGGTTTGGTGGAAAAGGGCTAATTGTGCAAACACAAATAGTGATTGCTTTGAAAATTTTTTACATTTTGAACTACATGAGCAGTGGGGATTCAGAGGGGAACTGCATAATTCACCAAGTGCTTCATTAGCATTACAGAGCATAACTGTCTTTTTTGGACATGGATATCTTTCATAAGTGATTTATCAGCTTGAACATTTGATATGTGGTCTTTATACAGGTGTTAATTAAATAAAGGGTTTAAATAACTCCCAACTTTCTTTGAAACGGGGTTGTAATGAACATGATTGCAATAATTCAAAGGTGGTTATTTAGTTGTTCTTTAGTAAAGGAACCAGTTATGAGCTCCCCAGGAAAAAAAAAAAAAACTGTCCCCCCTGTGATGTTCTGGGAGTGTTTTAATTACGTGGAATAGTTTCTTTGGTTAAGCTGACAGTATCTGTGAACCAAAGTTCCTACATTGAGCTGCTGTACAACCATTTGTCTAGTCCAAACCAAATCCAATCATGCCTGTTACTGGTGCAGGTGAAGGTATTACACTGTTAGGTATGTTTCAGTCACTGGAGTAAGCTTATGTTGAACCATCACTGTGGAGTAGACAATGCTTTGTTTGTTTTAGACTAGGCTTAGGCTTATTCTAGGTTTGGAGGGGTGCTCTGTAAAACCTGTACAACCTCAGTAGCTACAAAACAACTCATTTTTGAGATAAAGTTATTTTGCAGGTCCATTTATGAGTAAACCACATGAGCAGCTAGGCTCCAGAGTATAACTCCACCTTCCTTACTAAAATAACAAAGATTAACAATAAAATAACCAAATTATAAATAAAAAAACATAATATATATATATAGTATTTTAACACACACACACAAAGTTATTTTTTTAATCGATTGACAGCTCTAATACACAGTACAACAATTTAAGAAATAAAGAAATAAGCCAATTCATAAGATTTTTACATAAAAAGACAAATAAGCAAAAGTAAGCTTTAAAATAAAAGTCAAATTTTAAAAAGGTTATAAAAACTGATAATAGTTAAAAGATAAACACTAATAGTGTTTAGTGCTGATAACAGTGTTCTCACAGTTTGGAAGGGCTACCAAATGCAGGGGGGACTGTACTGTACTTATATTGTGTTTCTTATTTTCTAAGCATTTTCTAGAGAGTTTATTTGGGCTTTTAGTAGGGGCACTGGTCAGCAGTTTTAAATTCATCGCACTGAAAGTAAAGTATACAGCAGTACTTACCTCCCTGCGCAGATGTTCTGGTGCTGTTATCGACAGATGAAACTGCAGTGTGTTTTCAGCTAAGTATCTGGAGCACATGGTGAATAACACTCAGACAGGATCTAATGTTTCAGACTTGAACTGCATTAGGAGAATTAGGGGTATTAAAACCACATAATGTCTTGTGATATTAAGGCTCAGATTTACTAGAGCCTCCTGTGCATGCTAACTGTTAGCGTATGGGATGTCTGGGAAATCACTGTGGAGAAAATAAACAATCAAAACTCAAAACACAAAAACACTGAAAATAAGTGATCCTACGCTCTGGAGTTCTTGCATTGGCATGTAAAACTGACTTTCTCAGCTCAGATGTTCATACATGTGTGTATCTGGTGCTCCTGCCGGAATTAGACCACCCAGCCAGTTTTAGTGGATCAGATCCTGTGGGATTCAACAAGCTGTTTCTACGTCATCAAAATAAGCTCCGCCCACAGTGTTCAAACGGTCGCAAAGTGTCATCGTGTTTTCCTCGGAAGCTCCGGAGCTGCTACCTTTAGTTGAAAGCTAATAATGGGAACTGCTCTCGTGTCTCATGGCTGCACCTGAGTACCGTCCAGGAACCTGTGCCTGTGTGCTGACCACTCCATGTCTGACACAAAGCTTAAGCTGATTTCCTTATTCAGTGTAAATCTGAATTGCTGTTACCTTCTGCAGTGGTGGAACAGCAAATCTCAAATGAGAACACCGCTGAACAACTTGTTCAAAACAAAACACACAACTGGCATGATGCTGATCATTTGTTGTGTTTCAAGCAGGGTTTTGTCAGCTAACACTAACCAGTATAAACCAGCATGGACCGGTGAGGATGGTTTAAGATCATTTTTTCAGCAGGGAAGATGAAGAATACAAAGCTGACTTCAGCCTCATTTGTCAGATTTTATGACCTGGGTTAGTTTAGTGCAGCACAGAGATAAAAACATTTCCTAAATAAGGGATCGACACCGGATGTCTGCGACAAAGAGGCAGACGAGGGAAATAGAGATTTTTAAAAACAACACTGCTGTGTATTTGTTTGACTGTTTAGCACTAGCTAACACTAACAGCTGAGGGAATGTTTTAACAGTGGTGGAATGTTCTAGATAGTTCCTGGTGTTTAGAACTAGCTAATGTTAAATTCTGAGGTAATATTTTAATTGTAACGTTCCAGAACATTTTTGCCATTAGGCACTAGCTAGCCCTACCTAACTGCTGATGTAATACTGTATATTAATGGAGATGTAATGTTCTAAAAAAAGTCCTTGTCATTTAGCATTACCTAACATTAACAACAGAGGTATGATAATAATCCAGATCTACTGTTTCAGAGTTTGTGTTGTTTAGCACTAGCTAAGGCTTACAGCTGAGGTAATAAATGTAATGTAAACAGAGATGTAATGTTCAGAATCTACCAGCACATTAACTGCAAGATTCTACACTCTGTTCTTCTCATTTTGGTTCCTCCTAGAAAAAGATGGCAAAGCTTCATAGCTGAGAGGAGTGGTCAGTGGTGAAGTAGGACAGGAGATGAACCCGAACAACAGAATCACATTAAACCCCAAAAGAACCCAAAGACAATCAGGAGCTGAACATTAATGAGTGAATGGAACCGAGTAATGATCATATGTTATCTTAGAAGCGCTGGATCAGATAGCCGTTTCTGCAGTCAGCTCGGAGTGTTTGCGTGCTGCAGAACTCTTCGGGGGGAACTCTGTCCTCGAGCTAACCGCTAATGTATTTATCTGTCCTGCATTATTGCTTTCCTTAAATGATTGATTAATTGCTCTGCTTAATTACTCGCCAAGTTTAGGGGCTTATTCTCCAGACACTCAGACTCAGCAGCTACAAACAGCAAATAAAGCAGTTAGAAAAAAAACAAGTCTACACCACATCATTTTAATGTTGTGCCATTTGAACCTGTAATGTAATAATGTCTAATGAAGTTTTAACACGTTATAACTAAACCATTCACCAAAACACTTAACTGTAAATCCACCATGTGGCTGGTAAGTTTTAATTTGTTCATGTAGTCATTTTAATTTAACCATGTTAAGTTCCATTTGAATTATTTTCTCTTATGTCCCTTTAAGTTTTAAATGCTCAGCTGCATTGAAAATGAGGATCACCCTCAGTGTACCTGAAAATAAAGATTGATTGATAGATTAACTTATTATATACTGATTAAGCTAAGAGCTGAACCAACTATTCCAACTAATCAGGGTTTCCAGTTTCCCAAAAAAACCTTAGAGCTAAGACTAATGTAACTCTATGTTTGAGATAACTCGTATTCTTTTTTCATCTAGGTAAACACACAATATTTTGTTTATACAAATATTGTGTGTATTTGGTTTAAAAAGCTTCTATATACTGCTGGATACTGGCTTTCCGACCAGAGACTACCCCAAAAATCCTAAATCCATTCTGCTAGCCTTAGTTAGGGACTTTAAGCCTCTCAGGATAAGTATGGAGGCATTGCTTTGCCCAATTTCATGCTTTACTTGGCTGGAAATATTTGCTATATAAAACATATAAAAACGGATTGATGACTCTGCCGGGACGTATGACTGGTCGGAAATTGAGAAGGTGAGACTGTAGAGTCTAAAGTATTGGTGCAATTATCCCATCCCCTCATTCCGCTTCAGAAATCATGTTATAATTGAATCCTATCATTCAGTCAGAAGGTAAAACAATACTTTAACTTCAGAGAAAACCTGCTTCAGGTAATCTGATCCTTCACACCATCAACTCAGGAGAAAGCTTTACAAGCTGGGATACACAGTGTTTAAGGCTTTCACAGAAAAAATGCTCCTGCATATTTTCAGCAATACCTGGAAATCCTTGGACTTCCGTTATTTTTTCCATTATTTTTTCCATGTATGAACATTATCTACAACCATATATATCAATCAATTGTAACTGTGGCTCTATACACTGAGCGTGACCAGTGTCAGTGCGGCCAATTATTTACAGAGACTGAACAACAGAAATGAAATGAAAATGAAAATGAATTACGGTAAATGAAAATGACTACATAAACCAATCTGACACTAAAATCAAACAAAATAAATAAAGCAATCATTAAGATTTCAACATAAAATCAAAATAAAAGGGTAACAAAAACTAATGCAAATGGGGAAATATAACTATAATATAGTTGGGATTAAATAAAAATAAGAATAAAACATAACTATAAGAATTATAAAATGAATTAATAACTTATTTAGAATTTAATGATTAATGATAAAGGAAATGGAGTACTCTAACAGTTACAGGCTATTGGAACTAATAGTTCCAATAGTAATAGATGGACTCCAGCGAGCTGAGTTTTAGAGACGCATGTAATGAATTCCAGCTCACTGGTGCAGCTAAAAGCAGATTTTCCCAGTTCAATAAAAACTCCAGGTACCTGACAGGTGATCCAGTCACTGGAGCAAGTCTGATAGTCACTGTTATAAATAGAACTCATAGCAGAAATATCAGCTGGCAAATATATCACTGACTATGGAACTGCAACCTCAAACACACTTTACAATCTATTGATGTTTCTTATTTCTATGGTATTTAGTGAATGTACAGTCTGCCATTAACTTAGGGAGAACAGTTTGGGCTCTGCTGTTTATGGAAGTAAGGAGTACCTTCAGTTTATCAGAGGTGTTTTAGTTGTCAGGCTAGTTGGTCAAACAAGAGCTGATAAGGAAATAAAGCTATCTAGCTAAGGATAGCTATTATTGACATGAAAAAGCTAATAGCTGATATATGAAGATGTGGTTTCATAGCAAGTAACACCCAATAAAATCCTCAGCTAGCATTCTAGAACTTACTTCAGGATGAAAAAGAGGAAAGAAGAGTCTGCAGTTGACAAGTTATAATCCTTACACCAATTAAGAGAAACCTAGCTAATGTTAACACCTTCTGGCAGAGCCAAACCAGGCCTGCAGATTCTTGATACAGTCTAAGATTAACAAACTTAGATTGACACATGCTGAACTAAAAGCAGACCAAGGTTTATTAGGCAGGTTAGGGGTTAAGCTCAACAACAAGACCTGGGCAAACATAACAAAGAGGTAAGACAGAGTCATGAACAAAAAAGCCAAGCAAGAGTCGAAAACCAAACAACCAGCAACTAAAACACAAAGGGAGAAGCAGAAAGGAGAAAAACAGAATACAGAGTCAGAACTAGAATAAGCTAACAAGAGGAACAGTGGAGAGAATGCTCGGTATGGCACAGGAGTGGCAATACTTCACAGTGAAGGAGTGAAAACCGGCAGGATATAAGCAAACAGACTGATTACAAGCAGGTGTGTTTATTAGGTACTCTGGGGATGATGAACGGGAAAGCGGAAAGTAATTATAGAGGTAGAGAAACCCAGAAGCGTGACAGAGGGCTGTAGGGTGTGTCTTGATGTCTGCAGTTGATAATTTATAGTTCTTGCACCAATGAAGAAAACACAGTTTGGTGCCACTGGGCTTTAATGTTAGCTAATCTAGCCAGCCTTATCATCCACTGGTAAAAGCCAAACTAGCTGAATGTAGATACTTAGGTCTTGGGGTCTCATAGGGCGATTCTTGCTATCAACCAACATCTTATGCAAGCTGTCTTTATCAGACCTTGTCTGTCCAATAAACATGACAGCTGAAACACAAAGACGGGGCTTCATAGTAAGAATTACCCAATTAAACACTTAGACCAGAGTATCTTCCATTAGCAAGTTTGGCTTTTGCCAGTGGTTGCTAACGTTAGCTAGATTAGCTAGCTAATTACAGTTTTCTCAATTGTTTACACACAAATACTGGTACTTGAGACACAATGACCACAACATGTAACTCATGCACCAACCCCCTGAACCAATTCTGCCAAACTACAAGCACAATTCCTGCTTTACACTCAAACTGCAGTTCTAAAACACACTTCTTTCAAAACACTACACACAATTTTCTGCATTTATCACAAAGTTTTCACAAGGAACACACTGATATGCAAAATTCTAAAGTTAATTGCCCTACTATGCACACTGACTCATCACATGAACTAACACATGACACACAGGTTTACAATTAGCAATCAGAGCTTTAGCATAAAAGGGCAACAGGTGAGCTCTTCTGTTTTGGAGAAATGGATGCCAACATTGGAAACAGAGGCAGACACATGTGGAGATATAGCAGTTGATGCTTTTCATGGCTGGATTTGCCATTCTAGGCGATATTTCCCCCGCTGCTTGGCCAGGGAAAGCATTGCTTGTGATGTGGATGAGGTGCTGTGACCAGACCGAAACAGGAGAGAGGATGCAGCATAGTTTTTTTTTTTTTACTGTAACTGTGTACAGTAAATTCTTCTGTTGTTTTGTATGTAGACCACTGTATGTGCAACTTTCTGTTGGTTGGGATGTACACTGTATATTGTTTTGGTGGGAAAAATAAAATATATTTGTTACCGAATATTTGTGTGTTCCGAGTATGAAAACAATATTCTAAAATGGTTCACAACACACTTATGCATGAACTGTCTGTAATAAGTGTCATTATGGTGAGTGGAGAAGAAGTGTTTTCTATTCATCATAGTGTTCAACTGGTTTTTTATAAATGTCTATTCATATGATGGTTTGTGTGTGTCATCTAAAAACAAAATACCACTTTGAGAGGAGATAACATAGTTTTGAATGTAAAGTTTCATTTTGCAGGAGAATTGAGGGGTTTGCCCAGTGTGTGTGTGTGATTTTTGATTTGTGTGTAGAGTTCTGAGAGTATGAGGTATGATTTCAGAAAATGTGTGTAAGCAATCAAGAAAAACTGTAACATTAGAACCCAGTGGCACCAAACCTTGTTTTTCTTCATTAGTTTAAGAACTCATCAACTGGAGACATCAAGAAGCATCTTAAAACCCACAGGCTATATCTGCCAGTATAGTTAAAAAAAAAATTGGCTTAAAAAAATCACTTAAAACAAGTACAAATATCTGGAAATAAGTTCAATAATCTTGATCTTACAACAATATATATATATATATATATATATATATATATATATATATAGTGAGGAAAATAAGTATTCGAACACCCTCAACTTTGCAAGTTCTGATTCTTAGAAATCATGGAGGGGTCTGAAATTTTTGTCTTAGGTGCATGTCCACTGTGAGAGACATAATCTAAAAAAAAAACGCTAAATCACTATGTATGATTTTTTAATAATTTATTTGTGTGTTACTGCTGCAAATAAGTATTTGAACACCTGTGAAAATCAATGTTAATATTTGGTACAGTAGCCTTTGTTTGCAATTACAGAGGTCCCGTAGTTTTTCACCAGGTTTGCAAACACTGCAGCAGGGATTTTTGCCCATTCCTCCACACAGATCTTCTCCAGATCAGCCAGGATTCTGGGCTGTCGCTGAGAAACACAGAGTTTGAGCTCCCTCCAAAGATTTTCTATAGGGTTTAGGTCTAGAGACTGGCTAAGCCACTCCAGAACCTTGATATGCTTCTTACGGAGCCACTCCTTGGTTATCCTGGCTGTGTACTTTGGGTCATTGTCATGTTGGAAGACCCAGCCATGACCCATCTTCAACGCTCTAACTGAGGGAGGGAGGTTGTTCCCCAAAATCTCGCATTCTCGCATGGCCCCGGTCATCCTCTCCTTAATACAGTGCAGTCGTCCTGTCCCATGTGCAGAAAAACCCCCTCAAAGCATGATGCTTCCCCCCATGCTTCACAGTAGGGATGGTGTTTTTGGGATGGTACTCATCATTCTTCGTCCTCCAAACATGGCGAGTGGAATTAAGATCATCTGACCACAGAACTTTCTCCCATGACTCCTCTGGATCAACCAAATGGTCATGGGCAAACTTAAGACGGGCCTGGACGTGTGCTGATTTAAGCAGGGGAACCTTTCGTGCCCTGCATGACTTTAAACTATGACGTCTTAGTGTATTACCCACAGTAACCTTGGAAACAGTGGTGCCAGCTCTCTTCAGGTCATTGACCAGCTCCTCCCATGTAGTTCTGGGCTGATTCCTCACCTTTCTTAGGATCATTGATACGCCACGAGGCGAGATCTTGCGTGGAGCCCCAGTCCGAGGGAGATTGACAGTCATGTTTAGCTTCTTCCATTTTCTAATAATTGCTCCAACAGTTGATCTTTTTTCACCAAGCTGTTGTGCAATTGCCCCGTAGCCCTTTACAGCTTTGTGGAGGTCAACAATTTTGTCTCTGGTGTCTTTGGACAGCTCTTTGGTCTTAGCCATGTTAGTAGTTGGAGTCTTACTGATTGTGTGGGGTGGACAGGTGTCTTTATGCAGCTAACGACCTCAAACAGGTGCTTCTAATTTAGAATAATAAGTGGAGTGGAGGTGGAGTTTTTAGAGGCGGACTAACAGGTCTTTGAGGGGGAAAAAAATTGCTGATTGGCAGGTGTTCAAATACTTATTTGCAGCAGTAACACACAAATAAATTATTTAAAAAATTATACATTGTGATATCCGGATTTTTTTTTAGATTATGTCTCTCACAGTGGACATGCACCTAAGATGAAAATTTCAGACCCCTCTATGATTTCTAAGTGGGAGAAACTGCAGAGTCGCAGGGTGTTCAAATACTTATTTTCCTCACTATATATATGTATATATATTTGCAGTGCAGACTTAACAAGCAGCTTGTTTGTGGATGTTGTTTTACTTTCAAGTTTAAAATTAAATTCTGAATCTGTTGTACGATAACCACACTATGCTTCTTAATAAACATAAAATGTACTAGATAATAAAGTATTTATTAATATCTATTTACACACTTTCTTACGTCAAATCTTCTCATGTAAAGAAATCTCTAATAGGCACATAGTAAAAAATTAGATGCTCCTATTTCTAGTTCATATTACTTGTATTTCTTATTTTAAGATTGTGGTCTCCTTATTGTAAGGTAATGGATGGCTTATTTCCAGACATTTTGACTTATTTTGACAGTTAGCTTACAAAAATCCATTATAACACATACAATGTCTGGAAATGAGATCAATAATCTTTAACTGAGTTTACAGCAACCTCAGAATAACAATTGTCAGATATGTCAACTAGATATGACATTTTCTGCAGTGCATGTGGTTTCTGACTCTGTATGACTCACTGTTGTCTATAAACACAGACTAAAGTAGATTAGCACAGCCAACGTAGCAGCTTCACTCCGTGGATGAATTCTGAACGCTATAATTTTGCGCATGTTTTGCTGAACTATCACTTCAGTCGCTCAGTCTTTCACCGTGCTCTCTGGTTACGCATGCCTGTGTAGGTTTGAACTGCAGCCAGGAGCGACTCGGTGCTCGATGTTATCAGCTCTTGTTCTGCTGAGCGCTCTCTGTAGCAGAATGAGACGTTTCTGTCAGGTCCGCACCCAAAGCAAGCGTCCCGAGACTAAAGCTGTTCTGTTAAGACAGTCATCCACATCATCGGGCTTCAACTCTAGATGCTGTTTTATGACTACATAAGTACACAGTAGAGCACGCAGGGCTGCTTCTGTAGCCTTCAGACGTCTACTTCCATTTCTCCACACATTCTACATTTTTATTAATTTGGAATTGTTTAATGACTTACAATAATAAAATGTTACATACACTACAAAAATATATATTAGCAGGAAAAAAACATTTTGAATATAGTCAACATATGTAATATTCAAGATTATGAGGTTGCTGTAAGAATATGGTAAGGTTATTTTACTTATCTCTATAATTTTACTACTGTTTTGAGCATTTATTTTTTGGTGAAAGAGTTTTGTTCCATAGCAAATCATTTTACTTTATTTCTTGAAGTAAGCTAAATTCTCACATCTCAAATAAGTAAAAAGACAAGAACTTGTTTGTTTCCTTATTCTTATTATTACTTATTCATAATTACTTTACAATAAAAAGACTTTTAAATATAACAAATTAAAAGCACAATTGCATAGTGGAAGATTTATCATATACAAATGTGCAGAAGAAGTTCTAGATTTAATTTGAATGTGAAAAGTGTAAGACTGAAGTTGAAAATTGGTGCATTGTGAAAAAAAAATTCTTAAGTAATTTAACTAAGCCAAAGTGCAAGGAAAGTTGAATATTAGATATATGTATATTTATAGTGAAAATGAATCATTACAAAAGCCATCATTTTAATATAGCTGTAAAGATATCTTAAGTGAAAAAACTTAAATGTAGTCAATATATCCTATATTTCACATTAAAACATGGTTGTACAAATAATGTTATGTTGTTTTAATTATTCCTTGAGTTCTTCCATGTTTTTCTACTCCTACTGTTTTACAAAGTTATAGTTAAAGTTATGACTTTAATAGTTTGAAGCCTTAGTTATTTAAACAAACCAAATCATCTGCAATGTGTCTCAAGAAAACAATCTTCTAATGTAGTTAGACACTTTCACTTCTATATGAAATGTCTAAAACTAATAAGATTGTCTAGAAATATGTTGAATAATATGAAGAAATATGTTGAATATGTTGAATAAATATCTCTATCTATTTTTCCTCCATAGGGTCCTGCTGGTTCTGGAAAGTGGTTTTGGTGCTAGATTTCACAGTAAGGCGAATAATTCAGTGCTTTAATATCTTATTGGAGCCTGTTTACAGTGATATTACACTGGTTATACAGTAATGTGCTACGCCTATGCACAGTAGCCTGAACACAGTACAGTACAGCGTGCTATAAATGACAGAAAATCAGCCTCCTGCTCATGCCGAAGGAAGCAAGACTGAATAAAACTGACATCTGACCCCATACAGTGCTCTGCCTTTGGTGTAGCCCCGCAGATTTACACAGCAAAGGACACAATGGTCCAATAGTAAGCTCTGAATCTGGAATACATGTTTTTTATTAACTCAGCATGATCAATACTAACGCATCTGCTGCATATTCTTACACTTCAACCCAATACAGAAGCTGGAATGTCTGAGAAACTTCACGAAGTCCAAGTGATGGTGTTCTTTACCGCCAGCAGGGGGTAGTGACGGTCTCTCCCAACACGCACACGCCAAAAAAACTGTCCCCGGAAAATAGAGAAGATAACGATAGTGCTGCAAATAAACCTCTCAGCTCCTCACTAAGACTAAAGAGCCCAGACACAACTCTAAACCGAGGTAGCCATTTTCTCAGCTCGTCCATTTTCAGCCTTTAACGTGTCAAAGGGTCTAGACATCACCTACTGTCACAAATGGCAAAGCAGTACCCCTCCTACTCAGCTTCCCACCATTACGGGGTTATTTTTGCTATTGCACAAAACTTCATTCGCTTCAGATGAGTTTGGAAAACTGAGCCCTTCATCGAAAATCGCTCCGCCTTGGCAGGATTGAAACAATGTATTCCTACCAGCCTTTATACACAGGCTTATATATATATACTTCCACTTTATTAGACACACCTGCACTGTGCTACAGCTAACTGGCCACTGTATTGAAAATACCTGTGCTGTATGTCTACGAAGTGGCCATTTTTTTAAACACACCAACGTTGAAGCTATAGCTAACCGGCCACTTTATTTGAAACACCTACAATGTGCTATAGCTAACTGGCCACTTTATTGGAAGCACCTCCCTTGTACGTCCACTAACCGGCCACTTTATTTGAAACACCTACTTTGTGCTATTGCTAACTGTCCACTTTATTAGAAACACCTACATTGTGTAACAGCTAACTGGCCTCTGTACTGGAAGCACCTCCCTTGTATGTTCATTCACCGGCCTCTTTATTAGAAACACCTATTTTTTGTTAAAGCTAGCTGGCCACTTTATTAGAAACACCTACACTGCACATCCACTCACTGGCTACTTCCACAACATGTTCCTTAATATACAGTAATTTCATTTCATATTCAGCAGGAGTGTTTAATCATATCATTTGATCATGTGGTATAAATGGTCCAGATCGATTAGATAAGCAGGATTACACGCTGGCCCATTTACACCTCCTGCCCCTGCTGTGTATGTAGTAGGCGTCAGTAGAGAACAGACATCGACATAGATTCTTCCACCAGTTCTGCCAACCTGACTGACCTCTCAGGACTGTGTCAGTGTAAGTTTCAGTCTCAGAGATTTAGAAGTCTGAAATCTCACAATGCTCAGGAGAAGGAAACAATATGTGCGCGTGTGTCGCACATGCACCGTGGCCATGAATCATCCTGCAGTGTGTACGAATGAAGGCATTAGGGACTGTCCTGATAAGATTTGTCCTGCAGATGGACTCCAAATGCCTTAAAGTTAAGGCCACTTTCTGTACATCTCAACCAACAGTCGTTCAGTGTAAATGTCAGTCAGATTTGGTCTTCTAGGCTGCGATCATACAAGTGAATTGGCAGGCGTTTCTGGTTTGTTGTCTGCACATTTGAGGCTGATGTAATGAGGGAACTCAATAAAACATGAAGGCTCAAAAGTGTTCCACTGGATTATTGCTGGATTACACAGCTCTAGAGGTGGAGACTGGAACTGAAATTACTTCTGGACCTACACTGAAATACCAAAAGTCATGTGATAACAGAATGCAAACTGATTATAAGTGGGGGTTACTTCAGAGGACGGCTTGGGAATGCCAACACTTGTATAAGCTGTGAGGTGTTATCTTGTGAGTGAGGCTGAACACTGGCCAGCGTGCTCATTGCAAGGAGATGGGAATGGTCAGAGTTTAAATTAAGCATGATAGTGGAATGCCCCGACTGGGATCATGTCAGGTGAACGTGCAGCCACACCATTCGTCAGAGCGCCAGAATCCTCCTCAAACCAGTGGCATGGTGCATTATCCTGCAGGGAAATCCCTTCACTGTGGGAGTACTTGAAGTCGATGAAGGGCTGCAAATGGTCACCAAGCAGTGAAGTGTGGACCGGTCAATGATGTGTTTAGGTGAACCAGTGGACCCAACCCATGTCATGAAAACACACCCCACACCAGTACACAACCACCACCAGCCTGCACAGTGCCTTGTTGACAACTGCGGTCCATGGCTTCATGGTTTCTGCACCAAAATCTCCCTGTATTTCATCCTACAGTAAAAAGACAGTTGAAGCCCCTCTTGGTGTCAGTCGTATGTCTGTGTGCCTGCCCTGTGATAGACTGTCCAGGTTGTTTCCTGCCTTCCACCCAGTGACCCAGAAGGATAAGTGGCTTAGAAGATGAATGACAGTGAAACACACACACAGTGGGTGGTGGGTAGCCCTTTCCATGGCACACAAGGAGCAGTTTCATGTTAGGTGCCTTGTCACATCTTATCATCTCAGGGAACTGAACCAACAACCTTCTAGTCCCAAGGCTGGTTCCCTAACCTCCAGCCCACAATCGACACATAACCAGATGCTGCAGTTTGTCTATATTCAACTATATGCTGCAATTTCTCATAATACTGTATGAGTCTCACTGGATCTACAATTCAAAAAGCCTTTACCTAAAAACACTGCGCAAGACGTGTCTTTTGAGCCAGCAACTAAACCCTAAAAGCAAGAAGGCAAGGAGCAAAGTTAGAAACTTCTCAAAAATCCAGTTGGGAAGAAAATCAGACTCTGCATTTTGTCTATATTTGACTATGAACATATTTACTTTTAACTGACCACCTACAAACTGCCGTCTAAGCACGCGGACTGACCAAAGCCCATATGAACTGATCACACGGCTCCTCTCGATCAGCCATTTTTGGCTTTGATTAGGCAGGATACTGAGCCGGAGATGTTCATTTGAATCTGAATGGCTGTCCTACAAGTCCCCTTTCACCAACTATAACCTTCTAATTGTTCGTTTGATTGCATTACTCGAGGAATCAGCCCTCCGAGTCTTACAAGAACATCATTAAACTCTCTGTGACTTTGTGGAGAGTCTCCAAGCAGCACAATGGACTGAAATGCAGATGGACGTGAAAGCTGCCAAAAAGGCTTAGCATAGAGCAAAAGCCATTCAACATTCCCTGGCTGCTTCCTTACTGAGTGGCCTTTCAGGTCACATCGATACAGGACACGTTGTACTGTTCATAGAGATGCTTTTGTGCCTGTTCCTCCGGCATCTTCACAGTCTTTTGCTGGCGTTCCTGGATTGATTTGTGTGCTTTGCACCAAACAGCATTCTTCTCTAGGGGACAGAACACGTCTTGGTTTGGTGGCTGCGTGGTTCCATGGTGACGAACATGGTATTTTCAGATATTTGAAAATTGCTCCAAAGAATGTACTGGACTTCTTGATGTCAAGCCTCCTGCATGTAGCCCCTAAAGGTCGGCCTTAACGTAGGACCACACTTGCACTTCCAATGAACCAATGTCAATGGGCCATTCTCACACAGAATGCAGAAGCGTAAGTAATAGCGTACAGCACTTTCTGGTCATGTTGTAACTACTGACTACTACACTACTACTGCTCAATCCTAAATCGCCAATAATGAAACCCAACAGGCCCACCAGAGTTTCACTCCATCAGGTTAAACCATGTTCAACTTCACCTAAACAGCTTCACTCATCATGGGTCATTTTACTGGTCAAGGCTTCCAATCAAAAGCAAAAGTTAAGCTAACCCAGAGACCGATTCATTAATGCCAGGCTGGACATGGTTACCAGCAAGGTCGTGTTAAAACCCTTGAGAATCAGACCCCTCAGCATCGCAGGTAGGGGAGTAGTTAGCTTTAATGTAGAAACAGGAACAGGATAGGGTGGTCACTTTCAAAACCTGCAAAAGGAGGACATCCCACCCCCTTAAAGAGGACATCGTAAAGTGAGGGAGGTTGGTCACGATACTAGAACACAATACCTCATATCTCTTTTCTTTATTTCTGTTTCATAGTTTTGAATATTGCAAACAAATGTTTTTGCCTTGTCTACTTTGTCACAGGAGCACGAAGCCAGAATGCATTTCTCCAAGCATAACCCTGGAAAAGGGTGTGGTTTTGCTACGGGAATAGTTGTAGCATAACCATGTCGATGAGAAACGACAGGAATTGGAATGACGAAGCCACAGAAACATGTGTAGTGTAACTGTAAAAAAATGATCCAATGATCCATATATCTGGCGTGGATTTTTGCTTCAGTCCATTTGCTTGACTAACAGAACACCAAGCACAAAATCAGTGTTGGTCTGGTTTCTCCCATAGAATCCCATTCATTTTCACCCACTTCAAACCCTATTGTTACCTTTACCCTACAGACACCAAACTGCATGTAATCGCTCACTCAGATCCCCAAACTCTAATCCACAGCCATTCTGACCAGCACTTTTTTATGTGTTGTTTATTCATCCTTTGTTCCTCCCATAGGCTACCATTCATTTTCAGCGAGTGGCTAGCAACAAGCTTAAACTGCACAGTCACTCCACATTTTTTTAGGAAATGCATTTTTCTAGTTTTTATCCCCATTAAAGATGAGACCAACTTTCTGCAGAAGTCTTTAGGCATTTTCAGGCAGCAACTGTTTTGATAAAGTCAGACTGTGTCCTTTTAAAGCCAAGTGGCTTCATTTTTTGGAAAATCCGTCAAACATCAGCAACCAATGCAGCAACTTACTGCATCCATGATGCTCTCTGAATGTCTGATTATCCCGAACCCAACGTCCCAACGAGTAATACATTCAAATCAAGCCCCGCTATTGTGTTCAGAAGGCTGTGAATAATTCATTACAAAGTTCATCATGTTCTTTCTGCTGTATGTGATGGAATCATTATTTGGTGGAGGAGGTTTCAGCGGGATGCCATGGCTGCGGGAGGTGGGATGGGGGGTGTAGGTTGTATGTTTTTATGTGTCAGTGATACAGAAAGGTCATTCTCAGCATGAGTGATCTCACAAATGCATCAGAATATGCAAACTCTGAGTGTATCATTCAAATACTGCATAAATGCAACATTATAGCTCAATATCCGTCTCACATCTAAATGATTCTGGAATCAGCTGCACAATAGTGACACCGCGCTGGAATATAATAGAATGCAGATTGTATTTTAAATGAAATCTAGATCTGTGCCCTCAAGTCAGGAGTGGGTTTTCAGCTTTTTTCATATTTGTAGGTCGGAATAAATTACACTGCAAGCATTCCTAACAGAGCATCTGTGGAGTATTTAGTGGAGATAGGGCTGTATCCCTGTAAATGAGAACTTAGGAATACAGCAGTCCAAACACATCAGTGTCCACTATATGATCGTGGGAATAGAACCCATAGGCTTATTAGCCTTTCTTACAAATAAAGATAAGTGTTGGGGGTCTGTACCAACTGCAGCATGTCTCGGAGATGAGGTGTTTAATAGCCAGTGACTTTTAGAGTCGAATTGCCTCAGTTTACTGTACAGCATTCGGATCAAACTTCCCAGTTCCACCTTAAATAGTGTAGCAGTTCCATTCTAGCATCTTAGTGTACCTGTCCAGCTTTTGGATTAAATTTTCCAGGTCCACCTTAAGTGGTATAGCAGTTCTGTTCTGATGCCAGTTTACCTGTTCAAGCTTCTGATTGAACTTTCCAAATCCACCTTAAATAGTGCAACAGTTTTATTCTGGCACCTCAGTTTTCCTGTCCAGATTTAAGATCAAGATTTCCCATTCCACTTTAAATAATGCAGCATTTTCATACTGCCGCCCCAGTCTGCCTATCCAACTTCTTGTTCAAACTTTCCAAATCCACCTAAATAGTGTAGCAGTTCCATTCTGGCACTTCAGTCTACCTGTCCAGGTTCTCAATTAAATTTTCCTGTTTCACCGTAAATGGTGTATCAGTTCTTTTCTGGCACCTCAGTCTACCCGTCCAGGTTTTGTTCAAACTTTCCAGTTCCACCTTAAACAGCACAGCAGTTTTATTCTGGCACCACAGTAACCATGTCCAGCTTTCTGATCAAGATTTGCAGTTCCACCTTAAACAGTGCATCAGGTTTATTCTAGCACCTCAGTCTACCTGTCCTGTTTGTTTTTATTAAAATTTCCAGCTCCAAATTAAATATTGTAGCAGTTCTGTTCCGGCACCTCAGTCTACCTGTCCAGTTTTTAGTTTGAACTTTCCAATTCCACCTTAAATAGTGCACCAGTTCCATGCTGGCATCTCAGTCTACCTGTCCGGCTTCTTGTTTGATCTTTCCAGTTCCACTGGAAAGTTCCAAAAAACCAGTTCCAAAAAACAGCAACATAAAACTTTTTGGAAACAAATAATTTAAGGTAATTCATTACCTTAAGTAATGAAGGTAATCATTCATTTAAAGTGAGGGAAGTTAATGATTCCCAGAATGAGCCGTTACTTATTGATCTGGCATTTTTAATCAGCCCATCATTCAGATCAGCAATCAGTTGAGTCTACAGACTGAATGTCACTCCTGATGCTCCACACAGCAGAAGTATAAACCTTCCCAAAGTAAAGATTTTCCTCCCCACCGTTAGCGCTCAGAGTCGGTTTTCCTGCTGACCTTTTACAGGATGAAATGTTTTGAGTTGTGGTTCTGCAAAAGTAATATTATAACAGGAGAACGTTTGGTTCCGCAGACGGTAGGACGAGCCCCACTGCGGGAAGTTGGCCTTTTGAAGAGATTCGCTGGGAGAGGAAATTCACCCGATGAGGCTGAGAGGACGACTGAGCTGAGAAATATCAGAAGGTACAGGACACAATACACAAACACACAGCAGGCATCCGGAAAGGTCATGAGCGGTCCGGAAACGTCCGGACCGCCCGGCTGTGAATAGTCATCCTCAGGTTGGCTGGATAATGTGACCTTTGCTAGTGCTTAGCTGATTTCAAAGCTTGGGATGTTTTAGAGCCATCACACATCACCACCAACCGCTCACCAGCTCAGAATGATACTTCACCACCAACCACATACCAGCTCACAGTGACACATCACCACCAACCGCTCACCAGCTCAGAATGATACTTCACCACAAACCACATACCAGCTCACAGTGACACATCACCACCAACCGCTCACCAGCTCAGAATGATACTTCACCACAAACCACATGCCCACTCACAGTGACACATCACCACCAACCGCTCAGCTCAGTGATACTTCACCACAAACACATCACATCACCACCAACTGCTCACCAGCTCAGAATGGTACATTACCACCAACCACATACCAGCTCACAGTGACACATCACCACCAACCGCTCACCAGCTCAGAATGATACTTCACCACAAACCACATGCCCACTCACAGTGACACATCACCACCAACTGCTCACCAGCTCAGAGTGGTACATTACCACCAACCACATACCAGCTCACAGTAACACATCACCACCAACCGCTCACCAACTCAGAATGATACTTCACCACCAACCGCTCACCAGCTCACAGTGACACATCACCACCAACTGCTCACCAGCTCAGAATGGTACATTACCACCAACCACATACCAGCTCAGAATGGTACATTACCACCAACCACATACCAGCTCACAGTGACACATCACCACCAACCGATCACCAACTCAGAATGATACTTCACCACCAACCACATACCAGCTCAGAGTGATACATTACCACCAACTGCTCACCAGCTCAGAATGGTACATTACCACCAACGACTCACCAGCTCAGTGTGATACTGCACCACCAACCGCTCACCAGCTCAGAATCATACATCACCACCAACCGCTCACCAGCTGAGAGTGATACTGCACCACAAACCGCTCACCAGCTCAGTGTGATACATCACCACCAACCACTCACCAGCTCAGCATGATACTGCACCACCAACCGCTCACCAGCTCAGAATCATACATCACCACCAACCGCTCACCAGCTGAGAGTGATACTGCACCACCAACCGCTCACCAGCTCAGAGTGATACATCACCACCAACCACTCACCAGCTCAGCATGATACTGCACCACCAAATCCTCACCAGCTCAGAGTGTCACATCACCAACCACTTACCAGCTCAGAGTGATACATCACCACCAACCGCTCACCAGCTCAGTGTGATACTGCACCACCAACCACTCACCAGCTCAGTGTGATACTGCACCACCAACCGCTCACCAGCTCAGTGTGATACTGCACCACCAACCACTCACCAGCTCAGTGTGATACTGCACCACCAACCGCTCACCAGCTCAGAGTGATACATCACCACCAACTACTCACCAGCTCAGTGTCATACTGCACCACCAACCACTTACCATCTCAGAGTGATACATCAGCACAGACCCCTAACAACTTCAGCGCTACAGATACCCAATTAATGTGATCTGACAGGTTTCAGTGTTTTATAATAAACCCTGCAGCTTTTATGTTTGCAGTGATCTGACATGTGTAAACTCTTCTCCAGCCACCAGCGTTCCCTACAGCCAGCATTGCAAAACATATTCTGTAGAAATTAGGAGCATCTTTTTCAGTATATCTAATATCTTTCATAATGAGATCAAACTGTTCAGCCTATTTTTAACCATGACCATGTTATATGATCTATAATGAGCTAATGAAAAAAGTCGCTTTCGCTGTACAAGAAAAACAAATAATAAAAACACATTTTTTTACAGTGTGGCAAATTAATTTAACTCTTTCTGATATTCAACTTTTCATAAAATATTTAAATGACTTTTTACTATAATAAATCCTCTACTGTGCACTTTTTCTGATATAAATATATGCTTGTTATTAATGTTTTATTATAAACCCTCCAGTAACTTTTCCAGTAATTTGAAATTACTATTCATGTTTAAATTATTATATGCATGTTTTATCATCATTATTTTTCCTCAGCATTTGTTACATTTGTCAATATTTTTTTCTTCCAGAGTACTGTATTAGAAATCATAGAATTAAAACTTATGGTTTTTAATGTTCTGATGATTTTGAATGTTTACATTCTTATTTTATAGATTCTCTTTTAGATACAACCTGGACCATTTAAGTTTAATCCTAGAGACTTTCTTAGACTCTTATCTTTTTTACATTGCTGTGTTTTGTCATGGATCCTCCACGTTCCATCTCTGTTTGTATTCTGACTCTTGTTAACTGGTATTAAAAAATTCCTTAGACAGAAAATCATGTTGCAATATTGTGAAGAAGCCTGAGGCGTCTAAAATAAACAGATCCCTCCTGTTAACACTAGCACAATCTGTCCTGCGCTAATTATTAATACAGCGCTGGGCTGGCACGCCCACTCCTTCAGCTCCTCCACCGCCTGACAGGAGCGTTCCGGATGAACTGGACTGGAAAACCGAACCTCGTTTATTCTGGTTGGTCCTGCCTCTGCGTTCCTGCACACTCTTCCAGTGCGGATCGTTCCGCCAGCGCTGATGTTATTTGTGAGCGTGGAGTGCAGTTATGTAAAATCAAATTTACATAATGGCTAACTTGTCTGAGGGTGTTAATTTGGGCTAAGTTGGGAATGCCAGATGTGCGGACCGCTCGTCATTAACGAGTCTGGCAGCGCCGTGGCTGCGAGAGCGTGCATGTGTGGGACGGAGTCATATCAGAAAAACCACACGAGGTAACCATGGCAACCACAGATACCAGTGATGGGAGGTAAAAATAAATGCCTGTAAATTCCTTTCTTCAGAATGAGATGGAAAGATGACTTGATCCTAACTCGTCTGTCAGTGCTGCGGAGTAAACAACCACTTTGTGATTGGACTGTGATCATAAGACCTCATTAAAACGCTGCCTGTGTCACCTTCATCATGTCATGGACAATTATAGGATGCTACTGCAGAGAAACGAACGTTCCTAAACTTCCGGCTCCTACAGCATTCCGTCAGAAGTCTGGAATGTTAATATAGGAGGTGTCTTCCACTGTGCATGTTTGTTACTGATATATTTGTGTGTTGCAATGTAAAAATACTTTTTTTGTGTCTAATAAAATACAGTTTGTGATCAAAACAGTAATAAACATGCTTATAACATGGTAATAACACTTTAATAAGCACTTTTTAAGCTTTAATAATGCTTTCTGGAGCATTCCTTGTTGGAATTCCTGACCTTTTCTCTGTTACAGGGTGACACTCTGGCAGTTAACTAAGCAGAGCAAAGTGCAGGAGTTGACAAGTAAGAGGACACTGGGGCCCATCAGGCGGCGTGACTTAAAGACACAGGAGAGTAATGCTGATATACAGTATGTGGAAAGTACTGTGTTTTGGGAAAGTTTGGGAATAAGTCCTCTTTGCATGGCCATGTTAACAACACAATTCAATTTCTTTGATCAGATTAAGGCCCACTGTGATTTCTTTCAGACCTCTCACTGCTTGTATACACTTATTCTAAATTCTTTCAGATGTCTCAGCACGTGTATACCCTTACTCTGAATTCTTTCAATGTATACCCTTACTCTGAATTCTTTCAATGTATACCCTTACTCAGATTTTTTTCAGATGTCCCACGGTGTGTATACCCTTACTCTGATTTTTTCAGTTATCTCACTGCATGTTTACCCTTACTCTGAATTCTTTTAATGTATACCCTTACTCTGATTTTTTTCAGATGCCCCACGGTGTGTATACCCTTACTCTGATTTTTTCAGTTATCTCACTGCATGTATACCCTTACTCTGAATTCTTTTAATGTATACCCTTACTCTGATTTCTTTCAGATGCCCCATAGTGTGTATACCCTTACTCTGATTTCTTTCAGATGCCCCATAGTGTGTATACCCTTACTAAGATTTCTATCTGATGCCCCATAGTGTGTATACCTTTACTCAGATTTCTTTCAGATCCCTCAACACATGTATACCTTTATTCTGATTTCTTTCATCTCTCTCACTGCATATATACCCTTACTCAGATTTTTTTCAGATCCCTCAGAACATGTTTACCCTGCTTTAGATTGCTCAGTCTGCAGTTGTGTGAAAACAAGCTTTTCTTGGCCACTTTTTTCGCTTTAACATTGCAGGATCAGGTCACTCTCTGGTCAAACTGAAGATATCTAATAAAGACTCCTTAGAACTCACAGTGCCACCCGATAATCCCAACCCTAATATAGCTCCATTCTCTCTTTTCTTTTCACTTATGCTGTTCGTTAGAACTTACACCCAGTTATGCTACAGTGTCTACTTCCTGAAAGACAGCTCATCCTGTCACTTCTTTCACGAAGACGCGTGACTCCAGATTAGGAATGTCTTATTAACTGTGCAGGAGAGGGACGAGTTCACACTTTTAAAGCAGAGTCTATGGAAATTCTTTGCGTGCACCGGTAGCTAATTAAAATAAATGCTCTTCATTTAAAGCCAATTAAAAAAAGAAGACGACGACGCTGCAATAATTACAGCAGTGCATATGGAGCGTGAGATGTCCCGGGGTTACAGCTTCAATCTGGGCTGTATCAGGTACCGCTCTGTGCTCACTGAACCCAAACATGATTCTGCTCTTTTAATTAAAGAGAGATAGTGAGAGAGTGAAAGAGGGAGATTCATTCTTTTAAAATGTGCAGTAATCGTCTCTCTGACTGCACCAAGAAGCCTGGAAAACTCGTATTTCATATACAAGCTGGTTAAATGGAATATAACCTCTTCAAATTCTCTCGTTCACTTTTTTCTCTCGAGATTTTTTGGGATATGTAGTGGGGGGAATTTTTTAACCAATCGAATTTCTTGTTACAGTGGCGGACAGTAGAGGGCGCTGGTGTGCTTGTCCATATTGGTGGGTGAACAACAATATAAGTTAGCATGGTTGAAATCTCCCCAGAAAAACTCCAATGAGGGTTACAGATGTGAGTCATGTGAGTGTAGAACAAAAGTAAACGCTGCCATTCTGTTAACAGTAGCATGCTAACAGTAGCATGTCCTAAGCTGGCTTGTGAGTTTTTTTGACTATTGTTTTCCAGGGAATTCCTGGTTGTGAAATGTGTTCCACCAGCAGTGAATTGAAACTGGAAGTGTTTGGAAGAAGACCGTGACCTGTGTTTTTTGCTGGAACACAGCTCAGCTGCATGCTTGTGGAGTGTTAACATGTAGCGCATACTAAAGAAATGCTGTGATAGACCCACACCAGACAAGGTAGCTGTGGAAGCACCCTGAGAAACTTCTCTAACCGAGTTGCCCTGTCTTTAATTCCCTTGGAAAACTCCAACTAGGCATGTAGATGTGAGACCACTAGCTAGCTTGTTTTTACTATTGTTTCCAAATCTATATTATTATTATTATTATTATAATCACTATTATTATTATTCATTTTATTTAAGTTCTGGAATTTAAGCTTTATTTCTAATTTTAATGAACTCCCCCTAAGCAAGTGGATAGCAGACCACTGTTTTGCTGCTAACGGTAACACTGGTGGTCCACTGACTCTTTGTGCATTGATTTTTGTGCAGCCCATCGGGCCGAATTTCAGCTTCTCAGGCGATGTTGGCTGTGCAGTGTGAAAGGGGAAGCAATGTCCGATTAACTGCCTGATCTAGCTCCAATTAAGCAGTCAGATGATGGTTGCTTGTCTTATAGTTTGAGCAGAGCTGACATTTACAAGTCCTGGCTTCTTTATCGAAACATAAGCCCCATTGTTTTGAATGGGACGGCTTTATTGGTGATTGAATTTAGACAGAGCTGAGCTTTCTGTATGGGCTGTGTTTTATGTACAGTGAGAGCACCCATGTCGTGGCATGTGAGTTGAATGGAGCATGCTCGTACAGTGTTAGTACATACTTTTCTCCACACACAGTGGGCGATTCAAATGTGCAGTGTGAGCTATGAGCCAAAATTTCATAGGATCGCACACTGCAGGCCTGGCTTTAGTTTTAAAATCTGTTTGCTGAGATTAAAAACATGTTAGATCTTGTTCTCAGGATAGCAATCTGTGTGGTCCGAGGGTGGACCAGTAGTGTTACACAGTCAGCAGGGTGCCTACACAATCAAGCCATATATGCTGGCTCTCCGACAGTTTTAAAGATATATCCAGTGTTCAACCGCCAGAATGTTTGGTGTGATATTAAAGCACTGCTGGTGTATTGCTATGCCCAGTTCAGCTCTGAGGGTTTATGTTAATGAGCTGATTGGTTGGATCAGGTGTGTTGGGAGCAGTGCAGAGCGTTTGGTCTCCAGTGAATTCCAGTGAATTCCTGGTCATGGAATGTGTCCAACCAGCAGTGAATTGAACCTGGGGCTGTTTGGAAGTGGACCAGGGACTGTGGTTTATGCCGGAACATGGCTCAGCTGTATGTGTGTTCATATACAGAGCAATCTAAAGGAAAGGTGTGCTAGACCCACACCAGATAGGGTAGCTGTGAAGGCACCCTGAGAAACTTCTCCAACCTTTTTTCCATGAATGTTTTTATGACTTTTAGTGACATCAGCCCTGCTTTACCTTGAGTATAGGCCTGCTGACCACTGAAGGGCTCAAAATGTGAAGCCCACATGTTGAGAAACCCTGCGTTAAAATTCCCAGAGATTTGCAAGAAAACAAGCTGAGGGTATGGTCCCTTTGGGAGTCAGCAATGCCGAAGATAATTAGACAAAGAAGCTTCTGGAGACAATGAGTGAATCCTGTTCATCCATAGCCGTGACTTTCCCTTGGCCTTACATACTGAGGTTTGGGAGCATTTGGGGACATCAAGCTGTTGTAAGGCTCCCTCTTCAGATACACCATAGGCACCATAGGCACTGTATGACATTCTGTTATGTGGAAACATGAATATTAAGCATGTGACTTCAGGAAAAACTGTGGTGGTGATCTTGAAGCCTGAATGCTGTCCATATTTTTGCCCATGTTTATGGACAACACTATGTCAGGAACAACATCATCAAGTTTATTAGATATTACTGAACACCTCCACATGGTTTAAGGTGAGTAATTAGTTGCACAAGCCGTTAGGTTCATGCTAATTGCGTGAGTAGAGGTTTCATCCCTTTTGAACTACATTAGTCTTGTTCATCAGTGCCAAATCTAAGACAGTAAATTTCAGACTCCAAACATGGCTTTCCAGATAAAATGTAAAATGGGGAAAATGGGGAAAAGTGTGTAAATCAGATTACCCACAAAACTATCGCTTTAATTGGACAAAGAAGCTTCTGGAAACAATGAGAAAATCCTGTTTGAGAAAATCCTGTAGCCGTGTCTTCCCCTCTGCGACTCAGGGGGCGTTCAGGGACACCAGGCTGTTATAAAAGGAGGAGCAGGAGGAAATTCCACAGTGCTCTCCCACCTGCCCTTCAAATCCAGAGCTAAAACCAACGCTCTCGAGATTTGCTCTCAGCCAGGGCATGCAATCAGTTTCAGCAGCCTTCTGTCAATCACAGTAAGCAGGTACCCTGGCTGACATGTCCATTTTGATGGTCCATTTGGATGATTTCCCAGTTATCCCAAATGTAGTCAATCAGTCAAAAATTACTTTCTGGACTAAAGTATGTGGACATGAGCCTCATTCCAAATCTGTTCATATGAAGCTGTCCTTCTTCTCAGAAGCCTCCAATCTTCTGGATTGACCTTCCACAAGATTCCACAGGAGTCCATAGGGAATTTGTGTCCATTCATTTGTGAGGTCAGGCACTGATGTTAGACGAGAAGACCTGGATCACAACCGACATTCCAGTTCATCCCCAGGTGCTCCATGAGGTTGAGGTCAGGGCTTTGTGCAGGCCACTGGAATTCATCCACACCAAACACCTCTATCCATGTCTCTATAAAGCTGGTTTTGTGCACAGGAACACAGTCATGCTGAAACAGCAAAGTGTTCACTGAGGGTACCACATCAGAAAACCAAGTACATGCAGATGTATAGTGGAGAAGGAGGTCAACCATAATAGTCAGGGCCTTGGATATCAAGATCAGGCGCTTGAACATGCAGGACCATTTAGTGTAGGAAAATGTGAACAAGAATCTACTCAATGTCCTCGTTAGTAAGTGTTTCCAGCATTAAAAGTATAATAAGGATGTTCTCATGATCTAAATCAATTTATTAGGTGGAAGCATAGAATGAAATAAAAGAGGTCCCAGCATTGATCCCTGGAGAACACCATGCAGAACAGTATCTACATGAAATCGGGGATGTTGTAGAGCGACACAATGACATGAGCGGTGATTATTAGGTTGAGTCTGAGCTGAATTAACATTAACATTACACTTACTACTCTGTATGAGCATGCATGGTAGGACTGCTCAATAGGTAGAACAAATAGCTAGAATATCAGTCCTGCAGAACCATTTTTAGTATCCAAATTTTGACAAATGGAGGATTATTATATTAATTATTTAGCACAAGTACACAATGTAGCCTGGTTAAAAAAGGTTAAAAATTATGTAGAATTGTATTCATAGTTCATTGAAAACACGATTGTTTGTATCTGTTAAAATAGGTTCCTGTTGCTTTAAGAGCAGAGATTCCCCGCAAAGCTAGGTTGCAATGTGAGCTGAACATGTGTTTGGTGTCAGCAGGTTAGTAGTACTCTTAACTCATTGGTTGAACAGCTGTAACTGACCAATAGTGGCAATCTAGGGGTGGGACTTGGAGAGGAGCCTGAGCGGGGAAGGCGAAAAGACATTTTGGAGGAGTTCTGGAGAGATTGCAGCAGCATGGCTAAAATGCTAAATAAACTGAGTTAGTGTTCAGTAAATAACTGACCGTTGACTAACTTGAGGTTGGAAAACCCCAGTGACTGTTTGTGCTCAACCAGGTGAGTTAGCGGTAGCGGTTAGCTTCATGGAGCACTGGAGTTCTGCTCTCTCGTGCTTCCAGTAGGACATTAACCAGACAGAATTCTGAACTGCTGCTACTGTTCCCGCTTGCTTGCTGCGGGGGGTTGTAAGAGCCTGCTGCTGTGCTAAACATTGCTGAAAACGAGGTAACGTTTGTTTATTGGGCTCAAGTGTGAAAAGGCCATTTTCTGTTTTTAAGGCCCCACCGCGCACAAGCAACTTCACAGGCCTGCAACAGGTGGGGGAAAAGGGTGCTGTGTGCATGTGTGTGAGTGTGGGCCCACATTTGCTTTAAAACAGAGGTTGAAGTCACAGAGTTTACATTGGTAATATTGCACTATAGAGTTTACACGGGTAATGGTGAGCTACTGAGTTGACTGGTTTATCGCCTGCTGCAATGTACCTTGTTGTTATTGGCTTATTAAGTTATTTCCTGAACATTAGGTTTTCATTCTGGAGCTGCCAAAATGGGTTGTTTCTTGGTATTATTGTGAGTGTAAGTGACTACTGAAAATCAGAGCTCTTAGTATTAAACCATAGTTCTGTGTTAAGTATCATATCCTACTAGATTTGGTCTGATTTGGGCTTACTTGGTTCAATTGCAAGGGTTAAAGTTAAGTGTAACTCTAATGCTACCAAGTCTATACTCTGTCCTAACTGCAAACTTTTTTTACTTTTCCATAGATTTAAGTTTGGGCTTTGCAGTGTGTATGTAAAATCGATAATTATAGAGAACCCAGAGCCCCTCGGCTTAGTAACCCCTAACCCAAACATAGGAAAGGGATAAGGGGGCGCTACAACAAGAAAAAGGAAAATTGGGATAAATCCACCACAAAGAAGAGACAACATGAACACTTTAAATAAGGTCAGGACAGACACTGAGGCAATGGCAGAACACCTGACACCCCACCGTAGGTTCTGGGGAAGCAAGAAGTGGGTGGGTTGAATTGGCTACAATTTGAAACTCCAACACTAAACGAGTTTGTTTAAAGGACGAGACCACTAAGCGAACCGCATCAGGAGGCCTAGTACAAACAGGAGTACAAGGGAGTAGGGTCAGCCATACATTTCAGGGCCTCGAACTTCAAGACCAGGAGTCTGAATTGAAGGCATAAATAAACTGATACAGTTCTGGGCTGATATGAGCAGTTTCTGATGAGTAACAGAGCAGCAGACCTTTGAACGTGAAACTGTTGTGAGGTGTTTTTGCTGTGATACCAATTAAAGGGAATTACAGTCATCCAAGCATGATGTTATGAAGGTATGGATCACTGTTTCAGTCTCTTCCATGCCCGGTACAGGGTAGAGGTGGGCGATATTGCAGAGATGGAAAAAACAGAGCATTTCATCAAGTGCTCTCATGTGAGAGGGCACGTTTACACCAAGGTACACCAAGGTTACACACAACAGAAGAACGATTTGTGTTGATGGATAAACCAATTGTGACGTGAGTTGAGCTCAATCAAGGCGAGGTTTATTTAACAGATTTGTAGTGAGACAGCAGTAGCAAGAGCAAAGCAGACATAACAAAGGTGCAAAAACACCAGTAAGCAGGCAAGAGTCTCAACCAAGCCAACGATCAGTCCAGGCAGAGGCACCAAAGGGAATGAACAAGAGGAGTAAACCAGAGAACCAGAACTAAGTCAAAGCCAGAGTAACAAACAGAGAAAACGCTCAGTACACACAGAGTAGCAATACTTCGCATTGAGCCAGTCTGAGAGGAGTATTTATACAAACAGACTAGATTAACAACAGGTGTGTGTGATCAATACACAGGATGACATGGACCTGGAAAACAGAACGGGATTGGGAGGACATGTGACAGTGATGAACAGATCGGAAATGAGAGGAGAACCAGCAGGCATGACATGATGTTTCCACTAATATAGGTGATGATTGACACTGGAGTCCTTAAATGACCTTGACATTCAGGAAAAACTGGCGGATGGATGAAAGTATTCTCTTTGAGAGCTGTAGTCCCCACCAGCGATCAGTTCCTATAATCCTCCATCCTGTATATGTGATGTTATTGAATAAACATTACTGCACATAATTCCAAACATTTATACAGTAAAGAACCAGCACCTTCAGCTCAGCCCACCTACATAATTAGCTCTGGTGGCACTCCCTTAGTGGCGGCAGGCAGGCCCGGTGTCTGACGTGTCATTACCTGAGGCGCGGGAGGCAGGCCGGACTCCGCCAAGCTTTCAGAAAGACAAGTGGGGACAGAGATAGTGCAGCAGTGTCAGCAGGGGGACAAACCTGCTGTCACCTGAATGAGCTGTACACTCCAACAACTCTCTCTCTCTTGTGTGCGCTCTCGCTCTCTCACTCCCCCTCCCCCTCCCTCTCCCCCTCCCTCTCTCCCTCTCTCTCTCTCTCTCTCTCTTCATCTCACCTGAAAGGCCCCAGTTCTGCACTCCTCTGATACCGCATTTCTCCCTGAGGTCCAGTTTGTGTGGACTGATGCATAAAGAACAATGGAAATTCATTCTGATTTTCCAACCTCTGTTTATCTCTCGGTATTAAACAGGCTTAGGTGAAGCTGATGTAAATGAGCTTTGTTCTGATTGGCTGTCCTGCAATGTGCCTCGTTTAAAAATGCTCCGATGTCTGGATCATTTGCAATGATCTATTTGCTTCCTGTACATTAGTGTTTAAGCACTTTGCCGAATGTTCCATACAGATGCAGACACTTCAGCTGACTTCAACTGGACTGTGCGGGGCTACCACTGTAGGCTGAATGGGTGTGACTAACCAGCTGTAGGCTAAATGAGTGAAGCTAATCTGCTATAAAATTAATGGGTGGGGCTGATCCGTTTTGCGACTGAATGGGTGGGGCTAAACTGCTATAGAAAACAGGTGGGACTAGATGGGTGGAGTTAAACTGCTGCTTTATTATCCGGAAAATGTAATTAAAAAAAAGTGCAAAATAATAATATTTTAGTAAAGTGCATTTATGTTTAACTTATATTAATTTGTGCAATTTTGATTACATATTCCTGGTTCAGGAAAACCATCTGCAGTAATGCACCAATCAAAAACCTAGAATAATTAAAAATCACTTTATATTAATAAAAATATTTATATTTAATTTACCTTATAATTTTTGTCCAGTTTCTTCATATTTATGTACCTGGTATCTTGCTCCCCCCAGGTCTAATAATATTTACGTGAGTTGCTGCAGGTAATTTCACGGCTCCTGGTTACTGGCACCCTCTCAGGGTGGTCTTCATTATACGTGTCTCTTCAGGTTCTCCATTTCCTCACTCTTATACCTCCATCCTCTCTGTGAGATGAGATGAGAGGGTGTTCGTCCTTCAGTGGAGGTGTGAAAACACCGCCCAGCTCCAGAGGGACCCCCGCTGCACCGTTGCTGAAACACACTCCATCCTTCCCCTTCCTCCCTCAGGAGGTCTGGCGACAGATGAGGCTTGAGAGAGAAGCCTGCTACCTGTACAGAGTGATTAAAGACGTGAAGACAGTCAGACTCCTTTACGGTCCTACCACAGGAGCTCCTTGGCACGCAAAGCCTGAACACGCACAATTTCTAACTGAGGATAAATCACTGCACCCTATACAAAAAACGTATGTATTACCGTCACATACAGAGACTCCTAAACAAGGTCTGGCTCAGCTTTTAGGCCTTAGGCATTACGACAGTAGTGGACAGTTCACCCACATCACCCACACGTCCTTCACATCCTTCTGTATTATATCAGTGAACGGATTCCACTGCTTGGTGACCCGAAGTTAAACCCACACTTCAAAATGTTCACACCTGAGACAAAAGGGGTTGCCAAACCCTCCAAACATACACAGCACAGATTACAATAATGTGTTTTTATTTTAGTGCACAAATTCTATTCTATTCTATTCTATTCTATTCTATTATTTAGTTTCCCATATAGGAAATATGAACTGTAATAAAAGAAAACACTTTATTGATCCTGAAGGAAACTGCAGAATATAAATCAAACAGTAAACATTGTTATATTATTAAATATAATATATCATTGTTTTATTAATAAAACAAAAACTATATTAAAAAAGTGTTTTTAATAAAATCATATGTTAATAAAGCAATATAAAGTGTGCCTTAACTTTTGCACAACCTATCTTCTCCAGTGACTAAACAATATAAGAATTTAGATTTTAATCCCACAGTGGAGAAATTTAGTCTCTGCATTTAACCCATCCGTGAAGTGAAACACCCACAAACACACTCACTAGTGAACACACACACTAGGGGGCAGTGAGCACACTTACCCAGAGTGGTGGGCAGCCCTATCCACAGCGCCCGGGGAGCATTTGGGGGTTAGGTGCCTTGCCCAAGTCATTGTCAGTTCAGGGTTTTGAACCGGCGTCCCTTCGGTCACAAGGCTGGTTCCCTAACCTCCAGCCCACGACTGCCAAGATGTCTTTAGTATTACGAATTGTTTAGCATCTACTATGAATTATTTAGCATACACTATGAATTATTCAGTATCCACTATTAATTATTCAGCATCTACTATGAATTATTCACCACCCACTATGAATTATTCAGTATCTACTATGAATTGTTCAGCATACACTATGAGCTTTTCACCACCCACTATGAATTATTCAGTATCTACTATGAATTATTCACCACCCACTATGAATTATTCAGTAGTTCCAGTAATTTATCTGGCGTCTGTGATGAATGATTTAGATCTCCTGATAGGTGCAGGAGTTTTAGGGACTGCAGCAGGAGAATCAGCTGCTCTCCTGAGGTTTAATGATTGGGCGGAGAAGCCTGACGATGATGGATCCCTCTGTTAGTCTAGGTTGAAAAGCACAGAGCTTATAATTCCTATCAGCACTGCTGCGCTAGTTCAGCCTCCCCTCGTCCTCTTTGTTGGCATTAGTGCTGTAATTTCAGCTGACATGCATCACTAAGTAGCTTTCACTTAAAACGTGGCCCTGTGAATGAGTGGAACTCCCGCTCGCTGTAACGTCTTACTGGCTGCAGGAATTGAATTTGGTTTTGGCACGTTTTGGAAGTTCACAGACGACTCAAACACATACGAGACAGGTGATGTAAAATAACACACTGAGAGCCAGGCTCCTTCTACACTGACCAGGCTTCTTCTACTTACTTACACCAACCTGATGTGGACTAAAAGTTCGGAATCTGACTCTCCATACATCTACCGTAGTATCTACTATGAATTGTTCAGTATCTACTATAAAACGACAGGGCTATATCCTCTACGTACTCACACCAACATGATGTAGTTTGAGAGTTCGGAGTCTGACCTTCCGTACAGTTTGTCCAGTTGTTTCAGGGAGCTATGAATAATCCAACGCGGTGTAAAAATTGACTTTTAAAGGCCTTAACTGCGACGGAGCTCAGAGGGTTAAAAGTGAGAAACTAAGCGGAGAAATAGTGGCACAGTGCAACAACAAAATGCATCCAGGCATAGTTCCTGTTCTTCTCCATCTACTGAGAAAACAGGGCATGACATTTAAAGCCACATTCAGTTTTCCTCAAATCCCGCCTTTGAGTTACCCTCACTTCCACGATAACTCACAGGAACTCTGACCGCGTCTCGACTCGACACAAATGAATTGCTTTTGTGGCAGCTGAAAAACAGGGCTGGTAATCCTCTTCACCCCGCAGCCCGCAACCCCGGAGGGTTTATTTCTCTCTCAGCGTGCGGAATGAGTTGATTCCATCTTCTGCATTAGGCTTGGTGCTAAACAGGGCCGAAGAAAAGCAGAGGAGAGGAGGAGAAGAACAGCAGTGAAATGGGCTTGTTATCCCGAGGTGTTATGAAAACGACTTGAGAAAATTCTGTGGTTTAGCCGTCAGTGCGTATGGAGGCGGACAGCTGAAAGCGTTCCCACCTGCACCGTGCAGGGGAAGGACTATTTGCCCCTGTCAGAATCTATTTAATACTGATGAGGTTTGAGCGCGGCGCCAGTTTGGCAGAAACATTATTATTATTGTCAAGTCTGGCTAACACATGAAGCGATTTGCCCTGGGCAGAGACGTCTCCTGACGTCAAACTCCAAACAATGTTCTAGAACGTGAGACACTGACCACATGCATATTCTACTCATGAGTTATCACAGAAATAAAGTGCACAGGTTGACTGCAGGACTAAAAGTTGCATATAATATCTTAATTTACTTCATAATATATAATATAATTGTTTAATTTACTTAATGATCTAGCTTGAATTGATCTATTCAGGCTCCGCCCACAAATGCGCATTGTAATTGACCCTAAACCTATGATCTGGTTCTTGAATGAAACAAGCTGTTTATCCGTTGTTGGTGAATTCCTCTGCTCTGATTGGCTGGTTTACAGCGAGACTCCGTGCATGATGATCACACAGAATCACCATGTGGAAATAGACTAAATAAAATGAGCCTCTGTGTAAATAAGCTCCGCCCTCATACTACTTAGTTAGCTATGCTAAATACCTGCAGCTAATGCTAGAAGCTAACATTACCTATACTAGCTACTGGCTTTCCATCTGAACATCAACACACAGTAGATTCAAGTTGATCCTCACTATGGATCTCTCAGTTTAAGATCTGCTTTAACCGGCAAACACAGATACAATCACACAGCATGGCTGCTACTTACAGGCTGCTGTTGAGGTTGGGATGCTAGTAAAGGTGGAGCCGCTCCTCTCTTCAGTCTCTTCAGGGTCAAATGTTGAGGGGAGTTACTCGTTATTGTCCAGGAGTTTGGGAAACTGTCCGGAGTGGAATGTGCAGACTGCAGGATTTAAGCTGTTCCGGGATCCTGTTAAAGATGTGGGAGCTTCTGAAGTTTCTGTTCTCCAGCTTGTTTTGTGAATTTTCTGTCCCAACTTAAATGGTGCTGCAGCTGCATCCTGGTGCCTGTATAAGATGCAGCATTTAACGGGGAATGGAACTTTTGATTAGGACACCAGTAAATTGGAAGCAACTTCAGCTTGGTTTAAAGATGAACATCAACGATGTACTACTGACAGTTGGGTTCCTTGGGAGGGGAATGAAAAGTGCCGGCGTCCCCTTCCCAGCCTGGAACGCTGGATATATCTGTTGTGGTTGTATGTAAATATTAATGAGTCTGTTCTGTAACAGGATTTAGGATAATAGGTTTGCAGGCAAAAAAGACAGGCTGGAGTTTACTGCTGAAACCCGGGATCGAACCAGGGACCTTTAAATCTTTAGCTCTCCTAACTGAGTTAATTTAGCTGCACCTGCTGCACCTGCTCCATCTTTGCCTGAATTTGTGCTGTGTAGACCATGGCCAGCAAGCACAAGACAGGAGTGTTCCTGACCAGAGACTACAGGCCACTGGCTGCCGTGCAGGGGACTCTAATGGTAGCGTGCTTGCTTAGTGTGCGAGCAGTAGCGGGATCAATGCCTGTGTTCTTCAGGGTGGGCTTTTCTTTAGTGTCTCTTTTTTGTGTGCGTGTCATTTTAGAATCTGCACATTTTCCTGTCCTCTTTTGGAGGTGCAGAATTTGCATTTGAAGGAGGAATGACAGTGTTTGAGGTTCACGGTATGTGCGTTCTGTGTACCGTACTATATATAATTAATAGGTCATCGGTATGAGCATACAGGACGACTGTGAAGAACGACCAGACCATCTTTTTTACCTCCTGATCTGTTTTCCTGAAATTAAGTTCTGATTTCCACTCTCGTATTCCTCCTGGCATAAACTCAAGTCACGGTTTCAATTTCACACTCTCTTTCATGCCAGCTTGAATCGTGCAGGGAAAAAAAGAGAAAGCTCAAGGAGGATTAAACTATTGATCAAGGAGTTCCAAAAAATACCACTTCGCAAAGCTCCCTGGAATACCTGCTCACTGGAACTTTCAGGGAAGATTATCTCCGACCTTAGATGACCAAACTGGAGCGTACTGAGCTCCACAAACCACTTCACCGAATACAGTCTACTTACCGAGGTCAGGAAATGACCGCATACAACACTACAACTCATTTCTACACAGATGTAGTGTAAACAGACTGGCCAGTATATCAGAAACCCTGGCTCTGTAGCGCCCCTTTTCTGTAAAGGTAGAGAATGTCACCTTCTTAGTGCTGTGGAACGCAGCATTGTTTCTAAATGTTTTTCAGTCTTTAATGTCACATCACAGCCTGCAAATGTGAAGTTGAGAAAACAGATGATATTTCGGAAGACTGAATGAAAGGATAGGAAAAAGAAATCACTGAATGAACCAGATCCTGATTTACCATGTCCAAGTAACAGGTAGATTGGCACAATGAAGCCATCTATCCACAAACACAGATTAGAATGATGATGGTATCTTTGCTGGGCAAGGCTGTATTACTACAGTAATTAATTGAATTTAATTAGTTGAAAACAGCTTTAGAACAGAAAGCATTCCTGACATTCACTGGCCCAAAATTCTCCGATCTCAGACCCCAATCTCGAGATAATAATCTCACTCAGCTTCATTCTTATCTGATAAGGTGAATCAGTTCAGATCAGCTTTAGATTCAGACGAGGTAAAAGAGCAGAAATTCTCATAATACAAGTCAGTTTAAAAAGCAGCTGTGTTCCCAATAAAGTAACCAGGTACTGTAAGCAGAAGGTAGGTGTTTTTAATAAAGTGGCCAGTAAGTGAAAGCACAAGGTAGATGTTTCTGATAAAGTGGCCAGTTAGTGGAAACACATCATAGGTGTTTAATAAATTGATAAATTTGATAAATTGGAAGTACATTGCAAGATGTTTCCAGTAAATTGGCCAGATAGTGTAGGAAAAAGATAGGTGTTTCCAATAAATTGGCCAGTAAGTGGAAGAGAGTGTATGTTCATGGCTGGTCAGTCACAGGGATGTAAATATGTGAGATCGATACCTCTTCAGGCAGGTCACAGTGCGATAAGCCTTCAACGGTGAAGCCACAAAGACCATCTGCTTGCAGCTCATCCAAGAGGAGCAAATCTCTCAGCAGGAGAAAAAAGTGAAGCAGAGAGAGAAAAAGAGAGAGCAAGAGAGAGAGAGAATCTCACCAAACCACAGTGAGTGGGTGTCTGGCTTTGAGAAGCCTTTTTGGTAGCACCTGTTAAAGCCCACACTTCTCCTCCATTCTGCACCAGCCTCTCGCTAATGAAGGCTGACGAGAAGCTGAGCTACAGGCTGAATGTGTAAAACGTGACTAATGTGCCTGTAGAGCCGTTATTATTCTGTCTGTGCTTATAACGCGCACAATTATCCTGATTCACGTGTACCATTTACAGCAGTGCTTCACTATACATACATGTTCATCACCGTTACACTCTGTTCTATACCCATATCTATACTGACTAACTGCAATTACAACCACATTATAACCACAAGTCCCTCCTACATTCACCTACAACAGTCAACTCATTCACAGACCACAAGCGGCTAGTCTACAGCTCCTGACTGCTGGAGTCCAGAGCTAAGAGCCTTCCTGTATGAAAGGGAAGGTTCAGCTGCGGTTCGGACACTGTTGGAGCTGCAACATGCCCAGATTTCCGGATTGCAAACAGTTAATGGGGGTAATAAAGCAGTGTTCACTGCCATTGTGCACAAGAGGACACGTTTTACATTTTATGCATACTCATGTTTGAGTATGTAGTGCACCCAGGCGCACTCAAGTTTTGAGAAACCAAAATTTCACTGCACACTTAGAACCGGACAAGGCAGGAGCTGGAACATGTCTGGAGCATGGATCTGGTGTTGGCTATGGTGGTCGTAGACCGAGAAATGGAGGAATTTAACCCAAATCTGTTCAAACAGCCTCAATAAATACATATTGTATAGGAGGCCAGTGGCATGGACCACCCCTTACATATATTTTACTTAATTATGTGTTTATTTGTTGGCGCTCCTCGCAGCCTTTAGAGTCCAGCTCAGTATGACCTGCATTCTCACAACACTGGTTCCTCACTTCCTGTTGTCATAGGGTGTACTAGCCTGCAGAATTCATGCTATTAAATAGTCGATTTCAGATAATTTCATATTGAAATCACAATTTAAGAGTGAAATTTTCAAATCACAAGAGCTGCAATTTTTTATTACAGCGGACACTATCAACAATAACAATATTAATAATGAATTAATAATAATAATAATAATGCTTTTAAAATGTATTTATTTAAAATTACATTTTTATTTACAGATACATTGATTTATAAATCCGATTAGGAAAAATGTGAAACTAGTAACGCAGAGCTTGTGAAGCACCTGTAGATGAGATTAAACTGGCTTTGTCTGAACTCCAGTTTCAGCTTCCCACTTTGACAAACCTGTCTCTGTCTTCCTGTGGAGTCCCCCAGCATTGTCCCCATCATGACGGTCATGACGGTTCACCAGGCCCTGTTTTTCACGCTGTCTGCTCTTGAGTTCATGGCAGTATCATTTTACACCAGACCACCAGTTGCTGCTGATCCTTTTCCTCCTCTGACACCAATGTAGTGAGTTTCCGACAACCTACTAGCTTAAACCAAGTTGCTGAGTGCGTGCAGAGTCCTGGCAAGCACAAAACCATGGAGGGCCTGTTCCTTAACAGCGAGTGTCCCTGTCATCCTCTGGGTCACTCTTTGCCACCGATGCTCCTCTGGCGTATTGTGGGATTCCTTATAGTGGTGCCAACAAATGCAACACTTGGCCTGGCCCTTACACTCACACCACCTCATCACAGCTTAAGACATGAGGTGGAGTGATGGTTTAGGTATGCTATTAGCATCACGCTATTTTGTGTATTCCTTAGCTGCATTAGTCTGGTAGCTCCAGGGTTAAACCGCTTGGCTGTTCAACACTATCTGCGACAGTGGTGGTTGGGGGGCGG
Source organism: Prochilodus magdalenae (assembly GCA_024036415.1). Lineage (NCBI taxonomy): Eukaryota > Metazoa > Chordata > Actinopteri > Characiformes > Prochilodontidae > Prochilodus > Prochilodus magdalenae. The sequence goes on from JAMWET010003116.1 coordinate 199,485, forward strand.
GGACTGTGAATATGATGTCTTTGGTGAACTATGGCTTTCAAGGCAGCTGTAAATTGTACTTGGGTTTGTGAATTCAGTTAGCCAAGCGTTTATCTCGCTGATGGCCTTTTATCAGCCTGCCGTTTGTGCCAGGTAGCTGCCGTTTCCCAGCGTTCCTCTGTCCAGCTCGGTTTGATCCATGGCTGCTGCTGCCCGGCTGTGACACTGTGTCCTCAGCAGTAATTTCAGAGCCTCTCTGGGGACGTATTACGCTGATATAATTACCAGCCTGTAGACGAACACCACTGTTCTTGCCCATGTGGAGCATTCATCACGGCTGCTTCTGCCCGTGGCTTTCTGCGGCCGAGAGAAGCGTGGAGGGTGGGTAATGGGATTGCATGCCTAACAGAGACTGGCTTCATAATTCCTCTTCCTGCTGCATCCAGCCACTTTTATTCAGCCTCGCTGCCTTTATTTAGCTCCAGAGCTAGGAAGAGTGACGTCCATTTGGCACAGATAAGGGTTTTGTTGGTGTACCTATTTCTGGTTTGGCAGACAGAGACGTTGTGACTATACCACTGTATAAATGCAAGGTCACTTAAGGTTATGAGGCTGGCAGAATAGGACAGGCACTTCTGCTTATCTGGACTTCATATGAGCCACTGTGACTAGAGCCTTTAGTTTGTGGGCATGGTTCAAAGCACCTGTACAGCGGGAATAAGTTCCAGTAGTGCTCAGATGGGACATTCTAGTGGCCAGTGAGTAGTACAAGGAATGGGGTTTCCAATAAAGTGGCCAGTGAGTGGAAGCTATGGGCTTTTCAGTAAAGTGGCCAGTGAGTGGAAGCTATGGGCTTTTCAATAAAGTGGACAGTGAGTGGAAGCTATGGGCTTTTCAATAAAGTGGACAGTGGGTGGAAGCACAAGGTAGGTATTTCTAATATAGTGGCCAAGTTAGTGTAAGCACAAGGTAAGTGTTTCTAATAAAGTGGCCAGTGAGTGTAAACACAAGGTAAGTGTTTCCAATAAAGTGGCCACTGAGTGGAAGCACAAGGTAGGTGTAGGCTGTCCATCCTCATCTTAGTACTCTGTGAGGAAGCCCTTTGTACTCACCATCAGAGATGGAGAGGAGAGAGTAATACAGCCTCTCCAAACCACCACTGGGCTGTGTGGTGCTGTTGTTGCTGGAAGTGACATTTATGATAATGCTAATCTCATACGGTGGCAAATGCTAAAATGGCCAGACAACAAAAGTAAATAAATAAAAAACTGATATCATTCGTCATAATCAGCCCACCATCTGCACAATCAGCCTTTGATTAATAATAAAATGAAGCTGGTTTATTTTGGGAACATTTAGCCTTCACAAAACTGAAGTACCGCTCATAAACAGGAACTCCTGACCAGTTAATAATCTCTAAATACCACATGTCCTGGGGATTAATGCCTGCAGTCCAGACGCTTTTGAGGTGATAATCCTAAATACTGACTACACAATAACTCACAGTATTTAATTCAGCCTGAACGCTTCTATATACAACCATATACAACACATTCTCCATCCATCTGCTGAGCCGCCTCGCAATCCAAAGACCAATATAAGCAAGCACATAGATCTTTGATTGTTTGTGGTTCTATATAGTGCTAAAAAGGTTCTATATGGAACCATATACATCACATTCTGCATCAATCTGTAGAGCCATCCCACAATGCAAAGAACATTCAAGCATGCAAATGGTGTTTTAGATGTTCATGGTTCTATATACCACCAAAAAGGTTCTACTGTATATAGAACCAGCCCTTTCAGCATGCAAAGAACAATTCAAGCATGTTTTTTTTTATAGAACCATATACGACACAATCTTAATCATTCTGTTGAACTGTTTTACCATGCAAAGAACCATTCAATCATTCTTTGGGTTTTCATGGTTCTATATAGAACCTTTGTGAAAAATTTTTGTTAGCACCAGAAATGTTCTATATGGTACCACATACAATACAACACATTCTCTGTCGATCTGTAGAGCCATTTCACCATACAAAGAACCATTCGAGCATGTGAATGGGTGTTCATGGTTCTATTTATAACCTTTGTAAAAATGGTTCTAAATACCGCCAGAACGGTTCTACAAGGAATCACATACATCACATTCTACATCAGTTTGTAGAGTCATTTCATCATGCAAAGAGCCATTCAAGAAAACTTTCCAATGGTTCTTTGGGTGTTTGTGGTTCTATATAAAATTGTTTGTGAAAATGGTTCTATACAGCACCAAAAGGATTCTATATGGAACCATATTCATCACATTCTCCATCAGTTTGTGGAGCCATTTCACAATGCAAATAACCATGTAAGTATGCAAATGGTTCTTTGGGTGTTCATGGTTCTGTACGAGGATCAAATTCTAGTAAAATGTCTCCTTCAAAAACATTAGCGGGGGTCTGGACTGAAGGTTCCAAATCTACCCTTTTCACAGTAAACTGTCTGTGATGTAAGAAGAGGTTCTCTTATGCAGAACTAGGATGGCTAAAAGCTCATCATTCCATAGACGTCAGACGTCAGTATTCCAGTTATAAGCTGATGTTTTTCTCTACTTGTGTGACTGTGTTCCTCTCAGGATAGGTCTGTTTATTTCTCCCTCTTTGTTATTCTCTTACGTGAGCTTACTTCCAGCAACCCCAAGAAAAAATAGCTGTTATTACAATCCAACTTGTTTGCCTTGCAATTATAGCCCATCTGTGAGGCTGTCTGTGGGCTTGTTTTAGTCTGGCTGGGCTGAAAACAGCATTAATTCTGCTCAGTAATGGTTCAGCAGTGAAGACTTTACCGCACCCACCATAAAAGACTATTTCTGTATGTGTAAAGACGAGAACGGCACCACACAAACCCGCAAAGTGGCCGGCATCTCTCCAAACACTACTCTCCACGATTCTAAAGACTCTGAACTTGATCACTAGGAAGGTACAGTATACGGTTCTGGATAATCATTGTTGAAATTTGTACTCAGCAACACAACAAATGCATCCCTCCCTTCAGAGCTCCTTCAGACGTTCCGGCCCCCAGATTCATGGACGCTAAGCCAGCAAACTTACTACTGGTTCTGCTGCTATGCTAATCAGTTTCTATCACAAACATTTGGAACAAATCAGTACTGAGCGATGGGTTCTGTGAAACAGCAAGAATAAATTTTTCCATCTCACCCTAAATGGAGCTGTAGGTACATTATGGTATCTCAGCTGCTTGTTCGAATCCTTCCATTCCGTGATGCAGCAGATGCATTTTGACATCTAAGACTCTTGTTTCCCTGTGTTCAGGAGCCTCAGCTCCTTAAACTTTTATTTTCTGGCAGACTCTGAATCTGATCACATAGGAAAACTTACATTCGGCCGTGGTGGTGACCGTTTCTGACCAGCGAGAGCAGGTACAGTGGCTGTAGTGGCTGTGTTAGCTATGTGGCTAATGTTAGCAGGCTATGAAAGGTGTCAAATCATTCAAGTAATGTTTGTAAGGACAGCACTGCCGTGCACTGCAGTGAAGGGTTACTTTAAGGTTTTGAGAGACAGGGCTGCAAAAACAGTATCTGGTGAAAAGTCTACCCTGATTCTGATAGGTCAGAGGAATCAGCTAATGCTCAACTCAGGCTCAACACAGGAACTGACTAACATTGTTCATTACTAGGCAGTACATAGCAAATTCATGCAAGAGCCTGGAGATAAACACAGTAGGCAGACAGCCCATTTAACACATCTTCCATCTTGGCAGGAGGGTGAAGGCACTTTTCTAAAACAGATACAATCATTGGCTAAAGCTAATTTCAGTCTGCTACATCCTGAAATCCATTATGCTACACATTTCACTTGGAGTCTGTGACAGGTAAAGTGTCCTGTCTTTCTCATTCTGACCTTCAACAAAAAAACCATCACTCTTATCTGCACAGTTTAGCCACCAGCATGTGTGCATGTGTGTGTGTGTCTGTGGGTGTGGGTGTGCATGTTGGGTAAAAGAAAAAGTGAAGATTTAATATGTGCAATTTATAGAAAGCACCCTTACATATGTGTAGTTTAATGGATTATTGGATTATTACATCATACACTCATCTTCAAATTAACAGATGCCCCAAGAAGGAGGAAGATAAAGGTTACCAGGAACAATAAATGATGACGAGCAGTGATGTCATCCATGAGTCATCCTGTTAGTCCCAGCACAATTAGCATAAGGCTGCAAAGCGTTACCACGGCTGTCCTTAACACCACATCAGTGTCACCAAAGACTGCAATGGTGTCGTTCCACACTTTCATGGAGTAACTCAGAATGGCAGCGTGGCACTTCAGTGACGAGTCTTACTTTTGTCCTGGACAAACTGATTTGTGATATACCTGCTCATCCGCTAATCAGTACTAGTGTGTGTTTTCTATTACAGTAAAGTTTTCGGGCACATTTAAAGCTGAAACAGATCTGTAATAAAGCGTTTGTGGATCCAGTGCCTGGCGGTTGTATTTGTGATGCATTTAGGGATTTATTTGTATGTTTGGAAAATGAACTCATTAATAGAGAATAATCTTGGGCTAGATTCTGGGTCAGCATCCAATAGTTTTTTTTTTAAAGAGGGCATTAGAATATTCCCCTCCTGAGGAACAGACCCAATTACCTCTCAGGTTTCTCATTTCTTCTCATACTAGCGCCAGGCCCCAGAGGATGGGAATGTGCTAACATGGCTGAGACTGATATGTTTTCCGTTCTGACCACTCAGATTTTTATCTGTAACAACTTCTTTTGAAATTCCCACACGTTATTATCTCTGATCACATCTGACTGTGTTTGGAATATATTACATTATATTAAAACATCTTTAGCCGACAGGGAACTGGATCATATTAACAAATCAGACATCATGAAGGAGGCCGACCAACCTGTTTTCTCAATTCTGTTTACCAATTCTGGAATACTGGATATTGGGAATATTGAAATATCACCAATACTATATATATATATATATAAAATAAGTATTTGAACACCCTGCCACTTTGCAAGTTCTCCCACTTAGAAATCATGAAGGGTTCTAAAATTTTCATCTTAGGTGCATGTCCACTCTGAGGGACATAACCTAAAAAAAAAAATTCAAAAATCACAATGTATAATTTTTTAATAATTTATTTGTGTGTTACTGCTGCAAATAAGTATTTGAACACCTGTGAAAATCAGTGTTTTGGTACAGTAGTCTTTGTTTGCAATTACAGAGGTCAAGCGTTTTCCGTAGTTTTTCACCAGGTCTGCACACACTGCAGCAGGGAATTTGGCCCATTCCTCCACACAGATCTTCTCCAGATCAGCCAGGATTCTGGGCTGTCGCTGAGAAACACGGAGTTTGAGCTCCCTCCAAAGATTTTCCATAGGGTTTAGGTCTGGAGACTGACTAGGCCACTCCAGAACCTTGATATGTCTCTTACAGAGCCACTTCTTGGTTATCCTGGCTGTGTGCTTTGGGTCATTGTCATGTTGGAAGACCCAGCCACGACCCATCTTCAATGCTCTAACTGAGGGAAGGAGGTTGTTCCCCAAAATCTCGCAATACATGGCCCCGGTCATCCTCTCCTTAATACAGTCGTCCTGTCCCATGTGCAGAAAAACACCCCCACAGCATGATGCTTCCACCCCCATGCTTCACAGTAGGGATGGTGTTTTTGGGATGGTACTCATCATTCTTCATCCTCCAAACACGGCGAGTGGAATTAAGACCATCTGACCACAGAACTTTCTCCCATGACTCCTCTAGATCATCCAAATGGTCATGGGCAAACTTAAGACGGGCCTGGACGTGTGCTGATTTAAGCAGAGGAACCTTCCGTGCCCTGCATGACTTTAAAATATGCTGTCTTAGTGTATTACCCACAGTAACCTTGGAAACAGTGATGCCAGCTCTCTTCAGGTCATTGACCAGCTCCTCCCGTGTAGTTCTGGGCTGATTCCTCACCTTTCTTAGGATCACTGCAAAGTTGCACCCTGCAAATTTTCCTCACTGCACCTCACCAGCTGAATTTCAGCCATGTATGCATATACATAAGGGTTAAACTCTTCATTACACCAACTTACATCATTTTAAATAAATCATAAGTAATGAATCATGAACTACATGCACTTAAGAGGAACATTTCAGTGATCATTTGAATGCCCAGGGGGTCCAAAAGTCTGAGACCATCAGTGAAAATGCATCTATCTTACATGTATATTTACTCACAGGTGTTCAAATGAACCGTCATTTTGACCTACATGTGTTTAAATGATTAACAATAATCAATTACATTAACTTACATGTGTTTAAGGTTATTATACAGATTTGTATGCATTTAAAAGATTACATTGGCCTAAATGTTTTACACTTCTTTAAATAAACCAATGATGTAATGAGCCATAAAAACACCTGCAACTAAGAGGAGTGTTGCATTGACTTGGTTGATATTGTGTTGCAAGTCAGTGGGATATATTACATGTCATCTACAATTTTATACATCAGTCCGTGTTGAATTCTGGAATACTGGATACTGGGAATATTGGAATATCACCATATTGTATAAGTACTGTAATAATTCTGTAATAACACAAACAGCATCATCACTTAGTATATAAATTGAATATATTTAAACATTGTATTAATATCTGTAAATAACATGTTTATAATGAAGTAGAGGTAAAGGAATGAAGTGGCATTAATAATGAAGGATGCAGTTAGACTTCCATGTTAGATTTGTGGTCTAGCATGCTTCATGGAACCAGTTCCTGATTCCACATTGGTTGTCTTCAGTTCTTCTACACTATCAGACATGCTCATTCACTCGTGCACGTGAGCTGTAATTACAGCCGAACTCATGAGCTAAAGCAATTATCTCACATCTGATATCAGCCACGGCTGATAAAAACACTCTCCAGGGATCTCACGCTGTTCATTCCGATGTTCTCCGGTACTGGTGAGCTTGATGCTTGTAAGATGTGTGAGAGAAAATATCTTGAGCAGTTAAGATAGCTATTAAGGTGGTAATTTGAGGGAGCAGTTCTCAACCTTTTATGCCTCAAGGCCCACATGGTTAGGTCGCTTTGTCCTTCTTTGGGTTTAAAATCAAATTTTTGAGGAATTTTCAACGCAGCTGTGTTTGGATGCCTACACCACCATATGTGATGCATATCACTGAACATTAAATTTCAACAGATTAAGCTAACGTGGGATTCACCGTCATTTTGGAACAGCCACCCCAAAACTGTTCCCACAAAGTTGGGATCATGAAATTGTCCAGAATCTGAAGTACTAAGAGTTCCTCTCACTGGAACAAAGGAGCCAAGTCCAACTGTTCTTGAGCTGATCTGAAGGCTACATGAGTTTTGGGGGTCTGTAGTGATTGACTCTTCAGAAAATTGGCGACCACTATTTGCCATTGTCATTCTACATGGCATACCACTTTGTGGCTAATTTGCTGTTGTTCCCAAATGCTTTCACTTTGTTATAATCCCACTGACAGTGGGATTTTATGACATTTTATGACTGGACTCCTATCATGGTACCACGCTGGAATTTACTGAGCTCCTGAGAGCGACCCATTCTCTCACTAATTTCTGTAGAAGCAGTCTGCATGACTAGGTGCTTGGTTTTATACACCTGTGGCCATGGAAGTGATTGGAACACCTGAATTCAATGATTGGGATGGGTGAGGAAATACTTTTGTCAAGTAGTGTACTCTGCGGTTTGTGTTCATGAGCAGAAGAACTGCATATTTGTAACATACTGAATTGCATTAACATTCAAAAAGAGAATAAAAAGTGCAGAACACATCAAAGGCATGATACTGGAATTCCCCGTTTGGGCTCCTGTCAGGTAAATGTGCAGGCCACACCATTTACCGGAACAGAATGCTCCTCCAACCAGTTCTGGACAACTCAATGGCACAGTGCATTATCCTGCTAGAATTACCCATCATTGTGGGGTACATGAAGTCCATGAAGAGCTGAATATAGTCACCAAGTAGTGAAACATAGTGGCCACTGGTCAATGACGTGTTTAGTCATTCCATGGGTTCATGGGGTCTGCACCACACACACCCACATCGCCCCAAAACTGGTCCACTCCTACCACATCCGGTATCTGAGTTAGCAAACCTCACAAAACCCAGGGCAGCCACTGTGTGTGGTAATTCTTTCTATGATTTACTCCTGGTACACATGTGCCTATGGGAATGTTAAAAGCTCCGATAGTTCACACGGATGTTTTCAAGTTATCCCATAACAACGCTTCATCGTCAGTTTTCATACTGATATCACATGACTTTTGGTATCTCAGTGTGAGTTAGATGGCACACGTAAAAAGATGCAGAGTAAACGGTCAGTGTCTTTAGAGAAACCAGCCTATTGAACAGTCATGTGTGTGAATTCGTTATCATCACATTTATGAATTACAAGACAGTTTTAGTGCCGGCTAGTAATTACTGCTGCTTGTAACAGTCCCAGCTACTTTATCTCCATACAACGGATCCTGCAACGAGCAGGAATTCTGCACTGTGATCTGAATAGGTTTAAAACATGTGCTCATAAACATGGCCATTCATCAGAGCTAATGACCCCCTGGCTGTAAGTAGGATCCCAGTGCTGTGGGGTTTTATTGATTAAGCCTGGTCCACAGCAGCCTGCAAAGATTCTGCTTTTGTTTGCATGGCAGTATCGTGTTTGTATTGGAACCTACTTAATCTTGGTTTTAATCCCATCAGTCACGCTTTAAATTATCAGATCAAAAACCTCTCTAATCTCAGAGTGCACCTCCGCAAGACGTATGGAGGCTCCAGAGTTCCTATTGAGGTGAAGGTATTAATGGGGAGTTTGTGCTGCAGTAACAGCCTCTACTATGCTGACAAGACTTTAGTCAGGTCAGATACTGATTTTGGAACATTGCTGTAAGGATTTGATTGAGCATTATTGGGGTCAGGTACTGATGTTGAACATTGCTGTGAAGATCAGGCTGAGTATTAGTGAGGTCAGGTATTGTGGAACATTGTTGTGAGAGTTTGATTGAACATTTGTAAGGTCATGCACAGAAATTGGAACATTGTTGTGAGTGAGGTACTGATGTGTGCCATGTCTCTTTGCTAGCTGTAGTGATGTACAGACCAATACCCAAATATCAAGATGTCCGATCTGTGGAACCTTCATTTGTTTTCTGGAGGTGGTGGATGCGATTATTAGTTTTGGAACAGCTATACTCTATAGCTACAGTCCTAGGGTTGTCACAATGATTAAACAACAGATTGGGATTTAAGATAAGGAATTAGGATGTGTCTCCAAGAACGAGGAAACAATTTGCTGGTTTAAAATTTGGCACAAATTTGTACAGTTTGACTCTTTATAGTACAATTCATTTAATAAAGCAGGTAAAAATGTATCATATTTATTGCTGTAGTTTTAGGGTGAATTTGGTGAAATTTGACCTGAACAGTGTGTAAGTATTAGGAAAAACAGTAATGCCACTGCTGAAAGTCCATCACACATGTTCTAGATAATGACAAACTGAATAATCCATGAAAAGATATCTTTCATTCTAGCAATGCAATTTTTTGTCCTACAATTTTGATGGAATTCAAATTGACCTCCAGGTCAGAGTAAAAGATGAGTGCCCACATCCAGGCGAATAAATTCCTCTATCCTAGCGACTGCTAGACCACATGACTTAGAAAAACATACAACTATCCTGTTCTAACATGACCCAAAATATAAGGTAAAAACTCAGGGATTAATAATTGATGTCAAATATCTTATGCCATATCTCCGCAAGCTGGCCACACACAGTCCCCATGAACCTGCACTGTGAGGTTGGGTGTCAAATGCATTATACATTAGCGTAAAACCTCATTCTAGTTCCAGAAGTTCCTCATGTATTTTTCAGTCCGAACACTCAGCTAGATTATATATTCCGGGCAGACACGTGTGAAACACATTGTTTAGGGCGAGTACATGCGGTGCTGCTTCTAACAGGCTTTATAAATGCATTCATCCGGCCGAAGGGAACCCTGCCCCACTTTCTGCAGTCTGTGGCCATATTTCTCTGTCTGAACATGTTAGCATGCAGCTAATCACGCTGCTCTGCCGTGTAGCAGGACGCTTGTTGGAGCCATTTCGCACGTGTGGATTTCCCAGGAGGCTTCCGAACTTGTGCAGTTCATTCCCATGAGCCTCTAAATGATCCGACCGCAGTTAAAACACAAAGCTGTTGCTAATTAATCATAGCTAGCTCGCTTTTGAATGATTAATGAAGGTACATTTTCAAGTACCTTTGGCTTAACTGACGTATGTGTGAAGTTTCCACACGTATGTTCGGTAAATATGCTCCTCCTGGCCTCCAGCCGCTTCTCCATCTGCTTTACGTGTTGTTGATTTCTTGGGAGATTTGACTTCATATAAAGAGTAATTTGGTCCCGAATGGAAACCTCAAGGTTAACGGTTCCATGTTATTGTGGGGGTCCAAACATACTTCCTCTAAACGTCCCAGTAGAAGCACATGAGTAGACGCCTAATATGTCTGAAGGTTCCATATTTAGACTTATTCCCTTAAGCTTCTCCTCAGAAAAGGAGAACAAGTCATGGTGACCTTCAAATAGCAAGCGGATGGACTGTATTAGAATGTACTCATCAGCACCTATAACAGACTTTACCCTGAACTCTATAAGCACTGTGCACTGTTTATACATGCAGCACTATGCTAAATGTATTACACAGTTCTTGACTTGCTTTTCAAATGAGTAATAAAATTGTTTCACAATTTCAATAATGTTAAATTCATTTCGTATTTATTCATTGCATCAGTACAGTCAAATTTTTCTAGATATCAATCCAATAATTATTTAATCAATCAATTCCTTTGTAACCTTATGAACCTTAAGCTTATAATAATAATTAAAAAAATAATAACCATCAATATTATAATAATAATAAAAGTATAATCGTTTTTTTATTATTATTGTCATTGTCATTATCATTATCATTATCATGATCGTTATCGCTGTCGTTGTTGTTGTGGTTGTTGTGTGTTGTGGTTTTACTGAAGATTCCTTCAGTACTCAAACAGTAGTGTAAATCTCTACACTAATTACTCTGAATTATACAGAAGCTACAAATAAATATTCTTGAATCATATAGATAAATTTAAAAGACATGATTAAATATGTCCCATGAATTATCAAAAGACCTTTATTATATACACCACTTTAGATTATGTAATAACCTCTTTGAGTTATTCACCATCTACTATGAATTATTCTATAGCAATTTTGAATTATTCACTAATTATTCATATTAATTATTCAGCAACTACTATGTCTTAATCAGTATCCACTATTAATTATTCAGCATCTACCATAATTTAATCAGTATTTACAGTAAAATTATTGTGATTGTTCTAATAAAGTGTTCTTGCTATACCACTATTGGTTCCCCAGAAAGCTTTTTACTAGTCTGAAGTTAGAAGAATTTTTTTAAGTAACTTCTAAAGCTTCTAGGGAGAACTGGTGAAGTGATATGGAACCTTTAGAATGTCTTTCTTCACTATCCAGAAGTGGTTCTTCTATGACATCACTTAAAGAACCTCATGTGGAACCTTCTGTAGTCTAAGGCATTACGTGTGGACCCACATATAGACCTTTTGAGTTGTAGGTGTTAACAGTAATAGCAGTAATAATAATGATGTTCTTCTTGGAGCTAAAGGTTTAGAGGCGAAGCTGTTTTGCAGCGGCGGAGGCCTACAGTTCCCGAAACGAGCAGCAGTTTATCCATAACGGGAGAAATAAAGAGGAGGAATGAGGCTCTTTAGTGTGAAACCGAAGGTGACCCTTGTCTCACAAAGCCGTGTGACAATAGGAAATTAGCCAAGGCCTGATGTGCTCACAACTTCTTCTGCCTCCATTAGTGCCAGTCAGAAAGAATCAGAAAAGGCGTCGCATCAGACGGGCAAACGTGAACTTGAGTGACTCGGGCAGTTCTCCTCACCATCAATCTTCTATTTGAGAACCCAACCATGCTCCACCTGGCAGATTGAATAAACTCAACAATCAGTCAGCTAATAAAGCAATATAGCTCCGGAGAAAATGACCAGCGAGACAATGTGACATTGACGCTGTTGCTCATTATTGCTGTTTTTATTATCAGTGCTATTATTTTGGTCCATCATAATGTGGTATGCCAACTCGAGGCGCTGTCCTGAATGTGTTTCAGGGCCTCGCTGAAGGGCGCGGTGTAAGGACATTTGGGACACAAGTAGGTAGTCGGTATTTCCATTCACCCCAGATGATTTTGATGGATCTGCACAATGTTCCTCTGTGTTCTAAACGTGTAGCCTCACTATGGAATCCACAGTTTAAGATGATCTACTTTAACCGACAAACACGGATACAATCACACAACATGGCTGCTACTTACAGGCTGCTGTTGGAGCTGTGATGCTAATAAAGGTGGAGCTGCTCCTCCCTTTAGTCTCTTCAGAGTCAATCGCTGAGTGAAGCTGCTCCATATCGTCCAGGGGTTTGGGAAATTGCCCTGAGTGAAATGCAGGATTAAAGTTGTATGGGCTCCTGTTAAAGATCTGGGAACTGAAGTTCCTGTTTTCCATCTTGTTTTGGAAATTTTCTGTTTCACCTTAAATTGTGCTTCATTTACATTCTGGTGCCTTTACAAGCGGCAGCATTTAAGGGCGAATGGAACATTGGATAAAGAAGCTGGTGAATAATAAGCAACTTCAGCCTGGTTCAAAGGTAAACATTAACCATACAACACTGACAGTTGGGTTCCTTGGGAAGGGAAAGAAAGGTGCTGACATCCCATTCCAATCCTGGAATTATGGATTTCTACACATATTCAAATATCTTGTGTAGCTCCGTTGTGGTTGTAAGCTAACTTTGGGGGTGTAAATATTAATGAGTCTGTTCTGTAACAGGCCATCATCAGGCTGAAACAATAACACATACCTATCAGAGAGAGAAGAAACATTAAAAGTACCCAAATCAACAATTCCTAAAACAACGAAATGCCCAGGCTCAGTGACCTGGAAGACCATGGAAAGGAGCTAAAGTGGATGTTCGCAGAATTCTGTCTGTGGTGGGGAAAAAGTCCCTTGCAACATCTAATCAAGACAAGGACATTCTGGACGAGGCTGGTGTATCATTGTCAAAGTCTACAGTCAAGAGATGCTCACATGAATGTAAATAAAGAGGTTTCACTTCAAGATCCAAACTACAGGGAATCATCAAGACAGATTAGACTTGTACCAGAATGATGGGAAGAGAAGAATACAGAAGGGGAAAGAAGGGCTCAAGATACAAAGCATACCACATCATCTGTGAAGCATGGTGGTGGTAGTGTTAATGTATGGGCACGTATGCCTGCTAATACAACTGGATCACTAGGGGTTTATTGATGATGTGAGTGTGTGTTCTGAAATGTACAGAGCCCCACTTTCCATACAGATTCAAATAAATGCTGCAAACTTGTGGTATGGTTCTTCTCAGTGCCAACGGATAGTGACCCTAAACATTCCACAAAAGCAACCCAAGAGCTTTTGCAGGCAAAGGAATGACTAAGTCAGTTACCTACCCTCTACCCAGCTGTGCATGCTTTACACTTACTGAAGACCAGACTGCCAACGGATAGTGACCCTAAACATTCCACAAAAGCATCCCAAGAGCTTTTGCAGGCAAAGGAATGACTAAGTCAGTTATCTACCCTCTACCCAGCTGTGCATGCTTTACACTTACTGAAGACCAGACTGAAAGTAAAAAGACCCATAGTGGAAGCTGAAGACAAGTGTAGTCAAGGCCTGGCAAAGTGTCTCGGTGGAAAGAAAAAAAACCTGTCCAGTTCTAGAACAAGATTCTTTGGATAGATGCAATCAAGATTAACTTGTACCAGAATGATGACAAAAGAAGAGTACAGTGAAGTAAGGAAAGCATCAAACATCATCTGTGAAACATGGCGGAGGTAGTATTAACGCATGGGCATGTATTGCTGTCAATAGAACCATATCACTACTGTTTAGTTATGATGTGACTGCTGATGGAAGGAGCAAGGATAGATTCTAAAGTGTACACCACTCCACTTTCTAGACAGATTCAATCAAATGCTGAAAACTAGGAAGACTCTCCACAGTATCAGTGGATAATGACCCTATACCACAATGTCTCTCACCTGACCTCGACCCAACTGGACATGCTTTCTACTCACTAAAGGCAAAATCAAAGAAGGACCCATAAACACACAGAAGCTAAAGCCTGGCAGAGAATCTAAATAAAGAGAACTCAGGACTTCTGTGATATCCATGGGTTCCAGACCTAAAGGTTTTACATCCAATTATTAAAGCTAATCCTTGTATTTATAATTGGGTTGGTTTTGTCCTGTTACCTCTGAGCCTGTAAAATGGAAAGACCATGCAAATAATGGCTTCAGATCCATTGTGTGGGTGTACCAACACAAAATTCCAAAACTGTGTCTCTTCCCACATACTCATGGACCTGACAATGTTTAATATCCAGTCATTCACTGAGGAATATTACTTTATACTGTTGAATTTATGAAGTGTTAAGTGGTGAGACTTTTCTGAACATTTCACAACACACACCAGACATAAACCCATCATATTGTGTGTTTAAGGTGATAGTAACTTCAGGCTTCTGCAGATGGCGCTTCACGAGGCTGATGGGGCTATAAAAACCTGCAGGGTGTGAGTGAAGTGATCCATAGATTGGGAAGAGGTGGTACAGTGCAGTGAATGTCTCAATTCATGTGTGGAAAATGGCTCCAAAGCAGATGTTAATGATTGGCTAAAGGAGTGACTGGATATCAGCAGTGGCTAAAATCCCAGTCTACAGGGAATTCTTCTTGGAATTGTGCCAGGGAAGGCATCCAACAAATCTGGCCCAAATGCACAATTCTTTTAATGGAAGAGTGTCTGAACATTGATGTGGCCTACATTCAGAAACTTGTCCTCTACATGCCAAACCAAATTACAGGTGTTATTGGTGCTCGTGGTAACATGCTATTAGGCACAGTTTAGAGCTAGAGGACTCATGAGTTACCCAACTATTTTGAAATATGTTCCAGGGATTAGTATTATGATGGGTATATATATTTAAATTAAAGTCAATCCTTCCAATCTGTTCTCGTCCCAACACTTTTGGACACTTTTGGAGTGTTGTATACAGAGCAGATGATGAGCTGACAGCTAACAACTTCTGTGAATGTAGGACACTCAGGCGCTAATGTTTATTGCATTTTCAGTTTGCTATCTAGAAGAGAAGCTGGGAATTACTGCTAGAGGCTGTTAGCGAGCCTATTTGAAAATGTTAATTTTAACATCTGTGGTAATTACATCTAATGCACCAAAACACAGCACAGCACACTGGGAGGTATTGAACATTTGGAACAGGGGAAAAAAACCTGGACCTCTTCCGTTCAGCCAAAGCAATTCCAGAAATATGGGTTATATGTTTCCTATATAGACTCTCAATTTCACTCTGCATAATGCTAATGCTAATTGCTCCCCGCTCCATAATTATCTTCAAACCACTCGGAATAATTAGCTTGCGCTATAACATAAACAGGAATGCTTTAGTAAAACACGATTTGGAGTTGATCCCATTAAGATGCGTCGCGTCCCCGTCTGCACACAAATCCTGCCATTTGACCCTATTTACTTCCATTACTGCTAGAACAACTCATCAGCGCTTCGGAGACGGTTTCATTTCACCAAGATGGGATTCAATTAAACGCTGGTGCATTTTAACTAGGAGATGTGGAACTGGTGGACGGGTAGAACTGTATTAGGCCTTGTCGCCGTCTCCCACGACACCCTGCTCTGGGATAATGCTATTTTTTCCTGAACGTGCGCCATTAAAGTGAGATTAAAAGATGCATTCTTAGCAAAAGCCCCGGTTTTGGTGCCCATCTGGCCTAGCCAGTCATTTGAGGTCGCGGACAGGACGCGGGGTAAAAATATGCTCTGCATTAGCCTCGCTGCTGGAGGAGCTCCCCTGCGGTGACAGAGCAATTACGCAAATAACTTGTAAAAGCATTTCAGAGCATGCTCACTTCTGTGGAGTGGACTGTGGGGTTAGAAGAGGTCCTTTGTCTTTTTTTAATATCACAAAAACATGCAAACTAACATCGGGTGGAGCGGCGTGTACCACCTCGAGGCAGCGCTAACTAATGCTTCAGCAGCTGCAAATGTACTGAGAGCCTATGAAGGAGGCCTTTAGCTAAACATCAGCACAGCTAGCACTTCGCCGCTGCCATTAGCAGACACAGTCAATTTAAACCACACACAGTTCACAGGTCCAGCTGATTAGAGGAGAGGAAGCTCATTGCAGTAGCCGGGAATCCACATCTAAACACATTCCCGCTCACTGATCTATACACTACAGCAAAGCAGGAACTACACAGACCAGACTCACCATAGCTTTCAATTACTCACTATTTATATTCTACTATAAATAGAATCTACTATAAATCATTTAGCATCTGCTATGAATTATTCAGTACCTACTATGAATTATTCAGTATTTATTATGAAGTATTCAGTATCCTCAGTGAATTATTTAGTTGCTGCTACAAATTATTAAGCATCTACAATGAGTTATTCTGCATCAAGTATGAATTATTCAGCATCATCTATGATTTATTCAGCATCTACTATTTTTTCTGTATCTACAATGAATTATGCAGCATCTACTATGAATTTTTCTGTATATACCATGAATTATGCAGTACCCACTACGAATTATGCAGTATCTACTATTAATTATTCAGCATCTACTATGAATTATTCAGCATCTACTATGAATTATTCAGCATCCATTGTGAATAATTCAGTATCCACTATAAATTATTCAAAATCTAGTATGAATTATTCAACATTTCCTATTAATTATTCAGTGTCTACTATGAATTATTCAGCATCCGTTATGAATATTCAGTATCTACCATCAATTATTCAAAATCCACTATGAATTATTCAGTATCCACTATGGCTTTTTCAGTATCTACTATACACTATTCAGTATCCACTATGGCTTTTTCAGTATCTACTATAAATTATTCAGTATCTACTATGATTTTTTCTGTATCTACTATGAATTATTTATTATCCACTATGAATTATTTAGTATCCACTATGAATTCTTCAGCATCAGTTTTGAATAATTCAGTATCTATTATGAATTATTCAAAATCCAGTATGAATTATTTAGCATTTACTATGAATTATTCAGTGTCTACTATAAATTATTCAGCATCTACTTTTAATTAATTAGCATCCATTATGAATTATGTAGTATGTACTATGAATTATTCTAAGTTTACTATTAATTATGCAAAATCCACTATGAATTATTCAGCATTCACTATGAATTGTTCAGTATCCACTAGGATTTATTCAGTATCTACTGTACATTATTCAGCATTCACTATGAATTATTAAGTGTCTACAATGAATTATTCTATATCTACTATTAATTATTTAGCTATTATGAATTGCTCAGTATCTACTATGAATTATTCAGCATCTGCTATAAATTATTCAGCATCCCTTATGAAATATTCTGTATCTTCATAGAATTTTAATTACTGTGATTAAGCGTAGAAGTCAGAAGTGCTGATACAGACAGTAAACTGAATTTAAAGTAAAGAATTATTTAAGTAGAAAAACAACATTAATCCAAATAACATAAAAGTAAACGCTTGATAGACTTCTGAGACACAACACAAAGAGACGTTTCTTCCCTGTATGACCCTCCCTTTCCCGATGGGTAGGTAGATAGAAAGGTGGAATATTGAAGGAGAGAGAGAGAAGAGCAGGTTCCTGCTGGTGGTGGTCTGGGTTCTCATGCTGTTGAAGACCCTGCCGTGCTGTAGGCAGCCAAATGGTCCCACACTGGCACCAAATGTTCCTTCATATTGGAAAATGAAAACCGACTGAGGCCCGGCTGATCCGTCTATATCAGGAGACGACCATATGGGCCCGATTCCTCTTAAGCTTCAGGTCGTTTAGATGCTGGCTAAACCCAGGCTTGTTTTGTGATACTGTGCTAATGGTCATGCTACAGTGCTCCAGAGAAACCAGATCCAAACGAACTCCAGCTTAACACAGAGCGAATCTAATGTAAGAGATTTACTGAACAAAGACCTTCATAAACCACCAATACGTGTGTGTTCATTTAAATACAGTGACATCAGCAATCTAATGAACAACACCGTAAATCAGAAAGTGCTGTATATTGTACAATAAATATTATTATGTTATTATGTTTGTGTGTGCATTCCTGTAACAATCGCATGAACATGTAGATCATGCCACAGATGTTCACGCCACATGTGCCTCTTATACAGTGAACACGGCTTTGCATGTAATGAGCTGTACATATTGAGGCACGTACCGCTAGGACCACATGCGCATGTTATATTAAAGCTTTGGGAAAACTGGCTTCATGCTTTTCAGATCCATACTGGTTTTTTTCCATACTGGTGTCTCACCAGAAATGTACGGATAATAAATAGATGAGCCTGATGGATAAAAGTGACACTTCAATTTCATGCCATTGAGTATTTCATATGTCATCAGTTCTGCCTCCGAGACTTGACAGTGAATGTTCAGTGTCCAGGACATTTTACATTAGCATATCAGTATACAGCAATGAATGTCATTCAATAGGTGATAGAATCTGACCTTCAGTCCTCTATATGTCGAATCCACAGCCATACTGACCCTCACTCCTCCGTGTGTCTAATCCACAGCCATACTGACCCTCACTCCTCCGTGTGTCTAATCCACAGCCATACTGACTCTTACTCCTCCGTGTGTCTAATCCACAGCCATACTGACCCTAACTCCTCCGTGTATCTAATCCACAGTTGTACTGACCCTCACTCCTCCATGTGTCTAATCCACAGCCTTATTGACTCTCACTCCTTCGTGTATCTAATCCACAGCCATACTGACCCTCACTCCTCCGTGTATCTAATCCACAGGCGTACTGACGTCACCCCTCCGTGTGTCTAATCCACAGTCTTATTGACCTTCACTCCTCCGTGTGTCTAATCCACAGGCGTACTGACCCTAACTCCTCCATGTGTCTAATCCACATCCATACTGATCCTCACTCCTCCACGTGTCTAATCCACAGCCATACTGATCCTCACTCCTCCATGTGTCTAATCCACAGTCATACTAACCCCTTACTACTCTATGTGTACTGTTATGACCCAGTCTAGGGTTAGGCCATAACATCCAAAAGATCTGGTCGGACTGTAGCCACCCAGCACACAGCCTGCTCACCCTATTGCCATCAGGCAGGAGGTACTGCAGCATCCAGGCCAGAACAAACCGGCTAATGAACAGTTTCTACCCACAAGCCATCAGGTTCCTGAAGCTGCGAGCCTTTCACCAATGCCACAGATACCACTGCACTCTGACACTTTATTATTAATATTCTTAATATGTCACTGCTATGGACAATATCACTGACATATACAGACATACATACAACAACAGACATATATACATATTTATGTCTAAACATAAATGTTTACATTTACATAAAACATAAAAAGGAAAGAGGGAGAGAGACACACATGTCCCCTTCCGATTCCCGCGACCATGCGTACAACATCCAGCTTCACAGTTATACAGATTATACATACAATTCAGAAAACTGAAAAGAAACATAAGTAAGGAGGGTAGGAGAAACTTAACCAAGCTAACTAAATTATAATCACTACCTAAACCCTAACCAACCAATAAAAAAAACCCATTCAACCTCACTTTTTAACTAATGCAATAACCAAGAGAAATCAGAGAAACAAAAATGTCCTCTCTCCCTAAGCTGAGGAGCATACTACAGTGCCTTCCAGACTTTTGATGAAAAATATACAAACTTCAAAAGTTAACTTTTACACCATATCAGCAGATTAATGTTTCAACACCATTCGAAAGACAGGTTTTACACACCACACAGAAATACCTTAACACCTTGTAAACCACTAGTTACTCTAATGAAGCGTGTATTTCTTGTGCAGGTGGTCAGGGAACCAGGAAGCAACAACGTGTAGCTCTCTTACCCACCTCACGCTTCCACCTGGTCACAAACCAGCCGTTATAGGTTGAGCCCCCTGCTGGCTTGAAGTCATCATGGCACTGCAATACATAAAAAGAAAGAAAAACCAAGAAAAGCAAAGAAAAACTACAAAATGCTTAACAACATCCACAGTGTCGTAACAGTATAAGCCACTCCACTCACTCCTCCTTGTGTGTAATCCACAGTCATTAAAGGACATAATTAAAGCCATAATTAATCATGCTACTTTTTTGCCTCCATACTCCATACAGTACATTTGAAGGTAAATACTTTAGTACTGTTACTCCAGTGGAGGTCTAAAGGGAGGAACTTCTACTGACACTGGAGGAGTATTTGACCCTTGGGGACTTTCTACTTTAACTCAGCTACATGCTTTACTGTACTTCACCACTGTATGTAACAACGTCTGCTGTAAAAGGCGCTATACTATTAAACCTTGATGTTATGTGACTTTATGAATGTGAAAGCTGAACAATACAAACACTCAACAGTCATTGATGTACAACTGCTCCATTGCTGGTGATCCATGTGGAAACTGTGTGCACATGTGCCACATTCACTGCATTGCTTTGTCAGTGCATATACGCAACACACTGCAATACACTTCTTCTTCCGTGGAACAGAAGAGATCTTGGGGAAGAAAAGAAGGGCGTCTTCTGCCATCAAAGCTGCTCCAGAGGTTTCAGAAGACTCAGAGCTAAATTCTTTGAAGAATGTCCTCGGCGGACTCAGAGTCCTTCGTATTCTCATTGATCTGACCGAGAAAAGCTCACATTGTGGTGAAATTGGTGATTAAACAGATTTACAAGAGCTTCAACCCACATGGCTCAACCACGTGAATGAGTATAAAGGGCTGAACCTGAAGGGTCTTACTGTGAAGTACACTGCAGACCACTTTAAGAGCTGTGTTATTACATTCTTCATGATTTACAATGTTTCTCCACTGACCACACAGGAGCACTCTGTAGTTCTACAGTTAAAGACTGTAGTCCATCTGTTTCTCTGTATACTTTATTACTCTGTTCTTCAATAGTCAGGACCCCCACAGAGCAGGTGGGATGTAGGTGGTGAATCATTCTCAGCACTGCAGTGACACTGACATGGTGGTGATGTGTGATGTGCTGGTGTGAGTGGATCAGACACAGCAGTGATGCTGGAGTGTTTAACCACTGTGTCTCACTGTCCACTCCTACCTTGCTGCTCCACCTTGTAGATGTACAGTCAGAGATGAAAATTCATCTGCTG
Organism: Prochilodus magdalenae; assembly: GCA_024036415.1. Lineage (NCBI taxonomy): Eukaryota > Metazoa > Chordata > Actinopteri > Characiformes > Prochilodontidae > Prochilodus > Prochilodus magdalenae. Next base: position 220,850 of record JAMWET010003116.1, read on the forward strand.
CTGCACAGTGCAGTTTTGGTCATCCTCTAGTCATTTACCAGTGGTCACAGGACGCCGCCCACAGGACACTGCACACAGGACTCTGCCTCCAGGACACTGCCCACAGGACTTTGCTGACCTCAGATGAATCAATCCCAGAAGCCCAATCCCATTTCTTATTTTTAACCCTCCCCCTTGAAATTGAGTTACAAGGAGTAGTGGTTGATATCTTCCCCCTATAAAATGGGACAATCCTTCCAGAACCGGATACGTCATCAGTTGTCGTCAGTGGCTTTTATGTAAAACAGACAAAAAGCATCTGGGCTCGCGATTCATTCACTTCATTCAACTTCAGTTTTACACATCAATCAATATAACGAGTCACCAAATAAAAAAGATTCTACTTTTTTTTTCTACTACTCGACCCTACCAGTCTGCAGTGATAACAGAGGAGGGTAAAGTTCAGCTTCTTACTGCTTACAAAACATTTAGAGCATCATATGGCTTCAAAGAGCGGAATGACTTCCAAATTTTGTGTGATATGAAGCTGAACTGAGCCTTATGATCGAATTTTCCTGTTCCACCTTAAATGGTGCAGCAGCCTCAGGTACATAACTGATGCACTATTTAAGGAGTAACAGGAAATTCCGCAAGGGAGCAATTAAGACATTAAATCGATTTTTACATGTGTTATGAAGAACATGGCCATAAACCGCTTTTACAATGGTTATCTTACAACACAGCGGCTTTTTAACAGAGAAAATACTGATATTTGAGGTCCATCTGAGAAATCTCCATTTAAAGAGACATGTAGCCCTAACACTTCGCCCTATCCCTCCATCTCAACAACAGTGAGGACACCCCTAGTCCTAGATGTGAAAGCGCAAAACAGAAGTGTGGGGCTAAGTGTTAGGGGCAATTGAGGGAATTGAGGTTTGTGTTTAGATTTACCTTATGGCATTTAGAAGGTGCTCTTATCCAGTGTGACAGGTGCCAGGACAGAGAAAAGTCTGGACGATTGTCTTCCATGCACCATAAAGGATGGCGGGTCGAGTCGAGCTGTACTTGAAGCTCTTGGGGCTTGACCGACTGCTAACCATACGGTAGGGAGGAAGCAGGCAGTGAAGTGACATGAGTGGACCTGGGAAAACTGAAGATAAGCTTAGCTGCTGCATTTTGGGTCAGTTGCAAGGGCCTGATGGCCCACAGAGGAAGACCAGCCAGTAGCAAAGCCTTGAAATAACAAGAGACTAGATGAGCATTTGGGTGGCCTCCTGTAAGCTCAAGTCTAAAGTTGTCTAGTCCACCTGATGTTGTAGCGGAGAAATCTACATAACCGAGTCAGGTTCTTCTTCAGTTGGGGTGATCAAGGAGTTCTCAGATAAGATGACATGACCATGGAGAGGACCTGTAGTTCCAGGGATGAATAGCAGCCCAGTCTTGCTATTAGTGTATTTTGTGTCATTGGGTTTTCCATTCACTGAACGTTTAGTCCATAGTAAATGGGGATCACTCTACAGATGTGACAGATGTTGATCAGGAGGATCAATGCTAGGTTATTTCTACAGCACGCAATGTGTCTTTCGCATGGCCGATTATCTTCAGCTCACTTTAAATACTGCAAAAGTGGCTGTTTTTGTTGCCAGAGTCGCTCAAGCAGGGTCGTGAGAGGCAGCCGGGGCTTCTGTTTAATAGCCTGCAGCAGGAGCGACGCATAATAACGCAGCATGCGATAAACGCGTGTCGTTCCAGGTGTGATGTGCTGGGGTTAATCCCAGGCTTACCGTCGGCAAGAAACACAGTGAAAATCATTTTCTGTGTGCTTTCAGAATTGCATTAACAAAAAGTGATGAAAAAGAAAAAAAGAGAGAGAGAGAAAAGGGAGAAAGAGAGGGGAGGTGGGAAGAGAGAGAGAGAGAGAGATTTATAAATCTTATTTCTTTGCTCGTTTCTGCAGCCACTGTGCTGACTTGATTTGACTGCTGTTTACCAATTAGCAGTCAGTAAAATAATGAAAATTGTGAATTAAATAAACAAACAAACACATAAATAAATAAATAAATGGCCTATGAGGTCAAGATACGCCTTTGGAAGGTTCCATTCAAGATGAGGTAAACAAACAAACCAGGATGGAGAGAAAAAATCAATGCTCTCCTGGATTGGTCAGCACATTGTTAGAGTAATTGCTATATGGGAAAACAACAGCCTTAAACCGTGCGCCATCAACAGATCGATTATCATATAATCATTACACCAGCAGCGGTAACAGCCAGAGGACGTCCACATCGAGAGATGTCCTTAAATGTCCTTAGATATGTCCTGCCATAAGCCAATGCTCAACATGCTTAGTGCAGAATACAGTGCCCATCAAAACCGACTCGTGGGCTTTAGGAACTTAAAGCTGCTGCCCTGTCTGTAGCCTTTTACAGATGGTGTATTCAGAGAAGATCAATGTGAAGTAAGAAACAAAAAGCTTCTTGGAGGAGCTCAGGGTGTCTAAACATATTGTCTTATTAATGTATATTACATTTGTATAAATATGTTGTAACAGGATTACATAACTAATGATTTGTTACATTAGTACACTCATCAGAAGAACAGCTGCATTCAGAAGGAAGCGTGGGATTGCAGTGCTACTGGGAAGGAAGATAAAGGTTAACAATAAATGATGATAAATTTGATGATAAATGACTGATATGGACAATATTTATTGAGCTACACATACAGAAATAGTGTCTCTCAGTGTGGCGTCAGGCCACTGTGTTTGCTAACCCAACATGCCAAACGTCTCAGAGTTGTAGAGGTTCCTAATGGTGTCCTGTGATAATCCATCCCATGCAACTTGAATATTCTCACACAGTTCGTGCAGATGGTGTGGTAAGGGTGGAGGTGGAGTGACACCAGGCCTTCTGGGCATTTGATACATGACAACAAACGTTAATCTTGGTGCTGACCACAGTGCCTCCGTACACAAATTCATTTGTCATCTCCACCAACACAAAAGTGGGAGTCATCACTGAAGATGACACTCCATGACAGTCTGGCACAACAGCATTGCAGTCTGCACTAACGGAAGACTCATGGAGGGCATCACTGCTTCCAGCAGCACTGCTGTGTCTGATCCACTCGCACCAGCACAACACACACTAACACACCAGCACCACGTCAGTGTCACTGCAGTGCTGACAAAGATCCACCACCCACATATTGTATAATCATAGTGTCTTCACTAAAGAACCTTTGAAAGAACCCTGTTGTGTCATCACTGGAATATTCTAGTACAGATCCAGAACATTTAAGACGATACATGTCAAGGAGTTAAAGTATTCTGTGTTGAGCTTATAATAAACCCACGGATGAACCAGGGAAGCTTTGTACGACACTACGTCCTAAATTAATGTAGAAGGCATCAACAAGATCTGAGAGAACACATCAACATTCATTTGGAACCTTTTCTAATTCCAAAGCTCTGAAGTCTCACCTAATATCTCCCGTGTCATCTCCAATTCACAGATCGTAAATGGCTTTATGCCTGTGTGCAAGTGATGCTGCAAATTAGCTACCGTCTCTTAAAGAGCTCCAGCACAATCAGGAACTGTCATACTTTATTCAGTCATTGAATGCGTGATCTGGGAGGAAAACAGGAGCTGGATTTGACCTCAGGCTGGATAAGAGGATGCTTGCAGAAGGGCTTCCTGTGTTATAATAACTAAAAAAAATTAGTAGTAATAGGTTACACTTCTATAGCGCCTTTTGCATACCCATGGATGCTAAATGTTATTTATTTTAGTTTCAGTGTGTGGGGGCAGCAACAATAAGGGACCTGCCACCCATAGAGGAGAGCCTGAACCAGCCAGGAGACCAGAGTCAGATGACCTCAGCTAAGGCTGTAAGAGGGCTGACAGATAGGTGGGTGCTAGTCCATGCAAGGCTTTAAACGTCAGTAGCAGGATTTTATATTGGATGAATTCTGCAATTGGTAGCCAGTGTAGCTGATGAAGGTTGGGGGTGATATGCACGAACTATCAGTGCGTACTGAGACTCTGGCTGCAGAGTTATGAATGTACCGCAGTGGGCAATGGGTTTTGAAGGGTAAACCATGGAATAGAGAATTGCAATAATCTAACCTATAAACCATAAACCAAAATCTTGCCATCTTTAGAAATAACCAGAGGGTGGAGACTGGTAACACTGCAAAGATTAAAAAAAAATTCAGACTTTGTAAGAGATTTAATTTGGGAAGCAAAGCTGAGGCAAGGGTCAAACAGGACACCCAGGTTTTGCACAGAAGTGGACAGGGTGACTGGGGTATCATTAACAAGAACCATGCAGTCTGAGTAAGCAGACATAGCTGACTTGGTACCAACAATCATAAACTCAGTTTTTCTAGTATTAAGTTTCAGATAGTCAGCAATCAATCAGTTTTTAACTCCTGAATGAAGAGCAACAGTGAGTGACAGTGAATAGTGTGAACAGTGAATATATATCATCAGCATAATGATGAAAATTGAGCCCATGAGAACAAATAATATTTCCAAGGGGCAAAATATGGATAACAAATAACAGAGGACCAAGGTCAGAACCCTGAGGGACTCCCTGAGTAATATTCAATCTGTACATCCCAAAGATCACAAACTGAGATGTATCTGCTAAGTATGATGTATGATGTAAATCAGGATAGTACAACAGAGGAGAGACCAGCAGAAGCCAGCTGTGAGACGTCTTGGAAACAAATGGTAGATTGGAGATTGCTCTGAAGTGGTCCAGGCTTTTTAACAGTGGGAGTAACAGCGACCATCAGGGCACAGAGAACATGACCAGAAGAAAGAGGCAGATTAATGAGATAGGAGATAGGAGTAGAGATGTCAGACAGACAGAACTTCAATAAGTGGCAGCAGGATCAAGTTGACAAGATGAACACTTTTTGAAATATATTCAGGGTCAACAGGAGAGAAGTTGGATAGGAACCTGCTACATGAGCTAGGAAATAAGGAGTAGTCAGAAGAAGCAAAGTTAGGAAAACCCTTATTGACAGAAATAATTTTATACTGGAAAAAATCTAGAAAAGCAGTACAAGTTTCAGGGGAGGGTGAAAGCACAAGAGTGAGAGGGCTAAAGTTATTCTGAAGACTGACTGTGGCAAAAAGTCATTTAGAATCATGGTCAGATCCGTTGATTAATTGTAGTAGGCAGAGCGAGCAGCATTTAATGCAGCTTTATATTTGAGTGTACGATCTGAGAAGGCTTGAGAATGTACATGTAGGCCAGTCTTTTTGTAGAGGCACTCAAAGCGTCTGACAGTGGTTTTCAAAGTCCAAAGCTCAGAAGTAAACCAGGGAGAGGAGTGAGTGGAGGGGACAGTTCTGGTCTTCAGAGGCGCTAGAGTGTCAAGGATGGCAGAGATAGACTCATTATGAAGGAAGACAGCATCAGCAGCAGAGGAACGCTCACAGATCATAGAAAGAGAGGAGGATCTATGGCAGTGAAAAGAGACAGAGGTTGAAGAGCGAGACTTAGAATTGGGAAGACACAGGTCAGCGGTAATACATTTGTGATCTGAAACAGCAACACAAATGTCAGAAACCCAATTTACAGTACAACCAGTAGAGCAGATCAGATCGAGAATATGCCCACGCTTATGAGTAGGAAAACAACATGTTGGTATAAACTAAAACAGTTCAGCAATTACAATAAGTCAGCAGTAACAGAAGAGACTGAGTCCAAATGAATGTTAAAGTCATCAAATACAACCAAAGGTAGAGACATGGAACTGACAAGAAGTCTGTGATGGAAAGTTTCGGTGGCTGGTCATATATTCGAATGTGGACACCTCATGGAATGTATAAAATCTCATTTTCACACATACACAAAAATGACAGCTAGCCCACCACCCCTTCCTGCTAGCCTCGGAGCACAGAAGTAAACCCAGGTGGGGCTGCCTCATTAAGCAGCATAAATTCACAAGGTATTTGCCAGGTGTCAGTCAGACAGAGCAAGTGCAGATAGTATTGTCCGACAAGGTCATTAAGGAGTGGAAAAGCGCTTCCTATATACACTGCCATTAGTCTAAATGGTGGGGATGCTGGCTTCAGACATCTGCTGTGACGTTTATCTTGGTCTACGAGGGACGTAGTGGGGGCAACAAGCAAGGCCGACTGAACGGCAGTAGTTTTTGAAATTGAGTCAAGGTGGTAGTGAGAGAGAGACGTTCATCAGGAGTATAGGCAATATTGCGTCCTGGGGTATGATCAGTTAGACCACTGACCGCTGAGCCAACGCCACAGGAGGCAAGCAGGCAGATAATAAAAAACAGAAGTCCGGACACATGGTCTGCAGCCAAACACACAGCCACCAGTGCTAATGCAAGGCTTAAGTACGTTAGCCGAACACCACAACCAGTCACCAGTCAGTCAATTCAGGGAGCGCAGCAGGATGAGAAACACAGTAGCAAACAGCCGAGTGCATGAAAATACACCAGTAGGCCAACTAAGTGCGCGCAATGGAACGAGAGACTGATAGCAAGCAGCCGAGTGCATGAGTTAATTCACTCACCACAGTTGCAGCTGCTAGCAGTGTGGGAATAGGGGAAAAGGCTTGCAGCGGCATACAGCAGTAGGCAACCAAGACAAGCAGACAATGGACAGTCCAGTGGTAGGTGAAGAAGAAGAGCAGTAGTGCGTAGCCGGCAGTAGTCACAGAAGCCGATAAGTAGGCAGTGAGCAATCCACCGATAAAGCAGCATGCAAGCAGTCCTTAAGCAGCAGTTAGTCTACAGGTCCAATAATCATTCAGAAACTAGCCAGGTCCAGGAAAAGCAAGAGGATGGAGCGAATCTGGGCAGAACAGTTAGTAGGAGAAATAAGGTTCAGATAAAGTTCACTGAGAAGCAGCAGCTCAGGTGCGCGCAGCGTTCTCTCACCTTAAATGGAAAGTCTCTCACCAGAACTGGTTGTGAGATTACTAGAAACCACAACACTGACTTGAGTCTGCATTTTCTGGCATTTTTAAAACTGTGTTTTGATTTGTGCTGGTGTAACACATTCATGTGGAGCATCATTAAAACTCAAGCCAAAAGAAGTGAACTGAAAGAAAGCAATAGTGTTGAAATGTTTAAGTCATGCACAACACTTAATAATCTAAACTGAAAGTGCCATTTCCTCATTGTGGAGTCTTGAAGCTCACTGGACATCTTTGGGATGTGTTGGAGTAAAAACTCCTTTAATGAAGCCCCTTCGAGCACCTTTGGCTGAGCTGGACTGATAGAACCCCATTGACCACCTTTGGTTAAGATGGACTGATGAAGCCTCTTGAGCACCTTTGGCTGAGTTGGAAGGATGAAGCCCAGTCATGCACCTTTGGATGAGCTGGAATGACAAAGCTCCATTCATCACCCTTGGGGTATATTAGAATAATGAAGCTCCACTGAAAATCTCTGGGATTAGTTGGTGCTGTGAAACTCCATTGAACACTTTGGAATTGATTGAAGCTCTGTGGTGGTGTGGTCACGAGTGGTTGATGTTATGAGGCAGCCACAAGGAATTCAGAGACAGTCCAGTCTATTTTCAGAATTTATTTGGTGTCACATGTGTTTAACATAAAACCAAATGGCTAGTAGGTCCCTGTTGACCTATAAAAGGTACCTCATACAGAGTGTGCAACTAGCTGTACATTAGCCCCCACTACCGCCATTTTCCCCCCATGCCTCTTTTATACACCATACGCCCCTCCCACTACACGGAGCATACCATTGCTGGGGGTTACCTCAAAAGAGCATGGGACATCAGTACATACATATTCATACACATTACAAGACTTGACACACAGCCACAATACAAAGACTTCAGACAAATAACATTGACTAAACAATACCCTAGTGTAGGAGAATTAATGATGTGTCTGGTGCCTTGACATCATCACAAGCTCTGTTGGAGATCTTTGAGATGAGTTGGTGCCATGACCCTTTGATCGCTTTGGAGTGATGAAGTGCTGTTGATGTCCTATGGGATAAGTTGAAAATGTCTGAACTTCACATTGGAGTAATGGTGATTCACTGCACACCATATGGTGTTGCAAAGCACCACTGAACACTTATGGTATGGACTGGAGTGATGAAGTGCTGTAGAAGTTCTCTGAGAGAGATGGAGTGGCTGAACTTCACATTGGAGTAATGATGCTTCACTGAATGTTTTTAGGGATGAGTTTAAAACTTGTAGCACATGTTGGAGTGGTGGAACTTCACTGCGCAACTTCATGTTGTGTCAAAACTCTACTAAACACTTGTAATAAGTGTAGGAGTGATGGTGCGCCACTGTACACCTTTGGGATAAAGGTCCAATGAAAATTTCAAGAAATAGTTGGTGTTGTGTTACCTTTGAAAGTCCTTTAGATTGAGGTGTTGAAGTCCAGTTCAGCTCAAGCAAAGGTGCTTGATGGGGTTTCATCAGTCAATTCCTTTCAACTCCTTTGGAATGAAGCCCCATAAAGCATTTTTGGGATGAGTTGGAGTGATGGTGCTCCAATTAAGACATTTGGGATAAAGCTTCAGGAATCTTCCAACACCTTTTGAATGCACTGGAGTCTTTTGAGATGAGTTGGGACTCCAATCAGCATTTTTGGGATAAATTAAAGTGATGAAGCTTTTTCAAACACATTTGGGATGAGTTGGAATGGTAAGAGTTGGGAGTGTTGGGATGATTTGAAGGGTTGACTCAAAGCTCCAGTGAACACCATCCACCACTACTGGAACAAGCTTCAGTGATGGAGTCCCACTGACCACCTCTGGGATGAGTCTGAGTGAATAGGCTCCGCTGAAGTCCTCTGGGACCTGTTGAGGTGGTAGTTGTCATCCAGAGCTGCCCATCCAACATCAGTACCTGACCTCACAAATGCAATCAAATCCTTACAGCAATGTTCCAACATTTAGTGCAAAGACTATCTGCAGCAGAGTGGGGGACTGGTAGAGAATTAACAGCTTTAATTTTGGAACAAAAGTTGGATGAGCACATTTGCCGTTCTGCACAGCAGGCCTGATGATTCCTATGATTCACAGTACGCTTTCCCAAACTAGAGAGCCTCCGCTCCTGCCGATAGAGATGATCTCACTCTTTACTTCCCTCGGGCTGAAACCCATCATAAAGCACCACGAATTCATGGCCCTCATAGAGAAAAGACAAAGCCATATTGCTCCTGAAGTGCTCCGACATCAATTCCAAACACGCCACTCTACTTTAATCTCTGAGCTCCCACTGAAACATCATCCAATTCCGAACACATCTCCACTCTGTGCCCGCGCAAAGCGCACGGGCTCCGCGTTGACTGCCACCCACACTTATAAAAGCTGCATTCTGTGCTGATGGGCCCATTCACTTTCTATCATCTCTTTCCATAAACGGAAATTTCCATAGATACCAGCCTCCGTGGGAGTGATGTGCATAGTTATGCAATAGGCGTCACTGATCCATGATTGTACAAATGAAAAGAGGAAAAGAACACTGGGAAAAAAGCAAAAAAAAATCATCCTGGAAGAATACTGTATAACCATTTAACATATTCCATTTCATCTGTTGAAGTCGTCCTAATACCTTGGCAGAAAATGTAGCTCTCAAAATCGCCTAAACCTCATTTCATTGGGTAGCTTGCCATAAATGTCACACAGTGTTGCCCTCCATGAGGGATTGTGCCAGCACCACTGGCACCACGCAGGACTACATGTACGCAGACGGTTACAACAACTGTCCTCCACGTCAATGTCAGCAAAACTGTCGTGCCAGACTGTCATGGAGTGACTCACTGAAGAGCCCCGCTTTGTCTTGGTGGAGACATTTAGCGAATCCGTGTATGGAGGCACCAGGGTCAGCACCAAGATAAACTGTTTGTTGTCACATGTCACATGTCAAGAAGACCTGGTGTCACTCCACCTCCACCCCTACATCCATCACCAACATTGTTCCTTCATCCGTTCATTCCTTCATCCATACCCCAGCACTGTATTCTGAGACTGCTGATTTGTGACGTGTATGGCTGGAGCTGAAGCTGACCTGCTTAGAGCTTTATGGTGATATTGAGGCCTAGTTTTAGCACAGGTTATTTTTTGTGTCCTGATTTGAATACATGACAAGCACCACACTGTAAACACGCTCCTCCCCTCCTCCTGTTGGACCACTGGTTAAATTCTCCAGTGTTACTGTCGTCACGCCAGATTAACACGTAATTCCGCAACATTTGTGCGCAGTGAGGTGCCATGTGACTTCAGCCTGACGCCGTGTCGTCTGCTGCGATGGCGCTCAGTTTCCCTCCTCTGAGCGCACGCTCACCTCAGGACGCTGATGAACATGCCCAGTGATGACTTCACCCTCTTCACACGCTGGCCTTACACACGCCGGAATGCTCCCATATTAAGATGCACGTGCAGTGCCAGGAGCTGCCGCGAGCTCAGTGGGTCTTCCATCATTGCTGATTAGATACGGAAAAAGCAGTGCCAGTAGCGGATGCTGCTGTGAACATGCGGCGGAGTGCTCCGGAGTGGAATGGAATAAAGTGTTTTGGAATGGAATGGAGGAGATAGGAACATGATAGGAGGTTTTGGAATGAAATGCAATAGAATGTTTTGGAATGTAATAAGAGTATTTTGGAATAGTACACAGTGTAACTGAATGAAATGGTATGGTATTGATCATTTTCGAATGTAAAGCAACTTTGCAAATATGAAATAAAATGGAATAAAATTATATATACACATAAGGAAAAGGAAAGGAGCGTTTGGGATACAAAGCAATTGAATGGAATTTAATTAAAGTGTTTTGAAACCCCAAAACAGAAAGGAATACGACAAAATGGAATATTATGGAATATGATAGAATAGAAGAAAAAAATAAGGATTGTGGGTTTAGGAATAAAATAAGATTGAATGAAATAAAGATCATTTAACAGGAGCTTTGGATTTAAATGGAATTTTTGGAGCTGTATACAATGTAGCTAACTTCAGTCTGAGATAGTTAAAATGACATGGAATCAACATGAGTGTTATAGAATAGAGTGGAATGTGTGGAGTGTTTTGAAAAGGAAGGAAATGCTAAGGAATTGAAGTGAACAGAGTTTCAGCTGGGTAAATGGTGGAATTAATTGTTTTGGAATACAATGGGATGGTTTTAATTGAATGTTTAGTGTAGTAAAACATGAATTGGAGTGGAGTGAATTGGAATGTATTAGAATGTAGTGAGACAGTAGTGAGCATTTTGGAATTAAATGGAGCATCCTAAAATTGCAATTAGGCAAATTAAATTAAATTATCAGGGTGTGATTTTCAAAGGCAAAGCATCATACACAGTACAACCTAAACATTATCCCAAAGGTCATTGTCAGTCCTGGAATTTTCCCACTGTGTTCAGTGGATTTTCCCACTGTGATACCTGGAAGAGTTAAAGATCAAAGACACTATGTCTGAGAAAAAAGCTAGGAACACTGGTCCGGTTTCCTTTGAACCCTAGTGACCCATACACCAGCTTTCCCACTTTTCCCCTTGATCTGAAATTGTTCTGTTTCAGACTTGTTGGCTTTGTGATCTCCCAGAGTTCTATAATTATCCGAGAGGTTGCCTTTTCCTCTGGAATCTGAGTGGCAACGCACCTGGCCTCAGCTTTCAGTGCGCCAAGCTGAACTGAAGCTGGCATGGAACATAGCGTGCTCCTCCTGCGGAGGCCCAGCAAGCCCAGCAAGCCGTCCAACAGATGGCACGCCTTTCAGCAGGGCAAGCAACAGCAATCTTAATGCCAGAGCCTGCAAATTAAAACACACAGATTGAAGCCGTGTCCAAAAGGGCCAGTGCGTCCTGCCCAGCCCGATCAGAGAGGCGTATGGTGCGGACAGTGTGATGGGTCTGTTTGGGTGCTACACAGTAAACATGTTTGCATTAATGAAGCCGCGAGATGATGCACATATGGAAAAGACACATGTTGACACGAGCATGACTGCTTACACGCATCACATCAAAGGCACATGTTTAATATGCATGATGGGAAAGTGGAGGCCAGGGAATCTTTCTGCATGGCTTTAGTGGCTGTCTGAGGAATTTCCATATGCTCATGTAAGCAATAGCACCAACAGCAGCAGTGAGACCAACATACAAACATGTCTTTAGAATAAAAACTGGATCATGTATTTTATAAGCTCACTGGACCAAAACCGAGTCATTTTGGAGCCATTTACCACACATGAAATGAGGGTGATGACGATGAGCAGTGAGCAGAGGTGATGGTGTAGATGATCCCTTATATGTGTTACAGTCCGTGTCATTCTGAGAGATGATGGATGCATCCTGCACTTCAGACACTGACTGCAGTGGTTTCAGCCAGTAAATACAATAGACACCAAAGAGAGGCCTGAGGAGGCCGAAGAGGGATTTCCTGCTCAACCATTTTTAAAGGGGGTCTTTTAAACTGATGTTCAGTGTTGATAACAGTATTTTTGGAGAAAGCAACTGGGAAAAACTAGCGACAAGAGAAGACATATACTCATCAATACAATAGTCACACCCAGAAGGAATTAACCCACAGGAATGAAACTTGGTGGGTAGGTTTGACATCATGAGACATGCTAAAGATCCAAGTTTCACACTTGACCGTACATGTGACATAAGCCTGTATTGCTGTAGTGTCGTGCCAGATTGTAATGCAGTAGCTCAGAATGGAAGCGGGTCATCTTTAATGACGAGTCCCTTTTTTGTCTTGGTGGAGACAACCAATGAATCTGTGTGTGGAGGCACTGTGGTCAGCGGCAAGATGAACGATTTGTTGTCACGCATCACACGTCCCGAAGACCTACCGCAACATCTGCAGGAACTGTATGAGGATATTCAAGCTACATGGGATGGATAATCACAGAACAGCATTAGGAACTTCTACAACTCTACAACACGCTAAGACGTCTGGCACGTTGGGTTAGCCAACATGGCGGGCTGACACCATGCTGAGAGAAACTACTTCTGATTATATCAGTCTGAATTTATAAATATTTTTTGTTCCTGGTAACCTTTATCTTCCTTTCCACTAGCACTACAATCCCACACGTCCTCCTAGGTGCTACTCTTTTGATGATAAGTGGACTTTGGCTTTGAAGCAAACAATAATGGAAAGGCTGTTGTGATTAATTGTGCTATGTTGGCATTTTGCACTGTAGCACATAATACATTTTTTTTTTTATCAAATTTAACTCTAATGTGTAAATCTCATATGTTAGCGAAGTTCTGAATCTGCACTTTCCACAAAAGTAAATTTGTGTAGTTTTTTCACTGAATTAAAATTGCATTAAAAATAACTTCATACTGACTCTGATTTCTGGGGGGTCTTGAAGACTGGCCTTTAATTCTCTCTGAATGAGGTTAATGGCCTACTGAGTTTATCACCTCCAATGTTTTGCTCTCAACTTTAAACAGTGGCATTGTTTACCGTGGAGAGGAATGAGAGACGGATGACGATGAGTCATGAGTGGCTGACGTGGGTTCTTTTGGCAAGACCACAAAGAAACGGCAGGCCTGTGTGATGAGCCTTAGCGTGCTTTTGGACTGAAGACCGTTTCAGATTACCCCTTCAGTATTCGAGTGCTTGGTGGGCCCAGATAACATTGAGACAAGCTTCTGGAAAATGACTCATCTGAAGAGAGAAAATGGTAGCGCTCGATATTTCAGCTAAGAACAACCGAGATTAGCCGTCACCTGGAGTCGCGCCACTGAAAGAGGCCCTCCACCCCCTTGTGGGATAGAACTGAGTGAGCGAGTGTACAACAGCGACAGATGGCCTTAAATATGGGTTAAAGCCATAAACAACGGCAATTTTGTCCCTCATCCCAAACACAGTTGATCAGCCAAGATCTGAGGTTCGCATCTTTTGTTTTACCACTGGAGCAATGAGGCTAATGTAGCTCACAAAGAGTGGAGGCTTATACCCCATCAGTTAGCATCATGCAAACCGCATGCAATGTAGGTTTTAAACATCTACATTTGAGTGAAATAATGCTCTGCACCCAAAAATGACAGGAAATTACACTGCTAATCTCATTTGACCCCAGCTCATCTGAAATGTTATGTGAAAGTTGTTTACTGTAGGTTTTAAACAACTACTATTCTGTGAAAGTAGTGTAATGTAGGGTTCAAGCAGCTAAAATTGTTTGAAAGTAGTTTCATTAAACAACTACATTTGTGTGAAAGTACAGTATTTACTCCAGCAACTACAATTGTGTAAAAGCAGTTTAATATAGGTTTCAAGCAATTAAAACTGAGTGAAAGTAGTTAAATGTAGGTTTCCAGCAACTAAACGCCTGTAAAAGTAGATTAATGTAGGTTTCCAGCAACTAAACGTCTGTAAAATAGTTTAATGTAGGTTTCCAGCAACTAAACGTCTGTAAAATAGTTTAATGTAGGTTTCCAGCAACTAAATGTCTGTAAAAGTAGTTTAACGTAGGTTTCCAGCAACTAAATGTCTGTAAAATAGTTTAATGTAGATTTCCAGCAACTAAACGTCTGTAAAAGTAGTTTAATGTAGGTTTCAAGTAACAAGAGTTGTGTGAAATTAGTTTAATGTAAGTTTCCAGCAACTACATTTTTGTAAAAGCAGTTTTACGTAAGTTTCAAGCAGCTAAAGCAGTTGTGTGAAAATGCTTTAATTAAACAACTACAGTTGTGTAAAAATAGTTTAATGCAGGTTTCAGCAACTAAAGTTGTGTGAAAGTGCTTGCAGGTTTGTGTAGGAAAGTAACATAGGTTTCCGGCAAGTAAAAGTCTCTGAAAGTAGTTTAATTTAGATTTATAGCAACTAAAACTGACTGAAAGTAGTTCAATGCAGGTTTCCAGCAACTAAAACTAAGTGAAAGTAGTTTAATGTTGGTTTTAAACAACTACATTTATATACAATACATTATATACATTTATATAAACAAATACATTGTGTAAAACTAGTTTCACAAAGGTTTTAAGCATCTAAAATTCTGTGAAAGAAGTTCAGTGTAGGTTTCGAGCAACTAAACTAGCAAAAGTAGAAAGTAGAGTAATGCCAGCCTAAACTTTCTCAAAACTGACTAATAAAGAAAGAGGTGACGGTTCTAATGACAAGCTTTCGTTACGCAGGGACTGTAGCATTTCATTTCTAAAGCCTTTATTTATTTCGCCCTGGCACTCGTTCCTGCTGTTTACCATCAAACCATACAGCAGACTTTGTACTGGGAGGATTAAATTTAGAGCCCATTTGGGAGACGCAGCAAAGGTGTCAGCTTAGGGTGTAGGTGCTTAATGAGACCAGAAGAAAAATATAACAAACAACAAAAACTTTTCTGAACTTGTTTATTCCTTTATCCTGAATCCCCTTTAAAAATCTCCGATCATGCCTTTAATTAAAACAAAGACAAACTAATTGGACACCTCAAGTCCAATAATTAAGCCTCTGAATCCACGGCAAAAGCAGCACTGGCTCTTTCCTGTTCTGATGGCAGAAACAAATAAAGCAGTAATATTTAAGAAGCTGCTCCTGAAAGCTTTCTCGGAACAGCATGGCTGATTGTTCATCTCTTTAAATGAAAGAAAAAGACACAGAAAATAAGTCAGCCAGCAAAAGGAGATGGAGGGTGAGTGCAGATTAAATGAATTTGCAATTTGAGCTACTGTTTGAAAGCACACTGGTGGTTAAGGCAACCGTATAAGAGGGCTTTATCTTGGAATAGCAGATTTAGAATCATTCTGATGATCCTTTGACTTAAGCCAAATCAAGTTTAATTTGACACATACATAGTCATAGTCATATACATGCATGGTACAACTAGCAATGAAATGTATTGAAATGCTTAAAGATACATATATACACCAATCAGGCATAATATTATGGCCATCTCAATGTATTGACACATTAAATCTATTATATCAGCTGCCCTGACCATATAGGACACTCTGTAGCTCGCAGTGACACTGACGTGGTGGTGGTGTGTTAGTGTGTTGTACTGGTGTGAGTGGATCAGACATAGCAGTGCTGCAGTGTCACCGCTGGACTGAGAATCATCCAGAAAGCAGAACTATCCAGCCAACAGCGTCATGTGGGCGGCATCCTGTGGGCAGAGCCCTGTGACCACTTATAAAGGACTAGAGGACAATTAAAACTGCACTGTGCAGCAGCAGATGAGCTATTGTCTCTGACTGTTCATTGACAAGGTGGAGCAGCAAGGTAGGAGTGTCTAGTAGAGTGGACAGTGAGTGGACACAGTGTTTAAACACTCCAGCAGCTCTGCTATGTCTGATCCACTCAAACCAGCACTCACTAACACACCACCACCACCATGTCAGTGTCACTGCAGTGCTGAGAATAATTCATCACGCACATAATACCTGCTCTGTGGTGGTCCTGTGGGGGTCCATTGAAGAAAGGGAAAATAAAGTATACAGAGAAACAAAAGTGGGACTCTAAAGATGACCTGCTGCTAATCTGCAGATCGAGTCACTCCATGACAGTCTGGCCCGACATCATTGCAATCTTTGGTGATATTGACGTGGTGTTAAGGACAGTCGTTGTGCATGGTCTGTGTGCATGTCATCCTGCGTGGTGCAGCCAGCTGCCAATGGTGCTAAATGTGTTTACCAAGATAAATGGTTTCATATCAGTATTAATTACAGCAGTTTCTGTGATAGACTACCTATGAAAGAGAGAGAGAGAGAGAGAGAGACAGGGTAAAAAGAATATACAGTGGGGCAAAAAAGTATTTAGTTTAGTTAGTTATTTACTGATTGTGCTTCTCCTACTTAGAAAGATGAGAGAGGTCTGTAATTTTCATCATAAGTACACTTCAACTATGAGAGACAAAATGAAAAAAAAATCCAGGAAATCACATTGTAGCATTTTTAAAGAATTTATTTGTAAATTATGGTGGATAATAAGTATTTGGTCAATAACAAACAAGCAAGATTTCTGGCTCTAACAGACCTGTAACCTCTTCTTTAGGAAGCTCTTCTGTCCTCCACTCGTTACTGTTATAAATGGCACCAGTTTGACCTCGTTATCTGTATAAAAGACACCTGTCCACAGCCTCAAACAGTCAGACTCCAAACTCAAGCCCAAAACACAGCCAAGACCAAAGAGCTTGTAGACCTGCACCAGGCTGGGAAGAGTGAATCTACAATAGGCTAGCAGGTTGGTGTGAATAAATCAACTGTGGGAGCAACTGTACAAAATGGAAGACATACAAGACCACTGATAATCTCCCTCACTCTGGGGCCCCATGTAAGATCTCATCCCGTCGGGTCAAAATGATCATGAGAACGCTAAGCAGGAATCCCAGACCTACACGGAGGGACCTGATGAATGACCTGCAGAGAGCTGGGACCAAAGTAACCAAGGCTACCATCAGTAACACACTACATCAAAAGGGACTCAAATCCTGCAGTGCCAGGTGTGTCCCCCTGCTTAGGCCAGTACATGTCCAGGCCTGTCTGTTCACCAGAGAGCATATGGAGGATCTGGAAAAGGATTGGCAGAATATCATGTGGTCAGATGAACTTTTTGGCAAAAACTCAACTCGTCGTGTTTGGAGGAAGAAGAATGCTGAGTTGCATCCCAAGAACACCATACCTACTGTGAAGCATGGGGGTGGAAACATCATGCTTTGGGTTTTTCTGCAAAGGGGACAGGACGACTGATCCGTGTTAAGGGAAGAATAAAAGTGGGACCATGTTTTGTGAGATTTAAGCCTAAACTTCTTTCCATCAGTGAGAGCATCGAAGATGGAACATGGCTCGGTCTTCCAGCATGACAATGATCCCAAACACACCACCCGGGCAATGAAGGGGTGGCTCTGTAAAAAGCATTTCAAGGTCCTGGAGTGGCCTAGCCAGTCTCCAGACCTCAACCCCATAGAACATTTGTGGAGGGAGTTGAAAGTCTGTGTTGCCCAGCAACAGCCCCAAAACATCACTGCTCTAGAGGAGATCTGCATGGAGGAATGGGCCGGAATACCAGCTACAGTGTGTGCAGACCTGGTGAAGACTTACAGGAAACGCTTGACCTCTGTCATTGCCAACAAAGGTTATGTTACAAAGTAGTTATTGACCAAATACTTATTTTCCACCATACTTTACAAATAAACTTTTTTATAAATCCTGCAATGTGATTACCTGTATTTTTATCTACTAGTGTTATTATATAATAAGCTATTATTGATGTTTGTTGTTATTATAAATATCTTTTTGGTTATGGGTTTCAGATAATTGTGGATGTGAGTTTCTTCCTAAATGCTGTACAGATTCCCCCTTATCATAAATCACTTACAGCTCTGTACATCGAGACAGACTGAGGGAGAGGTCTGAGCCAGGACAGACTAAGGGACAAGTCTGAGCCAGAACAGACTGGGGGACAGGCCTGAACAAGGACAGACTGAGGGACAGGTCTGAACCCGGATAGACTGAGGGACAGGGTTCAGTCAAGACAGACTGAGGGACTGTTTTTAGCCTGGACAGACTGAGGGACTGTTTATAGCCAGGACAGTCTGAGGGACCGTTTTAGCCAAGACAGACTGAGGGACCGTTTTTAGCCAGGACAAACTGAGGGACTGGTTTCAGCCGGGACAGACTGAGGAACAGGTCTGAGTCAGGACAGACTGATGGACAGACCTGAGCCAGGACAGACTGAGGGACAGGCTTCAGTCAGGTCAGACTGAGGGACAGGTTTCAGCCACAACAGACCGATGGACAAGTTTCAGCCACAACAGACTGAAGGACAGGTCTGAGTCAGGACAGACTGAGGGACAGACTTTAGCCAGGACAGACTGAGGGACAGGTTTCAAGCAGGAAAGACTGAGGGACAGGTTTCAAGCAGGAAAGACCGAGGGACAGGTTTCAAGCTGGAAAGACTGAGGGACAGGTTTCAAGCAGGAAAGACTGAGGGACATGTCTGAGCCAGGACAGACTGAACTTAAACTGCACAACCTCTTTTCATGTTCTTTCCTAGGTTAATCATGTTCTGTGAGTCCAATGAGAACGTCAGTCAGAATGAGTTCGGTTAGGACAGGGATTAAAACTCAAGGAGGTTCTCCCGATGTGTTTCTGAGGAAGCTCTGCACTCTGATTTGACCTCTCTGGACCTTCGAACAAAGTCCTCCTAATCCACTCAGCGCTCCTACAAACATCTCCTAAAATGCAGAAACACTCAGACTACATCACTTTTCCATTCAGGTCACATTCTTCTACACGGAGGAACCTCCAGAGGGTTCTGCCTCAGCTCCGGAGTTTCTGCTTTCTAAACTTTGGGAGACTGAACACGGCTTTTCTGGACTGTTTTTCCTAGAAATTATCTGTTTTGTTGTTCAAAAAGTTCCATTGTGGCTTTTAAACTCAGTCCAGCCTTCAAAAGCAGAAGCTTCACAGAAACGTAGTGGCTCCATATACGACTAAAATGTGGACCAGCGACGTTCCTTCAACTGGCTTAAACAAAGACAGAGAACGTTTGAGCCTCTGCCGGACTAAGAACTGACTTTTAATATCAAATGGCTTTTTGTGACTGGGTTTCTTCTGTGGAGTTTGGAACATTAAAGCCATGACTTCTTCCTGACCTGTTTCTGGAAGTGACACTTACACATAGACAGAAGAGCTGAAAGTGCAGGCTCAGACTTCAGAATGTAAATCGCTGCTGTCCAAACAAAACCTTGGGTCTTCGAAGTTGTCAGTTTACAAGAAAAGAAAAACATCCTTTTAATGGAAGTCTATTGAACCAGAGTTTTTAAAAATGGAAAAATTAGGTTTTGTCCTAACACATTCCAGTAAAATGGAATTTTCTGTTTAATTCCTCATTTTGTATGCTTGCAAGAAAATGATGTAACATAAATCAAACGTAGAGCAAATTGATACTATACACTTCTTCAAGGTTCTTCAAGGTTCTTCTAGAGCTCCTTCATAAAGATACTAGTTCTATATAATTTGCATGCTTATGTGGTTCTTGGCATGGTGGAATAATTCTTCAGATTGATGGATAATGTCTAGAATATGGTTTTACATAACACAAAAAAGGGCTCTGCTATGGTTACAGTGAAAAGCTTGAAACACTAAAGGAACCCTATTTAGAATCATATTTAAAAGGGTTCTATATGAAACCATATGCAACACAATCTCACCATTTGAACATGCAAAGATCCATGTCAGCAAAGTTGTTTCCCTTTAGAGAATGAAACTATGAATTCTGTATAAAACCATAATGCTTGCAAAAATGATTCTTCAGATTGATGGAAAATGTGTAGTATATTGTTCTATTTAGAACCTTTGTTTAAAAAAAAACATGTTTCTTACTCCAATTGAATCTAGAACCTGTGTGGAAGGTTGGTGCTTACAATAAGTCAATGAGGAAAAGAAGCTGGAATGTGCTGAGCCTGTCGACAGCTTGAGGAAAAGGGATATAAAATAATAAATACATACATAAACTTTGAATCCCACAGGCTTCAGAGCTCTATATACATGATTTATTGACACAAGGCCTTTTCCATGGATTCTCATAGATCAAAACAAATAATATTCCTCTTTCAGTACAAACGCTGGGTAATATAGGGAGCGGCGCCGAGGCTTTGCCGTTTGCTTTATTGGGCTTTATTTACTGTAAGATTTCATTTGCGAAGGGGACGTGAGGCTTCCAGTGTAAAAATGTGCACAAATCACATTACTTATGATTCCTCATCCAGATCATGTGTGTGGGAGGGATACAGGGAGAAAAAAGATCAGAAAAGGAAAAGGCACAAACCAAATCTATCCAAAGCTGCAGAGTGACAGATGACAGATGTTTTCATCTCTCTGTGTCCACAGAGTCACACTCTTCTCCTTCTTTACGTTTATCTCCTTTTCCAGATCACACTCAGACGGTTAGGAATGCCATATCATTCCAAACATTCCGCTGCTATACCACCTGCGATGTGTTCGCAAATGCACACCATCACAGAAAAATGCAAATAAATACATAAATAAATCAAATAATAAACAAACATATACATACAGGGACTGAACCATGTCTGGGCCTGAAACTAAAACATAGACTAAAATTAAAACCAGACAAAATAAGTTATTACAGTCATAAATTGATCAATAGTTGTAATCAAACAGCTTGATTAACTGATAGGATTGTTAGTGGCTAAAGACGAATTGTAAAAAATCATATTTATTATATTCTCAATTTTCAAATTTCTCACATTTCTCAATTTCTGAAAGATATTTAAAGGATAAGTTAACTTTATACAGATATTAAACAAAGTTTTGTTTAAAATTGTAGTGTATGAAATGTTAAACATTACATTTAACCACAATAAACAATCAGCAGAAACTAGGAATGTCAATTTGCAACTTATCAGTATTGTTACATAGGGGGCGGAGCTACTGAGTTATTTCTACACTATAGTCTGTATACGGTGAGTATACTTAAAACACTGAATGAGCAGAAAACTTGGGAGTGAAAAGTTCATATTCACTAGAAAATTTGACCATATTTTCAATTTAAAAACTTTAACAGATTAGAAATAAGCTAACTTGCCTAAAACATTGTTAGCTCTTATTTTGCGAATGCTATGTTTTTTGCTAATTATGCTAATGGAGAAAAATTTTTTCACTTATTGTAATTATTATGTTTTATGGTCACATTAACCAGCCTGAAACATAAAGGATTATCCACGATCTATGTAAGGTCAAATTTATCAAAAGTAAAATTTACATATCAAATTTAAGATATTTGACTTCAGAAAAAAAAAACAACTTAGAGCTCTCTAATAATAGAGGTAATAGCAGTATAAAACAGACTGGTTGCCCTGGAAGCGTGTTGTTAATTTAAGACCCATTTATATGTTAGCTGGCGAATATAGATTTTTTATTCAAAGCCGAAATTGGAAATCTGAAGCCTTAATTAACATAAAGGTTTTAGGGATAATTAAACATAGCATCAAATGTTCTACATATCGTTTATATGTAATCTTATTTTACTGTGAAAATTTTTGTTGCTAGATTTTTATACTGGAATTTTATTAGCCATTAATATATTGATCAAACCCTGATCTGTTTACTCCTAAAAACTGGAGACATAAAGGAGAGAACCAAACCATAAGAAAAACAAAACAACAAAAATGGATAAAACTGAGTCCAGTGTGAAACAGGAAGTTATTTTTACTAAGTGAGCAAGTGACAAGTTTTCATCAGAGTATATTTACATTATTGATTAGTCACCTCTTGCCTTTTCCATCACATTGCTTAGCCATACAGTAAAGTACAAACCAGAAAATCTTAGAAAACGTATGAGCTTAGAAACTGAGTTGTATTTACAGTAAGTGTAATCAGCATTACGTCATATTTACACCAAGGTTTTAATTGTTATTGTTGTTGTTTTTTGGAACAGATTTAGCTTAAGCCCTAACTCCCAAAGTTACTCTCATAACCCATAACATATCATTTAATAGTCTACATCACTAATACTCAAAATTATTCTGCAAACATTAAAGAATCGAGTGTCTAATAAACTTAGATGATCTGGTAACACCTTAAAATAGAGCCTAAAAGAAAAAGTAGGGGAACTAAATAGTGTGAATGATATGCATTTGAGAGTAATAGATGAAAATCTCAATAAATATACACAAAATCGATATCAGGGTGATGGGACACAAAGGATGCAAACTATTGCACTTTAGAAATAAAATTGCTTCCGCAGACATTAGTTCAATAGTGCCTTAAGTAAGTCCATACATCTGCTATAGTATATATTTATATTCATATATCATCTGATTATACTGATATTACCATCACCTTAAACATACAATCACTACCAGTGCTTTAGAGCATCGTATATACCAGAAAACATTCACACTTTTTGGCCCTGGAATAAAGATATTTTTTTGACTAGTTCTGATTATAAAAGCACTGCTTTCTTTTATCCTCATTACAAATACAATAAAGAATAAATACAGAGTAGAATAAAGCACATAACTAACTAGTGCAGTCAACCAGACTATAGATTTGACCTCCGATATGGAATCTAATAATAGAAAACGTAAATCGTTTATTGGATTAAATAATAACAGTGTTGATATGCATGCAGTATGCTTTGAGGGATGTGATTGGAGGTTGTTATGTAAGGCGATAACTGCATTCTTGACCACATGCTGATTTATCTATCTACAGAATGTCCTTTAACATGAGAGGCGTGCTTTAATGATATTCTATATTTAGTTGTTACCGATCGTCTAAGAGTTTAGGAAAGTCATAAATGCGACCGTAGAAAAGGTTAGTACAGTTATCCTCCAAAGGTAACATCTGGAACATTTAGGAGTGGTTTGGTGTGAAACGTTCCGTTCCGTTTTACTGAAAGGCCAGAACTGGGTGGTGAATGAAACCAGACGTCCACTGCTAAAGCTCCCTCACAGACAGTTACTAACAGTTACTACATGAAATGGTTCTGATTATGTTAATAGTTTAAAAGAATTTGGGCTTTGTAGTCCTATAACTTTCCTTATCAGGGTTGTAAGATCTCCCTCACGTCTGCACATTAAGCCTTATTAAGGCTGGTGGAGCTCTTGGATCCTGGACTTCCTCCAGTCCACTCTTCAGCACACAGTGGGCAGGCCTACTAAACTAGTCTGGTTGTTTGCCTGAGTGTGCATTGTTGATCACTGTAGTGGTCCCTCATTAGAACAACAAGATGCTCCAGTATTCCCATTTTCCTGAGGATGTTTCATATGACGGGCAGTCAGTAAAACACATGTTGACTGTCTTTGATACTGCAGTTTCCAGTATGTACACTAAGCTGTATTTTGCTTTACTGCATCAGCTAACTGCTGGTTGCACCTCAGTTCTAGCTGAAGTACAGTTACTCCACATCTGTATATTTTGGTTGCACATCTGTATATTTACTGTTTTGCACACATTGTCTTGTGTTTCAGTGTTTTTTGTTTTTGCACTGCTGCTTATCTGTCTATTATTTTAAATACTGCCCTTTGAAGTAGCCCAATAGTGTTTCGTTATACTGTGCAACCTTGTATTAGCAGAGTGACAATAAAGCTAAAATTAAACTCAAATTAAAATTAAATTAATTAAAATTAATCATTTTATATAATGCTTATAACTTAAGAAACATGGTTTGAAATATTGTAAACAGCATTTTGTTTAATTTTTTATATAAATGACACTTATGTGAAACTAAAACTGAAGAAACTGTATTCTGTAGTCTTAAAATCTGTGGATAAAATATTCTTAAATAGATTGTAAACAGCAATTTTCGTTTGGAATCTGTGTTGTTAGCTGCACATTTTTATAGATTGCTTTTATAATGTTCAAAAATATTTGATTCCAAGAAGACACATGTAGATTCGCTGGTGGATTAGATAGTAAATCAAGTGTCTGTATGTGTGTTGTAGACATGGAGACCTCTGGTTCCCATCATCACCACTGTAAAGAACATCTGAACCATCTCACACCAAACTCACCCTCAAAACTCTGTATATATCCCAAACACTAAAATATGAAGGAATTTCAGACAGTCAGCAGAATTCTCCTGTAATGTGCCTGTATTCACCGGTAAAGTACTGAAGAACTTGTTTTCTTCACAGCACCGTCACTAACGCTCCCCGCTTCCCTCCCCCTGCAGCCGTTATGGCTTAAGATTTAATGTGAAGACTTCTGCTGGAGGAAACTGCAATGCAAAAATGCTATGAAAACAGTTTTACATACAGTTCGTCACAAATACTACATCATTATAAAGCACTAGAAACGATAAAGATACCATAACAGCACGTTCGGAACCAGATAAGGTTTTTTCTCTTTGTTCTCTCCGCTGACAGTATCGTCCGCTCTGGCACCTTCTTTTGAAATGATTTGGATCAGAAACCGAAGAAGAAATCAACATTCCATTTTCCACCGAAACGAAGGAAAAGAGGAGGATCTGCAGCAGTGAGTGGAGGGAGTACAGATGTTCGGTCCGGACCACTCAGTATTGTGCTTATGATTTACAGGCATTTACTCCAGAAGTCTCGTCTCATGCCTCCAGGTGTAAGATATGAGTCGATTCGGGGCGCTGTGGGAGTGAAATTGTCCAGTTCTGCATTCCCCAGGCCCCTGCTTAGCCCCATCGGTTCTTCAGAATTCCAGAAATAGAAATAGATCATTCCATATGTAAACACAGATATATGCTGAATGAAGTCTCACTTGATTTAAATACATTTAAATACTTTTTTTAAACAATCCTATACATATATTTACAAGTCATGGTGCAAAAAAACAAAACAAACAAAACTAAACAAAAAAAATAAAATTAAAAAAGGAAATATAGAAAGAAAATATAGTTTTCTGGTTGTTCTGGTGAGTATGCCTAAAGCAAACTCCTTAACTGCTGGCTGTGTTGAGGACAGTCAGTCATCCAGCAGGAATGTGAGTATTTGATGATGATTTTCAGCTCTAAATTACATAAAAAGAAAGAATTAATACACAAAAATAAACCAAAACAAATCATTTCTACTGAGCAAAACTGAATTGAATAATTGGGTTATAGGGCTTCTAGATTTTACAGTATTGACCAATCATATGAAACAATTGTCTAAGCTCCACCCACAAATGTATAGCTGATGCTGTGTGTTTGGAAAAGCTAAGCAGAAAACTGAAAAACATTTTCAATTCATTAAATTTAATCATTCAAACTTTAAACTAATTCTTACAAAAAAAATTATATCCTACTTTTATTTAATTTGCTGAAATTTGAGCACAATGAAGTTAATCTGAAGTTTCTTTAGTTAGAGCTACCTGGCTAATGTAACTAATGAGTAATGGAAGGCTATGGTTACCAATTAGCAGAGGTAGGAGTAAGTCACAAGTAAGTCTCAAGTCTTAACCTGAAAGTCTAAAGCAAGTCCCAAGTCACTGTGGGAATATTCAAGAAAGTCTTAAGTCAAGTCATACAAAATTATGATGCTGTAAACTCATTTTCAGATCAGTTAAAGAGAGCAGGCATAAGGAGCTGAACCAATACTTAACATTAAGAAATATGTTTTCATTTCTTTTTGGCCTTTTAACTCATCTGTTGAAGGTGTTTCTCATAAGACACTACTTCAGTGTACTCCTGTTACAGTGCACAAAAAGTCAGAGCCAAACAGTCAGGTGAAACAATTACATATACCAAATGAGCACCTGGTGTTTTTTGCAGTATGCTCATCAAATGGAAGTTTGTATAATTTATTTTTGATTTCTGTCATCTTGCTGTCTTACAGTAGTTATATATGTAAATTTATAGTTATGTATACTAGATATAGCAGGTTCTCCTTCTGTTTATCTTAAAGTTTTACTGTAGAATAAAAGTAGCCCTCATGGAATTTTACAGTCCACATGAAACCCCTCCAAAATGGACCTTTACAGGAGGATAAACCAGATTTTTTAACCTGCAGTGTAGGCTGATAGAACAAGGTTTCTTTCTAAGCAGGTTTGGAGCAACTCTATTGGGCTGTCCATCATGAATATTCACTAAGCTGAACTGAGTCTTTAAGATGAAGACACTGTTTTGGGTAAACTAAGGCTGACTGGGTCGGCACAGTCTGCTGGATGAGTTATACCCTATTAAAGATAAAAATGACAAATAAAAGAAGCATGTAGAACATCCTAATTTTTCAGTTTCGCTGATGTAGAAAAGACTACTACTCTAAAAACCGCAATGTTCAGAGCACAGTCACGAGAACATGACAGTTTACACTGTGAAGACTAAATCAAACCTGGAGTCAAAGTTGTAGATCAGAAAAATCAGGCAGTGAACATTATTTCTGTTGGGTTCCACCAGCGGTTCTGCTGAAACCTGTTTAAGGAGTTTGGGAAAAATCTGATATAACCAATAGAACACAAAAAAACACGAAGATTAAAAAATATATACTCTACAGAACCTGCTAGAACGTACTAGGATATATACTAAGATGCCATGAAGGGTTCTTCAATCAGAGTTAAAAGAACCAATTTTGGTTTCCTTAAGAAAACAAATGAGTGGGAGGAACCTTTTAAAAGTGCAAAGAACCTCCACATATGGTAAGTTTAAGGAAGAACCTTGAAACTGGTACTTTTACATTATATTAAGGTTCTTTCATTATATTAAGGTTCTTTGTTCCCCCCCCCCCCCCCCCCCTAAAAAAAAAACAAACAAACAAAAAAACAAAAAACAAAATCATATAGTGTGGCTTGTGGAAACTAGGGAAACTAACAAAGCTTGGTTAGTTTGGAGAATTTTAAAGATGCAAGATGCAACACTTAAATTGCCATAGAGGTTTACATTATGTAAAGGTTGATCTTTACACTTTTCAAACATGTTTCCAAAACCAAAAGCAGTTCTTCTTGTTTATCACTGAAAGAACTTTTGGGAACCTCTATGTAATGTTAAATCTTCAATTATGGTTAATGTTTTTTGCAAAAGGTTTCTCGTCCTCACAGTTCTCTTCTACTCTAAGACTTATGTGAGTGTAAAGAACCTTTTAAAAGTCTAAAGGACCTTTACTTAATGTAAAGGTTCTAGGAAGAACACTTAAATTGGCATAGAACCTTTGCACTATTTTAAAGTTTTGGGTTTTTTTAACAGTTGGTTCAGTTTTTTTCCAACATGATTCTTACCAAAGGAACCAAAAATAGTTCTTCTAGGGTATCATTGAAAGAACCTTTTAAAAGTTTAAGAACCTATAAATAAGACAAAAGGAAATCGTTTGGTATATAAGTTAACGCTCTTACAAATGTCCTCTTAAGTCCTAAAGGGTACCAAAAGCACTTATCAGGCAAAGATCTATGACAGCAAAGAACCTTTTTGAAAGTTTAGGGACCAGAATGTAATGTAAAGGTTCTCAAAAGAACCCTTAAAATCCTTTAAGCTTTAAAAAAGTTTCCTTGCGCTCACAAATCTTATTTTATCCCCCAAACATGATTCAGGGATGGATCTTTTAAGGCTCCAAGAACCCTCTATGGAACCTTAACTGTTTTTTTTTTGTTGTTAAGTGTGGAACAGGCACCGGTTTGGTTGTTAATCTCTCCAGAGGAAGCTTCAATAGCCAGCAGTTAAGGTGTTCCAAAGGAAGTTTAACTGGAGTTAGTCCTGGATTTAACAGACAGAGAATAAACAGCCTAAATAAATAAATCAATAATAAATAAACAGAAAGAAAGATCAAAGGAAAGACATGAAAGCCTAATTAATGTAGTAGAGCCAGTAGACGATGTTAAAGAAAGAAAAGACGGTGGGGAAGATCATCCTTGACCACTTGTCGATAGAGTTTACGTCCGTGAGGTCGGGGATGGTGATCTTCAGCTGGGAGGCACGTCTCCTTAGCCGACTCTTCTTCTGAGCCACGTGCCGCTCCAGTGCGTTCCTCCCGAAGTTGTGCCTTGCCAGGCCGGCTTTACGGTACTGTAGCGTGGTGCTGTCGTAGGCTAGCATGGTGCTACGAGGGTCCCCCAAACCCAAAGCCAGCTCAGATGCCCCCATCTCATTCTTAATTTCCAGGGGGCTGAGCAGGATGTTTTCATGGGGGTCCATCTGCAAGTTCAAAGATGAAGAGGTCAACCTAGCTAGAACAAACACTTTTCAACACCCTCTGAGTGAAGGTTCTGGTGAAGATTGATCTGAGAATGATCTAAATGATCTGAGATCTGAGAATGATCCACCACCCACATAATACCTGCCATGTGGTGGTCCTGTGGGGGTCCTGAATGTTGAAGCAGCATAACAAAGTATTATGGGTGCACTGAATTGAAAAACTGAAACCCAACTGAAACCCTACAAAGCATACAGAGAAACAGATGGACTACAGTCTGTAACTGTAGAACCACAGAGTGCTTCTATATGGTCAGATAGAATGGACAATGAGAGTAGGGGTGGGTATATAAATATATGAAGAGTAAATTTGACCATAATATAGTATTATACACAATGTATAAGGAGCAGACAGGGTAAAGTGATGAGCTGGAGAAGGACAGGATTTAAGGAACATTTAGCCAATATCAGAAACATCTGGTCAGCACTTCACAACAGTGATATAAACAGTAAACTTGACAGAGTTACGATGACAAACAGTCTAGACTGCTGACGGAGCTGAACTAGTCAGGTATATACTCTTTATGCTCTGACTCTCTCTAGGCTCACTCGGTTTAATTCTGGGATTTCTTATGTTTATGTCTCAGGTGGTCTTGTACTTAGTGCTATTCTAGTCAGCGGGAAATCTAATCTCAATTGATTTCCCCCTGAACCATTTCACTCTGAATTTTACATCTCAAATGTACAAAATTCTACAGAATTCCTCTTTCAAGATGGAATCCAAACAACAACACAGTGCTGTCACAACAGAACAGGCTATTGTGTTGTGTATTCGGTTCTGCTGCCCACTCTTCTGTCATCTATTATAATCCTAATAAAGGTTCTGCTTTATGATATGAAGGATAAGCAGAACACCTACCAGCATGTCAATAAACCATCCTTAAGCGTAAACAAAGGCTTTGACAACATGATTAGCCTTTAATCACTGTTAGCCATACTAGCATTGTCCAGTTAAGCTATCCCTTTGGAAGCGTAATAAAGAGGCTTGTTAGCCTCCTGAGGGTGGAGGAAAAGTGATGGTAATGAGGGGGAAAAAACTTCAGAGCCGTTCATTCCAGTACCTTATTCTTTTGATCGCCTAGTCCTATCGCCGCATCGTCCACAAAGATTGGTTCCCACATCGAGTCATGAGCGTCAATATCCCTCTGTTTCATTCTGGCATACAGAGCATCGTCTCTTTGAACTACATTTCCCACCAACCACTGCAAGCATACAACATCACGGTCACGTCAATCAAAAAAAGCCACCCGTGAGAGATTCCTCTTTGAGGTCATGTGGTGTTTTATCGTAAGAGAGAAGGATCTGAACACCTGCACTGTGAATTGGCTTTAGTTCTGTATGGTTCTAAGGTTCTGCAGAGTGAAATGCACTGAACGTGATTTATTCTAGCTGTTATATTTCATCATGAAAGCTTATATAGAGAAAATAATATATCCAGTGATTTAATTGAACCTGTCTTGATATCCTGAAACGTCCATGGTTCAATCCCATCAATCGTCAGGACATGACTGAAGTGCCATGGATGGGGTTGCCCACCATTTAAGCACTGCCCCCTAGTGTGTGTTTTCATTAGCGTGTGTGTATGTGGGTGTTTTACTGCAAGGATGGGTTAAATGCGGCGGTCACGTTCCATCATCTTCTCAAGTGTACGCTTCTGAGCCTTCATATCTTAAAATGCCCGCTGCAGTGCACTAGTTCACTGTATTTGTGCATTTTTATTCAGATTAATATCCAATTTATTTTGATTAATTAAGCCCATTTTCCTTTTCACAGCTAACCGAATATCTGCTGATGAACTTGTATGGATACTCAAATAGGCAAATTGTCACTACCAACAGCTGAGATCAACTGTGTGCCAACAATCCATCCTTTTTTCCTTTTAAGCAGGATTCATTTATTTTCTTCTAAATTATAAACAGGTAAGTTTCAGCTCCTGAATGAGGTGGAGATTTAGCCCACCCAGAATCACTTTCTGTATTTTGTGGAGAAATATTGTCAGTCTGAGATGTCTTGCTTGTAAACACTCCAAAGTTAAAAATTCGGTGCATAGACAAATAATGCTATATATTTATAGTGATATACACATAAATGTATATTAAATATTTATGTAGTTTCAAACTCCTACAGAGGTAGAAATGTATGAATTATAACTAAAGCTACTGTACTTTTACCCAAGATAAAAATGATCTAATCGTGCATAAAAGTAAAAATCTACAAAAATGTAGATACATGGTTTCCGTTGGACCGCGACATAATGCTTCTAAAAAGTAGGGCTGCCCTCTTGAAGTCGACGAGTCGAATCGTCAGTCGGAGACCCATTAAGTCGACTGAGAACCTTCAAGTCAACTGACAACAGTGACCTTTTTTTTCTTTGTAAAACAGACTAAAGCTTACTAAAATGCACAAGAACTTTAAGGATGTAAATTTTAATAATTATTAAAAGGGAATAATAAATATATATTTAAGTTCTAGCTGGGACAACGTGCGTTGGCAGTTTACCACTGAAGGAAGCTAAATCTATGAAGCTGAGAAACACGGGTGGAACAATGTCTCAGAGAAAGCCTGGAGTCTAGAGGAGCTTTCGAAGAAGAGAATCTGAACAAATAAAACCTAATTCTGCTCTTCAGTTAGTCAGACATGGAATTTTATTATAATTCCATTATTTTAGAACCTAAATTACAGAAATTTATATTTATTTGCATACAGCTACGATTATTTTTATTCAAAGATAAGTACAGTCCCTTAATATGCCTGCCAATAATCGAGATATAATTATTTCAGCTAATTAAAATATCGACTAATTTGGTTTTATTTAGCAGTTTATTATTTATGAGAGATGAAAGACGAAGAGTCATCCTACTGAAGAAGCTGTTAGAAGTGAAATTAAAAAGACTATAAGCTATAAGCGCTAATGTTTAGCATACATGCGCGCTGCTGCCCGGTGCTGTATCCTATAACTAAATCAGGCTCCAGTTCAGAAGGATCATCATACGCCCCGTCTCTTTTAGTTCAGAAATATGTTCCTGTGACTCTGCTGACTTTCTAAATGAGGAGGACATCAGATCTGAACCGTATGCAAATTGATTTACTGATTACTAGATAATGTACATGGAGAAAAAAACACAAACGAATAGTCGAATCGTCGACCAGGACGGGCGAATCCAATTCGACTGACAAAATTCAGAGTCGGGTACAGCCCTACTAAACAGTATGATTTCTTAACTAAAGAAGAACCATCTTTTTACTGAGTGTAGTTTTAGATTTTGAAGGATATTTTGAGTAGTTGTTTAAGGCTTGTCTGTGTTTATTGTAAACTTTTATAGTGTAGAAATGCTAATGATGCAGTGTACTTCAAAGTTTGTAAGCCAATTTAGTATTTTATAGTATAGTTCAATTAACTTTATATATTTTATTATTTTTAATTTACGTACTAAATTGTTTTGGTTTGTTATTTTATATAGTGTTCTACAGAACACAGAATTATTACTTGTCCTGTGAAACGCTTTTTATCTGTTTAAAAATATTATAGTATCAAATATTATTCATTTATAGTTATAAAACATTTGCACATCAAATGCCACATTATGGGATTTTTCTCATGCATCCTCTACAGAGAACACATTTATTTATGATATATTTCTTTTGTGTTCAAAAATGTGTATCATTTATACCAAAGCCATCAACATCTACTTCTGACCCCGATGCTGTCGATTTTAGTCCCTGAAGCTGCCTGATATATTTCCAGACCTTTTATCTTTTTAACTTTATCTGGCAGTGATTTTTATTCATGTGGTGAGATTTAGAGTCAAGTTCACAAGGTCTAATTAAAAACAACCTTATTTCTAAAGTTAAATGTCTGATTTTCTGTCTAATAAAGATCCTTAGCTCAACTGTACGGACATTGTGGAGTCACCACCGTAATGCCGCAACAAAATCACACATCAAGTCAAACATTTATAAACACATTAAGAATAATGAGAACTGACTGGACAGAATGGTCAATACGGTCATCCACAGTACAGGAAAGACTTCACAGTCATTTCTACAGTAGAAGTTAGAATAGACAGAGCAGAAGAAAGAGAAACACAGCTGAAGCCCTGCAAGCAGCTACACTGATAATATGTGTTCCAAACCCACTCAGTAGGTACTAAGAGCTCTTTATATGCTGGCCAAAATCATTAGATGGGATGTTAGTAGAAGGTGTTTATATCCATTTGGTGTTTGTATCATCGCTCACATTCAAAACCGTTTTATTAATAAAACATTTTTTCACCTTCTGTCAAATGGACAAATGAATTAGACAAATGAGCCTAAATAAATAGGTCAAAAGTAGTTTTAATCACACTGATTGAGCCCAAACAGGTAATTTCGCTAATCTATCGGCTAATCATGCTATTTAATAGGCCAAAAATGTGGATCCAAAATAACAAGGAACTATCATTAATTTTATATTTTAGTAGTTTTAGTTATGTAGTGCTTTATTAAGTGATACGATGATAGTCAGTTCTCCGTGGTCAATCTCATCGCCTTAAATAACACACACTGTAGCACTGGACTAACCAGAATTCTCCGGAATTTCTTGTTCTGTTAATTACATCCCACTTTTATTGATCAGTTTCCTTTAAGAAAAAAGTTTTTGTGCATTTAATTCGGATATATTTAGATTCTGTTGCCACGATTAGTAATACGTAATAATAATAATCATATATTAATACATGAAATTTATGAATAATAAATTCTAATATACCAATATATTCTACTTAGAATCAAATTATATTCATGCACATTTTAGTTACTGGCCTTTCCCCTTTCTTTTATAAAATATATAGAAGATTATTTCTTCTTCTTTCTTTCTTTCTTTTCTGCCTGTACAACATTCCAAACACAGCCAGAGCATTATTTCAGCTATCAGAAACCTCAAAATAACAGTTTTGGTTCAGTGCCACAGGTGTGCCAGACAGGTAGCATATGAAAAAATACTGGCTAGCACGTAGCATGCTACTGCCTTATATTGTACTAAAAACATGAGCACAAATAAACAGTCCAAGCTGAATTAGAACTAAGGGCTGAAAGACTCTCAGCTGATAGGATTTCTATATATCCAACAATTTCCAACCTGAATGGTCTGCTTTACCTGCCACTTCTGAAGTGTGTCAGAGAGGTAATGAAGAATAAATAATATTGGCTAATACTTAGCATGCTATATCAGCTCTGACCAGCAGGGAATTAATTTCAGTAGATAACCAAATGACAAATTGCACTTCAAACAGTCACAGGTAAGTCACAGGTGGACTTAAATGTTCAAATTCTCTTGTTTATAAATCCTGCTTATAACACGTTTTTATTAAGACTTTATTATCTCAACATTTATTGATTGTGATATTTATTCAAGTTCAATTGGAATGGAATTCTCTTAGCATCACAGGAAACAACTTAAGTCCACATTAATTCACTATCATTTATGTTAATAATGTATGTATGTATCTAAAACCTGATTGATTAACTATTTTAAGGGTAGCATTATGGAGATTGAAGCTTTTGTTATGCCAGCGATGATGCATTCCCATGTTCATGTATTTTACGACAGAGTGAGTATGCTCTTGTTCACTGCTAGAATGTTCTTGGTACCTTGTTTGGATCCATCCTCATTTTCTCGTTGTTGGCAGTGGCGGCTTTCTCTGCCGCCCTTTTCTGTCGCTGTGGTCCTCGGCCAAAGAAGATGTAGTTGACCAGTGCGTACTCCAGCAGAGCCAGGAAGACGAAGACGAAGCAGCCCATCAGGTACACATCGATGGCTTTGACATAGGGGATCTTGGGAAGGGTCTCTCGCAGGTGGGTGTTAATGGTGGTCATGGTGAGGACGGTGGTGATACCTTCAATTAAACAGGTCTATGGTTAGAAGCGTAATTAAGTATAGGAAACCAAGTTTATATACAGTGTATAACAGCTTTTTGATCCGACGTCTGGTTTTCAGAAACGTCTGAATTTCTTTCCCATTAGAAATGAATGGGATAAAAATGAGTGCTCATCTACTGTACTTCTGCTCAACCAACAGACACTGTCTCACCTATACTATCTCAGGGCAGACCCCAAGCATGAATTCGATTTTGTTCTACAAATGTGTTCTAAAGGCTGTCACACACTGAATGTTATTTTACTCTCTGATTTATTCTGAGGGTAATACATAAAAGTGCAAACTTTCACCAGCAGCAAAAACTCACTGACCAATCACAGTGGTCTTTGATGTTGACATCACAACATCTGAGACCTTGAAACAGCTGTGCGCCAGCAAATACAGCTTATTCACAAACACTGAAAGGATTGGAATTTCCAAACGTGGACTACAAACTAAACTAGAGCTCCTGTGTCCTTAAGCCCCGCCTCCCAATGAGGCAAATATGCTGTGATTGGTCAGCTCATCCACTCTGTACTGACTGGTCAACTGCATCCAGCTGCTAGCTTCACTCCCACACCACTGAGTCTGTTCTTAATATAGTGTTGGTTTGGCCATATCAGTTATATCCATAGTCCGATCCTGAAAGTAGACCAAGCTGGTACTGGAGTAGCCCGGTTTTAGAGTGGTCAGTTTTTACTGGTTTAGGTCCCTGTGTGTTGTGTGAGGGTGTGCTGTGCTTGCTGGTAGGCGGGCAGTAAAATCTGTGTTACAAGACTGTGTCACCTTGTTACAGGGAAAAGGGCAGGAATTCCAACAAGGAATGCGCCAGGTAGCTGCGAAAAGTGGTTTCTATGGGTGAGTGTCTCAGGCATGTACATTGGGCTTGTATCAAGCCAACTGGATGCTGTTGTATTTGTGTAGTTTTCAGCAGCATTAGTCTTCTTGGCTGAGTTAGCTCTTTAATTAGCCGTGCTAATGTTGAGACGTGTGTCTTGGAAGTCCCCTGAGGACGTATTGTGATGCCTTCAGCAAATTCTTATAGAAACTCAGGCTCAAATCCTAATGAACTCCTTCTGATAATCAGCTCGGCTTTTCCTCCATCACGCAGGATGGTGTCTGTAGTTTGTCACCTGTGTTAATGAGGAAGTGAGAGGACGACCAGTCACGAGAAAAATTAACACATGAAATCCTCTGCCAAGGTTTGAGCAAATAATGTCACATTGCCACCAGGGATAGTCATTTTTAGTGACAGTCTGATGAATCTCGTTGAGTTTGTTGCCAGAGCGGAGACAGTAATGAGTCCAGGTGTGACTTATAGAGCCGTGGTCAGGACAAAAACAGAGGAGAAAGGTGTTGGATCGTCTTTTACAGCCTTAAGCGGCAACATTTGGGAATGTTATGTGCTTAGCAGTGAAACTAAAAGCCAGGTCAGTAGGTGGAGCAGGCTCATGTCTCATGATATTATTTTCTTCATGTCATTGGGGGAAAAAATAGAGATGTTCTGATCCAGCTTTTTGGTCCTAATCCCAGTCCGAACTCTTTATTATTGGACATCTGTGGTAGGGGTTAACAGTGCTACCAGCTAAACACACGACACCACTCCACCCATATTCAGCCTCTTCAGCACTAACAACTAAACACACAGCCTTCCGCTGTACTTCATAAAAACCCACCACTCCACCCGTATTCAACTTCTCCAGCATTAACAGGTTTTCACGCAGCCCTCCGCTCTACTCCGTAAAAACCCACCACTCCACCCATATTCAGCCTCTCCAGCACTAACAAGTAAACACATATTCCTTCAGTCTACGCCAGAGAGCCCACCACTCCACCCGTATTCAGCCTCTCCCTCTCTCTCTCTCTCTCTCTCTCTCTCTATGTATATATATATATATATATATATATATATATATATATATATATATATATATATATATATATATGACAATGATGCCTCAAAAATGAGCTTCAATACTGATACAGATCAGGACATCCCTAGAAAAACAGGGCGACTTTTTCCCTCCCTCTGAATTCCTGCCTGCTGTATAATTTGCATTTAGGTTTGAAATGTTGTGGGGTGGAGGGTGGAGGTGGTAGGGTGTCTGGGGTGTGTGGGGGGTTGTTATAAATAATATGCCAGCGTTGCAGGGTGTGCAAACATGCAGCAGTTCTGCCCTAAATTAAAACCTCCCTCTGCAGAGACTTCCTACATGAACCCGCACACCTGCTTATCTCTACAATCCAAAACTACTGATCGTAACTGATGTGGAAAACATCACCCACGAACTTCTGCACAAAAACGTTCGTCATCCTCCATTATTCCCACACCCCCCTCTTTTCTCTGCTTTTCATCACAGCCTGTACACCACCGCCCCCATCCAACACCACCCCCCCACCCCAGATAAACGAATACAGGTCAGACTCCAATCAGAGAGAGTGCTCTTTTCATACAGAGAGAGAGAAAGAGAGAGAGAGAAAGAGAGAGACACGTGGTGGGCTGGCCTTACATAATCAGCTATGACAGGGAAAAATGGAGACCTTCAGAAAATGAAAGAAGGGGTAAAAAAGTGGAGGAAGGAAATGGAGGAGTGTGAAAAGAAAGATGTACACAAATCAAAGCATGAAGTTCCATTCACTGGTTCGCCAGTCTGCTCAGCTGGAGCTGCTGGAGCGTTCGTGTGCTCCTGGCCTTGTTCCCAGGACGAGCGATAAAAATGAAGTGCCAATGTTTTCTCTAGTGATGTCTTTCAAATGAGCAATATTCCCGGGCTGTAAAAACAATAAACTGCCTGTTCCCATTCCATATTAAATGTTGATCCAGTAGCTGAGCATAACCACAGATAATCTGTGGAGGGATATCCATATGTCTAACACACGTCTGTGGACGGAGTAACTTCTGAACTAAAGGTGTTAATGCAGTAAGAACCTGTAGCCTACTGAAAGGATTTACACTATCGCTAACATTGCTGTGAGGATTTGATTGAGCATTAGTGAGGTCAGGTACAGATGCGGAAGATTGCTGTGAGGATTTCACTAAGTATAAGTGAGGTCAGGTACTGATGTTGAACTTTGCTGTGAGGATTTGATTGAGCATTAGTGAGTTCAGGTACAGATGTGGAAAATTGCTGTGAGGATTTTACTGAGTATTAGCGAGGTCAGGTACTTATGTTGAACATTGCTGTGAGGATTTGGTTGAGCATTAGCGAAGTCAGGCACTGATGTTGAACATTGCTGTAAGGACTTGTTTAAGCATTAGTGAGGATCAGGTACTGATGTTGGAAAATTGTTGTAAGGATTTGATTGAATATTAGTGAGGTCAGGTATTGATGTTGACTGGTCAGTTCTGGATCACTCCAACTCAAAGGCACTGGATAAAACTCCATCATGAGTTTGTGATAAACCTGTGCTAAAGGAAAACATATCCCAACAGTGTTCTGAGGAACTTTACCACTACAACATATCCCAGCAGTGTTCATCACTACAACTCATGCCAGAGGTGTTCAGAGGTGCTCTATCACTACAACTTATCCTAGTAGTGTTTAGAGGAGCTCTACTACTACAACTTATCCCAGCAGTGTTCAGAGAAGCTCTACTACAACAACTTATCCCAAAGGTATTTAGAGGACACACACACACCACCTTTTTCCTTTTTCATTAAAAAAAAAAACAAAAAAAAATGTCTACTGCTATTGTTCCACCAACTGGATAACCTTAGTACTGCTGCTAAATTCAAGTACAGTGTTTACAGTGTCTAATGTTTACATTTATACCAAATACGCACAACTGCACCTTACTGCTCCCACTACTAAGGGGCCGACTGCACTGTTTCCCCTCCCCTGTATTTATTGTTTGTCTTGTAAATGGTCGTATGTATTTATAGTATATTGTCTTGCGCACTGGCACACGTGCACTTTATGTTGTATTGTTTTGTGTAGTCTATTGTTAGATGTAGCACCTTGGTCCTGGAGGAAGGTTATATTGTTTCTCTGTGTACTGTACACCACTGTATATAGTTGAAATGACAAATAAAACCACTTGAACTTGAACACTTGAGGAGCTCTACCACTACAACTTATCCCAGTGGTGTTCAGAGGAGCTCTACCACTACAACTTATCCCAGTGGTGTTCAGAGGAGCTCTATCATTACAACGTATCCCAGTAGTGTTCAGAGGAGCTGTAATACTACAACTTATCCCAGTAGTGTTCAGAGGAGCTCTAATACTACAACGTATCCCAGTAGTGTTCAGAGGAGCTCTAATACTACAACTTATCTTAGCATGGTTCAGAGGAGCTCTACCTTTACAACTTATCCTAATGGTGTTTAGAGGAGCTCTACCACTACAACTTAACCCAGTGGTGTTCAGAGGAGCTCTATCATTACAACGTATCCTAGCAGTGTTCAGAGAAGCTCTACC
This sequence comes from Prochilodus magdalenae, assembly GCA_024036415.1. Lineage (NCBI taxonomy): Eukaryota > Metazoa > Chordata > Actinopteri > Characiformes > Prochilodontidae > Prochilodus > Prochilodus magdalenae. The sequence continues at coordinate 259,714 of JAMWET010003116.1, forward strand.
TTTACAACTTATCCTAATGGTGTTTAGAGTAGCTCTATCACTACAACTTATCCTAATGGTGTTTAGAAGAGTTCTACCACTATAACCTATGCTAGTGGTGTTCAGAGGTGCTCTACCAATACAACCTACACTAGCAGTGTTCAGAGGAGCTCTACCACTACAACATATGCTAGCAGTGTTCAGAGGAGCTCTACCACTACAACTTTCCCAACTGTATGTAGAGGAGCTCTATCATTACAGCTTGTCCCAGCTGTGTTCAGAGGAGCTCTATCACTTCAATTTATCTCAGTGATGTTCAGAGAAGCTTCATCACTTGAACTTTTGCTGGAAGTGTTCAGAGGAGCTATACCACTACAAATGATCTAAAATGAGTTCAGAAGAGCTTTATCAAGATGTTCAACTGAGCTTCCACAGAAAATAAAAACATTAACTTTTAGATACGTTTGGATATAAATAGCCAGTTTCTCAGACCCAAATCAAGTTCTGGGAGCATCCAGTGCTGATCCATCATTTATCCTGGCCTAAATGTCCAGGAAAATGGATCGTTACTTACATGTCAGCTGCTGGAACTTAGAGAAAAATATTTAACTCAAAACAAATAAACACCTTTGAAATTACAGAAGCAACAAAGTTGAACCGGATCAGAGACCTACCTAAAGCCACTCTCGCAGCGGAGGCATCATAGTTGATCCAGAAGGAGACCCAAGACAGGATGGTGATCAGTATGGAGGGCATGTAGGTTTGCAAGATGAAGTAGCCGATGTTCCTTTTCAGTTTAAAGCTGAGGGAAAGCCGAGGGTAAGCGCCTAACAGACAGAGAGAGAAGGAGAAAGAGAAAGAGAGAGCAGATGTGTCAGAGGAGGTCAGAGAATAGTGAGATGCTGAGGTGCAATGGAGAAGCTAAAACCAGTGATTCTCAGGGAACCTAGGAACCAAGGCATGGTTTACACGTGAAGATGCATTACCTGTGTGTTATATACTGTATATGTATACCTTTCAGGACGTGCCTAGATGATCAAATGAAAGACACTCCACTTAAAAAGAGAAGGAGAAAGTCAAAGGAAAATATGGGAAAATACAGGAGTTTCCAATGATCCTAACAACCACCTGGAAGACCGGGCAGACCGAGGAACAATGGCCCCCATCAGATAAACACCAGCTTTCATGTCTGAGAGAGAGGAGAACATTAAACTCCACTCCTCCTCCAGATCCGAGAACATCCACAGGTGCTTCTGCTTCGTGTGTGACAGCACAACGCTATGGAGGTCTGAAAAGAGGTGTAGCTATTCAGGAAGCTCATCAGTCTGCTCCTCCAACAAAAAAGTTGCTGGTGTTCTCAAAAAAGTGGACTGACTACCCCAGAGTCCAGAACCTCAACACCACTGAATGTATTTGAACTTGTATTTGAAGGTGTGTCTCTTTGAGGAGCTGAAAGTGAGTCTCCTGAGAAGAATAGAAACCTGAGTGAAGAGTGGACAAAGTAAACATTAGAGTATTTATTTTTATATGGCCATAAATGCAGGGTGGTCTTCACCCTTTGCACAGTAACACATATACACTGCACCCCAGACACAAGAGTTTAAATCCTGATCAAGGCATTCCTTGGTTTGTACATTGTTCCTGTTCTGCTGTTCCTGGTGTACCAAGGAGCTAATCTTTGGAGTAGTGTACACTGACACTGCAATGTCCTAAAGGGAATTCCAGTCTAGCAGCAACAGCGCATAGCTGAACTGCTTAAAAGGGCATGTTCACGGCAGCATCCATATCCTTCCTGCCAGAGAGATCCACAGCAGAAAATTGGAAAGCTCTCCTCATGTGCCAACTTCCATTCCCCCAAAGATCAGAGGCACAAAAGCAGTGAAGTGCATTCAAACGGAAATGGCAGAGGTTGGCCTAGGTTGGCATTCACTCAGTACTGGGATATAACGTGCAGCCAGGAAAACTTCAAAGGAATAAAACAAGGAAAAAAAGAAGAAGAGTTTGGTAGGCCAAAAGAGATGATCAGTCTTTGACGTGGCATCTCCTGGAAGAAGACCTAACAAGGGGAAAATAAAAGAGACATGCATGCACTTCCGATCCCAGGCAGCATGGAATTTTACTGGTTAGTTAAAGAGCCAGGTAATCTGATCTTGCGTAAAGCCTCTGTAAGCATTCCTCTGACCAATCACTAGGCTGATGTCTCTAGCCCCGCCCACACAGAACAGTTTCAGAGCCAGAGAGACTTATCAAGCTAAAGGTAACCAGCATAACCAACAGCTAGCAAACTAGACTTCCTGTCTGTAATTGCCTGTTACTCCTTTATTCCTTTATCCATCTCCAACATTGTTCCTTGATCTGTCCATTCCTTTATCCACCACCGACATTATTCTTTTATCCATTCATTCCATTATCCATCACTAAGTTCCTTCATCAATTAATTTCAACCCTATCCAAGTGTCTTTGTCCATTCATTTCAACATTGTTCGTTCATCTGTCCACTCCTTTATCCACCACCGACACTGTTCCTTTATCCGTTCATTCCTTTATTTATCACCAACATTGTTTTTATCTATTTATTCATTTATCCATCACCAACATTGTTACTTTATCCCTTTATTCCCTAATCTATCACAACATTATTCCTGCATTCCTGAATTCCTGTACCCAAAACCAATATTGTTTCCTCATTCCTTCATTTCTTTATCAATCACTAACATTGTTCCTTAATCCCTTCATTCTTTTTTCAATCACCAACAATGTTCCTTCATATGATTGAACTCACGGAGATGAGCTAAGAAGAGGCAGCAACTGCTATGGTGGCTTTATGACTTCATTATCCTGTCACAAATTCCGGCCACTGCTGTTTTATGGCCATGAAGAATGGCAAAGTCGATATCCACCTATATCAGTCCACACTAAACTTCCTCAATACACATTCCAGGAATCAGCTCAAAGAATCGCTCCTAACCATCTTCCTTCCGACTGTGGTGCCTTTCCAAATTTAATACATACTTGTTTCTGTCAGATGCCAACATGCTGAAAATTCAGAGAGCCAGAACTTATTTTCCCACTTCAGGTACTGGTCACGCTATCATTCCTCACCCCACCAGCAGAACAGACGGAATAAAGGAATGAAAGCCAGCAGCATTTGCTCCGGTTTCTTCAGCGGTGGGGGAAATGTCAGAGCTCAGGTTCCAGCATCGTGGAGCTAAACCATTTACATCCAGCTGTTTTCTGTCTCCACAAGAACTTAGAGAACAGAGTAGTAACACCCTCCAACCTCCTGAATCACTTTCATGGTAAAATTATGAATATGAAACATCAAAGAAACAACATTTCCCTTAATAACCTACTGATTCCACCACAACCGCTGTGATTACTTGTGCATATAGTGTGAGTGTTTGTATGTATATGAATGTGTGTGTGAATATATATGTGTAGGTGTGTGTGTGTGCACATATATAGGTGTGTCTGTGTGTGTATATACAGTATATATGTGCATGTGTTTTTGTGTGCATGTGTGTAGGTGTGTTTGTGTGTGTGTGTATTTGTGTGTGTGTGCACATATATATGTGTGTGTGTGTGTGTGTGTGTGTATATGTGTGGGTGTGCACATATATGTGTGTGTGTGTGTGTGTGTGTGTACATGTGTGTGTGTGTGTGTGTATATGTGTGGGTGCATATATATATATATATATATATATATATATATATATATATATATATATATATATATATATATATATATGTGTGTGTGTGTGTGTGTGTGTGTACATGTGTGTGTGTGTGTGTGTGTATATGTGTGGGTGTGCACATATATGTGTGTGTGTGTGTGTGTGTGTGTGTGTACATGTGTGTGTGTGTGTGTGTATATGTGTGGGTGCATATATATATATATATATATATATATATATATATATATATATATATATATATATGTGTGTGTGTGTGTGTGTGTGTGTGTGTGTGTATATGTGTGGGTGCACAAAGGAAACCACAGAAAACAGTTAACAAAGCAAACAGTTAAGCAACGCAAAGCCTCAATGAGGAGCTTCCTGAACAGCTACATCTCCTTTAAGACATCCATAGTTTTGAGGTGTCTTCTCACAGTGAAAGGATGGACAGAAGCATATGTGTATATTCTCAGCAGGAGTGAAGCTTGATGTTCTCCTGATAATGAAAGTGCTGTGTATCTGATGGGGACAGTGTTGGTGGGTCTACCAGGTCTTCAAGGTGGTTGCTAGGAGAACTATTATCTCTGCAGTGGTTAATCAGTTTCTGTAGCTGTTTCCAGACTCTTGTTTGTTCTTCTTCTTTGTGTGACTGTGTTATCCAAAAACGAATCATACATACATATCTCCTGAAAACTGAGTAGCTTTTACTTAATAGCTGATTTAAATGAATAATACACGAATGAAGGGTATATGGGTATTTGTACTCTATTTTTGACAGTGCTAATATCTTGTTGGACCAATTTTGGTCATAATTAAAAAGCAACTATTGCCCTTTATATTGTATGTAAATTCCAAGATGAATGGACTTAAGGAAATGACTCAAAACAAAAATAAAAGTCTGACTGCATTTATATATTTGAAAAGTAAAATATTTGTTTCAATAAGTCATTATTTCGGACACTATTACGTGTTGGATTACAACGCTATTGGAAGCCGAGCGTGAAACTTAAATCATTAGCATGTCTCACAATGTCAAACCTACCCACCAATTTCCTTCTGGGTGCAGCTATTTGTGAGATTATTTGACAATGTGTGTATGTATATATGTGTATAGATGCTTGAAGAGCTGAATATGGACATTAGGCAGGATCAGTTACCATGGTTTCAGTGGCCTGCTACAAGCTTTCAGTCATTACTGGTGATGTTAGTGTGCTGAGGGTGTTATAATGACTGGTATTCAGGTGAAAACAGGATGTTATTTTAGGCTCATTCATCTTCACCTGTAGAGAAGACCACATTCTTGGATATGAGCTTGTAGTCCACAATGGAAAACTGGGGCAGCTCTATCCTCTCCACGCCTGTCACCGCATGGTTACCACCACGCCAGTAGAACTCGATATCGTCTGTCGTGTAGCCATCTGCAGTGGAAAGACAGGCAAATACAGTAGGTGAATAAATGTATACAGCTGTAAGTGCTAGATTCAGGGTGCGATATGACTTCTATTCATTTAAAAAGTGCGCTATAATGTTCATATGATTTTGTAAAATAAAAAATAAACAAATAAAATCAATAATAACTGAGTTTAAGTGACTTTTATAGCTTCCTCTAATGAATCCCAGCTCTCTGACACACTGTGGCGTCCCAGTTCCAAGGAATTACTTTCAGTACCTCCATATTCTATCTGAAAAAAATCCCTATATAGATCTCAAATGCATTCTAAGTAGTCTTGAATCCAGGTGTATCTCTGTCAGTCCCGTCACAGTTCCACCTCAAGTACACCATGTTCCTGGGATCGTTTCCCATATCCTGCACTGTATTTATGAGTTGTGTTTAGTCTTGTATTGCCACCGGGTGAGCAGTAAACAGTCAGGCCTGGGGTTGAACTCACTGTCAGGTAAAATCATAAACATTTCCGGTGCTCACCTCAGCCAAGTGGGGGTAAAACGAGATGGAATAAATATTCCAATAAAACATAAGAACTTTACTCTGTCAGGGCTTTCCTGTGTGCCCAAACTGGCAGGAATATTCTGAGCAGGGCCTGAATGACTGAGCATAATCTGAGCTCTTACATAATCCACTCTCCAGTTCAAATGTCCAGTCATAAATATCCCCCAAAGAAAACTTAGAATTTTAACAATCATCAACATCACATATATAAACTCACATGGAAGGTCACTGCTATTTGTGGTATAGACATGGTGACCCCTGACTGTTTGCACAGGATGGGGCTGTGTAAACTGATACTACACATGAACTTTCTACATGAGACTGTAGCAGAATCTTCCAACGAAGATGATCAGTGATGTAGATCACATCTTTCAGACATGATCATCAGCACTGATGAGTAAAACAGACTAGAGCTTCAGAATGTAGGTGGTGATTTATACAGACAATAACAGAGAAAAGTTCCATCAAGACATTTAGCTGTTAAACACCTCCGTCTTACCAGGATGCAGACAGACACCTCAGAAGTCCTGTTAAACAGGCTGTGACCTCCTCAGTATGACCGGCCAGCAGCTCCTTCAGTTCTTCCTCTTATTCTACATACACTCGCACCACGGTTTTCTTTCACAAGGTCGTAAATGTCCCCCGTAAAAACAGACAAAGCCACAGAAGTGCAGGCAGCATGCACACAAACGAGTGGCAGACTTTGTTGCTTCTCTCAATCAGTTTGTCTCAGAACTGTGCAGAAAATTAAATATACAGAACTCACTCCCAGGATGGTTAATGTTTTGAGAGCATCACAATATTGTTATCATCATCAAAAGAACAGCTGCACCCAGAAGGAATCAACCCACAGGAATGAAGGTGTACCTGACTGACCCAGCAGCCACAATTGCAGACACTCAGTGAGCAGTAATGTCCTCCATGACTCATGCTAGTGCCAGCGCCATTGGCCAACGGCTGCACCACGCAGGACTACATGCACTCAGATGGTTACAACAACTGTCCATAACACCTAAATGGTGTCAGACTGTCACGGAGTGACTCAGAATGGCAGCGGGGGATCTTCAGTGACGAGTTCCTCTTTTGTCTTGGTGGAGAACACGGACGAACCCGCGTGTGAAGGCACCGTGGTCAGCGTCAAGATGAACGGTTTGTTGTCACGTGTCACATGTCCAGAAGGCCTGGTGTCTGCCTACCTCCACCCCTACCGCACAATCTGCAGGAACTATGTGGAAATATTCAAGCTGCATGGGATGGATAATCACACGACACCATTAGGAACCTCTTCATTCAATGGATGTGAGGGAGAGGGAATCAGGATATATAATACTGGCATCTAAAATTAGCAACTTGATCTCTAAATTATTTTTGGCCCAATTCATCCATTCATGGGGATGGCCTGGCATTGTTGGACATGGGGGATTGGGTTAGCAAACACGGCGGCCCAATGCCATAATGAGAGACAGAGAGATATTTCTGTATGAGTGGCTCAATAAATATTACCCATATCAGTCTAAATTTATCATCATTTATTGTTCCTAGTAACCTTTATCTTCCTTCCCAGTAGCACTGCCATCCCACACTTCCTACTGGGTGCAGATATGACTTTGATGATGAGTGTATGCCACTGATCATGATCTTTGGCATATCCTAATACTGTCCATGTATAGTACCAGCCATCTTCTAGTGGATTTTACACTGCACCATCGTGCACATTTGCTGCCTCTTGCAATGCCTCCGACCATGTCTCCACTGCTTGGCTACATTTGGAGTTAGTTCAACATATGGTGATGCTGTAGATGTCCCACCAATGAGAGAGGTCAAATGGTGACATTCACCCATGTTGTCTTATGGCAAGGCCTTTGTGTGGTCGGCAGGATTTCCTCTGTGAGCCACTCAACTTCATTGTTTCTGTGTCACTGAGTCTGACTTCGCAAATGAGCTCTCCTCCCCACATCCTCATTGCCCCTGTTACACCACTGGGCTTGCTCGGCTTACCATCACCCCACGTGCATGGGAGGGGCTCTACTGTGGGGGGGAGGAAAAAAGGGAACTAAGGGAACTAGTGGAGGATTTGCTTCTTGAATGATGGGGCAGCCAGGGGTCATGAGACTGAGCCTGAGGTTAAAGGATGTCCCTGACTGAGTCACACTGGAGTTAAGTAACCCAAGAGAGTGAATAATCCATTTACAGAGTAGTAGAGCCACACAGTCTCAGCCAGGTCAGTGTAAAGGAGTCAATTATCTATCCACTGTTTGGATTTGGAATCATACTCAATGGATCTATGAAGCTTATCAATTTTTTTTAATATAGCTTGATGTTGTTTTAGGAATGCTGACTAACAATAAAGATAGTAATGACAATGAAGGATCATTTAAAGAACTTTCCTACTAGTACAAATGATATATACAAGTTACAAGCACTGGAGTTTTGGCAATTTATAAAGTTTCACATTCCCTGGCATTCCCTAAACTCTAAGATTGGAAGGTCTAGGCACATTTATACACTAATGTATCTGTTATGAAAAGGTAAAACTCATCCCACTGCAGAAGCTGGGAATGCATCAAATTTAACCATGTAAAAAACTGCTGTCACACTCTAACTACTGCAGTGCATTTTATTACAATTCCCACTGGAATACCGTCAAGTTTATCCCCATTCACAGAATGCTTTTAGTTTTTTCTGCATGCCAGTTTATGGTTTGACTTGGAAATCCATTCTCTTGCTGCTATCTATTAACCCCACACACACAGTAGATACATACACTCATCAGCCACGACATTTAACCCACCCTGTACCTACACTCACTGTCCACTTTATCAGCTCCACTGAACATAAGAGAACTCTGTAGTTCTACAATTCCAGACTGTAGTCCATCTGTTTCTCTGTATACTTTATTACCCTGTTCTTTAATGGTCAGGGCCCCCTCAGGACCACCACAGAGCAGATATTATGTGGGTGGTGGATCATTCTCAGCACTGCAGTGACACTGACGTGGTGGTGTGTTAGTATGCGTTGTGCTGGTGTGAGTGGATCAGACACAGCAGTGCTGCTGGAATGTTTAAACACTGTGTCCACTATATATATATATATATATATATATATACACAAATACACACAGGTCGTATATGATTTTGGCATGGATTCCACTCTAACCCTTGTGAAGCAGTGGTGTTTCTACATCCTTGAGATGCTGCTGGAGGCGACATGCTCCATTAAAGTTCTTGTTTGATATACAGTGCAAATAATGAAAGTTACATCACAAGCTGGAACAGCTGCGCTTGTTAAAAGAGCATGAGGGGGGCACTGGGGCGGTCCGTGGAGGGCAACAGCAGGACTTGGCTCTGCTCTTAGTGAACGCGTGCTGAGGGGCCGCCTGCCACAGCAGAGCAGCAAAACGAAACAGAGAGAGAGAATTCCGAGAAGGAGAGAAGTTTTTGCTTTCACTGTGTGGCTTCCTTAAAGGAGCTCCAATGAACGTCTGGCACCGACAGTTCAAAGCCACTTTAATCTTATATGTGGTGTCCAATTAAAACTGCCCCCCCCCACACCCCGGCAAAGTCCGCACTCCGTGCCTCCTTTACTCCGCTGTCAGGGGAGCGAGGCACAGGCGGAGAACAGGAACATCTAAAGCAGAGGAATAAACCTCAGCGAACAAACCTCCTCGTACCCCGGAGGGGTGTAAGCAGTGTCTAAAATTGGATCTGATGGCTGCCTGCTCCTCTGCGCTGTGCTTCGGCAGTGCAGAAAATTTGACTAACACATGGTGGGCCGTGTAGATGAGATAATGTTGTCGGGTGTCCCAAAAAAATGTCACCTCTGCAAAAAAAAAAAAAGAGGTTCTTTACCCGCTGAAGTCTTCGGACACAGCCAAAGACAACACGGGCAACAAACACAAGGAACAAGGAACAAATCACTGCAGTCACCTTGGTACCTCTTTAGTATGAGGCTGCCCTTATGATGCATTCATGAATGGTTAAAAATGAGTTTACTATTGCTTAATAACTAGGACATAAAATCATTAATAAGTAGTCACAACACATATAAATACAAAGAACAACAGTAGCCCACATTTGTGTGCGCCGCTCGGATTTACTGATCTTACTTTGCTGTTTCCATATAAATGTTCATTGTGTGGATGAGCCCTTGTTATTCATGTGTTATAACTGCTTTGTAAACTGTTTATGACTTAACTTATGTCAATAATAAACTCATTATAATAAAGGTTTAATAAATCGTAGCCTGATTGTAGAGTGGTACCGCTGCAATTAATGATGGCACAACATGTCCTAGAAATCTCTGTTGTCCAATGATTAACATGTATCACCATTTTACTGTTGAGTTTTACTTTTATGCATCATGTAAACACAGCAGCTGCTGTTTACACTGTGTAGACCAACAGAAATGGCCCAAAAAATTTTGGTAAAAGGTCTGGTTCCATTGACTTAAATGTTCCATTTGAGTTAAATCAGGTTTTTGCCCTGTCCTGTAAAGTTACCAATTTGGAGATACATGTTTTTATTTGAACACTGAAAATATGGTCAGTAGCTCTAGCACACAAATTTAAAGTGCAGCTGAAGAGATGTGTTTTATGATTTCTCTGATTTTATTTGCTTTTATTACTAACATCATGTTACTTTTATTTTAAATCACATTGTTTTAGTGCTATAATCTTTATGTAGCTTTAATCTTTTTACATTTTTACAGCTACAATAAGGTCTGCAGTTCTAAAACACTGGTCAATGACGCGCTTCACAAAAATCGAAAATTTGAACTTAAATCAGCCTAGTCCAGTGATATCCCACCACTGATGCTTACTGGAAGCCCATTACAGCTTCATCATATTTACCTTTTAGTAACTGTGATTTTTCTGCCTTATTGCTTTAGGTAGAACTGAAAGCCAGACTCAGATTCTTAAGGTTAGCTTATTTCATAGCGCATATGCACGTTTCAAATTCCTAAAACTGGAATATCATGCCATACGTGGTGTACAAAAAGCACAATATTTATGAATGAAGATGAAGCACCAAACCAATATACAAACATACTGCCTTACAGAACAGGCAAATGATGACACTGGGATATGATCCAGTTTGGAAAAGTGAAGGTAGCGTAAGGACCTGATAATCAGGAGCTGAAACTTTGAGCACATCCACACATAACTCGTATGTTTGCAGCCCAGCTCGAATCTTGAGCTGCTTTTCTGATGTAACTACTTGTACACAGCCTATTCCCAGGGAGGCATTCCCGTTATGGGAACACATCTGGCTTCACTGGAAGCCGACCTGGAATTCACTATTTAGATTTCTTTCAGAAAGCATTCAAGCATCCAACCAGGACGGCTCAAACTTCTGACTACACTGCAACACCAGAACCAGTGCCTTCCATGCAGCTCTGACTCCTTTACCTGTAAACGACAGCTCTCAGATCTGAAATAAAGAGAGCCTGGGTCAGAGCTATCGAGCAAACAGACAGAGCCACACCTGCAGAGCCAGGCACCATCAATAAGGTGCTAAACCTCTCCGTCTATCGTCCTGGCTCAGTGCTAATGGTCTGCCATCAGTCTATCTAATGATCACTGAGAGCAGACAGACATCATACTCCATCTGTCCCTGTTTGTGTCAGCGTAAGAAACGTAGCGGAACGCTTTCCACACCTTTACTGGGTGAAGTTATTAAAGACAGATTTCCTCCTACTGGCTGTTACGGTTCACTAAAGATCATTAGTTCAGCCGCACGGAGCAAATAACAACCACCTGCTCCCGGTGCTCGTTCTGTTTAACCCTGTTTTGCCTATTTTACATTATTATGAAAAAGCTTATTATTATTTGTTTTATGCGTAACAATAAAAACTAGCCTGGTATGTACATTCCTACAAATGTGTTTGCTTCCTTAAACTGTTCTTCATGCCGTGATTTAAAAGCACTGCTAGTGTGTTTTAAATCATTAAATGGATTGGCACCATCATACATTAAAGAGTGTCTATCTCTGAATGGTCCAAGTCATTCTTGACACCTGACACTATGATTCTATAGGTTTCTTTGTGTTTTTTACTAATTGCATTTTTATATTTTTATTTTTAGTCACTTTATTTTAGTACTTTATAGCTACCACTAAAACATCTTTACTTTGTTTTTCTTTTTTTTACTTTATTTTCTTTTTACAGTTTTATATTATGAACTGTTTTTATGTTTCTCTGACATTATTTATGATTTCTATATTTTTCTTTGTATTTTATCTTTTTTATTACTAATTGCATTTTTATATTTTTATTTTTAGTAATTTATAGCTATAACCTGTTACATTTTCAATACTCAATATTCCTCATAAATATAACTTTGTACATATTTAATTTGTACATCTTAATTTTACCCTCTGAATTATGTTTATATTTTTAGTTTCTTATTTTGGGTTCACTGTTTACCCTCTTGTGTCTTTTAAAGCACTCTTTAATTATTATTGTTATTTACTTAACACAGATCAGAAAACAAGCATCAAGACTGTTCTCTGTCCTGGAGCCCAGATGGTGGAATGGACAGGCTCTCTGAACAGGAGAGCCTCTCTCTGTCTTCAAACACAAGTGAAGACTGTCTCTGTGTGTAGCACAGGGATGCATTGCATTTCAAGTCAAGTAGTTTTATTGTCAATACTTTAAAATGTACGCGACATACAGAGGATAAAAACTGCGTTACTTTCACAGCATTTGTTCTTAATGCTGTGCTTAACTTATCTTCTCTCTAGGTACGAGCAGACCCTTCGAGTGGTGCAGCAGGTGGTAAACAAATCATGTAGTTGAGTTAGAGTCTATCTCACTGATGTCTATTTAAATGATCATAAGCACAGAACACAAGAACAGGTGACATTAGCTAGAACTATAAAATAACTTTTGCAAACAAATAAAGTTTCGGTTATGGTTTATTTGCAAGTTAGTTACAAGTTAAAGTTTAATAAGAACTTGCTTTAAACAGGATCATTTCTGATTTTTCCTGTACTGTATCTGTAGGTCTCAGGTCATAAACATAAACCAGCTAAAACACATTTACTATAAAAGGAATAGTGTTTATACAAATAGGGAAAAAGACACTCTCCAGTCACGAGTGCATGTGTACATATTTCTATATTTTGGTCTATTTACAGACAAAGTCAGGAACAATATGTTTGATCTGTTCACTGATGCTTTGATGTGTGATTGTCAGTCAGTGTTTGGATTAAGCCCATCCTACGTTACCGGCCTTCTTTCAGGTGCTCCTTGATGTAGTTCAGTCCTGAAACGGAGATGTCCATGAAACGACAAATTTCCCAAAACATAGTGGAGTAAAATATAAGATATTAGACACTAGATATTAGAAAATGTTGTCCAGTTAAAGTACAAAGTCATCCAAAATGGAAACACTTCAGTAGAGATACACAGAAAAACTAGTATAGAACCCACCCTGTAAGTATAGAAACCAATTAGATTTACAAACCGGATTCCAAAAAAGTTGGGACACTAAACAAATTGTGAATAAAAACTGAATGCAATGATGTGGAGGTGCCAACATCTAATATTTTATTCAGAATAGAACACAAATCACAGATCAAAAGTTTAAACTGAGAGAATGTATCATTTTAAGGGAAAAATATGTTGTTTCAAAATTTTATGGCGTCAACAAATCCCAAAAAAGTTGGGACAAGGCCATTTTTACCACTGTGTGGCATCCCCCCTTCTTCTTACAACACTCAACAGACGTCTGGGGACAGAGGAGACCAGTTTCTCAAGTTTAGAAATATGAATGCTCTCCCATTCATGTCTAATACAGGCCTCTAACTGTTCAATCGTCTTGGGCCTTCTTTGTCGCACCTTCCTCTTTATGATGCGACAAATGTTCTCTATAGGTGAAAGATCTGGACTGCAGGCTGGCCATTTCAGTACCCGGATCCTTTTCCTACGTAGCCATGATGTTGTAATTGGTGCAGAATGTGGTCTGGCATTATCTTGCTGAAAAATGCAGGGTCTTTCCTGAAAGAGATGACGTCTAGATGGGAGCATATGTTGTTCTAGAACCTGAACATAGTTCTCTGCATTAATGGTGCCTTTCCAGACATGCAAGCTGCCCATGCCACAAGCACTCATGCAACCCCATACCATCAGTGATGCAGGCTTCTGAACGGAGCATTGATAACAATTTGGGTTATCCTTGTCCTCTCTGGTCCGGATGACATGGCGTCCCAGTGTTCCATAAAGAACTTCAAATCGTGACTCATCTGACCACAGAACAGTCTTCCATTTTGCCACACTCCATTTTAAAAGACCCCTGGCCCAGTGCAAACGTCTGAGCTTGTGGAGCTTGCTTAGAAATGGCTTCCTTTTTGCACTGTAGAGTTTCAGCTGGCAACGGCGGATGGCACGGTGGATTGTGTTCACTGACAATGCTTTCTGGAAGTATTCCTGAGCCCATTCTGTTATTTCCTTGACAGTGGCATTCCTGTTTGAGGTGCATGACGTTTAAGGGCCCGGAGATCACGAGAATCCAGTACAGTTTTACGGCCTTGACCCTTACGCACAGCGATTGTTTCAGATTCTCTGAATCTTTTGATGATGTTATGCACGGTTGATGATGATAACTCTTTGCTATTTTACGCTGGGTAACACCATTCTTTCTGCACAACAATGGTGGAATTGGTGATCCTCTTACCATCTTGGCTTCACAGAGACACTGACACTCTGAGAACCTCTTTTTATACCCAATCATGTTGTCAATTGATCTAATTAGTGTTAATTGGTCTTCCAGCTGTTCGTTATATGCTCAATTTCCTTTTTCCATCCACTTATTGCTACTTGTCCCAACTTTTTTGGGATTTGTTGACGCCATGAAATTTTGAAACAACATATTTTTTCCTTACAATGATACATTCTCTCAGTTTAAACTTTTGATCTGTGATTTGTGTTTTATTCTGAATAAAATAGATGTTGGCACCTCCACATCATTGCATTCAGTTTTTTATTCACAATTTGTTTAGTGTTCCAACTTTTTTGGAATCCGGTTTGTACTTCGATACCGTCCACCACTGTATCCTAGTTAGGGCACATACTCATACTGAATCCTAAGCACTTTCGTAAGTCACTCTGGAAAAGAGCATCTGCCAAATACTGTAAATGTACATCTCACAATAGTGTTTAGAAATCACAACATTAAAGCACCAGAGAGTCGAAATCTGTGTCCTCTTTTCAAGTAGGTTAATACTTGAGGTATAATACCCACGCATAGAGCAGGTATTAAAGTAGGATCCTTTAAAGTAACCTGGTTCCTCTGTAAACTGGCTGGTCCTAATCTTGCTAGTGCTTCCATAAGAACAGGGTTTGGCAGAATACTTTGAAAATGTGAATGTACACTGTCCTAAATGTAATCCACTATAATACAGAAAAAGTCATTTAGAATACATACTTAAATAGTATATGTTTATATGGTTTGTTAGCTATAACTTTTAACAGCTTTACTTTATCTTCATTTTACAGTTTTTATTATAAACTGTTTTTATGTTTCTCTGACATTATTTATGATTTCTAAGTTTTTTGTATTTATTATTACTAATTGCATTTGCATGTTACTTTTACTGAATTATGTTTATATTGCCAGTTTCTTAAATGTATAGAATATCTTATTTTGGGTTCACTGTTTATCCTCTTTGAAGCACTCCTCCTTTTATTAAATTAAATTTATACAAATTTCTTAAGATGCACACTCGCCACATAAAAGTTAAATCATGTTTTTGTTATGTGGACACAGCAACACCATCAGTATATCTAAAGCTGGAAGGTAGTGTATCTAAATACATATATACATTAAAAAAAGAGATCATTTGGAACAGTTCCAGTCTCTGTATAATTTTTAATAATATATTTTGTCGTTTTCACTATTCTAATATGTGGACAATAAGAGCGGGGGGTGCAGGGGGGGTTCAAACATTGTCTTCTTGTAATTGGGTGGTTCTATTTGCCTAGACAAGAGTAACCAAGACTCATTTACCTCTGGGGTTCACGTTAGGATGAGAACATCCTAGCATGACAAAGAACCTCCGAGTTCAGAATCACTTACAGAAACCAAGATCCAAAATAAGAAACTCCCTAAAGGCACTGAGAGGAACTAGGATCCAAACGGAGAAACTTCCAGGTAGCATGAGAAAGTAAAACTGAGAGGAACCCAGATCCACTAGAAGAACCTTTCAAGTGGCTTAAGGAGGAACCACTGAGAAGAACTGAGACTTAACTGGGGAAACTCACTGTAAAGGAGAAAGAGGAAGAACAACTGAGAGGAACCAAGACTCAAACGACAAAAGGGCTCAAAAGACCTATGACCATGTGAAGAACCACTAAGAGCAACTATGACTCAAAAGAACAAACTTCCAAAGCTCATGAGGTAGAACTACTGAGAGGAAGCAGGACCCGCCAGAAGAAACTTTCAAGTGACACAAAAGGTAAAACCCACGAAGTGCAAATAAAAGAATAAGTGAGAGGAACCAATACTGAAGGGCGCAAATCAATAAATGACAAAAAGAAGAACTGACCTATAAGCACATTCTCTGAGAACATGAGGAAGAACAACTTAAACGGAGCAAGAGTCAGAAGGAGAATCTAACTAAGAGACTGAGGAAGAACCATGAAAAGGAAAGAGCATGAAGGAGAACCACTGAAAGAAAGTGTGATGGGTCAGAAGGAGAAAACGATGAGGAAGGTGAGTGGAACAAACAATCAAAAGGCAATGAGTGAGGAAGGACTCTCTTAGAGGAACCAAGACCCATAAGGAAAACCCTCCAAGAAGCATGAAGAAGAACTATTGAGAAAACAAGACTCAAATGGAAAAACTTACAAGGATCATGTAGAAGAACCAGTATTAAGAACCAAGATACAAACAAAAAATGAACAATGATCATGGGGAAGAACCACTGAGAGGAACCAAGACTTAAATGGAAAAACTTCCAAGGATCATGTAGAAGAACCAGTAAAAAGAACCAAGACTCAATTGAAAAATTGACTCAAAAGAGGAAATGAATTATGAGAATGTGAAAGAACCTCTTAGAGGAACCAGACTCATAGAAAGAACTCTCCAAAGATCATGCAGAATAACCACAGAGAGGAACCAAAATTCAAAAATGAACCCATCTTACACTTTAGAACGAGCTGTCCGTTTTTCATCAGGCCGTAAACTACTACTGGCTATCCTAACACACTCCAAATCCTTTGAAGGTCATCATAAAATATCAAGTACATAATCTTCTCCCAGCAGTCTCTCTCTCTGCACGGAATCATTAGCGTTAATTTGACTTCTTGCCGGGATCTGACCGAGAAGTTAATCACGCTCAGATAAAAATGACACTTTTTAAAACGGAAAGAGAACATAAAGTTAACTCGCACAATTCGAGTTCCAGAAAGTCTTACAGCACCTCAGGCCTGTTAGTGGGTGTTACTGCTCGCCGGTTCTCATTCAATTTTCCATGTATAGTATTTTCACAATGTGCCTGTTCAACTGCCAACACCTACTCAGCAGCAGACCGAGAGGGAAAAACGAAAGCGCTAATGATTCTCCATGAACTGCATCGATATTGCCCACTTCCAAGAAAAACAACATCTTGGCCATTTATTGACTGCAACCCGCGGCACCCTACATAAACAATCACACTCTCTCCTCGGAGTGTAAACAGCAATTACGCCTCCGATGCACAAGTCCAATTAGAGACGAAGAGGGGAAAAAAGAAACACATTTAATCAGCATCTTATTTCATGTTTCGTCGTTTGCATTAATTGTGATTTATTCCGTGCCCTTTTGAGTTGTACTTTCAGTGTTCCTTCCGCAATTCCGTGTAATCAGATGCTGTAGGCAGTAGACCTTTTGTGTGGTAATGAAATTGAAATTTCAACACGATTAACTTCTGCAGGCAAGAGTGTGCATTACAGCTGAACCATGACCTCCAATAAATCTGTAACAGGGAACCAGCAGGTGCTGCATACAGAGAGAGTGACAATCAGATATCGTATACTGAACTGCTCGGTTCCTCGGGATGACCTTCATACCATCCAGAGTACACAGAGACGATAGGGGTTTACTGTCACCTATAGAAAGAGCAGGTGCTGTAGCTCATTCTACAGTCTGGCTTCCTCTCACTGGCTCTTCATGTTCTCAGAGATGTTCTCCTTCTTCAGTGGTTCTTCTCGCAATTTGACTCCTGGTACCGCTTAGTGGTTCTTCCTTGAACTCTTAGTTTCTCTTCCTCAGTGTTGGATTCTATTCATGGTTCTTCTTCATGTTCTCAGAGAATCTATTCTTCTTTACTCATTGAATCTCTCAATGGTTTTTCTCTCAATTTGGTACTGCTTAGTTTTTCTTTTTAAACACAGTCTTGGATCCTGTTAGTGGATCCTCCTTATGTTCCCAGGGAGTTTCTCCTTCTGGGTCTCCTAGTGGTTCCTCTTCATGTTCTCAGAGAATTTATACTCCTATTTAAGGTTTCTCACAGGTTCCTCCTCGTTCTCTGAGGATGTTTCCCCTTGTGAATCTATGTTCCTGTCACATTTTTGAGAGTTTCTCATGGTTCCTCCTGATGGTTCTTCCTCAGATTTTTAGAGAGTTTCTCAGTTTGACTCTTGGTTCCTTATAGTGGTTCTTTCTCATATTTTTAAGTTTTTGCTTCTGATTTCACTAGGTGGTTCTTCCTTAATATGTTCCTTTTAATGGTTCTAAGAAAATTTTATTCATTCATACCTCTTCAAAGCTGCTTATCCTTCTGGGTTGCGAGGGACGTTGAGGCCTATGCCCGCACTCACTTGGCATAAGGCAGTAATGGACTTGCAGCCTGTCCAGGGTTCTTGGACAATAAGGGTCTTAATGGTTCCTTCCCATGCTTTTGAGAGTTCTTCCTCATGCTTCTGAATCATGGTTTTGCTTAGTAGTTCTTGCTTGACCTCTTAGGGAGTTTATCAATTTGACTCAATTTGGTTCCTCTTAGTGGTTCTTCCTCATGTTCTAAGAGAGTTCTTCCCCACTCTCCTAGAATGTTTGCCTTTTAATCATTTGTTCTTCTCAGTGGTTCTCTCTCACCTTTCTAGAGAGCTTCACCTTCTGACCCATCACTGTTTCTTAAAGTGGTTCTCCTTCATACTCTTAGTGAGATTCTCCTTCTGACTTTTGGTCCCTTTTAATAGTTTTTCCTCATGTTCTCAGAGAGTTCACCCTTCTGAGGTATGTTTTCTCTTTGAGGTTCTTCCTCATGTTCTTAGCATGTTTCACCTTCTAAGTAAGGGTTCCAATTCTGAATAGTTATTTATTTGACTCTTTTCCAGCAGTGTGTCACTCCATTATACATATTCTAGCTATGCCCTTGCCTTGACTCATGCATTTCTGAGTGAGTTACTGTTAGGGATGTCGCAAAAATAAAATAGAGCTCTTGGTCCACAACACTCACTAAGTGGACATCTGACACTGTTCTTTTAACCTTGATCATTCTGATTTATTATTGTGGTCATAAATGTATTTCTATTATTGTCACCAAATGAAATGCCTCCCAGTTAAGAACTGACCTATGATTATTTATTATTAAAATTATTATTATTATTATTATTATTATTATTATTATTATTATTATTATTATTATTATTATTATTATTATTTAATTAATATTAATGCAATAAACTTAAGGACAGTGCCCACTTTATCAGCTCCACTTACCATAAAGGAGCACTATGTAGTTCTACAGACAATTACAGCAGTGCTGGGGACAATCCACCACCCACATAAGTATACAGAGAAACCGATGAACTACAGTGTGTAATTGCAAAACAACAAAGTGCTCCTATATGGTCAGTGGAGCTGATAACATGGATGGTAAATCTGAATACAAGAAGGTGGACCTAATGAAGTGCTCAGTCTGTTTTACAATTATTTATTTTAATAACATTCATCATCAACGTAATATCTGCACCCAGAAGGAAGTGTGGGATTGCAGTGGTACTGTGGAAGTAGATAAAGGTTACAATAAATTATGATAAATTTAGTCTGATATGGGCAATATTTATTGAGTTACACATACAGAAGTGGTGTCTCTCAGTATGGTGTCAGGCCATCATGTTTGCTAACCCAACATGTCAGAAGTCTCGGCATGGAGTTCTAAAGTTTCTAATGGCTTCCTGTGATAATCCATCCCATGCAGCTTGAATATTCTCACACAGTTCCTGCAAATGTTGCGGTAGTGGTGGAGGTGGAGTGACACCACACTTTCTGTACTGACCACAGAGCCTCCACACATGGATTCGTTGGACGTCTCCACCAAGACAAAAGTGGGACTCATCATTGAAGATGACCCACTGCCATTCTGAGTCCCTCCATCACAGTCTAGCATGACACCATTGCAGTCTTTGGTGATGTTGCCGTGGTGTTACAGGCAGTCATTGTAACTGTCTGTGTTCATGTAGTTCTGTGTTGTGCAGTCGTCTGCCAATGGTGCTGGCACTAACAGGATGACTCATGCAGAACATCACTGCTTGCTGAATATCTGCAATCGTGGTGGTTGGGTCAGTCAGGTACAGACATAAGGTCTGTCCTTGCTTACATCACATACATGGCCAAACATGAACTTTCAGATTCCAACCCCTATATTCTACACTTAGCACAAGAGTGAAATCCTCTACCAACTGTTACAGTCTGCCAATTTGCAGTGTTCCTGTGAATTTGACTTTAAAGCTGACAACGCATATTCTAACCATAAATACTCTAACCGGAGCAATAAAGCTGTTGCATTGCCTGGCAGAAAACATGTGAGGTGCCAAGAAAAACAGTGATATAGGCACAAGAGAGCGGGCGAGGAAATCTCCATAAAAAAGGATCCAGTGAAAAAGCAGCTGGTGCGTGTGTGAGACCGAAAGGCAACGTGTCAGATTCGAACATGCTGACATCACATTGCAGCTGCACGAGCCCTGATGCTCAGAACACAGAGCAAACAGGAACAGCCTCGTGTGTTTTTCAGTTTTGATCAGTGGCAAGCATTAAATATTCCCTCTCGTGCCATCACTGTTGAGCCGAGCGTGGAGGCAGTCACCAAATTAGGATGTGGATGTGCTTGGGAGCAGAATTAGCAAGTGTTGCGTGTGCCCCTGTGTTCCAGCCTTTCGTTCTCCATCTCCCTCGGCTCTCTCACTCTTTCTCTCCCTTCCTTCTCCCTTTCTGACTCTCAAGGCAGCATTCAGCCAGCCGTGCTGTAGCTCAGTGTGCTCCTGGTGTGCTCTATGTTCAGATGACCCGATCGGGTCCCAATTAGATTTGATTAGCCTTTCTTTTTCCCCCTCTGTGCCATGGACTCTGGCCCGCTCTCTTTATCCTTCGGCTTTGTGGAGATGAAGGTCAGCCTCATTAAGGTAATGCGAGAGCAGCGGTTTTGTTTAGGCTCCTTACACTTGAGCTGAGTGCACACATTGTCAGCAAGGTTCACTGTGTTAGAAGCAAAGTGGCCACAAGAACCTAACTGTGATTCACGCTTTAGAAATCTTATTGAAGGTGGGACTGCACATGATTACTCAATAAGAAGGCGTCGTGTTTATTAAATGGTAATATTAATTGTTGCGTATTTTAAATTTTAAATGCTTCTGATGCCATACCTGTCAGCACTCCACATTTTTGCGAGAGTCCTCATAGTTCTAACCCTTTTTCTAACCTCCTGTGTTCCCAGTTGGTCATTTCTCCTTCTGGATGATGGGTGGTCCACTCTTTCTGTGAGGGATATGTGTCATGATGCCTTGCAACACAATTTAGGCGTAGAGGTGAGCATGGTCAAATGACCCTGCCTGCCTTTTAGGTGTCACTTATCACTCTTCCGTGCCAATCCTAAACCCTCAGCTCTGCTCAGTTTTAGTTCTGCTGGGGAAAATGGATGTAAATAATAATAGGCTCCACTTGGTGTGAAACCATACACCTTTTAACACCTGGCCAATCAGCAAACAACATGGGCATGTAAGTCACGTTGGGCTGACTTATCATAGAGCATGACGCCAAGATACTAACTAAGCTAACCAGAGACAAGTCATTGAGGGGACACCCTAACATTGACACACTCTTTATTAGAGAACCATTGGAGACTTGTCAAGTCACCAGACGAAGTACACAAGTCATGTACCTGAGTTAAAGTATAGATCCCCAAGGTAAAACATTCCTCCAGTAAAAGAAAAAGTCCTCCCTTTAGAACTCCACTGGAGTAAAAGTACTATAGTATTTAGTACCTTCAAATGTACTTAAGTATGGAGAGTAACAGTAGCATGATTTATTATGACTCTAATGTCCTACTATCATTTCTGAAACTAGACTCTTAATCAGCTCTTTTCAGATAAAGAGATTCTACTGTTTCTCAGTCCACCAGTCTGTAATAGAAGGTCATTCATTATTTTGACACTGATGTCTATTCAAATGGTCCTAAGCACAGAACACTGAAGGAGAAAAGGTCTAGCTAGAAGCTCAGTCCAACAGGTCAAAACAAGCTCAAAACAAAGTGATCGCTGTACCCTGATTGGTGGGCTCTCATCATGCTTCTTTCGTTGGACATTACATTTATATGCTCCCAAAGCCGAAAGGAAGGACAGATTTGGCCATAATGTAGTGGGGTAAATATTAGACATTAGACGCCCCACCCCAAACAACTACACACACATATGGACATTGCTCTGTAAATAGTCCCAGCCACTGATGCTCCACCCACATGTAGACAAAGAGTCTGATATCTTTGGTGCATTAATCTGGCCACAGAGTTGGAATTCGGCCAGGTGCATTCTGATTTACTATCTGCACCTCCACATATTCCTACTTCTGTGCATGGTTTTGCACTGTTCCCACAGAAATCAGGGTCTCAGCCACAGGCGCTCCATCTATGCTATTTATACTCCATTTCAGGACTGCCTCCTTTGATACATCATTTGTCGGGCATGTCAATTGAATTTCCATTTCCTGCAGTAGTAGATACCATAGTCTCCCTAGAGAGGAGACTAAACTACTTGGTAACAGGCAAGTAGTACCTTGGTACCATGTCCCATGCAGTACCTTGGAGTTCTACATTAAGGTAGATAGTTTTAAGTACCTTGGGGTTCACATCTCTCAAGACCTGTCATGACCTTGCCATGTCAACTACCTGGTGAAGGGTCTCTCCCACCCGTGATGCCTAAGGGGCCTTAGACTGCTCGTCAAGCTGCTATGGACTTTCTGGACCTGCACTATTGAAAACATCCTCATAGGAAACAGCACAGCCTGGTTTGGGAACAGCACAACACTGGACAGACTGACTCTGCAGAGGTTGGGGTATTCAGAGTGTATCATTCGGGTGGAGCTTCCTGACTCGCAGACCATCTACTACAAGTGGTGCTGGATCAAGGCCAGGAAGATTATAGAATCAAGGCCACCTGGACTACCTCACAGAGACACACACACACACACACACACACACACACAGGACTTCATAAGTGCACATTAACTGCAGATAATTATAGATTATTATCGTTCCTTGTAAGTGTATTGTTGACAAAGCATTTTGCTGCTGGTTACACATTTTATTTGTTTGGACAGTTGACTGTCGACTGTCAAGTATGTCCTAACTTAAGATACAGTTATATGATAAAACTCCTAAATTAAGATTAGATACGATTAGATAATACAATTGTGCCAAATACCTGTCAGATCTTACTTTCAGACAAAGAAGCAGGATGTTCTGTAATACGACCCCTGTGCTATACTCAGATCTGCTTTCAGCTGTCTGGCTGAAATATTGACTGCTCCTCAGTCTTTTGGTTATTCGAGTCAGGAGTAAAAGCCTGTCCGTCATGTGTAACACAGGTGTACTCTCATGAGTAACAAGTTTCTGTTCTTTTGTGGTCTAAAGCGATGTGCAGGTTGTCGATAACAAAACTGGTTCCACCTCATTCCTGAATTGGTCCAGTGATATCAGTGCACTAGGCCGATTGAACTGAGGAAAAAATGCGAAAAGAAAATGCCAGATGCAACGGACCTGTGGTTATCTTAACGGCAGTGGAGAGATATGTGGTTACAGGTGCAAGACTGAACATCTGCCGTCATCTCTTCGAAATAAAAGAGTGAGTGAGCGAAAGAAAGGAAAAGAGAGAGAAGAAAAATCTTTTATGTCACTCACAGCTCTCGATTTCCAGTGTGCAGTTTTGTTCGTCCAGTGGGTATCTCCTCAGGTCCATCATGCAGGCTGCCGTCGTAGTGATTCTACACAGACAGACGAGCAAAGGACATGTCAGTCGAAGGCAGCTATTTCTGAATACCACTTTTCACATCAACAAGTCTCAAAATAGGTTCTAATGTAGCTAACAATGAAAGAGGACCACCATTACCAGGTTCTACCTCGCCAAGTTCCCATAGTTATCCAAAAAACATGGGAATAAAGAGACCAAATAAGAACAAAACTCAGCTCGAGTGTACTACTGTCTGCCCTTATGGCACTGGGTGTCCAAAAGTCTTCTCGTCCACAGTTTTAGTTACATTTTCTAACATCTATAAACGCTGCTTAAGACATTAATAAGCATACCATATATACAAATACCATATAACTACGTAATGTAGCAATTACTCATTACTCAGAACAGCTGCACCCAGAAGGAAGTGTGGGATTGCAGGGCTATTGAGAAGGAAGATAAAGGTTACCAGGAACAATAAAGGATGATACATTTGGACTGATATGGAGACTACTTACTGAGCTACACATACAGAAGTCGTGTCTCTCAGTATGGCAGCAGGCCGTCATGTATGCTAACCCAACATGCCAGACGTCTCAGTTTGGAGGTGTAGAAGTTCATAATGGTGCCATGTGATAATCTATCCCATGCAGCTTGAATATTCTCACACAGTTCCTGCAGATGTTGCGGTAGGGGCGGAGGTGGAGTGACACCCGGCCTTCTGGACGTGTCACAACAAACCACTCATCTTGATGCTGACCACAATGCCTTCACACACGGATTCGTTAGTCGTCTCCACCAAGACAAAAGCGTGACTGTCACTCCATGACAGTCTGGCATGACACCACTGCAGTCTTTGGCAATGTTGATGTGGTGTTAAGGACAGTCGTCGTAATGGTCCGTGTGCATGTAACCCTACATCATGCAGCTGTCTGCCAATGGTGCTGCACTAACAGAATGACTCATTGAGGGTATCACTGCTCACTGAATGTCTGCAATCATGGCTGTTGGGTCAGTCAGGTGCAGTTATGAGTCCCGTCCTAGCTTACGTCATGAGCAGCCGAGCATGAAACTTAAAACATTTGCATATCTCGTGATGTCAAACCCATCCACCAAGTTATGTTTCTGTCGGTTAATTCCTTCTCGGTGCTGCTATTTGCTGCATAAGTGTATGTGCAGACAAGCCCTTTTTTGGGGGGGTTGCGGGGGTGGGGGGCTGGGGTAGGCAGCAGATAACAGGAAAGTGGAAAGGCCTCCTTGTCCTAGTTTTCAGCTTTCTTTGGATCAGCTTGTCTGCGCTGACTGTGCCTCCTCCTTACCTGAGGATGAGCAGAAATTAGGGCATGCTGGGTGTGTAGTAAAGGGGGTTTCCCACAATGCACTGCACCCTCAGAACCCAGCGTAAGCTGCTGATATTGTGGAGAACTGACACAAAACCTGAATATTAAAACAGTAGCAACCGCTGAATTTAAAATCTCTACTTTCAGAGAACCCAGCTCACTCTAGAATCAAGGTAGAACAAGCTCATGCCTGAAATCCTTTTTGGTTTCGGAAATGCAATAAGGAATTTTAATAATGGACAAATATGTCCTGTGTTCGGCAGGATTATGTTCTAAAGAGGTTGCCAGATGAACTGACTCCAAACATTTACTCAAACCCAGTAAAAAGCATTTAAATGCAACAAATCCTGGATTTCCAAAAGAGGAAGGGAAAATGGCTGATTTCTAGATCATAAACTGTTACGGAACAAATTCAGTAATATTTACACTCCTAGCATTTACATACAACAACGGAGCTACAGAACCAAAATGGTGGACTATGTGGCAAAATCTAGTGTTCCAGGCTGGGAAGGTGGTGTCGGAACTTTTCATTTCCTTCTCAAGGTACATGTTTGACGTTCTTTAAACCAGGTTGAAGCTGCTTCATATTCACCAGCTTCCTAATACAATATTCCGTCCCACCTTAAAAGCTGCATCTTGTACATGCGCCAGAATCTCCTGCAGCACCATTTAAGGTGGAACGTAAATTTCACGAAACAAGCTGGAGAACTTTAGCTCTCACATCTTTAACAGAATCCCGGAACAACTTTAATCCTGCAGTCTGCACATTCCACTCCGGACTGTTTACCAAACTCTCACAATATGGAGCAGCTCCGCTCAGCATTTGACCCTGAAGAGACTGAAGAGAGGAGCAGCACCACCGTTAATAGCATCCCAACAGCAGCCTGTAAGTAGCAGTCATGCTGTGTGATTGTATCCGTGTTTGCCAGTTGAAGCTGATCATCTTAAACTGAGAGTTCCATAGTGAGGATCAACTTGAATCTACTGTGTGGTGATGTCCAGATGGAAAGCCAGCAGCTAGTACAGGTAATGTTAGCTACTAGCAAGCTAACTAGCATAGCTAACTAAATAGCATGAGGGTGGAGCTTATTAACACAGAGGCTCATCTTATTTTGTTTACTCCACACATTGCTTCTGTGTAATCATCATGGGTGGGGTCTCACTGTAAACCAGCCAATCAGAGCAGAGCTCATCTAATTATTATAAGGGTACCTTAGTCGGGCCATTGGTTCAGGAAAACAAATCTTCCGATCATAAGACTGGTTTCCTAACAATCACTCCACTAGTGAAATGGCCACTGGGGGGCACTGTTGTAAAAGATTACAAACATATTATGTACCCCTGATGCGGGTCAACAGTGGGCTGCATTACTACAAACAAATCATTTGTCAGAATACCGTCAGGAATGTCTGAGATTGTTTAGGATACACACTTAACTATTATCTAATTGGATGAACAACTCATTTGTATATTACTGCCCTATGTGATATTACAACAAAGATATACTGTGCAGTTCCCCATCAGCTTCTTACTATTATTGCTAGGCTGAGTGTCTGCTGATGCTAATGAGATCTCTCGGAGCCAACCTTAACATTCTAAACCGCCCTGAGAGTGATCCGAGACGGGAGACAGTAGTGAGACGCCTTTGGGCTGCGAGTCAAGAACTGCTCTTTTCATCTTTCAAAGTTATAAACTGCCAGAACCGCTCAGGCGAAATACGGGCCCGGGGTGTGTAAGTCAACTGGCAGAACTCGGTGAGAACAAAGAGGGGGAAAGTATGACAGGAGGCCCTGGAGAGCACACGTCAGGTTTGCTAAACCTACTGCTGGTTCGGGGGCGGGGTTAGAGGTAAAGGTACTGCAACAAGAGCTTTAGCAAAAACAAATGTATCCTTATTGTACAGGAATCACTGGATGGGATCGCCGAGAATAAGTGGGCTAAATCTCCAACCTTGCAATAATCAGCACATCACTAAATCTCCAGTGGGGAACCCTACAGACCTTCTAGGCATTCAGAGAAAGCATAATGATTTCTGGTAACTAAAAATACACATCTGTAATTTTTTAGATTTATTTTTATTCCACAGAATCAGGTCTGTATTTAAGCCATGCCAGTGTTTACAGTACTCCTCTTGTTTCATTCATTGTTATACTGTTAAGATGAGATGAATCCTAGAAACACAAAGCAGAAACTTGGCAAATAAGGAGTTGGTAAGGACTTCAATACTCAATGTAGAAACCTCTGTGCATGTTCTGATGTGTTATCAGATGTGAGATACACTCAGCATCAAAGGAACAGCTGTACCAAGAAGAAATCGGTAGGTATTAAACATGGTGGGTAGGTTTGACATTGTAAGACTTTCAAATAATTCAAGTTTCACGCTCAGAAGCCTGTATTGCTGTACCTGACTGACCCAACAGCCACGATTGCAGCGAGCAGTGATGCCTCCATGTGTCATCCTTGATGATCATCCTGAACACCATGTCAACGTCACCAAAGGCTGCAAAGGTGTTGTGTGTAAATGGCAGTGGGTTATCTTCCGTGACAAGTCTCGCTTTTGTCTTGGTGGAGAAGACCAATGAATCAGTGTGTGGAGGGACCGTGGTCAGAGCCAATATGAGGGGTTTCTTGACACGCATCACACATCTGGAAGGCCTGGTGTCCCTCCACTTCTACCCCTACCACACCATCTGCAGTAACTGTGTGAAAATATTCAAGCTCCAACAGGATAGATTATCACATGACATCACTAGGAAACTGCAACTCCATGCCAAGATGTCAAGATGGCAGGTTGGGTTAGCACCCCAACGCCATATTGAGAGACACTACTTCTGTATGTGTAGCTCAATAAATATCGCCCATATCAGTCTAAATATATCATCACTTCCTGATAACCTTTATCTTCCTTCTCAATAGCACTGCTATCCCACACCTCCTTCTGGGCGCACCTATTGTTTTGATAATGAGTGTATGATGTTCAACTGAGTTTCTAAACCAATCCAATGTCCTAGTGCAGTGTTTCTCGGCCCTGGTCCTGGAGGCACCATGCCCTGCACATTTTAGTACTTTCTGTGCTCCCATCACTCCTGACCCCATCACTCAGCTCATAAACAAGCCCATCCAGAGCTGCAAGGGGGTGCGTTAAAGCAGGGAATACACCAAAATGTACAGGGCAGGATCCCATCAGGACCAGGGTTGAGAAACACTGCCTATGAAGCAGAAGGTAGGGGGTGCTGTTGCACTCAAAATTCTCAAACAGACAACAGCCCTATCATTAGCTCATGGAAGTAGTGCAAGACTGAGAACAGCCCCACTCGAGACCACTCAAGACCACTGCAGTTCCTTCACATCACACTCCTCATTCCATGTCTTTATGGATCTGGCTTTGTAAATAGGGACACAGTCATGCTGGAACAGGAAAGGGTTTTGCTGCACAAAGCTGGAAGCACAGAACTGTGTAGAATGTCTGTGTGCTGTAGCATCAACACCACCCTTCACTAGAACTAAGGGTCCAAACCTAAACCCTGAACAAATGCCACATCATTATTCCCCCTTCACCAAACTTACTGTTGGCACTCCACATTCAGGTAGGGAGCATTTTCCTGGATTCATCCAGATTCCTTCATCAAACTGCCAGATAGTGAAGCGCAATCCATCAACACAGTTCCACTGCTCTAGTGTCCAGTGGTGGAGCTTTATAACATTCCAGCTGATGCTCAGCATTGCACTGAGTGATCTTAGGCTTGCGTGCGACTGGTCAGCCATTGAGACCCACTTCATGAAGCTCACAGTTCTTGTGAGCGTGCATGGTCTACCACTTCAGGGCTAAACTGCTGTAGCTTCTAGATGCTCCCACCTAATAATAAAAGACTGTACAGCTCGCCCGAAGCAGCTCTAGCAGGGCAGGAATGTCCCAAACTGGCAAAGTGACAGTGCCACATTTGAAGCCACTGAGCTCTTCAGCAGGACTCCTTCTACTGCCAGTGTTTGTCTTGCATGACTATGTGCTTGATTCCATATACCTGTTAGCAGTTTGTGTGATTTCTGGTCGTATAGTGGATCACGCAGCTCCACTCCCGCATCAACCAAAGTCTCCAAATGATTAATTCGGTTTTTTTTTCATTACATGTCCCCAGAGCACTATTACAGTCAAGCCTGGACATAGCGGACCACCCTCCTGAAACCTGAGCGAATGCTATTGTCCACTGGGGGGTATGAACTCACGACACATACAATGACAGTTTATATGCTCTACAGTTAGGAATTGTGAGGTTTTTAGGTCCTGCTGGGGTCCTCCAGGAGATGCTGCTGCTTGAAGCTTGTGAGTGATGTAACACTGCCAGTCTTTAAATACGCAGCTCATATTTCAAGGGAAACATTGGAATTATTGTTATGGTGGATCTATTCTACCCTGTGATCGTTAGCGGATGCCAGAGGAGCCATCAGTCTCTTTTATTTGCTTGTTCAGCAAAGTGCTTCAAATGATCAGCGCAAATCAGAATGCCCTGGTGAAGTCATTAGGAATATTAAGATGTTCCACTGGAGAACCAGACTGGGAGGAATGGAACTGAGCTACCAAACACATAGCAGAAGTGCTCGTCTGGCTTTAACAGGTAAAACTTTTATGCATCGTCAGCTCTTAAAATCTGCTTTCATCTAGACTGCACTCGAGTTGCATGAGGCACAGTGTCTTGCAACTCGTTCACAACCGCTCCAAGCATCTCTAAATTGGGAAGCAAGTTTTCTGAAACAGCCTGCTGATCATGGGATCAGTGGACCATAAAAGTGTTTGTATTTATTGTCAAATAAATGTTACATTTTAATGTATTTTGTGCAGTTGCATTACGCAGAAGCATATTAACAATATTATGATTTTTGTTTATAATGTTTTATTATTTGTTTCATGTCTTTGCAGTTTCATATTTCTTTACAAAGTGAGGTTTTTATATTATGTACATCACACACACACAAATGCATACACATTCTCACATGTATACAATACATACATATTTGAGATGAACTGGAATGTGGAATGTGAGCCAGGCTTTCACTTCCAGTACATGAGCCTGACTTGACTGAACACACACTAATTCCCAAAGACACTCTTCAGTCCCGATAGACGGGGATGTTGGAGAATCTGCATATTAATGTTCATAGTTTTGGAACAAAATGTCCAACAAGCTCATATAGGTGTGCCGATTAGGTGTCCACATACTTTTGATCATACAGTTTACATGTCGGTACCGTGTCTATAGAAACACATTTTTACAGAAGATTAAATTTCCATTTGATTGATTTGTACTTTTAGGCATCATGTGAACACAGCAGCTGCTGTTTACACTGTGTGATGTCATGATGAAGGGACTAACAGAAAGCTATATTAAGTTTTTGGCCTCTCCTGTAAAGTTACTATTTTGTAGATACTTGTTTTTCTTTGGACAGTGATGATATAAAACTTGTATCAGGGTGTTTAAACATGCACTTTATACCCTTACACTACATTTCCTTACTAAAACACTTCTATTTAAACTGTAAAGCCTCTTGTGGGCCACATCCTGTGCAGCCCTGAACGTGAATAAGAATGGATGCATTTGTCATTCATTTCTATATACAAAACCAGGGTTCATTTTTAAGGACCAGAACAGCTTTGAACTTTCCGTGATGAGAAGAGTCATTATGTGTCCTGCTGTGCTGCCTGACCCAATGGGGACAGGTCACCTTTCTACCAAACATG
Organism: Prochilodus magdalenae; assembly: GCA_024036415.1. Lineage (NCBI taxonomy): Eukaryota > Metazoa > Chordata > Actinopteri > Characiformes > Prochilodontidae > Prochilodus > Prochilodus magdalenae. The sequence goes on from JAMWET010003116.1 coordinate 290,587, forward strand.
CTTAAAGAACACAACAGGACTGTGCAAAAATGAGATCTGTAGATGCCCAGTGCTCATGCTATGGCTTACGTTGGCTTTTGCACTGCAACAGCTTGTAGTATGTAAATAAGCCCTCAATCAAACCAATAAACAAACATTCACACAGGCCATGTTTCTATCCAGCAGTGAAACAATGAGAGGCCACGAATAACTACAAACAAAGAGCAAGAATACATCATGAAGTCCTTCTGATACCACTCATATATGTTTATTTATGGTAGTAACTTCAGGCTCCAGCAGATGGCGCTGCATGATGGGGCTATAAATACCTGCGGGTGTGAGTGACAAAATCCATAAATTGGGAAGAGGTGGTACAGTGCAGTGAATGTGTCATTCCATGTGTGGAATATGGCTTTAAACCAGATTGACTGCACGGTGACTGCATTTGAGTGTGCCAAAGACCATAGTTTAAAGGAAATAGCTAAATCTGCAGGTGTATGGAAGCGTACAGCCATACTATTAGCAGTGACTAAAATCCCAGTCTACAGGGAATTCTCCTCGTAACTGTGACAGGGGAGGCATCCACCAAATCTGGACCAACTGTGCAATTCTTTGATGTAAGAATGTCTGAACATTAATGTGGCCTACATCCAAAAACATGTCCAGACCATGCCAAATCCAATCACGGCTGTTATTGGTGCTCGTGGAAGTATTACACCCTGTTAGTTACAGTTCAGTCACAGGGGACTCAGTTTCAGGACCTGAAACCACAAATGACAGCATTATCGTAGCTTTATGGTACAGCATTTCCAGCTCATGTTATGCTGCTCAATCGGATATAGGCAGAATGAAATTAAAGAACTGGGAGATATCTAACAAAGGACCCCAAGCACCTCAAAATTTTCTCCTGCTCTAAACTAGCTGACGCAGCTCATAAATGGATTGATAATTAGCCACTGAGCTAAATAAAGTGTCTTAAAGAACACATACGGTAGAGTAGGAGATGCAACTGGTGTAGATTGTTGCTACACCTCCACCAAAGCTGTTTAGACAACGATAAACACTCCTATATGCTAGAACAGGAGATATCAGTCCATAAACGGCCTTGATAAACACTCCTATATGGTAGAACAGGAGATATCAGTCCATAAATGACCTTCATAAACACTCCTATATGCTAGAACAAGAGATATCAGTCCATAAACTGCCTTGATATACACTCCTATACGGTAGAATATGAGATATCAGTCCATAAACGGCCTTGATAAACACTCCTATATGCTAGAACAGGAGATATCAGTCCATAAATGGCATTGATATACACTCCTATATGCTAGAATTTGAGATATCAGTCCATAAACGGCCTTGATATACACTCCGATACGCTAGAATATGAGATATCAGTCCATAAACGGCCTTGATATACACTCCTATACGCAACAAGGTTCTAACAAGCCTGAATGGAACTGATTCAAGAACCAGGGTTCTTTAAGATGAGCTTGTCTAAGGGTGCACTACTGTTTGGTAGTATATAGTATTTATAGTATATATAGCAATAAGTTACAAACATATTATTCACCATCCCCACTTCTAGCACTTCGGGTTCTATACGGTTCTAATTCAATTATCATCGCAGACTTATAAGCCACTTGATCTTTGATTGATTGTGTCATCTCGCTGATGCAGTCTTTCAGCCCAGTTGCACAGTTTTTTTAATGTGGAGCTAATTAGACTATAATTAGCTATACATACAGTTCATATCTCAGTCTAATTAGAAGACACTCATGCATATTTATGCAATCAAGCGTACTCGCATATAATAGCTCAAGACATGGAACGCCGAACAGCACCAACAGAATCACTTGCATGACTTCATTTCTCGTTTGAGGGACGCAAGGAACAATCTTATTGGTCTTTATCTCTTTGTAGCTCACAAGGTCTGCATGGAATTTCACTGCTATGTGGTGTAGTGTGTTTCACTGGGATGAGCAGGAAAGAACCCAAAGCTCTGTTCATGTAGAGCATCAAGACACTCAAGAACTTCCCCACTATAGGTTTGATATATGGAATGCTCAGTTATAAAATTACATAAACACAGTCTGGTCTGGACTGACCAAACCTGATTTCCTCTGAGAGCCTGTGCTCTGACCTTGAACGCTTGTGAGCTCTCTGGGGAGCTCTTCCTCAGCCGTGAGCTCCACTGCATTGCCAGGATCCCAGGGAGCCTCTGGAGGTCAGGGTCCCTGCACAAAGCAGATGGGTCCTGCCTGGCACCACTTCCCCACAGTCCAGCCCTGTCCATATGGCTAACAGCCTCTGTCTCAGCTTCTGCACACTACTAACCACTCTATCTGTCAAAAACCACAGCAATAAAGCTTCACATTCAGCCATATGGTAGAATTATAGGAGCATTATGCAATTATTCAGCGTATGTCTACAGCATTTTCCTTACTGAGGAGTTATTCCACCCAGTTGGGAAATAGCACTGTGCACTCACTTACAGGTTTTCTGTTCTGAGCTAGAGGCTGACAAATAAATCTTGTGCAGCAGAAATATGTAGGAATATTACCTTAAACCCTCAGCTTCGGAATCATTCTAATGGGAGTCTGACTTATAACTATGAGAATGGCAACTCTGTCATTCCCACTCCAGGCCTCCTACGGCTCTATATAACTTTGGAGGAGCATGTACGAGACCTCTCACCAGAACAGAGTAACCCTTTATGGCAACATGTCACACACCAACAATTATGGATCTTTAGAAGAAGCTAGTTCAGTATTCCCAGCATGGACATCATGGCAGAGGCTGGGAAGAGATGGAAGGAGAAGCTGGGACTGAATTGTACTGGTTGACGAGAGCTAAACGCGATAAATAATGTGAGACAGTCTCACAGCTAATGGGATAACAACCATAGCAGAGTGCGTACCGGATACCGTTTTTTTGTGAAAGAATATAGGCTGGAATCTTATCTGTGTCCCTGTCTCATGGAGTTTCGTAGTGTTTCCAGACACTACCTCAGTCCTATTTTAGGTTGCATACAAAGAAAAAAATACATCTCACAACAAAAAGTTAGGTCAGTCTTTGTCCATCTCACCACAAATATGGCTTGGATGTTTGAAGTTCCTGTAACAAAATCCTGGAATATTATCCCACTGTCTGATACACTGATGGTCTTTGCCAGGGTTGTGGCGAATTCCCTGACATAATCTGACACGCCTTTGTGTGCATGTGGACGGAAAGCTCATCAGCAAAACATGTACAGCTGAAAACAAGGGACAGTGCTGTGAAAGTGAAATAGACTCTGTGACTGTAGGGGGAGCCCAAGCGCATAACATAACAATTCCCACATAATAAAGGTTTAATTAAATGTTTTAACTGGAAATGAATAAATTCCAACATAGCCTTACTGGACACGAGTCCCCTGTGACTGAAATGTACCTAATAGTGTGCAACACCTCTACCAGCACCAATAACAGCTGAGATGTAGTGGACAAGTTTCTGAATGTAGGACACATCACTTTTACAGTCGGTCCAGATTTGGTAGACGCCTTTCCTGGCACAGAAAATTCCCTGTAGACTTTGATTTTAGTCACTGCCACCCATATGACCGTACACTTCCATACACCTGCAGATTCAGGTACTTCCTTCACACTATGGTCTTTGGCATGCCCAAATGCAGTCACTCCTTCTAGCCAATCATTAACATCTGCTTTGGAGCCATTTTCCACACATGGAATGAGACATTCACTTCACTGTACCACCTTCTCCCAATCTATGGATCCCGTCACTCACACCCCACAAGGACTTATAGGCCCATTATCCTCGTGCAGTGCCATGTCCAGGAGCCTGAAGGTACTACCACCTTAAACACACAAGGTGAGCTTATGTACTGCTGCGGGCGGAATTGATGATGTTTGACTGAATGCTCTTTTATTTTAGACCACTGCGGTCGGTTATGCTGGTACGTCCAGGCTGTTGGAGTACAGTGAATGCATCTGTGAGGTATCTGGATGGTCTAGACTAAAGTTTTGAGGGTTCCGTGGGCTTTGGTACAGCTGGAGAAAAGAAGGCTTTATATCACTTTTGCTTCTTGAGCAGAAGCGTGGGAACCTGCCAGCTGGGCCTGCTGTGGTTCCTCCTCATTTCCTTCATCTACAGCGAGAGACCAATTTACTCCTTCGTTAAACACTTAGAAATCAGAAGGCCACATCACCTGGAGCTGGAGCAGAGCACACAGGGAGGAGAAACAGATGAACTGAGAGAGTAAGAGACCTATAGGACTTTTAACTGATCCTTATGTTTGGATAAAATCGGATGTTTTCAGAACTGTATTCCTCATTTTAATCAAAAGGTGTATGGCTACTAACCAGTCCCACAGTTTACAAGTTCCATCCCTCTTTCCTCCCATAGAGTCCTATTCAAATCCTATTGTTTCCTTTAACCTACAGCCTCAAAACACCACGTACTCACTCAGATCCCCAAACTCTAATCCAAAAACATACTGTTCCTCTATGTCGTTTATTCATCCCTTGTTCCTCCTATTGACTCCCACTCATTTTTAGCAACATAGTACATTCTGTGACACTGACACTACTAAATACCTGTCCCCTGATATTTGCCTATTTCGGAGTCTGCTATCCTCCCTTACACTGATACTGAATTGCATCATTAGAGGACTGTCCTACATCAGGTATCAGTATCACAGTATCACAGTACCACAGTACGGCAGCATGGTGATATCATCATCGTGAGCACAGTATCATGATATTGTATCGTCATTCCCACGGCTTTCTATTTCTCTTTCCATCTCCAGTCTCTTTCTGTCTCCTCTCTCACTTTCTTTCTCCATTCTCACTTTTTCCTCCAGTCTCTGTCTCTTGTCTCTCTCTTTCTTTCACCAATCACTCTCTTTCTCCAGTCAGTTTTTCTTTCTCTAGTCACTGTCTTTCTTTCTCCAGTCTCTCTCTGTCTAGTTTCTCTTTTAATTTCTCCAGTCTCTCTTTCTCTCTCTCTTTCTTTCTCCAGTCCCTCTTTCTCTCACGTCTCTCTCTTTCTTTCTCCATTTTCTGTCTCTTATCTCTCTCTTGCTCCAGTCCTTTGTTTGCTCTTTCCCTTATTCTTTCTTCTCTTTCTCTCTCTCTCTCTCCTCTTTCTTTTATCTCCCTTATCTTTCTCTCATCTCTCTCTTCTCTTTCCTGCTCTCTCTTTCCCCTTTATTTACCTTCTCTCTCTCACTCATCCTTCTTTCTTTTTCTTCTTTATCTCTCTTTCTCCTTTCTCTCCCTTATTTTCTTACTTATCTTTCTCTCTCATCTCTCCTTTTTCTTGCTCTCTTCCCCCTTTAGCTACCTTCTTTCCCTTTCTCTGTCTCTCTCTTTCTCTCCTCCTTTTATAGTACCTAAAGCTGGACTACATCCAGAGTACTCAGTAATAACTAAATGATGAGTTCTTTGACAGATAAGCTAAATGTTACCTGGTGTGGAATGTCAACCAGACAGTCCCACTGTCCCACAGACAGGTGAACAGATCGTACTGAAGAGCTCAGTGACTCTGAAGTTCCGGGCCTGCTAGACCCGACTCCGCTATTAATGTTAAATAAGCACATCTAAGAGCAACAACAACTCAGGAGTTTCTCCCTCACGGCCTATCTGTAAACACTGAACACTGTGCTCTGGCTGGTTTGGGTTAAACGTGTTTGTGTTAGTTGGGCCATTCACTTAAACTAATCTCTCACTCTTCCTCTCTCTCTCTCTCTCTCTCTCTCTCTCTCTCTCTCTCTCTCTCTTTCTCTCTCTTTGAAGTGGCAATTACAAACTCCATGCTGTTCAGAGTGTGAGCGGAGTCTGAGCGGAGTCGAGTGCCCTTGAACGAGTCAATTGAATATCAGCATACTGCTCGCCCCGGTGAGTTCAATCTGCCACCAGGAGACGCCATGAAAGTCACTGAGGAATGATATAAATACACAAACAACAGAGAAAAAAACAAACCAATAAAAAACGTGGCGTGTTTGATTTGAGCTGAACTGTTACGGAGGCGCAGGGCGAATCTGGCAGCTGGATGAGAAACAAATGAGCCGGGCAGTTTGAATATTCATCATGTGTTTGTACACGGTGGTGCTGGTGCTTATCGCTGGGTTTAGACACGCTGGATAGAATTAAACACTCACGGATGGAGCGAGAGATACACACGTCTGCACCACCTCTACACAGAGAGAAAGAGAGAGAGAGAGAGGGAGAGAAAGAGAGAAATGACAGAGAAAGGGAGAGCAATGAGAGAGAGAGGGAGAGAGAGCAATGAGAGAGAGAAAGACAAAGAAGTAGATGGGCCTTAGAGAGTAGAGAAATAGAGAGAGAGAAGGAGTGAAAGAGGGCAGAGAGGGAGAGAGAGACACACACAAAGGGGAGAGAGAGATAGAAAGAGGGGAGAGAGAGCAAAGAGAACAGAGAAGAGGGGAAGAGAGAGAGGGAAAGAAATGCAGTTCAGTCATTTTCTGAACGTTTCTCTCTCTACACTCCCCCTCTTTACTCTCTCTCCCTCTTTCCTCCCTCTTTTCTCATTCTTTCCCCCTCTTTGCTTTCTCTTTACCCCTTTGCTCTCTCTACCCGCTCTTTGCTCTCTCTCTTCTCCCTTCTTTGCTCTCTCTCCTTCTACTTCCCCGTCTTTGCTCTCTTTTCTTTATCTTTGCATTCTATTGCTCCTCCCCCTTTTCTCTCTCTCACTTTTTGTCCTTCTCTGTTTTTTCCCCCTCTCTTTCCTCTATCTCTCATTCGCTCATTCATCTCACTCTCTACCTTAAACTGGAGTAACTTTAAAGTACTCCATAATTAGAATGGGTAACATGACGGCAGGTTCCAAGACAGTTTAGATAAATGGAACTAAAACAGCAACCAGGTTCTAGATATTTAGATGGGTCCCTATGCTAGAACACACAAGATCATTATGTGCAATGCAGAACATCGGCTGGAGCGGTGTTGGTCTGATTAAGGAATCTGGGTTAGGTGGATGAATCCAGGAGAATGCTCCCTACTGGAATGCAGAGTGCCAACATTAAGGTTTGGTAGGGGGTAATGGTCTGAGGGAGTGAGGGTTTGGGCTCAGACCCTTCTCCTTACCAAGTTACTCAACTTCCGTCTGGCTTTAACACCTAGTGTGTGGTTTTAACTCTGAATACCGCCACGCGTCAGGCATCAGATGTTTCTGTTATGTATTAGATGATGATACTCACGCGTTGTACATAACAGATGTGTAAGTGTGTGTGATGTTTTGAACAGCGATGGTGATGGGAACCAGGGCTCTACATGTACACAACACACATAAAGACACTATTTACTATCTAAGCCGCCAGTGAACCTTCACGTGACTTGAGTTGTAAGGGAATGTTGATGATGGGAAAATGTTGTTTCTTAGTGGATAAATTTTGTCATATAATTTGTCACAGCGCCCTGCAGCATGTATCCCTCCACCATGAAGGGAGTTTAGGGCTAAAATCCCCCCCAAACTATCATTTAACTGTTGCCAACTAGTTTGGTTATCGATTTAGGTCTACTAAATCGATTAACTGTAGAGTCAATAAACAAATATATGGACTCATAGGTGGAGTTTGCCTGGAGTAGGAGGTGCACTGAAATGTACCTAATACCCCCACGAGCACCACGAGCATCTTAAACACACTTCACAAACACATTTCGTGTTTGGTGAGCTTATGTAATGAATTATGTAGGAAAAACCTCAATGTTGCCACCTGCTATCCCATTCTGAAAGGATGCCAAATCTAGAATGCTCAACAGATGGTGCTATAGTAATTTGCGCCTGTCAAATTGACTGAATGTATGAAACTTATTTTAGTTATTGTTTTTACTATGAGGATATTATTCCTGTAGTGGATTTTAGAATGGTGATCCTATGTTAATCAATACCTTTGGTACACTTAATAAATGTTAGCATTGTATAGAATGTGGAAGTTGCTAGTCATGCTAATATGTGCACTGTACTACCTCATTAACAAACAATTGTAGTGCTCAGTAGTAGATTACCTGCTCTTGTGTGGTTAATCCATAATGCAAGGGATGCTGATCATATATACCAGACAATACTGTGAGTCCAATTGCCACACATACACATGCATACCCCCAAAACTGCTTCTCATTAAATATGCCAATAAGTATTTAAAATTAGACTCCAGCTATTAAACTTCTCCACTGGTGGAACATCTCTCCGAGTCCTGATCTCTTACCGGAGTCTCCTGTTTCTTGGACCCATCATCTCCACTTCAATTTTTGTGATTGTTTCCTGGATGCTAATGAACAAACCCCGCATGGCTTAATTCCATTTGAGATGTTGGATGCTGTGGAGAGTATTGAATGCATGATATTCAGAACGATGAAGTTTAAACACAAACATTATATATTGTACTGTTTTTGTTTCAGTAAAGGTCGAAGGAGATTTACAACGCACTACCTGCATTACACATACACCTTTTTCTGGAATTGAGGTTCGGAATTACATGCAATTTATTCCATGTTGACAAATGCATTCCAGTCTGATTTGATTCCAGTAACCTGAGCTCAGGTCAACTCAAGAAACTAGCCGTCTGAAACCACCGCCAGTCCACTGTTGATCCGAGATTAGCTTAGAGTTCCACACGGTAATAACTGATAGCTTCACAGCCTTGGAGATGACAGTGCTTCTGGCTGGAACAATTAAAAATCGATGAATCACTCGGTGAAACAATGGGCTAATCGCCAGCCGCTCCAGAGGAGAGGATATTAAGGGTTACGTAATGACAACCACACAAGCAGCGGCAACCAACCGAGCGCTAACACGTCCTAACGCCCGACTAACATGCTAATACAGAGAGAGGGGGACGTTCAGAGAGGTCAGAAGGAAAGAATCTGCCTGTGCGCCCCCCCGGAGCAGCTCCAGATCTGTATATAACCCACCGCTGGATCAGTGAGGAGCTAATCACAGGCTGGCGGTCAATCCGTGCTGCAGTAACACGCTCATTAGGAGCTTCACTATCAATAACACATAAGGAACAGATGGAGTTGGGCACCGGAACTGGGGCTTAATAGGAGATGCTACGTGCTGGAAGCTGATAAAAGCTGGAGGACTGATTTGATTACGCACTGTTACCAATGCGAGAACATATCACATCATACAGAACAGCTGCTGTTCCGGAGAGCAGACATAACAACAGCTCCTTATTCTTAGCTTTTTAGGGCACGTCTTATGGAGAATTGCTCCCCCCCATCCACCCTTCATAAAACACATTCCTCCTGCTATTACTTCACTATTCACTATTATAATCACTCCACGGATTTAGAAATTCCTGCCAAATTAAACAGCTTAGATGTCATTCCGCGAGGTACAGAAGTAGTGTCTCTCAGTATGGTGTCAGCCTCCATACTTGCTAACACAACATGCCAGAAGTCTCAGCATGGAGTTGTGGAGGTTCCTAATGGTGTCCTGTCTATCCCATGCAGCTTGAATATTCTCAAACAGTTCCTGCAGATGATGAGGTAGGGGTGGAGGTGGAGTGACACCAGACCTGGACGTGTGACGCGTGACACAGACCGTAGTGCCTCAACACACAGATTGGTTGGTTGATTCCACCAAGACAAATCGGGACTCATCACTGAAGACGACCCACTGACATTCTGAGTCACTCCATGACAGTCTGGCTAGACACCATTGCAGTCTTTGGTGAAGTTGACGTGGTGTTGAGGACAGTTGTAATGGTCTGCGTGCATGCAGTCCTGCGTGGTGCAGCTGTCTGCCAATGGTGCTAGCACTAACAGGATGACTCATGGGTGCATCACTGCTTGCTGAATATCTGCAATCGTGGCTGTTGGGTCAATCATGGATAAGGCCCATCCTTGCTTACGTCACATGTAGAGTCGAGCATAAACCTTGAATCGTTTGATGTCTCATGATGTCATACCCACCCAACAAGTTTTATTCCTGTACATCAAGAGTAGATGTAGTAGATAAGGATATGTACTGTTTCATTTCATCAGTTGGAGGTGTTAAGTGTAACCCTGTAAAGTCATTACACAGGTCCTTTATCCAGCCAGTTAAATCAGGCACAGATCACATTCCCGGACCTCCTCTGGTCAAACCTATCCAGCTTCAATACGGCTACAGACATGATTTAAGCTAATCAGGTCCATTAAATGTATCAAACAGATCCTCAGTTGTGTTTAGTCTTGTTAATAGCTGGTACTGACGAGTTACTAAAGGCTTCAGCATATGTCTTGTGGAGACAGCGTTTGCATGTCTGCGGCGGAGAACATGATGCAATCGTAGAGAAAGCAAACAACCGCAGCTGTCGCACGGAGATGGATGACTTTCTCGTGCCAGTATTATTTCACTGTTTAACAAGCATTTGTGAAATTCATATTTCCTGCATGTTACAATGTTATCACATACAGAGAGTGAGCCAGACACGGAACCAACTGCAAATGATCTCAGTTCTTCTTGGGTTCACAGTGTATGGGATCTAATAGGATGCTTTTAAGTGTGGATGAGATCTCTGTCCACTTCCTGATCAGACTACAGCTCCATTAGAACTCTTTTCACACCAGTCACTGATGTGTGCAGTGCCTGCAGGGGGGTTGCCTGATAAAACTACCCTTTCAGATGGGAAGAGGAACTATCCGACACACCCACTCTCTTATTGGTTGTACTGATATGAATGTCATCATGCAGAGAAATGACCCCTTGCAGACCACTGTATGGCCAAAGTTCCAGGGAAGTGTTATTTTCTAGGTTTTACACACACTGAAAAAATATAAATTACAGACCTTTTGTGTGAAATAACAACCCAACTGGCATTTAACATAGTATCACAGTAAGTACAAAGTATATATTTCATTTTTACAGTCATATTATTCATACAGTATTATGAAAAATATTATTCCGCAGCGACGGCTCATCCAAGAGATCACAAAAGACCCCACAACAACATCCAAAGAACTGCAGGCCTCACTTCCCTCAGTTAGGGTCAGCGTTCATGACTCCACCATAAGAAAGAGACTGGGCAAAAATGGCCTGCATGGTAGAGTGCCAAGATGAAAACCACTGCTGAGCAAAAAGAACATTAAGGCTTGTCTCAATTTTGCAAGAAAACATCTTGATGATTCCCAAGACTTTTGGGAAAATACTCTGTGGACTGACGAGACAAAAGTTGAACTTTTTGGAAGGTGTGTGTCCCATTACATCTGTATTCCTCCACAGCGCTGCGAAAGACTCATTACAAGTTACCGCAAACGCTTGATTGCAGTTGTTGCTGCTAAGGGTGGCCCAACCAGTTATTAGGTTTATGGGGCAAACACCTTTTCACACAGGGCCATGTAGGTTTGGATTTTTGTCTCCCTTAATAATAAAAACCTTCATTTAAAAACTGCATTTTGTGTTTACTCATGTTGTCTTTGACTAATATTTAAATTAGTTTGATGATCTAAAAAACATTTAAGAGTAACAAACATGCAAAAAAATAAGAAATCATGAAGGGGGCAAACACTTTTTCACACCACTGTAGTTGGTAGTGACTGTGCTTTGCTAAACACTGCCCTTTTAAATTCTTCTTTAACACCATTCCAACTGTGAAATGTTCAGTCCGATCGGGAATGGTCTGCTTGCATACTTTCTGATCCAGCTTAAGGACTTGAAATACCCATTTTATCCCCATTACGAATGAAAGGTGTGTGAAATGAAAGGACACCATTTCACATAAGGGCAGACCCCTGATCACGAATTCTGAACTCTGAACACTGAACTCATCACCAAACATAAACACAAACATTTACAGATGAAATTTAAGTCAATTAGCCAATCATTAGTTGATAACTTCACAGGAATAAGCAACCATCAAAGCCGTACCTGAGTCCGTACAGCACCGTGCCATCTGGATGCAGCCGTATCATTCTGTTCTTCACCGTGACTCCATGAACAAAGGACTTCTTATCGTTCAGGAAGTACGTGTCTGGAACCCACAGCTGATCCGCTACCCGGTTATCCAGGGTTAAATTCAGAGGAATTTCAGAATACGACAGGCGCTTGTCCCGCCAAGCCTGCTGGAAATACATCGTCAGCGTGTAATCCTGGAAAAGAGTATAGACACAACAGCATAAACGTCACTAGGCTTCAAGTTTAGATCTGCCGAGAGGTTTCTTGGATTTCCTGACCTGCACTTCCTTTCAGACCTTCCAGACAGCAGGACAGAGAACACCAGCTAAAGAAGGAACAGGTGGAAGAATGATAAACCTACAGGGAGAAGGAAAAAGTCCCAATGGGGATGTAGGACTACCGCAAAGGGATCCAAATCATGGAACACCTCATTTTCCCACCATACCATAAGGAATCATTTGATGTGAGAGTCGACGTTGGCTTCTTATTCATATTTCCAGTTCCACCATACATGGTGCCAGAACATAACTGACACACCATTTAAGGTGGAATGAGAAATTCAAATAAGAAGCCAACTCAGGATGGGATCTAGTCACTTAATGTTGGGGCTTGGACTGCTCTTTGAAGAGGCACAACCAATCAGAACAGAGCTCATGTAAAAATGAATTCTGACTGTTTTTGACAAAGAACAAAACGCATGGAAAGTGCTAGGTATGTGCCCTTTAATACTGAGCTCACAGATGAATCAGCACTGATCTAAATGATTGACAGACTTCTAATCTACACTCTAAATCCACTCTGTTTACATCTCAAGCAGAAATCTAGAAAAGCTGCAGGAATTCCCCCTTTAAAAAGGGGGACTAACTAAAAGGCAAATACGGATACCTTTGGACCAATCATCATAGGTATGGCACCTTCCGATGGATGTAAGAATGTTGTGGGACGTGCTGGGCATGTTCCAGATGGGGGAGGTTGGGGAAAGGCCAGGCGTGTGCTCAGACGAATCTGCGTAAGGGAATGAGCCGCTGCCCTTTTAGCACGTGCCCCAGTTGCGCCTCTCGCAGCCCATGCAGGACAGCTCTGCTGATGGTTATGTAATACAGCGTGTCTCTGCTGCTGTCTCGCGTGCTCAACAGCACGTGCAAAAACACCATGAGGTCCTTCTCCAAGCGTTCGGAAGGAGCGCTGAGGGGCAGCAGGTGAAATATTCAGCACAGCGCAGGCTGTTAAAAAGCAGGGAATAAAAGAGAATACAAACTCAGACTGGAGGATTTCTGAGCGGCTGCGTGGTGTAGATTACTTTGAGGATGCCCATTAGCACAGTTTGAAGTGGCTGGAGTCCTGTTATCCTATAACCCTCCATGTAGGAATGATGTGGAAAAGTTTTTTGCCCCATTTTAAAGGGATACTCATGACTCAAAATGATCAGGTCAGTCACTGGTACATCAGCCTTGAGTCGGTAACTAATCACCTGACCATCCTATACACACACCTATATGTGCGTTACACTCACAAACCATCTCAGACCCTCAAACTGGAGTTTAGAGTGTGAAGGAACCTCTCTCAGTAGTCTTGTCGGGAAGCATCCTGTTTTGGCAGCGTCCTATGGGCAGTGTCCTGTGGGCAGTGTCCTGTGGGCACACATGAAGGACTGGGGGATGACCAAAACTGCGCTGTGCAGCAGCAGATGAGCTGTCGTCTCTGATTGTACATCTGCAAGGTGGACCAGCAAGGTAGGAGTGTCTAATAGAGTGGACAGTGAGTGGACACAGTGTTTAAACATTCCAGCAGCACTGCTGTGTTTGATCCACTCACATCAGCACAACACACACTAACACACTACCACCATGTCAGTGTCAGTGACAACTCTAATTGTAGTCCATTCTGTGGAAATAAGCAATTAATATACAGCTTTCAACATCTTCCATCCTTTTCTTTCTGTATCTAGAATGTGTTCCAGGTCATCTGTTCCGTGTGGTGTCGGTAATGAGCCATGTCTAGAAGCAGGCTCTACAGATATCTACACCAGCTTCAATTGTCAGGAAGAGATGGAATGCATTGTGCTGCATCTGCACTAATGTTCCGTTTCAGTTAATAAGGATCTACAATGCGGATAAATGATCCCAGCTTTTAGTCTTTTTAGCCAGCCAAGTAAGTCAAATGCTGGCTAGTCAAGTAAGAATTTCCAGAAGGGTCTGTGATATAATCTGATACTACACTCATTATCAATACAATAGCTGCACAAATGGCAGCACCCAAAAGGAACCAACCAACAGGCATGAAACATCCTGTTAGTGCCAGCACTATTGGCAAACGGCTGCACCACCACTGACTGTTACAGCGACTGCCCTTAACACCATGTCAGCGTCATCAAAGACTGCAATGGTGTTGGACCAGACTGTCATGGAGTGACCCTAAAAGGCTCGCTTTTATCCTGGTGGAGACGACCAACAAATCTGTGTGTGGAGGCACCGTGGTCAGCACCAAGATGAACGGTTTGTTGTCACACATTACACGTCCAGAAGGCCTGGCGTCACTGCACCTCCACCCCTACTGCAACATCTGCAGAAACTGTGTGAGAATATTCAAGCTGCATGGGATGGATCCTCACAGGACATCATTAGGAACCTCTATAACTCCATGCCGAGACGTCTGGCATGTTGGGTTAGCCATTCTAGGAGAGACTACTTCTGTATGTGTTGCTCAATAAATTTTGATCATATCAGTGTAAATTTATCATCATTTATTGTCCCTGGTAACCTTTATCTTCCGTCCCAATAGCACTGCAATCCCACACTTCCTTCTGGGTGCAGCTGTTCTTTAGATGATGGGTGTATATTAAAATGTTCTCTTGCTGTGAGAAGGTGTAAATCTAATCAGTCTTTAAATGTAGCCTCTGAAGGATGCAGGCTCCGATCCGGAACATGGCCACTGCCATTGGGTCTAGAAGTTTTTTCCAATGCACTGCCTTTTCAAGGCTTTCTAGGAAAATCCTCTAGGCTTCTTTTGCATAAAGAATGAAGATGTTTAGGCAGTTTGTCTGGATGTAGCAGACCAAAGAGCAATCAGGGCATCCAAACCAATCCTTATTCTTCCCATCCTAAGCTTTGGCCCGATCAATAACTCCTGAACTGTTTATAAGTCTGTTTTTGAATGTAATCAACTGTGATAGGCCAAATGCTCATTTAGAACGAGCAACTGAATTAAATGTTGTAATTTCTGCTCCACTAGAACGAGCAGTGAAGTATTTAGCACTTTAAACTTGATTTGTATCACAGGCCCCATCAATTTTGCACTGTGAGTAAATTGTTTCCCCAGTTAAGTCCCTTAGATTAGCCTAAGAAACACAGACTGCGATGCTAACAGCGTTAGCGGTTTTAATAATAACGTCAGAAAGCTCTGTTGGTTTGAAATGCTGATGCGGCTTAGAAGGAGGACGATAAAAGACGCTGTGAAGAATTCATCAGAGGCACTGAGCCGGAATGTCGCTGCTGCAGGCCTTGCAGGCCATGACGAAATTCCCCACTACATACCTGCAGAACAGCATGCCCTCATTTAATGGCCATCCAAAAAACAAACATCATTACCAGATCCCACGCAATACAACACAGGCTTTCATATAGCCTTCAAGTCTGTCTCTCTGCAAAACCACATGGGTCTGTCTCCTCTCAGTCATTAAATACAGACCCAATGGCCCGCACTGCTAACAACACGCCTGGGTTATGCTCACAAACCTTCCCAGACCCTCAAACCTCTCTCAGCAGAGGGGATAAGAGTTCGTAAAATAGCAAGAACTGTACAATTTAGCAGGTCAATCAACAAGCCATACATTATACACTATGTGGACTAAATTATTGGGACACAGCTCTTAAGGTGTTTCATTCAGGCCCATGTATTCTGCCTTTCAGTGACAGTGGTCGCTCCAAAAACCTCACTGAATTCCAGTGTGGTGCTGTTATAGGGTGCCACTGTAGCATCAGTTAATGAACTTCCTTACCCCCTCGACATTCCATGATCAGCTTTGATTGGTGTTACTGAACAATTAAAGCAATTAGGAACCACAGCAGTTCAGAACACAAAAGTGTCAGACTCTCACTTTGGAGGCTCAAGAGTTGACACAGATTCACATCAGAGACTTTGATACTTTGCACCTCAAAGACTCGAGACTTGACTCAGCCTCATAACTCCTTAAAGACTTAAGACTTGGCTCAGACTCACTCTTCAAACTCAAGACGTGACCTTAGTGACTTGACTCACACTTCAAAGACGAGATTTGACTCAGATTTGCACCTTAGTAACTCAACTTTGACTCACACCAAAGACTCAAGAATTGACTCTGACTCGCACCTCAAAGACTGTACACTTGACTCAGACTCGAGACTAGACTCAGAAACTCAAGACTAACCTCAGGCATACATAAGAGTTTTTTACCCCGACTTGGACTTGACTTTAATCTCCACCTCAAAGACTCAAGACCCAACTTAGACTCACATCTCAGAGAGCCAACTCAGACTCAGCTCAGGCTTGCACCCCAGAGATCCGAGATTCAATTTGGGTTCACACCTTTGACTTGTATCTCACTGACTTGAGACTCAACTCAACTCAACTGAGGCTCAAGACTTGATTCAGACTCAGCTTAGAGACAGAGACTTGACTCAGAGACACACTTTAGAGGCTTAAGCCATGAGTCAGATACTCAAGGTCAACCTCAAACACACATTCAAGACTTGAGACTTGACTTGGCCTTTCATCTCAGAGGCTCGACTCTGATTTACACATCTAAAATATGAGACTCAAGACTCAGACTCTCACCTCAGAGATTTGATATCTGACACAAACTCAACTCTGGCTTGTAAACCAGAGTCTCAAGATTCAATCACACCTCAGAGACTCAGACCTACTGATCCCCCACCAACTAGATTTAGTTGCCAAATGATTTTGTGAAAAGATGAAGCACAATCTTTAACGTGCATCACTATTTATCTGCAACACATAAAACACATTACATTATTTAGTTATGTGTAAGTGATATGATTTTACATCATCATCGCTTCATGGCTAAGGCAAGAAAACTCTACTGGACCAGTTGAACATCTAGTATCAGTCAAAACCATAAAAGAACAAACCGAGAGGGGACTGTAGAAGCTGTATTTAGCGATCAGTTGGTGATTGTTTAACTGACAATAGCTCTGAATCCTGTCCCTCTGTGCAGTCTGAGCTCCCTCCTGCAGGACAGTGTGGCTGCTCGCTGGTTTTTCTTCCTGGGAAGCTTGTTGGCAATTTGCTGCCATGAGAAACGCTATATGTGACTGACCGTTCTGTGCTTCAGCTGACGGGGTGCTGAATAAACCCAGAGACATCATGGTGGGCCTCCGTGCACTACGTCCATTCAGTGGAAGTGGCTGTCAAATGTGTTGTGCTAATGAGCATCATGGAGAAGAGCAAGCCCCAGGCACAAAACAAGGATCTGTGGTGTAAATGTAGAGGAAATGGATGATGGCATTTCCCCAGGCTGCTGAATGGTTTAGGCTGAATGATGGCATCTTCCCAGGCTGAAGGGTGGTGGAGTCTGGATGAGAATGTTTTCCCAGGCTAGTGAACAGCAGAAGCTGGATGATAACATTTTCCCAGGCTGCAGTATAGTGGAGGCTGGGTGGTGTTTGTGCCAGGCTGCTGGGTAGAAAAAGATTGACGGTTTTTCCACGATGCTGGGTGGAGGAAGGTCAAAGATGGTGCTTCCCGATGCTGCTGGATGGTGGAGGCTGGATGAGAACAGTTTCCCAAGCTGTAGATTAGTGAAGGCTGGGTTGCGTTTTCCCATGCTGCTGGATGTTGGAGGCTGAACGATAACATTTTTCAAGATTGTTGGATGGTGGAGGCTGGATGGTGTTTTCCTAGGCTACTAGATAGCGGAGGTTGGATAATGGTGTTCTCCCAGGTTCCTGGAAGGTAGAATGGGGATGATGCTGTTTTACCAGGTTGCTGGGTGGTTTGTCTGGATGATGATGTTTTCTCCTAGTTACCAGATGGTGGAGGCTTGAAGATGGTCTTTTCCCTAGCTGCAGGATGAAGGAGGTTGGATGATGGTATTTTCCCAGTCTGTATGATGGAGAAGGCTGGATGATGGAGCTATGCCAGGATGCTGGAAAGTGGAGGCTGGACAATGGTGTTTTTTCAGACTGTAGGATGGAGGAGCCTGGATGATGGTGTTTCCCCAGACTGGAGGATGGAGGAGGCTGGATGATGGTATTCTCCCACTCTGTAGGATGGAGGAAGTTGGATGATGATCTTTTCCCAGACTGCTGGATGCTGGAGGCTAGATGATGGAGGTTTCCCTGGGTATGGGATGGTAGAGGCTGAATAATTGTATTTTCTCCAGCCACTGGATGGTGGAGGCTAGATGATGGTGTTTTTTTCCAGACAGCAGGATGGAGAAGGCTGTATGATGGTATATTAACGAACAACAGGATGGAGGAGGCTGTATGACCATGTTTTCCCAGGCTGTTGTATGGTGGAGACTGGTTGATGGTGTTTCCCCAGGCTAGATTATGTTACTGTAATGGATTCTGACCACTGTAGTTTCATCTTAATCGTGTCCAGTAGGCGTGGCAAATCTTACTGACTGTTTTATACCTAAACTCGGAGTTTTGTAGTGTTGTTATGCAGTGTGTGCTCTCCTGTGCGTTATGACTTGTGGAACAGTTTAAAAAGTTCTCACTTGATGACACAGCTTCCAAAGTTACAGGCCTAATCAACAAAAGCAAAACAGTTTACAGCCCCTGGTATTCCGGTTCAAAAAAATGCTGATGTTACCAGGAGCTGAATGGAAATCTATTGTATTCAGAGCAGTTTTAGTGATACAGCAGAGCTGGAGGTTGTTTGTGGATTAGAATGCTGCCTTGGGGGAAAAGCGTCCATGTGACAATGCGGAAGGCCGTTTTATATGCCTTTTCAGACAGTTTATATGAATCATCTCTATTCCCACATTTACCCTTCCCAGGAAATGAGCTGTGTCAGCTCCAGTCTTACTCACACTCTGCAGGACCAAAGTTCTCATCAAAGCTCGACTACCATCCTAAACCCAGTCCTTATTCAAGTCATCGTTTCACTCAGTATAATCTTACCATGATCCGACAGTCCTGTACAACTGACACGGTAAACAACCAGAACTTAAACACTGTTAACACACGTCTATGAAAACTGACACTCACAGAAATTAACATCATAAATCATGCACATCTGCTCTGAACACGTATATAGGATACATATATAGGTGCTGTATTCAACTGAGAGACAAAACAGGCAGAAAACTTTACTGTGTAAAACAAAGAAAGAAAAAGATGAAAGAAAAAAGTTGATGAAATAAACACTTCTCTCTGACATTCCTCCAGCCTCTCTCTCCAGTCTCTATCTGTCATACCTTCGGCCTCTGCCCAACATTCCTCCAGCCTCTCTCTGACATACCTCTGGCCTCTCTCCGACATTCCTCCAGCCTCTCTCTCCAGTCTCTATCTGTCATACCTTCGACCCCTGTCCAACATTCCTCCAGCCTCTCTCTCCAGTCTCTCTCTGTCATACCTCTGGTCTCTCTCTGACATTCTTCCAGCCTCTATCTGTCATACTTTCGGCCTCTGTCCAACATTCCTCCAGTCTCTCTGTGTCAAACTTCCAAGCTCTCTCCGACATTCCTCCAGCCTCTCTCTGTCAAACTTCCAAGCTCTCTCCGACATTCCTCCAGCCTCTCTCTGACATTTCCCTGGCCTCTTTCTGACATTCCTACAGCCTCTCCCGAACATTCCTTCAGCCTCTCCGACATTTCTTCTGGCATCTTTCTGACATTCTTCCAGCCTCTCTCCGACATTCGTCTGGGTTCTATCTGTCATACCTTCGGCCTCTCTCTGACATTCTGCCGGCCTCTCTCTGTCATACCTTCGGTCTCACTTCAACATTCCTCCATCCACTCTCTGACAGTACTCCATCCTCTCTCTGACAATACTCCAGCCTCTCTCTGACATTCCTCTGGCCTCTCTGACATTCCTCCACTTCTTCTGGACAGCTCAACAGGCCATGTCCCAAATTCAGTACAGGACTGTGATTGGACAGTGATTGTATTGCATGAATACTGCACTGTTGTGCCAAAACAAATTGATCATATTTTGCTCTTCTGGCACATTTAAAGCAGTGTTTTCACTGTGACAGACTTCCTGCATGTCCTTGCTCTGGATATAATGACTGCATGTCAATGAGGCATGCATGTTTGAGGCACCACATAGTAGAAAGCAATACAGCTGTGATTGATTGAATTTTACAGTGGACTGTATTCAGATCTCTACTTCTTTGAATCTCTATGTATTGTTTTCCAGTAAAGAGTTCATGTGACATGAAATCAGTGCTATAGGGGTTTTGCTTTTCATTTTTAGGCCTTAGAACCATTTGCCCTTTGCCAAAACCTATATATACATCCACACATACTAGGGAAACCAAATACAGTGATGGGCAGCCCTATCCTGAGGACCGAGGGAGTTCTCTATGTTACTATGCAATGCCATGTGACTGCATTTCAGTAGAGGTTATGCTGGCAGGGGTCAATGCGCCCACTGAAGGTCAGAAAGACTGACTTACTATAATAAGGTGCTACATTTTAACTGCTATACCGTCTAAGGGCATGCTAATGTCCAGTCCTTGTAAACACTCCCCTTGTCATGTCAAAAGACAGTTAATATATTTAGAGTTCCTGTAATTAGTAGTTTCTTTTTGACAACCACTAGTGGTCAGTAGCTGCAGCTTGCTATGTATTGAACAATCAGGAAGTAAGAGCTTCTGAATTCTCCAAGAGCCAGTGTTAATGAGAGTAAATCAATCAATCCAGTGTCATCTGCATACATCTTCACTGTCAGCATCGTGGGTATGTATTGATAGTTTGTTTGTATCTACACTGCTAGATCATTATTTTGGGACATTTTACTTTATGTATTGTGTTACATATCTATTAAGATAGCATGCAAACAACTGCTAGTCATTGAAAGTTTTTAAAAGAATAAATAGATGTTTATGATAAAATATTATAGTTTAAAACACAGTAGGTAAAATAGTACTGATTATACCCCTTTATGTCTTAGTTTCACCTGTACATGCAAAGTCAATAAACCTGTGGACAAGGGCTCACGGTCTTCAGAGTCTTGATGTGAGGAGAGAGTTTATCTGTCTGGCAAGGGATATACAGCACATTTTCTGAGGACAGAACACCCCTACTGTCGCAATCTGTTGTCCAGCTCATCCTTTAAAGAGGTGGGAGGTAATAAACGGGTGTTTCTCCCTCGTGATGTAAGCATTTTCATGCGCCTGACTCTAGAAGTTTTCTGATTGTGTTACAAGGATGTGTTACCCTGAAGGATGGAATATGCAAAGTGCTGAAAGCTCAGAGGAGCTGCCATGCAAATTACTGTTATTCTCACCTGAGTTTATCCTGGTAGTGTGGCAAGGTGGGAGAACGAAGAAATAAAGACAGAAAGAAGGGGAGGATAGAAGAATAGAAGACGGTGCTTGCCTCAGGGAAAACTGGAAAGGATAAAACTTGACCATGAAGACACAGCAGTGTCCGTTTTCATGTAGCCGAGGCTATACCGTCATAACCCTCACTGCCCACATACCTTCACTGCCCACGCACCCTTACTGCCCCGATTCTCTCACTGCCCATGTACCCTCACTGGCCACACAACATTACTGCCCATGTACCGTAAATGCCCACATACCCTCACTGCCTATGTACCCTCAGTGGCCACACAACATCACTGCCCATGTACGGTAAATGCCCACATACCCTCACTGCCCACGCCCCTTTACTACCCCAATACCTTCACTGCCCATGTACCGTCAATGCCCACGTACCCTCATTGTCCATGTACCCTCTCTGCCCACACAACATTACTGTCCACATACCCTCACTGCCCACATAACTTCACTGGCCACATACCGTCACTGCCCACGTGCCCTCACTGCCCATGTACTTCCATGTGTATTTTACATTGCCATTAATGTTAAGAATACATCCAGCCCAGGCCAGCCCAGAAGCTGTCTATTAACATTAACATCTGTCTGTGTATCGTTAATGTCCCATATAAAATATATTAAATTCACTCTGACTGTTAAATATGACTCTCATTAAAATTAAAGGGACATCCAGAATAATAAGCCACTGTCCCTGGCCGGATAAACAGTCCAGATCTACCATCCTACCTCCTCACCAGAGGATCCTACACCAGCTGAGGGCTAATCTAGATTTACTAGCTGTTCATCCATAGCCACGCACTCACTCCATCACAGCCACAACACATCACTGACAGCATCGCTCAGGACACCGTACTGCTGGAACGCTACAGGAGACATCAGGAGTAAAACCAGCTTCTTGCTGAGCGGATCCCTGGAGATGCCGCTGGACGGCACCACAGTGGGGTGTATCCTCTGCCCGTCATTGCGCTGACAGCCGTCTTTAACGTCCTGCCATATGCAGCCTGCGTGCAGAACACAGCCATTACAGCGGGAAACACACAGAGCTGAGACTACAGCGCCTCAGCTAAAGCTGTTCAGCTAACCATCACAAACCGGGCTGTTCACGCTCGTCCCGCGCGCAGAGATAATGATATTTACAGCTGTTTATCAGGGCAGACAGTGTTTACTTGTTCAGACAAATACTAACATTTAGTGATGCGCTGATGAGGAGATCCTAAACTCAGTTGGCCAAGAGAATATAAACACAGTTTAAACACATTAAGGTGATTAGAGTCCATACAGGACAACGATGCTCTCTCTACACACAGTGTTAGTGTGTTAGAAGGACTTTCTTCCTTTTCATTTGTCCCTTCTTCTAACAGAGGCTTTAATCTCCCCATTATCCCTCATGGTAAACCACAAGCACACTAAACAACCAACACAGTAAACAACAGACATAGTAAACAAACAGCAAAAAGTAAGAATGTAGGAAAGAAAAGATGGAAAAAAAGAAGAAAGGAATCAAGAAAACAAGCAAAAAAGAATGAAAGAGTAGGGAAGAAAAAAGTAAGTAAAGAAAGGAAGCAGGAGGAAAAACAGAAAAATAAGAAAGAAAAACTGAAGGAAAGAAAGAAGGAATGAAGGAAGGAATGAATTAACAAATGAAGAAAGAAAGTAAGAAAGAAAAAGGAAGGAATGAAGGAATGAATAAACAAATGAAAAAAAGGAGGGAAGCAGGAAGGAGTGAAAAAAAAACAAGGAAGGGAAGAAGGAAGGAACAGGAATGAAGACAAGAAAGAAAGAAAGAAAGAAAGAAAGAAAGAAAAGATGAGACACTAAATACAGTAGGAAACAAAGTAATAGAAGAAGGGAGGAAAAAATAAAAGAAAGCAGTAATAGGAAGAGGGTAAATACAGACAGGCAGCATTGAGGAAACTCAGAGGAACTCAGCATGGTTTTTCAGGAAAGCTGAAGCATCTAAGTCTATCCCAATAGAACCATAACAGGTTCTCTTTAATAGAAACATATTTACAGCTGCCGGTAGACATTCTGCTGTGTCCTGCTGTATTACTAAATGCAGGATGTAGAAACAGATAATCAGGAATGACTACACCAAACAGGTTTAACTGAAAAGAGCCGGGAGTCACGCCGTACTGGTCACGCTGTACTGGTGTTACAGACAGAGCAGAGGGGGGTCTCTGAGGTTAAGCGGTTCCCCAGGGAGGTTCTAACACTCTCCCGCTGATGCTCAGACATGACAAATTCAGCCATGAGCAAGGACGAGAGATGTCTTCAAGCTGTAGTTCTGTACTGCTTGTGATTCAGTGTATTCAGTATTACTCTCAGTGTAACACTGTAAATCATCAGTGTGATGAAAGGTTTTCAGTGATGGCCTCAGAAGATCACATTTCGACCACGAGGAGAGAAAAGTTTGGTTCCACAATGCGAACCCTCCAACCGGGCAAAAGAGAATAATGGAACACTCCATCCTCTAAACGCCGAGCTTCTGAGGAGGCACTCAGGGCATGTGAATGTGAGCTGAATAAAACCAGCTCCTCTCTCATGCATCTCTTTCCCTCCGGATTGCTCCGAACTCCAGCAGAGTGCTTTGCTGCTCTAATGGTTAGTCGGTGCAGTTTCGGAACCTAAAAGCCATTTACTTGATAAGATCAGCCCATCTGCGGAAGCTTTTGTGTCCTCAGGAAGATGCTGAGTAAAACGGGCCTTCAGGTAGACAAAGACGTTTCCCTGTGCATGAGGATGAAATGGGGAGGTTCTCTTTTTGTGGGCTGGATAGGAAGCATGTTCATTTGCTTTAATTTCAGAAAGAGAGAGCTGCAGATTAACCATAACCTTCTCGGGAACGTGGTATGTACCAAGAGTGTGATGAAATGAGCTCATATAGAAACTGACAACCACATATTTATCCTTAAAAAAGGTTTATGGGTTCCATTAAAACAGTCCAAAACCCGTAAAGGCCATTCAGTATGCTTTATCTGAACGTTGTAGCAGTCATATATGACATATATCTGAGCTTGTATGGATCAGTTTTACAGTGAGAGTGTTTACATGCATTTCATAATCTGATACTGTGAAGTCATTTATCGTCAGTAATCCATTCAGCATGTTCACCTGCACTTGTGTAATCAGATAATGGGGGGGATTCTGGGTCTATATACTGTGAGTCAGGCAGTAATCGTATAAATGTAAACACTGCAAATTTTTATTAAACAGAGTCACTTTAGCGGATTATGTAAACATACATAACTAAAAACGTTAAAAGGGATTTTAAGCTACTTTCTGAGACTCCTGTAGTGAAGTCCAGCCCACTGGTGCTCTGTAGTCAGCTTACACCCTCAGTGGGTCTGTCGGTAAAAAGTCCTAACATAGAGCTAAACCGCCGCTGTTTTACATTCCTAACACCTAGCCAGAACCTGCCTACACCACAACTTATCCGCAGACTCAGTGACATATCTAGAACCTTAAGAAGACCTGATGCTTCTTCTCCTGAAGCTGTTTGTAACTGATACAGATGTGCTAATCTGCTCTCTGGTGGGTCTCCTCCTTCGTCTCTGGTTGCTAGGTCACCGCTCTGCAGTGCGTGTGTGCAGATGATGCTCAGAGTGGTGGGTGTGTTTGGGGTCTCTGCGGGTGAGATGTGGCTGAACTGTGGAAGCTGCAGGAAATACTCTCTCCTTCTGCGCTCCTACACTCAGAGTTCCTCACACTGCATGGATAAGCTAGCCATTTATAGAAGCATTTCTTAAAACAATAGTTTAAAACTCCTATAATAAATAAATAAATAAATAAATAAATAAATAAATAAATAACCATCTCTGGATACCTGAGCTTCTTTATGTCCCTGTTGAAAGAGTCAGTGGAACATGAAGAAGAAGAAAGCACGTCAGTAGTATCCATTTTTAAAACAAAGGAAAACCAAGAACACAAACGACCAGAAGCTGTAAAACAAACAGATGGAAACACATCAGAAGCTGGAAACCCATCAGAAGCAGGGTTCAAGATCAGGAGCGGCAACTTGAGCCAAACAAACAACCCTAAGAGGTCTACAGGTCTACAGACCCCCAAAGCAAATGACAATTACTTGTATATCACTTGAATACTTGTTACACGTCTGGGTCCGAGCCTCTACTGAGCCGCCAGAGGTTCTATCTTTCCAGCATGCAGCAGTTCTGTGTTCCTACTCAGTTATCATTTTAGAGCCTTCCTTGTGATGAGAAAGAGAAGAGGAGAGTCTGCAGCTGATGAGTTACAGGTCTTACACCAATGAAGAAACACACCGTTTGGTGCCCGTGGGTTCTACAGTTAGCTAGATTAGCTAACCTAGTTAACGTTAGCACCTACTGGCAAAAGCTAAACCGGCTCTTTGCAGGTCCTCAACAGTGGTAGTGAATGGAACCAGACGTCCCCCTCTAAAAGCTCCCTTACAGAAAGTAACTACATGAGATGGTTATGAATACGCTGCCTGATGTCTGTTTATGATAGTTGAAGATAGAGAAGATCTCAGCCGTAAACTCCATTCATTGTGGGGGGATACATGCTGCAGGACGCTGTGAGGTAAAATAGTCCCCCAAAGAAAACATTATTTACAGGTTCTCCAGATTTTCACATCATCAGCATCCCACATAAACTCTCAAGACACATGCAGTCTATGTCTAAAACATCTACAGGTGGGCTGTAGAGAGGGAGAACCCTGGTTCCTATCATCACCACTGTAAAGAACATCTGAACCCTCTCACACCAAACTCCCTGTCAATCACTCAGTTTACACCTCACACCAAACCAGCTGTCAATCACTCTGTTTACACCTCACACCAAACCCTCAATTCTCCATCACTCTTTCTCGTCTTTCAGGTTTGGCTTTTCATTTAGAATCTGTAGTTTTGGTCTTAACTGAAGCTGCATTAGTAACAGTCAGGGCCTGAAATCCAGCATCAGGTCCTCCTCACATCATGTTTCCTTCAGTTGTCTAATGAGGAGAGATGAGCAGCAGCTGATTTCCACACTAACGAGATGGATTTCCCTCTTCTCTCCTTCAGCAGCAGCTCTCTCTCTGGAACATGCTGGAACAAGCGGCCTATGCTGTGGGAGAGGGTCATCTGTGGAGGAGTCTGTACGTATAGAGTGTAAATCTTTAGCTGCTGAAGTTCTGACCCATTTACCAACACTATTATTGACCCCTTCTGCCCTTCACAAGTTTGGGGCTGCCTGCTTTCTCTAATTACTAGCCGTATGTACCTTTATATTTGAAGGTTCTTTTGGTAAAGACAGTGATTCTGAACACTTAAAACATCTGCTTCCTTGCATAGTAACATGATTCTTAAGATTGCTGGAGAATGTGTTGTGTAGGATTCTATATAGCACTAAGGAGTTACAATGTCAGGCTGGTAATAAGAGAACTCTTGTTGATGCTCAATAGAACCATATACACATCACATTCTCCATCAGTGTGAAGAACCATTGCACCATGCAAATAAGTGCTTATTTTTTACTCTGCATTCTGTACTTTATACTTTCTATATGTGAGTATAGCACATTAAATTGCCTTTGTGTATGAAATGTGCTATACATACTGTACATCCACCCACCAGCCACTTCGTTAAGTCCACCTCCTTCTATTTACACCCACTGTCCACTTTATCAGTTCCACTGTCCATATAGGAGCACTCTGTAGTGGTATAGTTACAGACCGTAGTTCATCTGTTTCTCTGCATACTTTATTACCCTGTTCTTCAATGGCCAGGACCCCCACAGGACCACTACAGAGCAGGTACTATGTAGGTGGTGGAACATTCTCAGCACTGCAGTGACACTAACGTGGTGGTAGTGTGTTAGTGAGTGAGAGATGATAAAGTGAACATTGGGTGTAGATACAAGCAGATGGAGGCTCAGAGAGCTGCATTATGAACTGAACATGCACTGAGCTGAGAGTGTCCCCAAAATTCAGATGAAGATTATATATAACAATAGATGAAAATTATAGTGTGTCCTGAACACCAGCAGAGGGATGAGACTGAGATAAAGAGATAAAGGAGAAGAGATTTTGGCAGCACTGATGACCTGTTTGAAAACAACATGCAAAATGAGCAATCCACTCCATCCCTTCATCCAGCTCTGCAGACTGACCGATATATCAGCTGTTACTACAGAGCGGATAATGCAGTGCGTTTATTCCAGGTTTTCAGGCCAGCTGTTTTTAATCTTTTACCCAAAAAAATTACCCAAATACATATTGTTTGTTTATATTTTTGTAAATTTATTATGAACTGCTTCATTTGTTAATGAATTTACACATAATGTTTGGAGTTTTTTGTTAATAACAGTTTGATTTTTTAATAACTATGTAGTTTTCCTAGAGTTAACATTTTCTGTATAGTATAATCACAATAGGAAAATGAAAGAAAAGACTTAGTGTGTAAAAAAATATTGGGATATGGAATTATATGCGGGATATGACATTTACAGAGCCTTGATATAGTTAATGGTGTCAGTCCAATGGAATCAGGCAATTGCCCGCTTAATGTTTAAAGTGACATAAAAATTTAATTGGACTTTGAGAGCTTATTTTAACATTTTAACACAAAGGTTCTCATTAGCTTTTTAGTAAAGCATGTTTCGAGTCACTGTACCTTAATGAAGAATGTGTTAACCTTAATTCAACCTGATTGTGCCATCTCCACCAATCGGCAGAGGTGCGTTAGGCTACAAACCCCACTAGGGATCACTAGAGAGTCACAAGAGGAAGCAAGAAACAAATAAAGCACTCCACATATGAAGTTGAGCTTTTTTATGAGCATATTACATGTTTATACAACAAGGGGAATAGATAAATAACTTTATACAATGAGGGAAAATAATTTAAAAATCATGTGTTACCAAAGGGTCTAATTGCTACTTTATGGTAAAGGTAGCTATGCTAAACTAATGTAATTGAAATTGACTACTTGCTTTGCTATTTTTGCCCCAAACAAATAAAAGAATCTTGTACTGTCTTTCTCGTTATTCCACAAATCCATATGGCAGCTACACATTACATGTGGACAATTAAAACAGGCTATAATTCAAATCTATCATTTCCAGTGTCAATTTCATTGATGTTTAAATGCTTAGAAGTATTATTCTCAATGGATTTCCCAACTGATAATCTATATGACCAAAAAGGAACAAATAGTTTAATCTTTGTATCCAAATCTAATTCAGCAGACAGAATTCCGAGTCAGATGCAGCCCTAGCGGCTGAAATGTTAGTGCCTACCTAATGACTTTTCCTGACTCATGCCAGAAAGTCATACCATAATCAGGCTTTGTAATTCTGGGGGAATAATAGGAATTCCAACAGCATTCGTGTGTCTGGGTTTAAGTTGAAGTCTTTTCCTTGACGTGATGGTCCAGTTACGGTTCATACAGAGTGGGACTAAAAGGCAGATCGAAGAGTTATGAGACGCCCTGCTCCACTGACAGATCTCTCTGTACACACTGCAACACTTTTTGCCACTGTGTCCACAACGACGCTGCACGCCTAAATGAGGATCTAATGAGTGAAGACAGGCAGAATGATGAAAATATAGCCTTCCTGTCAGCTTCCCTATCACTCCTGTTCTCACCTCACCCAGGCACACCAGCCTGGGGCCAAGCATAGAGCCAAACATCATTGTTTAGATTAAGGGGCAATGGGTGGAGGAGCACACTGAGGTGTGCGAGAAGTCTTGGATCAGCTGGGATATAGGTTTAAAACACTTGCTGGGCAGTAAATGAGCTATTTCTTGGAAAAACTAGGAACAGCAATATGATGATATTTATCGGTATTATGATACATATAATCACTGTACTTAAAGGCCAGTCATTTGAGGCTTTGGGGACTAATAACATAATTCATCACGATAGCAATAAATATCCTCATATTGCCCACCTCTACTCCAACCACTCCCTGGATCTGTATTCTACCAGTGGCACACTTGACCTCTGCTAATGTTGGTACTTCAGCCAAGCAAATAAACACAAACTGCCCAAATAAACAGCGTCAGCTTCGCACCAGCCCTGCACGCTGTTACTTCAGCTCTACTCTGAACATGTTGAGAGAGCCGCAGGGTAACAGTTCACCTTTCCTCATCTCAGCTAGCATATGAGAGCTGTTATACACAGCTTTAATGGCGCTCCATGCCATTCCCGCTGATGTCAAAATCCATCAAGAAGTCAGCGCACATGAGCCGTGGACACGTTCAGAGCACTGAAGAGGTCATTCCCCATTAGCCGAGGAGCAACTGAATCAGAACTAATGTTTAGTCCCAGCTGCAGCGCAATGATATGACAGTATTAGCAGCTTTTTGTTCTGCTGCCTTCAACATTCCCATGACTGCCAACATAATGAAGCTTCTACTCAAAGAGCTAAAGTAGCAAAATCATCTTCACAGGTTTAAAGAGTTTTGCAGAGCCATAAGCCTGGAACTGAATCTAGTGTAAATGCAGAGGGGAACCAGTACAGAGGTTTAATTCAGATAAAAGCAAGCAAAAACAAAAACGCTAATTTCTGCAACCCGATATCGGGGAATCTGGTAGTACACTCAGCATCAAACAATAGCTGCACCCAGAAGGAAAAGTGGGACTGCAGTGCTATTGGGAAGGAAGATAACCCACTCCCATTTTGAGTCACTCCAAGACAGTCTGGCACAACACCATTGCAGTATTTGTGGATGTTGATGCGTTGTTAAGGACAGTTGTCGTAGTCTGCATGCATGTGGTCCTGCGTGGTGCAGCCGTCTGCCAATGGTGCTGGCACTAACAAGATGAATCGTGGAGGGCATCACTGCTCGCTGGGTTAGTGGGTTTGCAGTCGTAGCTGTTCGGTCAGCCAGGTACAGCAATAAATCCCGTCCTTGGTTATGTCACATGTGCGACTGATGGTGAAACTTGAATCAGTATCATGTCTCACATTGTCAAACCTACCCACCAAGTTTCTTCTCTGTGGGTTGATTCCTTCTGGGTGCAGCTTATTTTGATGACGACTGTATAAAAGAATTCAGTGATATATAACAACAATGATAAAACCCTCATAGTGCCCACCTGTAGTCCAGCTACAACATTGCTAGGGCTTGAAATCCACCTGACCTCTGCTAATGTTAGTACTTTCTGCTAAACAAATAAACACATGCTGCCAAATAAACGGCTTCAGCTTCCACCCAGTGCTACACACTGTTACCTCGACACGACTCTGGACAGGTGGAGAAAGCCCCAGGGTGGCAGTTCACCTTTCCTCATCTCTGCTTTAGCAGCCGTCCATGCCATTCCAGCTGATGTCAAAATCCATCAAGCGGTTAGTGCAGATGAGCCAGAAGCACGTTCCAAGTGTTGAAGGGGACATTCTCTATTAGCCGAAGAGCAACTGAATCAGAACTAACGTTTATTCACACCGTCAGCGCAATGATGTTTGATGTATCACAAGACAACGGGGGAGGCCAAGCAGATCATAATCAATATTATGGAAAATGGTCATTTAAATACATTTATATGCTATAAAACAAAACTTTCTGTCCAGACTGGTCTATTATGCACATGCTAAAAAACAAAGCCTTTGTGGCACAAAGCCTGAATCCACATCAACCAACTAATCTGGATTAGGATGTTCCAGTTAAGATGTTCTGCTACCTTACAATTAGCAAGTAGACTAGCCACTTCAGCCAATCAAGTAAGGAACCCTGAGTGTAATAATGCTACATCCAATCACCAAGTTCATTTCTATCTTCTGACATCGTTGAAAACAAATGTTCCAATGATTACAGACAATCAGGACACAGTGGAATGAGGAACAAGCGTGGGCTGGAATTGCACAAATCTAATAGAGCACTCCCACAGCATGCGGAAGACACCGGCAGTGGCGATTAACCCACTTTCGTTCGTCACTCTGGACCTAATCCACTGCTGTGCACTGGCCTCCACCACTGCTGAAAGATTGCAGTAGATGGGGGGATGGAGGATGATGGTACAGGTGAGGGAGAGATTATCACTGCACAATAAGCCCTGCTCAACAATATGCTGTCAGTCCTGCCGCCGTAAACCATGACAAACGAACAAGGCCGCACTTGTGAGCAGCTGATTGCATCACATCAGCCTCATCTTTCACTGTCAGCAACACAAAAAAAGCAGACGCGCCGCAGGGAGCTGATTTTCCAGCGCTGAGCGCTAATTGCATGAGAAGGATGTTGCTGTGTTTAGTAATAAGTCCTTAAAAAGTCTTGTTAGAAACTTTAGTTATAAAGCCCTAAAGAGCATTTAGGTAGTTAGCATTTAGCAGTAAGTCCAATAAGCCCTGTTGACATTAAATAAGTTCCCAAAAAGCTTCGACAGCATTTAGTAAGGCCCCAAAAAGCCTTGTTAGCATTTAGTAAGGCCCCAAAAAGTCTTGTTAGCATTTAGTAAAGCCCCAATAAGCTCTGTTAGCGTTTAGTAAGGCCCCAAAAATTCTTGTTAGCATTTTTTAGCAAGGCCCAAAAAGTCTTGTTAGCATTTTATAAAACTCCAAAAAGACTTGTTAGCATTTAGTAAGACCCCAAAAAGACGTGTTAGCCTTTAGTAAGGCCCCTGTAAACCTTGTTAGCATTTGGTACAAACCCAAAAAGGCTTGTTAGCATTCAGTAAGACCCCAAAAAGTCTTGTCAGCATTTAGTAAGGTCCCTGTAAATCTTGTTAGCATTTGGTATGAACCCAAAAGGCTTGTTATCATTCAGTAAGACCCCAAAAAGTCTTGTTAGCATTTAGTAAGACCGCAAAAAGCCTTATTAGCATTTAGTAAGGCCCCAAAAAGTCATGTTAGCATTTAGTAAGGCCCCAAAAAGTCTTGTTAACATTTAGGAAGGCCCCAAAAGGTCGTTAGCATCCAGGAAGGCCCCAGAAAGATTTGTTAGCATTTAGTAATCCCCAAACAATTGTGTTAGCATTAAGTAAGGCCCCAGAAAGTCTTGTTAACATTGAGTAAGGCTCCAAAAATTCTTGTTTGAAATGCAGTGTTTAGTAGAAAAATTAGTAAAAGTTTAATTAGATAGTTAGCATTATTTGCAAAAAGACATCAACAAATAAACATTTAGCAAGGCTTTATTAAATAGACAGCATTTAGTAGCAAAGTCCCAAAATTCCCAGTTAGCATGTTAACACTTTGTATGGTCCCAAATAGCCTTGTTAGAAATGTTGTGTTTAGTAATTATGCCTTCAAAAGGCCTTACTGTGTAGTTACCATTTACTAGTAAAGTCATAAAATTTTCTGTTAGCATATTAGCCCTGAGCAAAGTCCCTAAAAAGGCCTTGTTAGCATTTAGTATGGCCCCAAAAAGCCTTCGAAATGTGGTGTTAAGTAATGAAGCCTTATTACCTTGTTAGCAAATGAACATTTAGTAAGGTCACTTTTTGGGACAAGTGTTAAAGAGTTTAATATTAAAGTCCCAGAAAAAGCCTTGTTAGCATTTAGCAAGGCCCCAAAAAGTCTTGTTATTAGGTAGTTAGAATCTAATTGCAAAGTCCCAAAAAGCCTCGTTAGCAAATCAGCAAGGCTCTCAGGGAAAAACCTCACCGCTGCACACAGCTACAGGGTTTCCTCTGCAAGGCTCTTGTGCTGGAACTGTATCACCACTAAAATGAATAAGCTGGAAGTCGACTCCGTATCACTCTTCTCCACCACTCCAATACCTGTCACACCTGCCAAACAAGCTCCCATCTAGGAAGGCCTGCTCAGCTTCGATTTCACTGAGTGTCTGACCATACTTTCTACTGGTGTCAGAGCAGTATCCTGATAGAGTCCGGGAAGAAGCCACTGTGCTCTCTAACTCACAAAAGGACATGCTGGCATCCGTGAGGCTGATGATTCACAGCCAGTCGCAGTGCAGCTGGCCGAAAGTGCCTGGCTTCACATCTGGCAGGGTAGCTACTGAACACTGGGAGTTCACAGCTTCTTTACCGACACAGCAAGGTCATCCTGCTGTACTGGACTGCTGCACCTTTATTTCATTCAATTAAATTCAAGTCTTATGATACATGTACTTATACAGGTACACAGGGTAGAGTACAACACACTGCATGCAGGATATTCTCAGGTGCATGGCGGAAAGCTACCTTCCTCATACATGAAGAGGGCAAATATTAGAGTAAAAGTACAACCATATAAATGTGACTTTTATTTTGAAATATTCAAAGCATATTTGTGCAGCACATAATCAGTACAACACCTAATCTGTAATCATGCACATCTCCGGGTTTGGATTTAAATTCCAAAACTTTATTTTAGCTGCAATGACAGCAGGGCCAGAGCCATAGCTGAGATTAAACTGTCTGTAACTTTGAGCCATTATTTAGTAGCTACATGATTATATCAAGATAATGAGAAGTCTGATCAAGGGAAACCCAGAGTGGGAAAGTCCTTACTGTAGTAGTGTTCTTTGAAAATGGACCAGCCAGGTGCGGTACTGTTTTCACAAGGGTTCTTTGGCTTCTTTTCCAGTCCACTTTAAATGATACAGTGTCACGACTCCTGCTGAGGACCCTTGTTAGCATTTAGTAAGGCACCTGTCTTGTTAATATTTAGTGTTTATTAAAAAACCCTAAAAAGTCTTATTAAATAGACAGCATTTTGTAAAAAAAAAAAAAAAAAAGCACTGTTAGAATATTAACACTTTGTATGGTCCCAAATAAATTTTGTGTTTCATAATAAAGCCTTTAAAAGGCCTTACTGTGTAGTTAGCATTTAGTAGTAAAAACATCATCTACTCTGTTAGCATATAAGCTCTTAGTGAAGTCCCTAAAACAGGGCTTGTTAGCATTTAGTAAGACTCTGATCCAGGAAAACCTGGAGTCCGAAATCCTCACTGCAGTAGTGTTCTATGACAATGAACCAGCCAGATGCTGTACGACTTGTTTTCCAGTCCACCTTAAATGATAAAGTGTCACAACTCCTGCCAAGGACACCTCTTCAGCCATTTCCTTTTTCGCATGATGGCTCGCTAGAATTCTGTGTTCCATGTCTAACACATGTTAACTGTAGCCCAAATCTAACCCAAACCCAAAATAAAAAAAACAGACAAAGAGTCGACTCCAAGCATTCTGACTCTGCACTCCGATTCAGAATCACTGATCAACCCTGACTCCCAGCCTCACTGGAATCAATAACTGATTCTTTTTGGATCTACTCCTCATCACTACCTTACATCACCAAAAGGGGGCCAAAGTGATCATTCCGGTACAAAGAAATGCACACCTTAATCATTTATCAGAAGATGTTAGATGTTAGATTAGAGATTAGAGATTAAAAACAATCCACCAGTAGAATGAGGAAGAAAGACAAAAAGAAAAGACAGGAGTATCCAAATCTGGAGTTCAAAAACTGATTTAAGGCTACAGAGAATTGAGACTCCCAACAACCACCCGGAAGACCTGGTAACACTGCCCGCATCAGATAAACACCAGCTTTCATCTCTATGAGAGAGGAGAACTTCAAGCTGTGTATGATCCACACACACTAGCACAAGAAAATGGCAGATTAATCGGGTAATGTATATTTATTTATTTGTGCAATTACTAAACTGACACGAATGAGATATTAGCTAATTAGTTGCTGCTTCAGATCTGAGAACAGCCACAGGTGTTTCTGTCCATCCTTCCACTGTGAGATGACATCTCAATGCTATGGAAGTCTGAAATGAAGTGTAGCTGTTCAAGAAGCTCCTCACTGAGAAAATGAGACATACACATCAAACAAAAAAGCTGCTGGTGGTCTCAGAACAATGGGCTAAGCACCCCAGAGCTTTGACTGTCCACAGAGCTGCTGGTTGTACTACCTATCACTGACCACTTTATTAGAAACACCTCCCATATAGCTCCACTATGTAGGTGTATATTTACAGACTGTAGTTCTGTTGCTGCACATCAGCCACATTATCAGCCCCCTCTACCTCATACATCATTGCCAATTTCTGACCACAGGGCTGTCCAGATATTATAGGTCCATTCCCTGCACAGCTGTAACACTGACCATGACAAGATGACTTCTCAGTGCTGGACTCCCAAGAATCAGGTAGATTACCCACAGCCAAAACGTCAATTCATGGTAAACACGCCATTCTCTGAGCAGCCCAGAAGGAACCCACCAATAACGTCCACAACTGATTATTTACTGCAACGGTGCTGCCCACAGGCTCTTGGCATGCGACGCTCGCCATATGGCCTACCTGAAAAATGTGTCCCACACAATCAAGAGGTCAGTTCTGGTGCTGCTACCAGCCTCGACCGCACATTAAAAGACATTTAACTCAGTACTGGTGCCAGGGAGCTGATTCTTCGACTCCATGTCTGGAACTCAGGGTCCATTCATGATCAATAACGCTAAAGCCCTATTGGGACAGGTTAGTTGTACATGGGGAGGTGGGGTAATGTAATCACCAGAATACCTCAGTGATTTTAGTCCTAACCAAAATGCAACATGTCAGTCAGCTCTAACGACTGTGTGTTCCGGTGTCAGTAGAGATTCCAGATTTTACCTTTAATAATAACCTCAGGTTATATTAATCCTGTGTGAATAGACATGTGGGTAAATATTCCGACATATCCTGTGGAAAAGGAGCCTTTTGCAGTTTTCTTCCAATAAGGAGGAGCTCAAGGAAATGTTAAGTTTTGCCATGCATTACACAGACACCTCAGCTTGTTCAAGTCTGCGGCAGACCTCCTGAAATATGGCTTTCTGGACAGAATGGTCATGGGCCATTTGTTCCAAGCTGTTATTGAAACTGACATTCACATCAAACTGAAACTAGGCACAAACATTTATGCCCTGGTCCAGCTGTGGTGAGGGAAAAGCGCAAATCGAGTAGCTACTCTCATCTATGCTGAGATTTCTTATACCGTGTGAATTGATAAAATTTTTTTGGAGATGCCCTGCGATAAAATTACCTCACTCCACCTCTGCAGGGTAGCTTTTCAGTTAACAGCTTTAAACACCACCTGGCCTGATCACCGGCTCCTCTGAGCACAAACTCTGCTCACAGGGCCAGTTTTGATTATTAGAAACGGAATAAAGAACGAAGGTGAGATTTTTATAAAAATTTCCGCTCCACCTTAAACAGCACTGTGGTTAGATTCTGGTGCCGGTAACTGCAGCATCACTTAAGGTGGACTGGAAACTTCACAAAACAGAAGCTGGTAAATATGAAGACAAATTCAGCCACCTACAGAGATAAACAACAGTACATCCCACATTTTCGTGTTTTGTTATTTTTTTTTGTAGTTGGGGGGTATGGTTTTGGTGAGGGGGTTGTGGTAAGCGGGGTGGTTTTGATGGGGGTGGGGCAGGGGGATGGGGTTTTGGTGGGGTTATTGTGGTGGAGGGGGTAGTTTTGGAGGGGTGCAGAGGGATGGGGTTTTGAAGGGGGACAGGGGAATGTGGTTTTGTGGGGGGGCTGTGGTGGAAGAGATGTGGTTTTGTAGGGGGTGTGGTTCTGGTGGGTGGCGGGGGGTGCAGGGGTGTGTGGTTTTGGTGGAGGGGGTGTGTATTTAGTGGGGGGTTTGATTCTTTAATTAAAAATCCTGAACATGGCTTAGAAGCCAGCTTAATTTCACAGCTGAAAATCCACGAGTGGTTTCAGATGCTGCTGATCAAAGGATGCTCTAAACTGAGGGATGATGGAGGGAGAGAGAGAGGGAGAGAGGGAGGAAGTGTTGAGAGAGGAACAGCAGGGTGCAGTAAACAGGCAGTAGATGACAGAAAAGAGCAGGATGACAGCTGTGTAAAGAGGATGCTGGACTGGAGGAGCAGGGCTTTTACTTGCGGAAAGAACAGAAATGGAGGAAACGGAGATGGCCAGTAAGACCAAATGTGAAAGTGGATTACAAAGGTCCCGGGGGTCCACAACTCCTCACCCCCCCAGTGAGCACTGAGGCCTTCCAATAGGCAAACTGTAATTGTTAAGATGATTCGCTACCAACAGGCTCTAATAAACAGCATCTAATGAGCTAATATCTCATTCATGACAGTTTAATAATTACACAAACACATAAATATAAAATACCCACTTCATTTTCTTGTGCTGGTGTGAGTGGATCAGACACAGCAGTGCTGCTGGACTGAGAATCGTCGACCAACCAACAGCATCCCGTGCGCGGCTCCTATATCGTCAGTGGAACTGATAACATGGAGTGGAGGTGGTTTTAATATTTGGAGATTCTGTGAATTTGGGATTTTATTCCGAGCTGCATAAGGTCACATATCTGGTCCTCAGTGCTCCTCAGGTCCGGGTACTTTTGTTTTGTATTTTGTTTTTGCTCGCTTTCAAAGCACTCTATTGGAACCGTTCCACACTGGAGGGAAATCAGTTAGAAGTACGGCAGGATTTATTCATTTATTTATTTATTTAATCCTTTCAACACCTCTACCAATATCAGCCCCGTCTCTAGGCAACAGTGAAACTCATAAAAGCAAGACGTCTGCCTTGCCATGCAGCCGGCGCCTCGCTAAAACATATTTACACACAGCAGCTGCCATATCATTGCAGTAATTGGAGGTAATACAATAAAAGCTCGTCAGCTATGAGTGATCGAATGAAGCAATGCTTGCACTCCAAGTGTAACTTAGACAGAATGAAGGGAAGGACACAGAGCGGCAGCACCGGCTGACTCTGGGAAGCTTCTGTGTAATGCCAAGGCTTCTCTACAATAGACCCACTGAATCAGAGAACAGAGCACCTACATCTAACAGTGTTTAAACCCTCCACCAGCACCAATAACAGCTGTGACTGGATTGGGCACGGACTGGACAAGTTTCTGAAAGCAGGCCACATCAATGTTCAGACACTCTTGCATCAAAGAATTGTGCAGTTGGTCCAGATTTGGTGGATGACAATCACTAATCACTATCTCAGGACCAATACTCTTAATATTGGATCAGTGCATCCTACAGGTGATATAATTAGTGATATGTGGTCCAAAGCCTCACAGCCAAGCACGAATGCTACTGTGGTAAGTTAGCATGTTAGCAAAGCCTTAAGTGTTTAATGTTAACTCCACCAAACCAGTTTACTTTATAGAAGAAGAAAAAAAATAAAACAAGGCTTAGCCTGTAAGCTAACATAAAGAGAACGGACTGTAATTCTGGGTCACTTCTGTTCCCGAGATGCTTAAATGGTGTAGAAATACAACATACAGTCTTCAACGTTACAGGAACCCTGTGCTCAGTGTTTTTTTCT
Source organism: Prochilodus magdalenae (assembly GCA_024036415.1). NCBI lineage: Eukaryota > Metazoa > Chordata > Actinopteri > Characiformes > Prochilodontidae > Prochilodus > Prochilodus magdalenae. Next base: position 329,189 of record JAMWET010003116.1, read on the forward strand.
TGTAATTCTGGCTGCAATATTCCTGTAAACATCTGAACTCATTCACCAAACACCCGGCCTGCATCTGAGCAGGTGGCTTTTCTGGCACCACTGGCTCCACGCTGACGCTAATCTCTCATTTACACATTTAGCAACTGGACTTTCAGGCAAATATGACCGCCTTTTACTGCTAATGAGCTCTGACAGCCCCCTCTCTTAAACACTGCAGACAAGTGGGTGCCTCCGACCATTACAAGTCAAGTTGGTAATTATAGCCTTGAAGAGCCCCCCAGCGCGAGCCGAGCAGTCGCGGTGCAGCCGCAGGGGATCCAGCGTCTCTTTAATGAACAAATTTTCTGCTGACTTTCACTAATTTGTCACATAATGACGTTGTTAAACCGTGTGTAAACAATAGGGGTTAAAAGGCGTTTAGGATTACGTAAGATCAATACTAACGTCACAAACAAGGACCATTCATCAAGTCCGGCAGCTGCGCTAGCACAGATTAGCTAAACATTTTCATTCAAAAATTTGATTTTATTGATGTTATTTAGATTGGCAGCTGGTTTTGGTTTTAGAAATGGTCAGCTTGGCTTATTAAAGAGCAAATAACTACATTTACGCTGCAAATATGGCTAGTAGAAAGCTAAGTTAGCGTGCTTCCTTTTCATTTATGCTACATACAGTACATCTACTAAAGTATGACTGAAATCCTCACTGTGATTATACCTGCTGATGTTTATTATTGTTTACAAAGTTCCAGAGAACAAAGCAAAGTACACTGTGTGATAGAAAAAATATAAAACACAGAAGGTTAGAGGAACCAACCTAAACATAGGCACCGTAGGAACATTATCATAGATTCTAATCGATTTCATTATCTTATGAACCTTTTAAAGTTGATTTAAGTTTGATTTAAGAGATTAAACTTTTTGATTATACAGTTGTAGTTACTGCCAAAATCCTTTACTAGGTAGGAAATTATTGATCTTTTATCAGAGAATGTGAACTGCCTGTAAATGAGTTAAACCAGTCAGATGCAATCAAACAACTACAGCTACCTGGCAGTCCGATCAGCAGGAAGTCTCAGGGCTGCCAAAAAGGGCATATTCTGGTCTTACTGACCACAAAACGTGCCTGGATTGCAGTCCACAGAAAATAATTGCAATTTAAACCGCAGATGCAATGATCAGAAACATCTCAATTAGATATTCTTTCCGATTTAGATATTCTCTGGCAATGAACTGAACACTGGGAGGGAATCCAAATCTGTTGGGGTCTGGTACTCCTGACACTTTGATGAGAATTCATGTGGAATTTCTAACCAATATCTTACTAGCGTAAGTTGAATATGCCCAAACGCCATTGTTGGTTGTATCATATCCAGGTCATTTAGCTATTATGGCTAACGCTAGTATGTGATTCATTGATTAACGCTCATAAATATTTACATTTACAACATTTAGCCATTAATCCTACTACAGGCAGGCCAGTGTAGTGTTAGGAGTCTTGCCCAAGGACTCTTATAGCTGAGCTACACCAACCACAATCAGCCTATTATTACCAAAAGTGTTTCTTACTAATTCATACAGTTCCAGTAAGTTAATAGCAGAATGTTAATTATTTCCACAGTCCCAGTGCAACCTGGCGTGTTGACGTTAACGCTGCCCTCTCATGCAGGTCTGAGACATTGTAGATACCATAAAGACTGTGCTGTGAAGTGAAAGTGAAGAGCTGCGATGGAGGTACAGTGTTATAATAGGGCTGCCCACCACACTGCTATTTATATTATACACCAAATCACTTTAGAAAAAAAAGGAAAAACATGAACATACAACATACAAAGAATATTTAGATCCTTCATTTCATCAAGCATGCAGTACCAGTCTCTCCCCAAAAGTGTTTTGTTGCCCTTCTATGGCTGTTGTGTAAAGCGTTGCTTGTTTATTTCAGGTACTCATTATTTCAGGTGGTCACATGCTCAGGCTAAGAGATCTGAAAGAAATCTGATTAAGTGTCTACATGCACTGAGAAGCTCCATTACTGAGCTTCAGTTTTAGCTTTCCATCAGATTTTCGAACTGGATTTCTAGGCCTTAATCTGAAGAAAAAGATCTATGAAAGCAATTTACACTAATCAGTAAGTTTAATTAAACATAGTCAGCCTGAGACCTCCCTTGTAGTTGTATACCAGCATTGACACTGTGGTGTTACGACCTTTATCCTCTTACAATCATTATCACAAAGTGAATCTTCATATCCGACCGGCTCAAATGGGCACCGGCCTGGAATGCCCCATCTCAGTGCATTCCAGCTTGTGATGACGGGGCTTAGAAGAGGCCTGCTGGTGTCCAGCCACCAGTAATTAACATAAAGACTTAGCAATTAGCATGCATGTTCACATTACCATTATGCTAACCGGTTCCTACAAGCTTATTAGCAATTTTAGCATGACATATTTCATTAACTCCAACTCCGCATGAGTTTTCAGGAAGGGTTTGGGGCAGCTATGAATATTTTACACTACTTTACTGACGTGAGGCCCACGGAACACCTAAGTGAGCGCTTCACACAATTAGCTGGAGAACAGAGGTGCGATGCAGAACAATCCACAGTTAATTAATTCTCTGGGAAAACATTAACATTCCTCTATCCTTGGCCATGATTGCCTCTTAAATGGAACAAAACCATCGCTTGTTTCATTAGCACGATAATGAAAGGCGGCTCCATGCATGGGGAGCATAAAGGTTTATTGCATTTCTGATATTTGATCAAAGCTGTTGAAATGAAACGAGGGAGTATCAAAGCGCAGAGGAGGCCATTATGACAATTACCCCACGACTAAACACGGCGCTTATAGCGCTCGCTTATATCGGCCTTCATTAGCGTAATGGCGCTGTAATGGAGGTGATCACGTGGGCTCCACCTGCAGCTGTTTGGGGGGAAGAAGCAATGTGCCAGATCGGATGAGAGGCATTAGAGACTGTGAATCCTTCGAACTCAGCAGTCTTAACTACAGAACGCCATCATACACAGCCAAACTGTTTGGCAGCCTGCACGGATGATTCAGCTGAACTGATTTAAACTAGGAGCTGAAAACACATTTGGGTTTTTTGATTGATCTTCAGACTAAAGTCCTTCAGCTCTGATTGACCCTACAACTTAATTATGTCTCAAACTAATGACTGTGTTGAGAAGCTGTCAAGAGGTAAGCTCCTGGACCAACTGTACTGCAATGGGCATCTATGTACCGTTAAATACAAAGCAGCTACTTCTAAATGGTTGGTACTAGACTGGATCAGGAGGGGGCGCTCTGCTTTGCAGGTAAACCCAGCAAACCTATAGCAGTGGCTGACTGTAAAGAAAGAAACAAACACCAGCGACATCATAAACACGGACAAATAGAACATCCATGTTAGCTTTAGCATAGACGCTGCTGCTCCTACTTCCTCAGTGCTGCCTCCTGGTTTTGTGATGCATTAGCTGCACTAATGCTAACTCATTATCTGCACTGACACTAACCCATTAACTGCACTAATGCTAACTCCTTAACTGCACTAACACTGACTCCTTAACTCCACTAACGATAACACATTAACTGCACTAATGTTAACCCATTAGTTGCACTAATGCTAACTCCTTAACTGCACTGACGTCAACTCCTTAACTGCACTAACGCTAACTCCTTAACTGCTCTAACACTAACTTACTAACTTCACTAATGCTAACTCCTTAACTGCACTAACGCTAACTCTTTATCTGCACTAACACCAACCCATTAACTGCATTAACACTAACCCATTACCTGCACTACAACCAAACCCTGCTCTAACACCAACTCCTTAACTGCACTAATATCAGCTCATTAACTGTTCTAACGCTAACTCACTGACTGCTCTAACGCTAACCCATTAACTGTTCTAACACCAAATCCTGCACTAACACCAATTCCTTAACTGCACAAGTGCCATCTTCTTAACTGCTTTAACGCTAACTCCCAAACTGCACTAATGTTAACTCCTTAACTGCACTAATGTTAACTCATTATCTACATTTAATGTTAACTCAGAAATGTATCAGTAATAACTTTCTTAATAACATTTTAATGATAATTAATTGTATTAGTTAACAGTGTTAGTGCTAATACTGTTACAGCTTACTGACTTTATTAAAGCGTGAGTATGAACAAAAGTATAAGGTACATACCTGTTTATAGTATTAAACGTCTATGAATTATCAGTTTTGTTACATCTGGTTTTTATGAAAGCATGTTATTGCTGGATTAGAGTAATTAAAGCTGCAGCCGCTGTCATTAAATCGCTTCACATTTGCAGAACTTGTGTGGAAAGTGCGGATTCTGCAGATTCAGTACCACATCTGCGCTGTTTCAGTAGAACATGTGCAGAATTATTAATGAAGGACAGAATCAGGTGTTTGAACAGCACTGAAAGGGTTACTGAGAAGCTGGAGCGACTCTCCGGAAGTCTGCAGCGTGTTCGCTCTCCTGTGTCTTAAATTAAAACACTTTAGGCTACAGGAGGTCACAAGGCAGGCGCTCCTCTCTCTCAGCTCTCGGGCTATGAATAATACAGCTCGTCCTTTTTCCACAACATCCATCCAAACATCAGCTTGCTCCCTCTGCCTGCTCTCCACTGGTTACGTTCCTACGACCTCCACGCCCTCTTTTTTGGGCGGCTATAAATGATGTAGCCATCCCAGCAGCGGCTTGCTCGCTTGCTTGCTGGCAAGTTTGCACCGTCTGTCAGGCTGGTTCCGTTTCTATTCGAGAGCTGCTAAAGTGTAAACACTGCTGTACTCCATACAGTTCCTGTCCACTGGCCTACATGACAGGAGATGCATTACTCCCTGGATGATCTGAGCACTGGAAGGTATTGCCAGGCTAAGTTAAAGGTAGCTAATGCAGCTGGAGGTTCATACAAGCCAACAAATCTCTCAGTGACGAACACAAACAAGGTGGTTCATTTAAAGGAACAGACACTCTAACCGCAGTAACTGCAGGAGGAGGAGCGTGTTGATACATTCTTGTTCTGTTTTCACTGGAAACATTTCGTTAAGGCCCCAGATAGAGATCACCTGCTGATAAGTTTGACGCCTCCTTTAAGTTAAACACTCATAAAATACACCCATCAGTCATAACATCAAAACCTTATCAGCTCCATTGACCATTAAGTAGCACTCTGTAGTTCTTCCGATCCAGACTGTAGTCCATCTGTTTCTCTGTATACTTCTGTATTACTCTGTTCTTCAATGGTCAGGACCCCCACAGGACCACCGCAGAGCAGGTATTATGTGGGTTATGGATCATTATCAGAACTGCAGTGACACTGACATGGTGGTGGCGTGTTAGTGTGTATTGTGTTGGTGTGAGTGCAGTGTTGGTCATCCTCTAGTCCTTCATCAGTGGTCACAGGACGATGCCCGAAACAGGACTCTGCCCACAGGACACGCCACAAACAGGACGCTGTTCACAGGACACCACCCGAACAAAACGCCGCCCACAAGGTGGCGCACAAACAGGACGCCGGTGCCCACAGTACACTGGTGCCCAAAAAATACCGCCCAAACTGGGCTGTCCACAGGAAGCTGCCCCCTAAGGATGCTGTAGAGATAGACTGATATGTGTACATGGACCTTCATATGTGGGACCAGCTGTACCAGACCCCCTACATTAATGCCAGGTGTGAACTGGGCCTATGAGACATGAATTTGCAGAACATGTTTGCATGAAAAGGCTTGTCATAAAATTAACTGTTGAACAAACGACTGTGATTAACATACTAATCGTCTCTTTGTTCAGTTCAAGCTGTTATTATATTGTGTATCTAATAAAGGCACAACGTACCATATGCAGAGTCTTTAATCAGCTGTTATAAACCCGAAGCTCCGCCCCTCCTCCAGTTATTATCATTATTCAGCTCTTTGTTCTACAGCTTGAAACCACAGCGGAGCCACAGCTTTGTTGCTTTGTTGGGATTTGCAACTAAATCCATTTTGATTTCAACAGCTGTTCATCAATACAACGTACATAATGCAATCGTGCATTGGCACAGTTAAAACAGCTGGATGCCTAAATGCTGGCTGTACTTCAGTCCAGGTTTATAGACACCAGTAAACCTGAAACCACATGACCGAATGTTCAGATTACTGAACATTTACAAATACTCTGAGACAGGAGTAAGCTGGTTTAGGGGTGCAATTAGCAGGATGCTAATCTTTGGGGTATTGGCGACCATTAGCCACATTAGCCAAGGCGCAGAAGGAGGTGTAAGTTTTTACCTCATAAGAAGCTATATACTTTTTATATACATTTACTAATAAGCCTTAATAGACATTTTATAATAGGTTGTTTTCAGTCACATGATTCTGAAGATGTACGAAATCCAGAAACTAGGGCACAAGTAAAAACCTGAATGGAGAAAATGGAGGTGAAGAGCCTGTACTTTGCTAGTTTAGACGATATCATGACAGAAAATCGTAATCTTTATGTACGAGGAATGATTTTTAATGAACTGAAAAGATGAGCTGCTATCGAGGCAGCAAATATACAGAGACAGACAGACAGACAAATGGCCGAGTAGACAGACAGACTCACTTACTAACAATGCAGCATGTCATCTGGGATGTATTAAAGTCATATTGTGATGTGTTGGTATGTGTGCTAGAATGTTAAACTGTTCAGTAAGTGTGTTTAAACTGCAGTTTAGTAATAGTTTTAGTTTCTTTAAAAACCAAGATAGAAATACATTTAGCCTATTTCATTTGTGCAAAGGTTAAAAATTCATTTCGGGTGCATCCCTAATATTTTCTACAGATTGCAATTAACGGGTCTACAGGAACACTAAATTGATGCCCAGGACTTGCAACTTGACCCTCCTGGCACTAGCGCTCTCAAAGACTAAAAAAAAAGACGTCTGATGGGTCTTCATAGCACCACAAACCCTCTTTATAACACATTCCAATTCTCAAACTGAAGAACCATTTCACCATGCAAACCAGTGAAGCATGAAATGATAGAACAGATAGTTCTAAACAGAACTGTTCTCTTTACCAACGAACCCTTGACGCCTGCGGACTGAACTCAGCTCTCTAGGTTACAGAGCAGCTGTTGCTGCACTTCTCCATCACTGCTGCATTAGCATGTCCAGCACACCATGGATGGGAACTGGTCCACCATGCAGCGAGCTGTGTGCAAGGCTGCTTACTCTTATTATCCTGTACGGACTGACAGTGAACTCCAGAGTAGATCACGCAGCTTACAGCTTAATCTGTTTGTTTCATGTCAGGCTGCAAGTCAGTCAGTCTGCCCTGATGTTCCATACAAATCTTCAACTTAACTGCTTTCAAATCTGCTCACAGGGGAGTCTGCTCCCTCACGAGCGTCCGGCGCTGCAGCTTTAACCAGGATAGAAGACATATTTATTCCCAGCAATAATAAAATCAGGATATCCATATGAATTATTGACATTAGATATACAACATTAGAGCGTGTTTTTTATTATGGCTTGAATTTGGTGAAAAGGTTGGTGTGTACACAGCAGTGGTGGATGAAGTACACAAACCACGTACATGAGTTAAAGTAGAGATCCCCAAGTGTCAGTAGAGGTTCCTCCCTTTAGAACTCCACTGGAGTAACAGTACTAAAGTATTTACTTTCAAATGTACTAAAGTATGGAGAGTAACAGCAGCATGATTTATTATGGCTCTAATGTCCTATTATCATTTCTGGAACAGGACTCTTAATCAGCTCATTTTAGGTGAAGAGACCTGGTGATGGGTTAGTCTGACACTGATGTCTAATCCAATAATCATAAGCACAGAACACTGAAGAAGAACAGGTTCCATTAGCTAGAACCATGAAATAACTTTCTGCAAACATGTGAAGTTGCGGTTTAAGAAGTTTATCATTCTTCTAAACTGTGGACCTCAATTCCAGCTTCTATTAGACAGTCGGACTCATATTTAAGAAACACCTAAAAGCGTCTCTCTTTAACTCAGTATTCAGTTAAAACTACATGAACATGGTACTTATGTGTGCATATGTGTATGTGTGTCTATGTATATGTATGTTTATGTGTATATGTATGTGAATGTGTACATATACACCTACTGTATGTGTATATACAGTGCCTGGTCAAAAAAAGGTCACCACCTGGATTTAACTAAGCAAACAGGTAAGAGCCTCCCATTGGATAATTACTGCATGAGTGATTATGTTTCAGCTGGCAACAAGGTATTAAACCCTAACTGATGCAGTGAGTAGCTTCTCATTTGTTAAACACCCATGTGGAAAGATACATCCTGTGGTCATGGAAGAGATGTTCATTCGTTTCAGAAGGGTCAAATTATTGGCATGCATCAAGCAGAGAGAGTCTTGAAAGATTGTGATTGGCAACCACTAAAACGTTTGGTGAAATCAAATGGTAGAAAAACAGCAGTAGAATTCAGGAAATGTTTAATAGTGAAAGTATGAGCATTTTCACACACACAGTGTGAAGGGAACTTTAGGGATTGAGACTACAGAGCTGTGTAGTCTTAAGAAAACCACTTGTCAGTGAGGCTAACTGGCAAAAACGGCTTTACTTTGCTAGGGAGCATAAAGATTGGACTCTGGAGCAATGGAAGAAGGTCATGTGGACTGATGAGTCCAGATTACCCTGTTCCAGAGTGACGGGCGCATCAGGTTAAGTAGAGGCAGCTGAAGTGATGAAGTGACCCATCATGCCTAGTGCCTACCGTACAAGCCTGTGGGGGGCGGTGCTGTGATCTGGGGTTGCTGCAGTTGGTCAGATCTAGGTTCAGCAATGTTATGTGCCCAACGAGTGAGGTCAGTTGACTACCAGAATATACTGAACCACCTGGTTATTCCATCAATGGATTTTTTTCCCTGATGGCACAGGCATATTCCAAGATGACAATGCCAAGATTCATCGGGCTAAAATTGCGAAAGAGTGGTTCAGGGAGCCAACTGTCTGTAAAGCACTTTGAGCTGCCAACGGTATGAATGATGCTCTATAAATATACATTTATTACTATTATTATTATTATTATTATTATTATTATTAAATACTTAAACAGGTTACATTTTTTCCCCTACTGTACTGTATCTGTAGGTAAACTAGCCAAAACATATTTACCATAAACAGAAATTGTGTATAAATGCGCCAGTCATGATTGCATGTGTACATATTTCTATATTGCGGTCTATTTACCCTCAAAGTCAGGATCAATGTTCAAATCTGTTCATTAACCCCATCTTGCTTTACCTGTCTTCCTCTAGGTGGTCTTTGATGTAGTCCAGGCCTGAAATGGATATGTGCATGGTTGCTAATAATTCATTAATAAGCTTGTTTCATTTTGACATGTTACGTTTATATAAACACAAAAGCTAAAAGGAACGACATAATGTAGTGAGTAAACAGTCACATTTTAGACTCTGAAATGTTATGGAGTTAAACTACAAAGTCGTCCAATATGAAACCACTTCAGTACAGATACACAGAAGAACTACTGAAGTACAGAAACTAAATACATTTACTTCCTTACTGTCCACCACTGGTGCACAGTAAACAATCGTCTGTCTAAGACTGTGTGTGTGTTTCTCAATTTTATTGCCACTAAACCCATTTGTGAAGCCCTAGAATTGGCTACTTCATTGCATTTCTGTTTAATTGAAACATTAACTTAAATAATTAGTTCCCAATTAACACTGGTGCAAATGCAGGCTCGGTCGTTTTCCAACAAAAGAAACCTGGTTCTTGAACTTGTTCCATTCAGGCTTTTTAGAACACCTGACCTCATCTCATCTTGGAAGCTGAGCAAAGGTCCACCCTGTTTAGTACTTGGATGGGAGACTGCCTGGGACCACCAGGTGCTGTAAGCTTTATCAGACCAATCTAATTGACCGTACACTGGATGCCAGTGAAGTTCTGCTTTGAGTATAAAAGTTTTCTTCTGATATTTAAAACTTTAAACTGCCTTGCTTTTCAGAACCTCAGGGAACTTATCTCATACAAGGTGGTGCTCCCTATTAGTACCTAGAATTAATCAAGTTACATCAGGGGGCGGAGCCTTTTCATACAAGGTTCCCCAGCTTTGGAATAACCTTCCAGTCTGTGTTCAGGACTTAGCCACAGCCCCAATCTTCAGGTCTAGGCTTAGACACCACCTGGGCAGTTGAACCTTTGGTAATTAGCTTCCCTCCTAACTGCCAACGCCAGTATGTAGTGGTCCCCTCAGCCCTTCTGTCACAGCTTACTGTCTGTGTGTTGTCCTTTGCTGGAGTTTGCTGCACAAACTATGTGGTCTAATGTGGTGCAGCTGCCCATCCTGTGCGCTCTGATGCTGCTGCTTCATCTGCTTTAGCTGGGTGCCACTGCCTTACTGCTGACCAGTTTGCCCGTCATGAAGCTTCTTTTTGTCCTGTGCTGTGAGGGGCTTTACCTGCATCCCGTGTGCCCATCTGACAGTCCTGCTATTTAATCCCAGACTAACCTGACGTTTCTTCCTCTGCCTCACACATACTCAACACTCCTCCTAAAACACTCAACACTCCTACTACTCTCTCTATTAGACTATCATCCTAATCTTCCATCTAACAGTTACTAACATATCTTACTCAGTAGTGGCTGTAATTATAAACTCTGATCCTTTCTGTGGTTCCCTTTTTTTAGTCTTGGTTCCTCTCTGGAATTCTTCCTCTTGCTCAGGGGGAGTTTCTCCTTGCCACTGTCAACATTGGGGACTTAGATCTGGATTCTCTGTAAGTTGCTTTGTGACAACTGTTGTAAAAGTGCATATAATAAAATTTGACTTGACTTTTTCACAGTCCTTACTTATTTTTGGTAAAATTGTGCAGTTCACAATTGGGTACACAAAAAAGGGCTATGTGTAATGCTATAGTAGAACCATTTTTGGTTGCCTAAAGAACCTTTAAATGAGAAGCATACAGGTGAATGAGTCGTGAAAACTTGAAGCTTGCTTTGACAAGTGAAAACTCTGGACATAAAAGGGTTAACTCAACCTACACTGAAAAATACCCAGTACAGTCAAAACGCACAACTCTAATCCACTGACTTTTATTCATCACTGGAAACAACAGGCTTACATCAAAGCTCCACATCTGCTCCAGTTGTCCTGTCTCTGGCATTTCGAGTCCTGTTAGGAAGCCGGGGAGCAGTTCTGCCATCGTGATGTGAACTGGTTGTTACATTATGCAAAACAAGCAGCCGATGCTCAGGGGAGATATTCATGCATGCACAGACACTAAGGGTCCACAGAGCCTCTTGCTTTGACTCATATCCGTGAATCACAGCCCCCTAATAAAACCTCCAGACCGGCGAAGACACAGTCACTCCGCCGCAGCGGGCTGAAAAGGTTACAGCCACATGCTTACAGTCATTAAGCCGGCGGCTCTTTCTCACAGTAATTAGCAACACCAAATCCACCAAACACCAGCCTAGTCCTGCAAACACACTAGAAGAGTTTTACTCTGAATGCAATTAATAAAAACACAATTAATCTACAATTAACTGGACTATCAGCTGTGTTCTAAAGAAGGCTGGTTCCACCACTAAGAACATTACAGACATTTATTACCTCATAATACAGCAAAATATGATATATTTGTAACTCAATTTTGACTTGCTATCTCATAATAATGATATATGAGTTACAATCACTCATATAATCACTCATATACAATCAAAGGTTAACAAACTTGCATCATAATAGTATCTCATCATTACGATAATGAGATAATCACATAATTACATCTTACTGTCACAACTATGACTTAATATCTCATAATAATTACTGTCATTTTGACTAGTGATGATTGCAACCTAGTATCTCAAAATTGTGGCTTAGTATCTCAATTATGACGCAGTATCTCATAATGATGGCTTAGTTTTACCATCATGATTTAGTAACTCAGAATTATGGCCTAGTATGTCATAATTATATGAGATACTAATTATATGAAACTATACAGGAACTGTATACAACCTCTGAACATTGTAATGGAGGAGTTTTAGAAAATTTAGTGGAATTCCCATCATTCGATTAAGTGGATTCTGATTTGCCGTAAACAAGGCATAAACTACGGAAAACATTTCAACTTCAGGCGGATAGGAGAGTTCATCATCATCACTGTGATGAATTATGTATCAGACCAATTATAGATGACCTGTAAGCAACAACACAGACCAGTAACAGTGTAGTGATGTAGTGGTGAGGACATTAGAGGGACAAAGAGAGAGAGATAAAGAGAGAGAGAGAAAGACAGAGAGACAGAGAGAGAGGGTATGTGATAAGGACAGGGGTGAGAGAGAGAGGAGAAGAGCAGGAGAAATAGTGAGTAATAAGGAACAGAAAGAAAGAGAGAGAAAAAGGGAAAAAGAGAGAGAGAGATGGGGAGAAGAGAAATAGAGAGCGAGTGACTCGGGAAGAGAGAGAAAGAGAAAGTAAGAGAGAGAAGTAGAGAGAAATTGATGGGGATAAGAGAGAGAGAGAGAGAGAGAGAGAGAGAGAGAGAGAGAGAGAGAGAGAGAGAGAGAGATGGGGAGAGGAGAAATAGAGAGCGAGTGACTCGGGAAGAGAGAGAAAGAGAGAGAGAAGTAGAGAGAAATTGATGGGGATAAGAGAGTGAGAAATAGAGAGAGAATGACAGGGTAGAGAGAGGGAGAGAGAGAAAGAGAATGGCTGGTAAAGAGAGAGAAATAGAGAGAGACTGATGGAGGAAAAGAGAGAGAAAAAGTGAGTGATGGGGTAAAGAGAGAGAGTGACTGGGAAGGGAGAGAGAGAGAGAAAGTGAAAGTGAGTGATGAGGTGAAGAGAGAGAGAGTGTGTGAGGAACGGGGTGAAGACAGAGAGAGAAGGAGAAGGTGAGGGATGAGGTTAAGAGAGAGAGAAGGAGAGAGAGAAGGAGAAAGTGAGTGACGGGGTGAAGAGAGAGAGAGAGTATGGACAGTGTGGGTTCTTCTGAGCTCCTTCATTCAGCAGATGCTCAGTGATCCATCCAGCTAACAGGCTTATTCATATCTAATGAAGGCCATATGGAGCAGACTGTCAGAGGGGCAAACGCTCTGCTCATCTTCAGCGTGCTGGAACTCTACAACAGCAGCTGGGTCAATACACACACACACACAGGCACACAGGCACACACACTACCTGTAACGCAGCACTCTGCTGATCAGAACGTTACAGCAGACAGCACAGAGAAAACAGTGACCAGCACACTGATCCTGCAGTCCTCCCACACTGACCAAATGACCATGAACAGAGCGGAACTGTGTGCGGTCACTTCAGATCATTTGGTGTTGTGGATAATTCCAGAGCCTGTTAAGGGTAGCCTGGCCACTTCCTATTTCTCCCATTATACCAAAGACATTATTGGAGGACACTAGAAGGCACCTGCGAGCAACGCCTCAATGAAAGGTGGGGGGTGGGGGGCTGACTTGTTACTATTACTGCTACTGAGAGCTGATTGGTTACCGTTACTGCTATTAAGTGCTGGCTGGTTACTATTATTGCTACTGAGAGCTGATTGGTTAGTTTTACTGCTAATGAGCAATAAGTGGTTAGCATTACTGCTACTGCTAAACCATGATACTACCACTATCATGTTTCACAGATGGGATTAGGTTCTTATGCTGGAATGCAATGTTCTTTCTCCAGACTAAACGCTTTTAATTTAAACCAGTTGTTCTGTTTTTTCAGTTCACAGAACACTGTTCCAGTAGCTTTTCTGGCTCATCCATGTGATTTTTAGCAAACTGATAGCAGCAGTTTATGTTCTTTAAGGAGAGCAGTGGGGTTCTCCTTGCTGCCATGCACACCATTGTTGTTCAGTGTTCTCCTGATTATGGATTCACTGGGGGTGTCGGTGGTCTTGTATCCCTTCCATTTGTACAGTCTGTGGATGGTAGAGCTCAAACTCTTTAGAGAAGGTTCTGTAACACTTTCCTGCCTGAAGAGCATCAACCATGCTCTTCACCAACATAAAACCACATACAACACATTCTTCGAAAATATAAAGAGCATATTTAACAATCCAAATAGTTCAATTTACACTGCTCAAAAAAATAAAGGGAACACTTTGAAAACACATCAGATCTCAATGGGAAAAAAATCATGCAGAATATCTTTCCTCATATAGACTGGGTAATGTGTTAGGAAGGAAAGGATGCCACATCGTTTGATGGAAATGAAAATGATCACCCTACAGAGGGTTGAATTCAAAGACACCCTGAAAATCAAAGCGAACAAAATGACGCAGCAGGCTCGTCCATTTAACCCAAATTCCATTACAGCAACTCAAAATGGTACTCAGTAGTTTGTATGGCCTCCACATGCTCCTAATGAGACGGCGGATGATGTCCTGGGGGATCTCCTCCCAGATCTGGACCAGGGCATCACTGAGCTCCTGGACAGTCTGAAGTGCAACCTGGTGGCGTCGGATGTACCGAAACATAATGTCCCAGAGGTGTTCTACTGGATTTAGGTCAGGCAAGCCGGTGGGCCAGTCAATGGTATCAATTCTTTCATTCTCCAACAACTGCCTGCATACTCTCGCTACATGAGGCATTGTTGTGCACCAGGAGGAACCCAGGACCCACTGCACCAGCGTAGGGTCTGACAAGGGGTCAGAGGATTTCATCCTGATGCCTAATAGCAGTAAGGGTGCCGTTGTCTAGCTTGTAGAGGTCTGTGCGTCCTTGCAGGGATATGCCTCCCCAGACCATCACTGACCCACCACCAAACCAGTCATGCTAAATGATGTTGAGGCGGCATAGCATTCTCCACTGCACCAGAGCCTGCCATGTCTGTCTCGTGTGCTCAGGTAAAACCTCTCATCTGTGAAAAGCACAAGGTGCCTGTGGCAGATCTGCCAATTGTGGTGTTCTGTGGCAAATGCCAATCAAGCTCTACGGTGCTGACCAATGAGCACAGGGCCCACTACAGGATGTCGGGCCCTCAGGCCGCCCTCATGAGGTCATTTCTGATTGTTTGGTCAGACACATTCACAGCAGTAGGGCTCTGGCAGTGCTCATCTTGTTCCTCCTTGCACAAAGGAGCAGATACCGGTCCTGCTGAGGGGTTAAGGACCTTCTACAGCCCTGTCCAGCTCTCCTAGAGTAACTGCCTGTCTCCTGGAATCTCCATCGTACTCTTAAGACTGTGCTGGGAGACACAACAAACCTTGTGGCAATGGCACATATTGATGTGCCATCCTTCAGTAGTTGGACTACCTGTGCAACCTCTGTAGGGTCCAGGTACCCCACCATGGTACTAGTAGTGATGCTGACCCAAGTCAACTGCAGAACTACTGTAAAATCAGTGGGAAAAGATGAGGGGGGACAAAATGTCAATGACCTCATCCTTTTAAACCATTCCTGTTTTGGGGGCTGTTTCATTGTTGCTCCTCTACTGCACCTGTTGTTAATTTCATTAACACCAAAGCGGCTGAAACTGATTAACAGCCCTCTCTACTACTTAACCTACTACGACCAGATAAATATCCCTGAAGTTGAACTGAGTTGATGCTATAGTCTGATTAAAAAGTGTTCCCTTTATTTTTCTGAGCAGTGTAGAACACTATCAACTACTACAGGACACTTGATGAGTCACCTTTTCTAAGAATGATCTCTACAACCTCAGAGGCCGGTTCTCTTTCTGAATCCATGTAGAGCTCTGTGAGTTCTCAGAGTAAACCCTGCTGAACAGCTTCTTATTCTACACCGCTCTGGTAGATTATACTCAGTATGCGCGACTGTTGTATAGTAATAATGTATATGAGTATTTCTCTCCTGAATTAGCTCCGCCTCTACATTGTGTAAACACAGCAAAATGAGATTTAGTGTTTCAAAATGTCCTTTCAATGCAAAACTCAGGAATCATTATCAGCATTCTTTCACAAACAGCTGACATTTAGCAGAGGAGGGGATGAAGGGACAACAGGAGAGAGCGCAGCCAGAGAGCTCATGGAAGCGAGAACCTCTCCTTCTGATGATTTCGTGAACACCATTTCTGTTTATTTTGGCACAGAGAGGAACTGGCTCCAAACCGTAATGCTACCGAGTTCCTTTCTCCTCTTCCACACCTACGTTTTCCCTGCCCAGCCACCCTCACATTTCCCTGTCTGGCCACCCTGACAGCTCCCGGCCCAGCCACCCCAACAGTTCCCAGTTCCCTGACTGTACAGTCCCGTGTCTTTTCATCCGCCTCCTGTTCAGTGCTTTGTTTCCTCTGTCCAGTCTTCTGCTTGTCTTCTTTGGTTACCTCTCCAGGCCCTTGCCAAGTTTTCTGTCCAGTTGCTGGTAAAGTATGGTCCTTAGCAACCCTTGTGCATTGATACCCATTTGTCCGGCCAGTTAGTTTGCAAAGTCAGCCAATCCGAGCAGAGATTACCTAATTATTCATAAGCTCACCAATAAAGGAAAAATCTTTTGTTTCATTCTAGGACCAAATCACAGGGTGGAAATTGGGACAGCGACAACCACATCTGGACATTTTTTCATCCCCAAGTCACATGCCTTCGACGTAAAAAAATCACAGTTTAAAATACTGAATAAATGTTTCCATGGCAGATTTAAAAACTGCAAACGTCTGTATTTATATTGATTGCTGTATATGCTATACACACAAACCTGAAGTCAGTCCAGGCCAGGCCGTATATCTTGGTTAGTTTCTGTTACATCAGACTACATATATTAATCATTCACTAAAAGCCTTAAGCCTTATTTAATGTCCAGGATTCAGAGACCAACTAGAAAAGCACATTTCCATAAGGAAACACAGGATGGCTGCACAGCTTAAAAGCTTTCCGCTTCCTGAGTCATTTAATGAATGACACATAGAGGAGTGAGGGTCAGTGTGTCTGTGGATTAGAGTTTGGGGATCCATCCGGAGTGAGTACAGGCAGTTTGGCGTCTGTAGGTTAAAGGAGACAATAGGTTTTGCATGAGAGTGAAAATGAACGTGAGTCTAAGGGAGAAACGAGAGATGGAAAAAAGAGACAAACAGATGAGCAAAGGTAAGACCAACATTGGATTCATGCTTACGGGTCTGCCCTGAGACAGTGTATGTGAAACCGTGTCTGTGGGGTGAGCAGAAGTACAGTAGATGGGTATGCACTTTTCCATCCCTTTCATTCTTAATGGGGAAGAAAACAGGAAGAATGGGGAAGACGTTTTGCTGAAAACTGTAGGTCGGATCAAAAACCTGTACACTATCAGATGAACATTCCAAAGTTGGAATGGTGCCAATATCTAAAAAACCGCAGGACAGGTTATCGGACAAGAAGAAGAAGAACCTACCGTCGGATAACAAAATATCACAGTCAAAAGAATTAGACAAAACTGACAGTCCAATTCTATCCTAAATAAAGTGAGGAGTGAGTGATAAACGAATGAAGCATATAAGACGTTTCATGCCCAGTCTAACCCTAATGCTAAGGATCAATCAACACCCAAACCCTGCTGACCTGAGACAAAGTGAGATGGAATAACATAGATAGATAGAGACAAGAGGGATACCATAGATAGATAGAGACAAGAGGGAACGGGAGCTCTACGGAAACAGCAGCAGAAATAAACTCCAGCAGTGGCCGCTGGCCCGCGGGCTGAGTGGCCTCACTCGTTAGCCCTTGGTTTCACTTTCACCCTTTCATTTGTATTCCACGTCCCGGCCGTGAA
This sequence comes from Prochilodus magdalenae, assembly GCA_024036415.1. Taxonomy (NCBI): domain Eukaryota; kingdom Metazoa; phylum Chordata; class Actinopteri; order Characiformes; family Prochilodontidae; genus Prochilodus; species Prochilodus magdalenae. The sequence continues at coordinate 346,881 of JAMWET010003116.1, forward strand.
TCATCTGCAGCCCAGAGCGGTGAGAGATCGTGACCTTCCCCATAACCACACCCAGACTGGCAGGTTGTTAATGTCAGGAAGCTTTAGCCAGACTGCCTTGACCACTCACATCGCCTGTAATCATGTTCGACCTTTGTTCCTGCTGCTAGACAAGCCTGCTGTAATCACCATCTCACCTACTGGACCAATCCAGCTCCTGTCATTACACTGGCCCAGCAGCGGCCGGCCACACAGCATTTCTACAGCCGGAACAGCCACAGCCTCGTCCACATCTGCCGGCCAGAGAGCTTTTATTATTCCCTTACATTACATCACCTTTCATGTATTACATTTCAGCCCAAACTGTCATTAAGTACAAGATTTCCATTATCAGCTTAGTCTCCACCGTTTATCTTAATTCTAGCTTCCATTTTGTTTAGGAGACTCACCTTCAGCTCCTCAGAGAGGCACCCCTCCACAGTTCAGTCTTAGAAGCTGGTTTAGTGTCTTCTGCTTCTTCCCACCATCCAGATAACCACAAACACATTCAGTGGTGTTGAGGTTCGGGACTCTGTGGTGGTCAGACCATTGTTCCGAGAACACCAGCAGCTTTGATGAGTTTTGTGTGTTTCTGTTTTTCTCAGTGAGCAGCTTCTTAAATAGCTACATCTCCTTTCAGACGTGCATGGAGCAACTTCACTTAGCATTTGACTATGTGGAGAAATCTAGTGTTTCAGATTGGGAGGGGATTGTCAGCGCTTGTCAGCGGTACATGGTTGATCTAGAAAACTAGGATGAAGTTGCTTCCTATTCACCATCTTCTTAATCCAAAGTTCCGGTCCACCTTTAAAGCTGCTGTTTGTACCGGCACCATTATGCAGCTACAGCACCATTTAAGGTGGAACGGAAAAGAGAGAGAGAGAAGCAACTCCGTTTTTATTAGCATCACAACCACAACAGCAGCCTTTAAGCAGCAGCCATGCTGTCTATGATCATCTTAAACTGAGAGTTCCATAGTGAGGAACAACTTTAATCTATTGTGTGTTGCTGTCCAGATGGAAATGGGGAATGTAGTATGGGGAACACTAGCTACTAGCATTAGCTCCAAGCTAACTACTATAGCTAACTAAATAGTATGAGGGTGAGAGCCTGAGGCTGTGATAGGAACGTGACTGTATGTAAGTGACTGTATAGGTGTGAATCAGTGTGTGCTGTATACTGTCAGAGATCCTGACCTGAGGACGTGTCGTACAGCACTGTAAAGACGCTTCAGCATGTCATTCGTAGCAGACATTTCTAAATGTAAGCTAAAGGCAGCTCCTGTGAAACACAGCATGGTGACAGCTCGCGTCCTCCGCAGCATGTTGGAAAGCATGTTGCTGCAATTTAAACAGTTGAAAGCCACATCAGCGCATCTCCGGTGACTCACACAGATACGGTGATGAAGACGTACTGGAGCAAGACTGTGAAACATGATGAGATCAGCTGACGTCTTTGGTAAGAGCTGCCCCCCAGTACAGGCAGAAACATGCAAAATATTGATCTTTCATATAAATATTTTTAATGGGGCAGGAATCTGCTAAACTGACCTCAGGTCATTGTAAATGGTCTACTCCAACACTGTGCCATCTATGAATTATTTAGTAACTACTATCGATTAATCTATTGCTAATTTTTCATTATCCGCTATGAATTATTTAGTATCTGCTATGAATTATTCAGTATCCACTATGAATTATTCAGAATCTACTATGAATTATTCAGAATCCACTATGAATTATTCAGAATCCACTATGAATTATTCAGAACCTTCTATGAATTAAGTACCCAATATGAGTTTTTCAGCATTTGCTATGGATTATTCAGAATCTGCTGTAAATTATTTAGTGTCCAGTATGAATTATTCAGTAACCACTATGAATTATTCAGTAACTACTATGAATTAATCTACTGCAAATTTTTCATTATCCGCTATGAATTATTCAGTATCTGCTATGAATTATTCAGTATCTACTATGAATTATTCAGTATCTACTATGAATTATTCAGTATCTACTATGAATTAAGTACCCAATATGAATTTTTCAGCATTTGCTGTGGATTATTCAGAATCTGCTGTAAATTATTCAGAATCTACTATGAATTATTTTGTGCTTACTGTCATTTACCAATACCACTCTCCAAAGAACCATCAGCGGTTGCACACTGGGTGATCTTTTTTAGTGGTTCTATTACATCATCATCAAGAGCCATCTGAGAATTACACACAGAAAAGTCTGGACTCTTGCAGACCTTTTCCTGTAGAATGGGTCTCTATTAGAGGGAGCCTGAGCATTTCAGACTCTTGAGCTCACCCAGCCAAAACCCTCCAATTATGAAGACTGCTATGATCCTTTGCTTCCAATACCATAGCTGAATATCCAGTCAGCCACTAAAGGCCACATGATGTCAGGCTTCAGGCAATAGTGAGCTGGATGCCCGGCTCATTTCAGCTCGTTATCCAGTGCAAAAGAAATGTTATTCCATATGACTGCATACAAGAGACTGAGCCAGAGAAAATCTGAGCACAAGAAGGAGCCTTCAGAGCAGCCGTGTGTGTATTTACACTCTTATGACCTTTCATTGAGATTGTTTAAAAACACACACACACACAGCTCTGTGATTCATATCAGCATCTAACAGCAAAGCTCACCATCATTTTAGATAGAGTTTACAATATGTGGTTTAATCGGTGTCTGCAAAGACACAGTCAATAACATGCTGATAATCACAAGCACAATTCTTGACCAAAATCTAATCCAGGACACACTGGCCCAAAACCAAGATGTTGGCAGTCATTCTTCTATTTATGCTTTTTAATAAAATCTTAATGATTTATTGGTATACAATTATTGGTAACTTTAGTCGTTTAGTAAAACAAAAACTAAAGTCAACCAGCATGACCAGTATAACCCAGCTAGTCAACCAGCTTCACCAGGCTAGTCAACCAGCTAGACCTGTATGACAATGCTAGTCAACAAGAATGACAAAATTATTCAACTAGCCAGGCCAAGCTAGCATTACCAGTATGACCAAGCCACAAACCAAAATGATAGAACCATGAACACACATCCCTGTGTCTACACCAAATTGTAAAGTTTGTGAAGCACTTAGCAAACCATATGTGCTGGAGTTAATGGTCAGCTAAAACCCTTCCAAACATCGAGTCTGACTACAGCGTGGGAGATGCTCTGACCCCAAGAACCTACTAATGTTTGCAGTTCCCCGGTCGTGGTCGCTGAAGATCATTCAACCACTCTAAGCATGCTCATCGTGGTACGGGGAATCAGTGTAGCTATACATCCACTTTCCAGCAGGTTCTTAAGATCTCCAGCTGCTTATAACTCCAGAACTATTCCACTAATGGTGGAAATGGGTATATGAAACTGGTTCACAATCGTCTTGTAGCCATTTTCCGATTGGTTGATGCATAAAGTCAAGAGCAGGGGCAGTTGAGTTGTCTCTTTCACCCTTTAGCCAGACATAAGGGACTTGAGCCCAACAGTGGGAAATTCTGCCCATTTCACCAAACATTAGTAACTATTTAAGGTAGCAGGACAAGTTGTGCCCATGTTTGTAATTGTGAGGGTCTTGTGAGCATTTTGAACCTAAACACACATGTTCAGATGACCAGAGTTGTGTTCCAGGTTCAGCCCGCTGCCCAGTCTTTCACAACAGGCTGCTGCTGTTGGCTCAGTAGATAAGGGGTGGGGCAAATAGTAGTTGGTGCAGCTCAGCAGATAATACCTCTACCCACTAGGGAACCACCACCATGTGGGAGACTGGGGTTTGAATCCTGGTCTGGGTAACTATGCTATGCTACACCAGTAAATCCTTGGGCAAATTCCTAATGCTATGTTGGCCTACCTGTAATATGAATATCCTTGTAAGATGCTCTGGATAAGAGCATCAGCTAAATGATATAAATGTAAATAGTTTGATGCAAGACTTAAGCAGACAGGAACTGGAATCCCTTTCACCCCATATACTGGAACTAGCATGTGCCATCTTGGTAAAAATTGGATATATATATATATATATATATATAGCAAATATGACTTCACTCTGTTTGGAGGCTCATTCATACATAAGCCCATCACATGGAAAAACAAACCTTGGAAGTTTTTATCTAGCCTACACATCTAACAATAGCACATCAGATATCTAGTTTTCCACATTTAAGTTTAGTGTCAGGTTATATGTTCCATAACCTTGGGTATCATCTACAGTTCCATGTGTACCAGTTGTAAGTACATGTTTATAGTGGGAAAACACAAAACAAATGCAGCGTCAGGCAACAGGCAGTATATTCATAACCATCTCACATAGTAACTTTCTGTAAGGGTGCTATTAGAAGTGGACGTCTGGTTCCATTCACCTCCACTCTGAACAGTTCCGATTCGATCTACTGGCCTATTGGATTTATTGGCCTAACATTGATATTACAGAAGGCTACAATATGCAAATGAGCATCCTGACCACCTATAGTTCCCGAGGGCTGCTTTGATAGATCAACACCTTCAGCCACAGAAGAAAAGTGTATGAATTCGGCCACAATGCTCCAGATCAGTATAGAATCTTGTTTTATTGATGAATCAGTGTGTATTGTGTAAACAGTATGCTGCAACACACTTATAATATTAGTGTTCTGTCAATACTGTGCAGCCCTGTGCTTACATACAGTTGAAAGCTGAATTCATTAGTGTAACTGCATGCATGTATACACATATCTCAGGTTCACTGATGTGACAGAACGTTGTGTGTGTTATTAATGCTGCTGTAGCTGCAAAAACACAAAATGCATGTCAATAAAAGATACATTTCCAGGTTCAAGAGCTTTTAGAAGAGCGAGGCCGCTTGTCTTTACAGCCCCACAAAACCTGCCAGCAAGAAAACAGCCTCAAGTTCCAGGTCCTCTGTTTGCAAAACCCAAACACCATCAGCTCAAAAGCTTGCAGGTTATTCTCAGAAACCATCAGACGCAGCTCCAAAGCTGCTATGTGTATTCCCAGAAATCATCACATACAGCTCCAAAGCTCACAGGTTATTCACAGGAACCATCACTAGGGGATGCTCTTGCATGCAGGAAAAAAAATACAGCAAAAAAAAAAAAAAAAGAACTTTGTTTTTCCCCAGCGCTGTCTGATAGAGCAGCAACAGTGCAAACCCCAGCCAGAACCAGCGTGCTGACGGGTTCTAGCTTCCAGCAATTCAGAATTTAGAACTCAAGTGAGTGAATTTACTCCTGCAACTTCTATAGACCCTGAGCGCAACTTCCACCGAGGCTGGAACATGTCTGCTTTGAACACAGACTTGCACACAAAACGAGCCTGCTCATCCATGATGTGGATGAGCAGATGCTGCTCACTCAGTAAAGGCCACTAGTGATGAATTTGGGACATGGCCAACCTCGGTAGTACAGTGAGCAGCGCAGCAGTGGTGGATAAATGGGATAATCATGGTGGATCATTGGGAAGTGCTTGTACATTAGGCTACAGCAGGAGCCAGGAGCGAGTCATGTGGATGCAGATAAAAGATAATTGATTACTTACCATATTGACCTCTGACACCATGTCTATGCTGGCTATATCTATATTCATCCCCACCCCAACTGGAGGACCTACAAAAGCAACCAAAAGCAACCAAAAGCATTACAATGACGGCATTCCAACACATTCCAAAACATTTGTGAGCACACACACACACACAGCTCTGTGATTCATATCAGCATCTAACAGCAAAGCTCACCATCATTTTAGAGTTTACAATATGTGGTTTAATCAGTATCTGCAAACACACAGTCAATAACATGCTGATAATCACAAGCACAATTCTTGACCAAAATCTAATCCAGGACACACTGGCCCAAAACCTAAAGATGTTGGCAGTCATTCTTCTAGTTATGCTTTTTAATAAAATCTAAATGATTAATTGGTATACAATGATTTGTATATTGGTATTTGTATAATGATTATTGGTAACTTTAGTCGTTTAGTAAAACAAAAACTAAAGTCAACCAGCATGACCAATACCAAGCATTGTGATTGGCAGTCCATCCTCTAACTCAATGTCAGGGATGTTATCCAAAGACTGGAAGGAGCTATAGAGCACATTGCACACACACTGTCCCATAAAAAAACGCTAAAATTACACATATTTTCAATAATAATCCTGAAAAGTGAATTTAATGCAGGAAAGCATGTGCATCTCCCCCCATGTCACATGCATTTCTTATAATAGCTACAAAAATAAGACGCATATCCATGAATAATGAATGTTCCTCCACTGACAGTCCCTTGTAAGCTTTGTATGGTCCCTAAAAGCACATGTAATTCATGCATCAACTCATGCAAACACACATTAATATCCCCCAATAGTGGGGAAACAAGCATGCACGTCCGACAAAACATACAGATCTCCACAAATAACACGTGCATCTTCACTCATAACCCTATAAACTACATGCCCTTTCCACAGGGACCCCAAAAAACACATGCAGCTCCAGAGCAGCACGTGCGTCCCCTCAATTAAAGTAAGTAGTACTGACAAACACACATTTCCCACATTAACTCCTCAGGCACGTGCCTCGCTACCAAGGCATGCATTAACCCCCAAAACACAATCATGGCTGAAGCTCTTTACGGAATAGGTTGCACGCGCCCACCCAAACGCAGACCCCCCCACTACCTAACCCCCCACCCCCACTCCCCCCTTCTCCACCAATGCCTGAACGCATGCATCCAAAACGCACAGAGCACGCGCCAGGATCTCCACGATCAATCCAGGCTCTAAGATGTTCGAGCCCTCCTCCCCCGTTAACCGCACGCTGCATTAAACGGGTCACAAATCAGTTATTTTAAGCAAAGTGGCCCGTTTAGCGAAGCACCTGAACAAGCCGGGCTCAGCTCAGTTCAACCGCGCGCACATGGGCTGCTGCTGCTGCTGTAACTGGTGTACGCTTCGACTAACCTGCCTCACAACATCGCCATATGAACATGACCAAACAAGCAACACACTTCCTTCTCCTTTACCTCCAAAATCTGGCCTCAGGCGAATGTCGTATCCCTTCAGCAGCCTGTCCACAGTTTCCTTCACCAGTGACATATTGCTGGGGTCGTTCACACTGGAGAGGAGGAAGATGATGGAGAATAGGATGAAGAAGAAGCACGTTAACACCGTATACAGCTGAGAACCCAGAGAAGAAAGGTATCTGCGCCGTGCGTAAAAGCGCAAACAAACAAACCAACAAAAATAAGCGCCCTGAGTGTGTGCACGGAGCAGACCCGCACTCACCTTTGCGCGCACACGGCCGCCACCAGCACGGGGAGAGTCCAGACCCGAGCCAGGCTGGGCTTCCTCATGCTAAACATCCTCATCGTTTCATATATACACGTGTAGATGTGGAAACGTTCGGAGGGTTTTTCCCTCCCTCTCTCTCTCTCTCTCCCTCTCTCTCAAGGCAGAAGAGCTCCAACTTCTTCTGGCCGGCGCCGTGACTCCACTGGTGGTGCGCATGCGCACGCACAGGCACAACACGAAGGCGCCAAGCAGGAGGGGAGGGTGTGAAAAACGGGAGAACGTTTTAAAGGGGAAAAGTCCACCAGAGAGGCTCATGAAACGGAACGCTCGCTTTGTGCGCAAACGCTTGCGCACACTTTTACGCACGCGGTGTCAAAAGCTGCGCGGAGCTTACAAGACGGGCTGTTCTGCTCAGGAACGGATTTGAGGAAGTTGTTGCTCAGTTCTGAGAGGCGCAGAACTGTCAGAACGCCATAGACTGGACGTCTGATAACCTGGGAGGTGGTCGTGGTGGGAGGGGGTTGGGGGGTTGGGGGGTGTGGGGGCGGGGGTGTTCAAGTGGCATGACATGCACACTAATACGAGACCACAGATCCCCTGTGTGCGAGGTTTGCTTCTAAACGAAGCTTCAGATGATTCATTTCACTGATTCGGTTCAGGTGACTCCTCACTCAACTCAATTAAATGATTCAAACCTAAGATCAATTAAGATTCAGGTTTAGCTCATTACTCACGGTCTCGGTTTGTATTACATGTGCATATTCAGGATTCAGGAACTCCCACAGGGCCGTTTACACCTGAAGACCAAACATTAATCGACTTATTTTGTTTGTTGCGCAAGAATAAAATGGCATTAAAGGGCCACAGGTGTATACATAGGTTCACACCTGTTCACACCAAAAATGGGTTCTATGACCAATACAACAGAACACTCGTTTTACCAGGTACCATAAGAACTGTATACAGCAGTGTCTCCATCATAAAGAAGGATCATTTAATCATGTACAAAAATGGTACTTGAGTTTATGTGGTTATATAGATGAACACTGAGGGTGATTTATCTCCACAAATCCATTATAATAATAATTCATTTTAACCTCTCACTACCTCTTACAATTAAACTGTTTAAGTCACCGACCATTAAGAATGATGAGTGTATATGAACTCTAGTCTGATTTGTCACTCTGTATCGCTTCCCAATCTATAGTGCATTATATTGCAAAAGTATTAGATTGCCTGGCTTCACACACATATGAACTTGAGTGACATCCCATTCTTAATCCATAGCGTTTAATAGGATGTTGGCCCACCCTTTGCAGCTATAGCAGCAACTCTTCTGGGAAGGATTTCCACAAGGTTGAGGAATGTGTTTATGGGAATTTTTGACCATTCTACCAGAAGCATATTTGTGAGGTCAGACACTGGCGATAAGGCCTGGCTCGGATGATATGGACGAGAAGGCCTGGTTCACAGTCTCCACTCTAATTCATCCCAAAGATGTTCTATCGGGTTGACCATGTTGGACCATCCCCAAACTGTTCCCACAAAGTTGGCCATCCGCTGACTTGTTGCACAGGTGGCACTCCTATGGAAGTGATTAGAACACCTGAATTTAATTATTTGGATGGATGAGTGATCAGTAGCTGGTCACCTCACAGCAAGAATGGTCTGGGTTTGGTTCCCTGTCCAGGGTCCTTTCCGTGTGAGTTTTGTCCCCTGGGTGCTCCGGTTCCTCCAACAAGTCCAAATACATGCAGTCACGTTAATCCCAGGTGCTAAATTGCAGCCCCCAGCTGTTAGCGTGTGTGCGGCCTGTCCAGGGTGGTTCCTGCCTTCCAACCAGAAAGGACTGGGATAGACTACATTTTAAAAGGTGGTCTCCTAAGTGTTCCTTACTAAGGAAATGGTTCTACTGTATATGCAGCCAACTAGAGTCCCGTTATTGTCACGTTGTCAAGCTTGTAGAGTTTCTTGGTCCTACACAGAACCAACACATTATCCATCAATTTGAAGAAGGATTTCAAAGACCCACTTAAGCATGAAATGGTTCTACTGTATATAGAGCTCATGATTCTTAAAAGAACTGTTCTCTTTGATAAAGAGCCCTTAAATAAGAGTGAGGTATGGAGATATATGTTTATATCCTGCCAAAATGAGAAGCGAACAAACTTTTTGGTTTGTCCTGAACTTTGTTGCTCGACTCTCCGTGTCTGTCCTGCTCCATTAGGATGCTGGGAAGTGGTGGCGAATAATCCAATCAACACATCAATAGAGAGATAACTTCATTAAGCATCGGGAAATATGATTGTGATATGGCTTCTCAGTAAACCCTCTTCTACACCGTCCAGATCCTGGGTTTGTGTTTCAGAGATCCAGACGGTGTCACGTCATTGTTTTCGTCTGTTCTGCCAAGTCTGAAGCAGTGTTATGTGAGAGCTGCTACTTTTGGAGTGTTTTTTTTTTTTAGTTCTACACAGTCAGATTCCACTGGAATTAGCCATTCTATTAAAACTAGCTAAAACTATATGGTATTTAGCATGTTTGCTAACATCACTTCAAGATGTCTAGCTAGTGACTAATCCACTGTTGAAATAGACTTACGATTAAAAACTAGCAAGTCAACAATTTTGCTAACACAGCCAAATATCAAGCAAACACACCAATGCGTGCAAGAAGAGCCGACCGATACATACAAATGGATGAAGACCAGCTCCACAATGCTGCTTTGCCTTTCCCAACAAGCCCTTTGCCAGGTTTTATGGAACCTGAGATGTGGACCCAGGAATCTTGTGTATTTGGATTAACTTTGGGACACCCCAGGTGACTCACCTGCAGTTCAGGTCCAGAGAGCGAAATTCAGAACAGATGTTTTACGGAATTATAAGGTTTTAGGAAAATCATAAGGTGTGCCGTCTTCAACCATACATGAGTTCATTGTCTTTGGAGAACTATACACCAAAATGGATCACCAGATCATTGCAGATCACTGTCTTCTCCAAGGCGTTCATGTTGTTACTGCCGTATTCATGATCAGATGCCACTCAAAGCTTATTAGGCACCAGGTTTATTTCAGTTTCGCTCCAGGTTTGTCAGTGGAAAGTATCCAGGTTCTACATCTTCTGCCCAGGAATTAAAGTAACTCCTAGTCCAGAGCCTTAGATAAGCAGGAGGTAGAAATCTACATCTTTATGCTGGGTGGCCATCCTCCAGCCACCAAAGATCATGAAGGCAGCTGGTGACACTCATGAAGGACAACAGGAGGAAGTAACAAGCCTTGGGAAATGACAGGAGGAAGATGCTATCCACGAGTAATAGTGGGCGGAGCTCGACAGCCACAAGAGGTGGAAGGAGGAAGTCGTCAGCCACAAGAAATAGCAGGAGGAAGTTGTCAGCTACTAGAAATGGTAGGAGGAAGTCCTCAGCCACAAGAAATGGTAGGAGGAAGTCGTCAGCCACGAGAAATGGTAGGAGGAAGTCGTCAGCCACATAAAATTGTGGGAGGAAGTTGTCAGCCATTAGAAATGGTAGGAGGAAGTCGTCAGCCACGAGAAATGGTAGGGGGAAGTCGTCAGCCACATAAAATTGTGGGAGGAAGTCGTCAGCCATTAGAAATGGTAGGAGGACGTCGTCAGCCACAAGAAATGGTAGGAGGAAGTCCTCAGCCACAAGAAATGGTAGGAGGAAGTCGTCAGCCACGAGATATTGGTAGGAGGAAGTCGTCAGCCACATAAAATTGTGGGAGGAAGTCGTCAGCCATTAGAAATGGCAGGAGGAAGTCGTCAGCCACAAGAAATGGCAGGAGGAAGTCGTCAGCTACAAGAAATGGCAGGAGGAAGTCGTCAGCTACAAAAAATGGCAGGAGGAGGTCGTCAGCCATGAGAAATGGTGGGAGGAAGTTATCAGTCATGAGAAATAGTAGGAGAAAGTCAGCCACCAGAGATGGCAGAGGAAACACTGTCAGCCACAATAAACACTAACAGGAGATCAACAGGCATGCGACATGGCATAAGCAAGTTGTCAGCCATGAGAAACAATATAAGGAGATCAACAGGCACAAAAGTTAGCAGAAGGAAGTTGTCAGCCATAAGAAATGGTGGGAGGAGATTAATAGGAATGCACTGCTCCACCTCTTAATCATCGCTCCATTTAACAGCTTAGACACTGGGATCAAATGTTAGGCATAGTACTGTTGCCTGGTAGTGTAACTGAAGGCGGGGTCATCCTTATGCCCCTCATGGGTTTGTCGTCCTCAAGTCATCTGTCACGGTTGTCAGTCATGTCCTACTGGTTCTCAAGGCTGATGACATTCTCCTGCCATGTCTTTCAACTGTCATTACCATGTAGGCTTCAGGCACCACCTTCCAGTCACCTTTCACAGATGTCACTGGCGTTATGACTTGTGACCAGGAGTTTCCCATTTTCCAGTTATCCAAGTGGATGTTACTGCAGTAAACCAATTATTGACAATGTCTGATTTTCTACAGTCATTACATCATCAAGTGCATGTGAGCGTGCTCAGTAACAAAACTGGAGCAATATAAAGAAACAGCTGGCAACCAAGTAAACCAGGAGAAGGAATCTGGTTATCATCACTGAGGGCTTTTCAAATCAAACCATTTCAAATGACAGTTTAACTCTTTAAATGTTCCTCTTAATTCCATTTATGTTTGCACCCCATCACTGTAGATGCTCTTCAGGGCACTTTCTTTCAGCAGCGTTCCCCTGAGAATCCTAACTCTTCTCCTGGCTCTACTCAGTGTCTGTTTCTACCTGTTGGGCAACACCAGCTTTTCCTCCCTCGCAGAGCTGCAGGCGTGGGCGCTCTCCTCATTATGCATGACTTTGCCCAGAGCACTCTCGTCAGCTTTCACAGCACAACACCATTAAAGCTGTAGTTTGGTGAAAAGCCATATTTACCCAGTTTGACCTGCTCACTTACTTCAAATGTAGCTGATCAGCTGAGACAGATTGGCCTCTTGCGCTTTAGCACTAGAGCCACATGGGTAATCTAGCCAGGGGTGATGTAGGATGTTTTCACACATGGACTGTTTTAGCATGTCAAGTGGTCCCACAGCAAAAAATAATATCTTGGCCAATAAAATGATCTTATATCTAGTTCAAATATCTTAAAATGTTCAATTTGGGACTGTTAAAGGCTCATTATGAGATTATTTACTTTCATCATCAAAAGGAAGTGTGGGATTACAGTGCTATTGAGAAGGAAGATAAAGGAACAATAAATGATGATACATTTACACTAGTACACTAGTATGGGCAATATTTATTAAGCTACACATACAGAAGTAGTGTCTCTCAGTATGGCGTCGGCTGCCATGTCTGCTAACTCAACATGCCAGACATCTCAGGATGTAGTGGTTGAGATTTTTAATGGTGTCCTGTGATAATCCATCTCATGCATCTTAAATATTCTCACACAGCTCCGGGAAATGGTGCGGTAGGAATGGAGGTGGAGTGACACCAGGCCTTCTGGACAAGTGACACATGACAACAGACCCTGCATCTTGGTGCTGACCATGTTGCCTCCACAAACAGATTTGTTGGTCATATCCACCAAAACTTGTCACTGAAGGGGACTCGTCACTGAAGATGACCCGCTGCCATTCAGAGTCACTCCATGACAGTCTGGCGCTATGCCACTGCAGTCTTTGGTGACGCTGACGTGGCGTTAAGGACACTTGCGTAACGGTTTGTGTGAATGTAGTTCTGCGTGGTGCAGCCGTCTGCCGATGGTATGCAGTCATGGCGTTTGGGTCAGTCAGGTACAAGAAGGAGAGAAAAAGCCAAGGAGAAGAAGATCTAAAGAACAAGACAAGGAGAAAGGAGTGTCTAGATTTGGTAAAAGTGAAGCGCTGTGTTAACATCAGACAGAAGTTCCAACGGTGGATAGACCACAGAAAGCTGACCAGGCTATTCGCATGTTCTCGTCCCTTCTTAAATGTTAAAGCAGTTGCATTCAAGTGCCTCAGCTGACCTTTAAGGTGGAACAGGAAAATTTCAAGAAGATGCTGACAAGAAGCCTGAATGTCCCTGCTGCACTATTTAAGGTGGAACAGGAAAATTCAAGCAAGACACTAAGGTGCATGAATGTAACGGCTGTAACGGATATATATCAGTCCTATATGCTCATGAGATATAATTCCTTTTCTTTTAGTAGACTTTGTCTAATATGCCGTTTGGGATAATCATGTCCTTTCAGAGCTTTAAGACTGTAAATATGTCGTGAAATTAATCAGTTCAGTGTTTTTATGTTTGTGCAAAATCCTCTGATCAGTATATCAAATCCTCCTGAGAGTTGCCTGAACATGATCTCCACTGGACAAGATCAGACTAAAAACAACCTGACCTTTAAAGACCTCAATATGTTCAATTTGCTTAATTTTGAATAGTGAGTTAGAAATAGTGTAGAATTTCATTTCTAATAACTTTATAGTATAAAACTCCCTCCGGCCGTCTCTCCAACTGCTTCAGGCACCAGACAAAAGTACACTGATTCAACTCAAAAATCCCCTTTGAATGTACAGTATGATGTAATCAGAAAGTTCCCCAAACTCAAACAGTTGAGATAAAATGGGATATACTCACATAAGAACAACAGACAACTTCACCAAAGACTGCAATGGTAACGTGCCAGACTGTCATGGAGAGACTCCCTGACAGGCAGCGGGTCATCTTCAGTGATGAGTCCCACTTTCATCTGCAGGGACTGTGTGAGAATATTCAAGTTGTATGAGATGGATTATCACAGAACACCATTAGGAACCTCTACAACTACGGCTAGAATGTTGGGTTAGCAAACACAGTGACCTAACGCGATATTGAGAGACGCTATTCTGTATGTGTAGCTCAATAAATATTGCCCATATCAGTCTAAATTTTTAATCATTTATTGTTCTTGGTAATCTTTATCTTCCTTCCCAATAGCACCCGCTTCAAACCCACACTTTCTTCTGGGTGCAGCTATTACTTTGATTAAGACTGTATTTAAGTTAATAAAATAAGTGAATTTATATAAATCCAGTGAAGTCATTGATTTGGGTGTAGAGCCTCCAATAAACACATTTCCCTGAAAATTGACCATCAAAAGGCTGACATCTCCAGCCACCAACATTGTTCCTTCAAATCTTCATTGCTTTATCTGAAGTCCATAAGACACAGATGACATAGAGAGATTTGCTTTATTTTAAACTGTGGAACTCAGTCCTGCCTTTTATTATTATTTATATTTATTGTTTTTATATTATTTGATGTTTTGCTGTCTTGTGTCATTGTTTTATATGATTTTAAATGAATGCTCTTAATTTCTTTAATTACTGTTAAGCTCTATCACCATCTAAAAAAAGCACAGTGTCACCGCTATATAAAAAGGCGTTTATAAATAAATCTGTTATTATTATCATACTGATTACCTCACTCAGAATCAGACATTAATGTTACTGTATGTGATAGTTAAAGAGAGAGAGAGAGAGAGAGAGAGAGAGAGAGAGAGAGAGAGAGAAAGAGGAGAGAGTGATAGAGAGAGAGACAGAGAGTAGAGAGAGAGAGAAAGAGAGGGAGAGAAAGAGGAGAGAGTGATAGAGAGAGAGACAGAGACTAGAGAGAGAGAGAGAGAGAGAGAGAGAGAGGAGAGTGATAGAGAGAGAGACAGAGACTAGAGAGAGAGAGAGAGAGAGAAAGAGGAGAGAGTGATAGAGAGAGAGACAGAGACTTTATGACTTTAAACCCCTTTTATTAAATCAACATTGGATTAACAGTCCACCTGTTAAGCAACAAAGTCCAGGAAGTGACTTTTTAAAGGGGGAACAAAACAAAAAACAAACCAGAGAACAGTAATACACACACACACACACACACGCACACACACACACACACACACAGCTATAATTCACCAGTGAAACCGTAACATGCCTGTGTCATCAACAGACACAACACTCCCACAAACACACCACTTCTGTTCAAAGGCAGATACATTGCGACAACCATGGTAGAACCCAAAGTCGAATCCGACAGAGAGAGACAGAGAGTGAGACAGCGACAGAGAGAGTGAGAGAGAGAGAGAGAGAGAGGCTGTAAGTGTATATCTGTAAGGGGGTGTATCTGTATGTGTGTATCTGTAAGTGTATATCTGTAAGTGTTTATCTGTAAGGGGGTATATCTGTATGTGTGTATCTGTAAGTGTGTATCTGTAAGTGTGTATCTGTAAGTGTATCTGTAAGTGTGTATATGTAAGTGTGTATCTGTAAGTGTATCTGTAAGTGTGTATCTGTAAGTGTGTATCTGTATGTGTGTATCTGTAAGTGTGTATCTGTAAGTGTATCTGTAAGTGTGTATCTGTATGTGTGTATCTGTAGGTGTGTATCTGTATTTGTGTATCTGTAAATGTGTATCTGTAAGTGTGTATCTGTAAGTGTGTATTTGTATTTGTGTATCTGTATGTGTGTATCTGTAAATGTATCTGTATGTGTGTATCTGTATGTGTGCATCTGTAAGGGAATATATCTGTAAGTGTTTATCTATAAGTGTATCTGTAAGTGTGTTTCTGTAAGTGTATTTGTAAGTGTGAATCTGTAAAAGGGCTATTATATTTGTAAGTGTTTATCTGTAAGGGAGTATATCTGTATGTGTGTATCTGTAAGCGTATATCTGTAAGTGTATATCTGTAAGGGTGTGTATCTGTAAGGGGGGTGTATCTGTAAGCATGTATCTGTAGGTGTATATCTGTAAGAGTGTATCTGTAAGGGGGTGTATCTGTAAGTGCATATCTGTAGATGTATATCTGTAGGTGTGTATCTACAAGTGTGTATCTGTAAGGGGGTGTATCTATAAGCGTATACCTGTAAGTGTGTATCTGTAAAGGGGTGTGTCTGTAAGTGTATATCTGTGAGGGGGAAATATCTGTAAGTGTGTATCTGTGAGGGGGATATATCTGTAAGTGTGTATCTGTAAGGGTGTATATCTGTAAGTGTATATCTGTAAGAGGGATATATCTGTAAGTGTGTATCTGTGAGGGGGAAATATATCTGTAAGTAAGTATCTGTAAAGGGGTGTATCTGTAAGTGTATATCTGTAGGTGTATATCTGTAAGAGTGTATCTGTAAAGGGGTGTATCTGTAAGTGTGTATCTGTAAGGGGGATATATCCATAAGTGTGTATCTGTAAGGGAGATATATCTGTAGGTGTATATCTGTAAGAGGGATATATCTTTAAGTGAGTATCTGTAAAGGGGTGTATCTGTAAGTGTATATCTGTAAGGCGGATATATCTGTAAGTGTGTATCTGTAAGGGGGATATATCTGTTAGTGTGTATCTGTAAGGAGGATATATCTGTAAGTGTGTATCTGTAAGGGGGATATATCTGTAAGTGTGTATCTGTAAGGGGGGTGTATCTGTAAGTGTGTATCTGTAAGGGGGGTGTATCTGAAAGTATGTATCTGTAAGGGGGTGTATCTGAAAGAATGTATCTGTAAGGGGGGTATATCTGTAAGTATGTATCTGTAAGTGTATATCTGTGAGGGGGATATATCTGTAAGTGTGTATCTGTAAGTGGGGTATATCTGTGAGGCGGGGTATATCTGTAAATATGTATCTGTAAGTGTATATCTGTAAGCGGGAAATATATCTGTAAGTAAGTATCTGTAAAAGGGGTGTATCTGTAAGTGTATATTTGTAGGTGTATATCTGTAAGAGTGTACCTGTAAAGGGGTGTATCTGTAAGTGTATATCTGTAAGTGTGTGTCTGTGAGGGGGATATATCTGTAAGTGTGTATCTGTAAGTGTATATCTGTTAGTGTGTATCTGTAAGGGGGATATATCTGTAAATGAGTATCTGTAATGGGGTGTATCTGTAAGTGTATATCTGTAAGTGTGTATCTGTAAGGGGGATATATCTGTAAATGAGTATCTGTAATGGGGTGTATCTGTAAGTGTATATCTGTAAGTGTGTATCTGTAAGGGGGATATATCTGTTAGTGTGTATCTGTAAGGGGGATATATCTGTAAATGAGTATCTGTAATGGGGTGTATCTGTAAGGGGGATATATCTGTAAATGAGTATCTGTAATGGGGTGTATCTCTAAGTGTATATCTGTAAGTGTGTATCTGTAAGGGGGATATATCTGTTAGTGTGTATCTGTAAGGGGGATATATCTGTAAATGAGTATCTGTAATGGGGTGTATCTGTAAGGGGGATATATCTGTAAATGAGTATCTGTAATGGGGTGTATCTGTAAGGGGGATATATCTGTAAATGAGTATCTGTAATGGGGTGTATCTGTAAGTGTATATCTGTAAGTGTGTGTCTGTACGGAGGTGTATCTGTAAGTGTATATCTGTAAGTGTGTATCTGTGAGGGGGATATATCTGTAAGTGTGTATCTGTAAGTGTATATCTGTTAGTGTGTATCTGTAAGGGGGATATATCTGTTAGTGTGTATCTGTAAGGGGGATATATCTGTAAATGAGCATCTGTAATGGGGTGTATCTGTAAGTGTATATCTGTAAGTGTGTATCTGTAAGGGGGATATATCTGTTAGTGTGTATCTGTAAGGGGGATATATCTGTAAATGAGTATCTGTAATGGGGTGTATCTGTAAGTGTATATCTGTAAGTGTGTATCTGTAAGGGGGATATATCTGTTAGAGTGTATCTGTGAGGGGGATATATCTGTAAGTGTATATCTGTGAGGGGGATATACAGTGGGCAGCCTTGTTAATTTTCCTGATTTACCTTTATAAAGCATTGATTGTTTGGATAAAAATATTCCGTTAAATATATCATATAGGGGACAAAATCAAAACAGTGATATCTGAGAAGTGAAATGAAGTTTATATGATTTACAGAAAGTGTGCAATAATTGGTTAAACAAAACTAGGCAGGTGCATAAATTTGGACACTGTTGTCATTTTATTGATTTCAAAACCTTTAGAACTAATTATTGGAACTCAAATTTGGTTTGGTAAGTTTAGTGACCCTTGACCTCTATACACAGGCAATTGTAAGTTTTTCTTCTCTTTGCATCTTCTCTGAAGAGTCGCAGCATGGGAGTCTCAAAACAACTTTCAAATGACCTAAAAAACAAAGATTGTTCACCGTCATGGTTTAGGGGAAGGATACAGAAAGCTATCTGAGAGATTTCAGCTTTCAGTCTCCACTGTGAGAAACATTGTGAGAAAATGGAAGACCACAGGCACAGTTCAAGTCAAGGCTCGAAGGGGCAGACCAAAAAATTTCTCGAATAAACAGAAGCGAAGGATGTTGAGAACAGTCAGAGTCAACCCACAGACCAGCACCAAAGACCTACAACATGATCTTGCTGCTGATGGAGTCACTGTGCATCGTTCAACTATTCGGCACACTTTACACAAGGAGATGCTGTATGGGAGAGTGATGCAGAGGAAGCCTTTTCTCCGCCCACATCACAAACAGAGCCGCTTGAGGTATGCTAAAGCACATTTGGACAAGCCAGCTTCATTAAGGTGCTGTGGACTGATGAAACTAAAATAGTGTTATTTGGGCATAACTAGGGCCGTTATGCATGGAGGAAAAAGAACACAGCACTCCAAGAAAAACACCTGCTACCTACAGTAAAATTCGGTGGTGGTTCCATCATGCTGTGGGGCTGTGTGGCCAGTACAGGGACTGGGAATCTTGTTAAAGTTGAGGGACGCATGGATTCTAATCAGTATCAGCAGATTCTGGAGACCAATGTCCAGGAATCAGTGACAAAGCTGAAGCTGCGCCGGGGCTGGATCTTCCAACAAGACAACGACCCTAAACACTGCTCAAAATGCATCTACTAAAGCATTCATGCAGAGGAACAAGTACAACGTTCTGGAATAGCCATCTCAGTCCACAGAACTGAATATTATTGAAAATTTGTGGTGTCACTTAAAGAGAGCTGTCCATGTTCAGAAACCATTAAACCTGAATGAACTAGAGATGTTTTGTAAAGAAGAATGGTCTAAAATACCTTCAGCCACAATCCAGACTCTCTTTATGCACCTGCCTAATTTTGTTTAGACAATTATTGCACACTTTCTGTAATTCATATAAACTTCATTTCAATTAACAAGGCTGCCCAAACTTTCGCACCCCACTGTATCTGTAAGTGTATCTGTAAGGGGGATATATCTGTAAGTGTATCTGTAAGGGGGATATATTTGTAAGTGTGTATCTGTAAGAGGGATATATCTGTAAGTGTGTATCTGTAAGAGGGATATATCTGTAAGTGTGTATCTGTAAGGGGGATATATCTGTAAGTGTGTATCTGTAAGAGGGATATATCTGTAAGTGTGTATCTGTAAGGGGGATATATCTGTAAGTGTGTATCTGTAAGGGGGATATATCTGTAGGTGTGTATCTGTGAGGGGGATATATCTGTAAGTGTGTATCTGTGAGGGGAATATATCTGTAAGTGTGTATCTGTAAGTGGGATATATCTGTTAGTGTGTATCTGGAATGGGGGGTATATCTGTAAGTGTGTATCTGTAAAGGGGGGTATATCTGTAAGTGTGTATCTGTAAGGAGGGTTTATTGGGAATTGTATATTTGTAAGTGTATACCTGTTATGTGAGTTAGAGGAGTAACTGTGTTTAGGTGAGAGTCCAGATGTTGTAATCCTATAGGTGTATATCCTATTGGGATGAAGGTGGATCTCAATATTACAGCACAACAGCATTAAACTCTGTCTGAGTGCTGCTCTAAGTGATGCTCTGAGTGATGCTCTGAGTGCTGCTCTGAGTGCTGCTCTGGTATCTCAGATGGCTCTTTGTTGTAAAGTGAGGTGAGCTCGATTTAGTCTGTGTATTACAGCATGCACATTCACAGATGAACTCTCACCAAGGGTACAGGGGACAGTGCGGAACAGAACGCCTCCTTTTTCACACATTGCATGAATTGTAAACACAGGAAACAAACTTTTTAACATGAACAGGGTTTTTTGAAGGTGTAAATTACTTTAAAATGATTGAACAGCAACTCACTCTTAAAATTAAACAGTTTTCCCCATTTGAAATTAGTTTACTGTTTATGTACTTATCAGTGATATATTAAACACTGTTATACTAAAGTATACTCAGCTTATACTGACCGGTACACAGAGAAGTCTGAGTATATTCTAAGTCCTTACTTGTAAATAATCTTTTGATGTAGATATGTAAGAAAAGTGTAATTAAGTATTCTTGCCTTGTACATAAAGACATCCAGTATAATATTTGTTTGGAAATTGTGATGTTTAAAGAAAGTAAGTATGTCTTTAATCTTAAATTTGCCTGGTTTATTTTTATATGTGTAGCTTGTGGTAAATCTACTAAAAGTACATTTAAAAGTAGAGTTTAAGTAATAAAAATAATACCAAATCCAAACCTATTTAATAAATAATATACAAGTACTAAACTATAAGTGTTATGTTACGTTTACTTAATATTTTACAGAGAGTATATACTTAAAAGTGTACCTTCATAAACTAAAAGTGGAGTAGAGGTATCGTAACTAATAAACTAACACTATAGCTATACATTTACATTTACTGCATCTCAGTTTTGTTTTGTGTTCCAAAATAAAACATTCGTAGGGGCAGCCAATCACAGCTAAGTACTGCAGAATAAATCAGACCAATTGTGGAGTTGATAGAGAGAATAAAACAGGCTTACAAGATTGAGGTTATAAAAAAGATAGGAATGTCTTAAACTGAACTTTTCTGGTATAAGATTATGTAACAAATACCATCCGCTAGTTAAAACGTGCTGTATTAAGCTTAGTAAGGCGCTAATGTCTTAATAATGTCTGAATGTCTCTTTT
This sequence comes from Prochilodus magdalenae, assembly GCA_024036415.1. Lineage (NCBI taxonomy): Eukaryota > Metazoa > Chordata > Actinopteri > Characiformes > Prochilodontidae > Prochilodus > Prochilodus magdalenae. Next base: position 368,012 of record JAMWET010003116.1, read on the forward strand.
AATATATTTTTTATGTATTTGTATATTTACAGTGTGGCGTATAGATTTAAAAACATTCTCTGGAAGACTCAAAGAGTCAGATCTGGTTTGTGGAAAACCCCTGAAAGCAGAGTGATGAGATTTCATCATGATGGAAATGAGCTTTCAGCACCAAAAGAGCACCAACATCCCTGCCTGCTGCAGTCACTCTGGACATTATAATGAGGGTCTGTTTATCGTTATTGCCCGGTCCTCCCACCAATCCACAAATACCATGCAATACATGTCCAGACAAACCAGTTACACCCAGGTACATATACCCGCAAAAAGCTGCAACTCAGTCAGGACCCTACATTTACACTAAACCCCCTAACCCCCACATTTACACTAAACCCCCTAACCCCTACATTTACACTAAACCCACTAACTCCTACATTTACACTAAACCCACTAACTCCTACATTTACACTAAACCCACTAACCCCTACATTTACACTAAACCCCCTAACCCCCACATTTACACTAAACCCCCTAACCCCTACATTTACACTAAACCCCCTAACCCCCACATTTACACTAAACCCCCTAACCCCCACATTTACACTAAACCCCCTAACCCCTACATTAAACCCACTAACTCCTACATTTACACTAAACCCCCTAACCCCCACATTTACACTAAACCCCCTAACCCCCACATTTACACTAAACCCCCTAACCCCTACATTTACACTAAACCCCCTAACCCCTACATTTACACTAAACCCTCTAACCCCTACATTTACACTAAACCCACTAACTCCTACATTTACACTAAACCCCCTAACCCCTACATTTAAACTAAACCCCCTAACCCCTACATTTACATTAAACCCCCTAACCCCTACATTTACACTAAACCCCCTAACTCCTACATTTAAACTAAACCCCCTAAGCCCTACATTTACATTAAACCCCCTAACCCCTACATTTAAACTAAACCCCCTAGCTCCTACATTTACATTAAACCCCCTAAACCCTACATTTACACTAAACCCCCTAACCATGACATTTACACTAAACCCCTAACCCCCTACATTTACACTAAACCCCCTAACCATGACATTTACACTAAACCCCAACCCCCTACATTTACACTAAACCCCCTAACCCCTACATTTATAATAAAGCCCCTAACCACGATATTTACACTAAAACCCCTAAGCACAACATTTACACTAAAACCTAACCCTTACATTTACACTAAATCCAGACCCCTAAATTTACACTAAACCCCCTAACCCCTACATTTACACTAAACCCCCTAACCACAACATTTACACTAAACCTCTAACCATGACATTTACACTAAACTTCCTAACCCCTACATACAGTATACACTAAACCATAACCCCCACATTTACACTAAACCCCTAACCCCTACATTTACATTAAACCCTAATATCTACATTTACACTAAAACCCCTAACCCCTACATATATACTAAACCACTAGCCCCTATATTTATACTAAACCCCCAACCCCTACATTTACATTAACAACTTAACCCCTACATTTACATTAACAACCTAACCCCTACATTTACACTAAACCCCTAACCCCTACATTTACACTAAACCCTAATACCTACATTTGCACTAAAGCCCCTAACCCCTAAAATTACACAAAATCCCTAACCGCAACATTTACATTAAACCCCTAACCCCTACATTTACACTAAACCCTAATACCTACATTTACGCTAAAACCCCTAACCCCTACATTTACACTAAACCATAACCCCAACATTTAGACTAAACACCTAGCCCCCTCATTTATACTACAAACCGGATTCCAAAAAAGTTGGGACACTAAACAAATTGTGAATAAAAACTGAATGCAATAATGTGGAGGTACCAACATCTAATATTTTATTCAGGATAGAACACAAATCACAGATCAAAAGTTTCAACTGAGAGAATGTATCATTTTAAGGGAAAAATATGTTGTTTCAAAATTTCATGGCATCAACAAATCCCAAAAAATTTAAACTTTTGTACATCCTAACCCCTACATTTGCACTAAACCCCTAATTCCAACATTTATTTTTTACAATAGACCCCTTACACCTACATTTACACAAAACCCTAATACCTATATTAACACTAAACTGCAAACCCCTAGATTTACACTAAACCCCACTAACCCCTACATTTACATGAAACCCTAACCCTACATTTACACTAAACCCCTAACCCCTATATTTACACTAAACCCTAATACCTACATTTACACTAAAAACTAACCCTTACATTTACACTAAACCTCTAACCCTCACCTTTACACGAAACCACTAACACCTACATTTACACTAACCCCCTAATCCCCCACATTTAAACTAAACCATAGTGCCTACATTTACACTAAACCATAACCCCTACATTTGGACTAAACCCCTAGCCCCCACATTGATACTAAATCCTAACCCCTACATTTGCACTAAACCCTAATTCCAACATTTATATTTACACTAAACCCCTAACCCCCACATTTATACTAAACCCCTAAGCCCTACATTTACACAAAACCCCTAACCGCTATATTTACACTAAACCCCCTAACCCCTACATATACACTAAACCCCCTAACCCCAACATTTACACTAAACCTAACCCTTACATTTACAATAAACCATAACCCCTACATTTACACTAAACCTCCTAAACCCTACATTTATACAAAACTCTAACCCCTACATTTACATTAAACCCTAATATCTACATTTACACTAAAACCCATTACACCTACATTTACACTAACCGTCCAACCCTTAAAGTTAAACTAAACCCTAACCCCTACATTTACACACCAAACCTAACCCTTACATTTACAATAAACCATAACCCCTACATTTACGCTAAACCTCCTAAACCCTACATGTACCCTAAACCCTAACCACAACATTTACACTAAACCATAACCCCTTAATTTACACTTAACCCCTAACCTCCAATTTTACACTAAACCATAACCCCTACATTTACACTAAACCCCTAACCCCCACATTTATACTAAACCCTAACCAACACATTTACACTAAACCCCTAACCCCTATATTTACAGTAAACCCTAATACCTACATTTACACTAAACCCCTAACCCTTACATTCATACTAAACCCCCTAAAACTTACATTTACATTAAACCCTAATATCTACATTTACACTAAAAACTAACCCTTACATTTACACTACACCTCTAACCCTCACTTTTACACTGAACCACTAACACCTACATTTACACTAACCCCCTAATCCCTACATTTAAACTAAACCATAGTGCCTACATTTACACTAAACTATAACCTCTACATTTACACTAAACCATAACCACTACATTTAGACTAAACCCCTAGCCCCCACACTGATACTAAATCCTAAACCCTACATTTGCACTAAACCCTAATTCCAACATTTATATTTACACTAAACCCCTAACCCCCACATTTACACTAAACCCCTAACTCCTACATTTACACAAAACCCCTAACTGCTATATTTACACTAAACCCCTAACCCCCACATTTATTCAAACCCCTAACCCCTACATTTACACAAAACCCCTAACCGCTATATTTACACTAAACCCCCTAACCCCTACATTTACACACCAAACCTAACCCTTACATTTACAATAAACCATAACCCCTACATTTACACTAAACCTCCTAAACCCTACATATACACTAAACCCTAACCACCACATTTACACTAAACCATAACCCCTTCATTTACACTAAACCCCTAACCCCCACATTTATACTAAACCCTAAACCCTACATTTACACTAAATCTCTAACACCTACATTTACACTAAACCACTAACCCCTACATTTACACTAAACCCCTAACCCCTACATTAACACTAAACCCTAACTCCTACATTTACACTAAATCTCTAACACCTACATTTACACTAAACCCTAACCCCCACATTTACACTAAACCCTAAACCCTACATTTACACTAAATCTCTAACACCTACATTTACACTAAACCACTAACCCCTACATTTACACTAAACCCCTAACCCCTACATTTACACTAAACCCTAACTCCTACATTTACACTAAACCTCTTAAACCCTACATATACACTAAACCCTAACCCCCACATTTACATTAAACCATAACCCCTTCGTTTACACTTAATCCCTAACCTCCACTTTTACACTAAACCATAACCCCTACATTTACACTAAACCCCTAACCCCCACATTTATACTAAACCCTAAACCCTACATTTACACTAAACCCCTAACCCCTACATTTACACTATACCATAACCCCTACATTTAGACCAAACCCTAGCCCCCACATTTATACTAAACCATAACACCTACATTTACACTAAACCACTAACACCTGCATTTACATTACACCCCAATGCTTACATTTATACTAAACCATAACGCCTCCATTTACACTAAACTATAACCCCTACATTTACAATAAACCATAACCCCTACATTTAGACTATGCCCTTGCCCCCACATTTATACTAAACCCTAACCCCTACATTTACGCTAAATCACTAACACCTACACTTACACTAAACCCCCAACCCCTACATTTACATTAAACCCCTATCCCCTACATTTACACTAAACCCCTAACCTCTGCATTTACACTAAATCCATTATCCCTACGTTTACACTAAACCCTAACCCTTACATTTACACTAAACCCCTAACCCCTGCATTTACACTAAATCACTAACCCCTAAATTTTCACTAAACCATAACGCCTACATTTACACTAAACCACTAACCCCTACATTTAGACTAAACGCTAACCCCTAAATTTACACTAAACTATAACCCCTACATTTATACTAAACAATAACGCCTACATTTACACTATATCCCCTAACCCCTACATTTACATTAGGTTCATGTAGGTATTAAATTTACTGTACTCTGAAGAAGGATTTTTGTTAACACTTTATGGTTAATATGGAGCGAACAAAGCCTGATTTTAGTTACCTGGACGTTTACATGCTGATGAGATATCAGGGAGCTACTGCTTGCGCTCACTCCGTTACACTGAGTTGGGGTTTGTTCACCTGGGGATGGAGGTCTGTTTCTGAGGTCTATTTTCTTGGCGCAGAAAGAGAGTGAAATCTCCCACACTGACCCGGGCCAGTGGGGCCCTGCCCCCAGTCTATGCTCTTTTTTGAACTCTCTCTTAGAGCACTTGGGCAGTAGAGGGGAAGTTGAAGGTCTAACCTCCAGACAGAAAACACAGACTCCTACTCCACACCACAGGACAAGAGACCAGATGGGGTAAATCCTAAACGACACAGTAATGAAGTTCAGTACAATATAATTTCACATCAGTAGTAGGTCTGTCTGTCTGCCTTTCCGTCTGTCTGTCCATCTGTCTGTATGGACAGTTCAGTTAGAATCCCATCATCAACTATATTCTACCTGAATAAATACCATATATGTAGATAATTAAGTTAGCATTCATAAAGATTAAGATTTTTTAAAAGATTTAATCCCTTATTGATCCCACAGTGGGTAAATTTAGCCTTCTGCATTTAACCCATCTGTAAAGTAAAACACCCACATACACACTAACTAGTGAACACACACTAGGGGGCAGTGAGCACACTTACCCGGAGCGGTGGGCAGCCCTATCCGCGGCGCCCGGGGAGCAGTTGGGGGTTAGGTGCCTTGCTCAAGGGCACCTCAGTCATTACTGTCAGTTTAGGGAATCAGACTTAAAGGTAATAAGTTAGCATTAATGCTGTTGAGATAGGTTTATATTAGCATTGATATTTTGCATTAACAAAGTTTAGCATTAATAAGTATGAATAAATGAAATTAACATGTTAACATTAATGATATCAACAAGTTGGCATGAATAAAGCTAATAAGTCAGTAAAGTTAATAAGCTAGTGTTTTAAAAAGTTGGGAAGTTAGCAGTAATGTTTTTAGCAATAATGTTTTGATAATATTAGCATTAACATGTAGCAGTAATCAAGTTAAAATGAGACATGTTTATCACATTTCAACACTCAGGTGTTCTTTACCTTTAAGGATGGAGGTGCAAAATATTTAGACCTGATAAACACAACGATCCACCTCCTCATATCTACACTTACTGTCCACTTTATCAGTTCCACTGACCATATAGGACACTGTAGTTCTACAGCTAAATAAAAGACAGAAAGTCTTAACCCACTTTCTTTTTTTCCTGTCTCTCTCTTTTTATACTCTCACTCACTCTCTTTCTCTGTCTTTTCAAATTCTTATTATTCTCTTTCTGTCTCTTTTTCTCTCTCTCCATTTGATATAGAGTGTGTTATAGGCTGTGTTATCGAGACAGTGTTACACAAATTGTTTTACCGAGTTATAGAGTTATAGTTGTGTTATACAGACTGTGTTATAGAAACTGTGTTATAGAGACGATGTTACAGACACTTTGTTATAGAGACTGTTATAGAGACCGTGTTAAAGAGTTGAGGAGATATAGTTATGTGTTTTAGAGACAATGTTATAGATACTTTGTTGTAGAGTCTATGTTACAGAGTTATACTTATGTGTTATAGAGACTGTATCATAGAGATTGTGTTACAGAGGTATAGTTGTGTGTAACATAGTGGGGACTATGTTGCAGAGTTAAAGTTATGTTAAGAAAGTTATGTGAGACTATGTTACACATAGTTGTAGAGTTAGAGTTATGTGTTACAGCGATTCTGTGTTATAAAGACTGTGATACAGAGTTATAATTTTATGTTAAACAGACTGTGTTATAAAGACTGTTATAGAGACTGTGTTATAGAGACTGTGTTACAGAGCTATAGTTATGTGTTTTCAGAGACTGTGTTATAGATACTGGTATAAAGACTGTGCTATATAGACTGTGTTACAGAGTTAGTGTTATTGAGACTGTGTTCCAGAGTTAGAGATATAGGTATGTGTTATAAGGACTGTATCATAGGGACTATGTTACAGAGCTATAGAGGCTGTGTTATAGAGACTTTGTTATAGAAACTGTGTTATAGAGATTGTTTTACAGAGACTTTGTTACACAGTTATAGATTTATAGTTAAGGCTTATAGAGTCTGTTACAGAGTTATAGTTATGTGTTATAGAGACTGTGTTACAGAGCTATAGTTATGTGTTTTAGAGACTGTGTTATAGAGACTGTTATAAAGACTGTGCTATAGAGACTATCTTCCAGAGTTAGTGTTATTGAGACTGTGTTCTAGAGTTAGAGATATAGGTATGTGTTATAAGCAATGTATTATAGAGACTATGTTACAGAGCTATAGAGGCTGTGTTATAGAGACTTTGTTATAGAGACTGTTATAGAAATTGTTTTACAGAGACTTTGTTACACAGTTAAAGAGTTATAGTAAAGTTTTATAGAGTCTATGTTACAGAGTTATAGAGTTATAGTTATGTGTTATAGAGACTGTGTTATAGGCAGTGTGTTACAAAGTTATACTTAGGTGTTGTAGAGGCTGTGTTATTGGGAATGTGTTACAGAGTTATAGAGATATAGTTATGTGTTACAGAGACTGTAATACAGAGTTATAATTTTGTGTTATACAGACTGTGTTATAGAGACTGGGTTGCATAGTTACAGTTATGTTTTATATTAACTGTGTTATAAGGTCTGTGTTACAGACCAGTTATGTGTTATATAGACCAGCTTACAGAAACTTTGTTAAAGAGATGTGTTACAAAGGTTGTGTTAGAGGTATAGTGTTGTATTTAAGTGTTATATAGACTGTGTTATTGAGACTGTGCTATGAAGTCTCTGTTATAGACTTATAGTTATGTGTTATATAGACTGGGTTATAAAGTCTTTTATAGAGACTGTGTCACAGAGTAATAGAGCTATACCTATGTGTTTTAGAGACTGTGTTACAGAGACTTTTTTATAGAGATTGTGTTACAGAGTTATGCAGAGTTATGTGTTGTAGCAACTGTGTTATAGAGACTGTGCAACAGAGATCGTGCTAGAGACTGTTATAGAGACTCTGTTACAGAATTAAAAAGATATAGTTATGTGCTTTATGAGACTGTGTTGTAGAGATATAGTTATGTGTGATAGAAACTATGTTACAGAGTTATGGAGCAATACTTATGTGATATAGAGACTGTGTTATAAAGACAGTATCATAGAGATTGTGTTAGTTGAGTGTTGTGTTGAGTTATAGTTGTTTGTTGTAGGGAATGAGTTATAGAGACTATTTTATGGAGACTATGTTACAGCTATGTGTAACATAGTGGGGAGTTACAGTTATGTGTTACAGGTACTGTGTTACAGGTACTGTGTTACAGAGACTGTGTTACAGAGTTATATTTATGTGTTACAGAGACTCTGTGTTATAGAGACTGAGATACAGTTATAATTTTGTGTTATACAGACTGTGTTACAAAGACTGTTATAGAGACTGTGCTATAGAGACTATGTTATAGAGACCGAGTTACAGAGTTACAGTTATGTTTTATAGAGACTGTGTTATAAAGTCTCTGTTACAGATTTATAGCTATGTGTAACAGACTGGGTTATAAAGACTGTGTTATGAAGTCTGTGTTATAGACTTCTATTTATGTGTCATATAGACTGGGTTATAGAGTCTGGGTTATACAGGCTTTGTTAAAAAATTATAGTTATGTATTATAGAGACTGTGTTACAGAGACTGTGTCATGAAGCCTGTGTTATAGACCTATAGTTATGTGTAATATAGACTGGGTTATAGCGTCTGTTACAGAGACTGTGTTACAGAGTTATATTTATGTGTTACAGAGACTCTGTGTTATAGAGACTGAGATACAGTTATAATTTTGTGTTATACAGACTGTGTTACAAAGACTGTTATAGAGACTGTGCTATAGAGACTATGTTATAGAGACCGAGTTACAGAGTTACAGTTATGTTTTATAGAGACTGTGTTATAAAGTCTCTGTTACAGATTTATAGCTATGTGTAACAGACTGGGTTATAAAGACTGTGTTATGAAGTCTGTGTTATAGACTTCTATTTATGTGTCATATAGACTGGGTTATAGAGTCTGGGTTATACAGGCTTTGTTAAAAAATTATAGTTATGTATTATAGAGACTGTGTTACAGAGACTGTGTCATGAAGCCTGTGTTATAGACCTATAGTTATGTGTAATATAGACTGGGTTATAGCGTCTGTTATAGAGACTGTGTTAAAGAGTTATAGATATATAGTTATGTGTTATAGTGATTGTGTTATAGAGATTGTGTTATTGAGACTGTATTACCGAGTTATATTTATGTGCTATAGAGACTATGTTATAAAGTCTGTATTACAGAGTTATAGTTATGTGTATTATAGACTGGGTTATAGAAACTGTTGTAGAGACTGTGTAACAGAGTTATAGAGATATCGTTATCCAATTGTGTTATAGATACTGTGTTATAGAAACTATTTTAGTAAGTTATAGAGATATAGTTCTCTTTTATAGAGACTGAGTTACAATGTTATTGAGGTTATGGTTTTGTGCTATAGAGTTGTGGAGTTAGAATTATGTGTTAAAGAGGCTGGTTAGAGTTAGCCAGCAGTTAACGAAAGGTAGTAGCAATATTGTTAGTGTTAGTGATGGCCTCTTTCTGGTATAACTGGTTAAGTATAAACAAAGTCCATCACATTTACACAGACACATGTCCTGTCAGATTCATACACATGCTGCTTTGAATGTATATGTTATATAATAATATTATATCAATTACTGGTCTGTACAGACACAGACACTGTTTGATTTTATTAGATCGATATTATGAATATAGGGCTGTTGTAGCTCAGTGAACTGTGGTACACTATAATAAAGTTTAATATGGTTTCAGCAGTAGGGATATTGAAAAAACAAAAACACAACATCAGCACTAGCAAAATGTGGAGTCTGATGTTTATTACAGACTGGACTTACTGGTGAGCGGACGCTTATTCAGTTTTTAACATGGAAGGGAGCCTGCATGTTCCCCTGCGGTCTAAATGGATCAGTCATGTTCTAAAACAAATCTTCATATAGCTGGAGCTGGAAGTGGCAGTGATGGAGGTGGCAGCGGTGTAGAGTACTCCACCAACACTTAATGACAAAGTTTACTGAGAGACAAACAGGATGGACAGCTTAGTTACCTTCCTCTGCTTACGGCAGACCGAGGCTCTTTCATCTGCTTTAACACACCACTACAGCCTCGCGTGATGAAACATGTGTCAATATTTCATTTCACTTTAATGTCTGTAAGAGTGAAAACGAATCAGGGGAACTCGCTCGGCCGCATCTCCTTCTCCCCCGACGCCGTATCAGCTTTGATCTCACTGCACAAATTCAATCAAAATGGCAGGGTTTCAATTAATGCTTAGTTTCCCCTCACAGCAGAAACAGTCAGCTATCGATCTCAAACACAACTGCTTATAACCGGACGCTTTATTAGGAACCCCACTTCTTTATTAGAAACACTTGTCACTTTATTAGAAACTCCTGACACTGTATTAGTATCTTGACCGCTGCATCAGAAAACCCCCATTGTTTTATTAGAATCCCACCAGTGTTTCAGGAACCCCTGCCACTTTATTATAATCCCCAGTCACTTTATTTGAACCCCACCACTTTTTAAGGAACCCTCGTCACTTTAATAGACACTCCTACCACTTTATTAGAACCTCATCACTGTGTCAGGAACCCTCGTCGCTTTTGTGGAAGCACAAGGCTGGTGTTTCTAATAAAGTGGCCAGTTAGTGGAAGCACATGTTGGGTGTTTCTAATAAAGTGGCCAGTGAGTGGAAGCACAAGGTAGGTGTTTCTAATAAAGTGGCCAGTGAGTGGAAGCACAAGGAAGGTGTTTCTAATAAAGTGGCCAGGGTGGAAGCACAAGGTAGGTGTTTCTAATAAAGTGGCCAGTAAGTGGAAGCACAAGGTATGTGTTTCTAATAAAGTGGCCAGTGAGTGGAAGCACAAGGTAGGTGTTTCTAATAAAATGGCCAGTGAGTGGAAGCACAAGGTAGGTGTTTCTAATAAAGTGGCCAGTAAGTGAAAGCACAACTATGAACACTATTATGGAGAAAAGAGTTTTGTCTGTGTGTGTAAAGTGACTGTTTGTTAGTCTCACCTTTGAAGAGTTTTAGACGTTGTTGTTTGGGAGGTTTGGTGCTTTGGCTGCTTCAGAGACCAGCTTATTAATTTTATGTTTTTAGGGGGGTTTGGCACAGTGTCCAGTCATGCTGTTCCAAACACTCCTCTGTTGTTGGCTCTGACTGTAGTTCAGTGGAGCCTCAAAGCCTTGGAACTAACTGTTTTTACATCTACAGCCAGACTGATAGCAATCAATGGCCCGTTCTTTGAAGAGTTTGGTGGAAAGGCTGCAGATCTCTGTATTTAGTGCCTGTAGAGGCAACACACTGCCAGTTGTACTGGTATGATAATGGCACCGGGTAGGTTTGGCAGAGATTAGACTTGCTTACTTATTAATAAATACTGTCCACCTAAAAGCTCTCATCTGGAGAGCTCTTACAAGTAAACAGCAAGACAAAAAACATTGAATCCCCCTCATACTTGATCTTTTGTGAGGATAAAACAAGCCTACATGAAAAAACTGGCAAACAAAACCAACTCAGGGATAAAACAGTGCAGATGGACAAAATCAGAACATAACTTGGAAATGTGGAGCTGGACTGAGTTGTTTTGCCTAAACAGCACAAAACTTAGTTCCTCTGGGTCTGATTCTTCAGTGCCTTCTAGAATTACTGGCGTATCTGCTGAAGAAGCTATTAAATATGAAACATCACATCAGTAAGGGCAGCCAGTATGACGAGAACTATAACAACACAATATTTCAATATATTTATGATGAGTGATGTTTCAGAGCAAGTTGGCGTGAACAAAATGCACCAGCAGGACATCAGCACCACAAACAACTCTGAAAATATATGTGAAACTGTGAAATGAGATTATTTTTAATTCAATATGCCAATGTTTAATAAACTGTTTAAGAAGATGATGTTGTATTTTGGTTGCCGTCTATTGAGTTTCCTGTTATTATGCAGTTCAGGGCTTCCCCTGAACATCAGTGAGTAAAATCATCAGTGGGAGACCCACCAGACATTCCTAAAGTCGAGCAGTCGAGAGAGTGAGTGTGTATTACACTAGCAGGATTGAGGCTTACAACAGTGAACAGTCTAAATTAATGAAGAATCATAAAAAAATTTAATATACTGAAAACTTTACTTTAAACAATCCACCTGACCAGCAGCACTGGAGGTCAACCATCGTGAGAAGCTGAAGCCTGAAGTTGAAACTTAGGTTGTGTACCATTTCCACCTTTTGAGGGCTCACATTGTTGCGTAGCTAGCCGGTCATTATATACACTAACGGGAACACTTTGAAAACACATCAGATCTCAATGGGAAAAAATTCATGCAGAATATCTTTCCTCATATAGACTGGGTAATGTGTTAGGAATGAAAGGATGCCACATCGTTTGATGGAAATGAAAATGATCACCCTACAGAGGGTTGAATTCAAAGACACCCTGAAAATCAAAGTGAAAAAATGATGCAGCAGGCTCGTCCATTTAACCCACATTCCACTGCAGCAACTCAAAATGGTACTCAGTAGCTTGTACAGCCTCCACATGCTCCTAATAAGATGACGGATGGTGTCCTGGGGGATCTCCTCCCAGATCTGGACCAGGGCATCACTGAGCTCCTGGACAGTCTGAAGTGCAACCTGGTGGCGTCGGATGGACCGAAACATAATGTCCCAGAGGTGTTCTACTGGATTTAGGCCAGGCGAGCCGGTGGGCTAGTCAATGGTATCAGTTCCTTCATTCTCCAAGAACTGCCTGCATACTCTCGCCACACGAGGCCGGGCATTGTTGTGCACCAGGAGGAACCCAGGATCCACTGCACCAGCATAGGGTCTGACAACGGGTCCAAGGATACCTAATGATACCTCATAGCAGTCAGGGTGCCGTTGTCTAGCCTGTAGAGGTCAGTGTGTCCTTCCAGGGATATGCCTCCCCAGACCATCACTGACCCACCACCAAACCAGTCATGCTGAATGATGTTGCAGGTGGCATAACATTCTCCATGGCACCTCCAGAGCCTGTCACGTCTGTCACATGTGCTCAGGTAAAACCTGCTTTCATCTGTGAAAAGCACAAGGCGCCTGTGGCAGATCTGCCAATTCTGGTGTTCTGTGGCAAATGCCAATCAAGCTCTATGGTGCTGACCAATGAGCACAGGGCCCACTACAGGATGTCGGGCCCTCAGGCCGCCCTCATGAGGTCATTTCTGATTGTTTGGTCAGACACATTCACAGCAGTAGGGCTCTGGCAGTGCTCATCTTGTTCCGCCTTGCACAAAGGAGCAGATACCGGTCCTGCTGAGAGGTTAAGGACCTTCTACAGCCCTGTCCAGCTCTCCTAGAGTAACTGCATGTCTCCTGGAATCTCCACCGTACTCTTAAGACTGTGCTGGGAGGCACAGCAAACCTTGTGGCAATGGCACATATTGATGTGCCATCCTTCAGTAGTTGGACTACCTGTGCAACCTCTGTAGGGTCCAGGTACCGCACCATGGTACTAGTAGTGACGCTGACCCAAGTCAACTGCAGAACTAGTGTAAAATCAGTGGGAAAGATGAGGGGGGGCAAAATGTCAATGACCTCATCCTTTTAAACCATTCCTGTTTTTGGGGGTGTCTCATTGTTGCTCCTCTACTGCACCTGTTGTTAATATCATTAACACCAAAGCAGCTGGAACTGATTAACAGCCCTCCCTACTACTTAAATGACCAGATCAATATCCCTGAAGTTGAACTGAGTTGATGCTATACTATATATATGCTATATATATATATATATATGTATTATGGCAAGCCAAACAGGAAATACTGAATGAACATTGTTATATATACTATGTACATTGATATATATGGAATGAACTTTAAAATATATACAATGAACATTAATCCAATGTATATCAATGTTCATTGTATATATATCAGTGTTCATTCCATATTATATATCCATTGAATGAACTTTTGATGTATATGGAATGAACTTTATTATATGAAATGAACATTGATATATATACAGTAACCGTTGATATATATGGAATGAACTTTGATTAGAACTAAGTTAATAGTTACTGGAAATAAATATGACTTTAATTTGCCATTAGGAGTTTCGATGCATCAATTCTCAACAACAAAGCAGTTTATAGACACTATGATAAATGCATGTATAATAGTGCTTCTAAAGCTCTGCCATGATTTGGACATGTAGAGAATTAATTTAACCCAAATGCATGTAACGTTATTCAAACCAACCAAAGCAGACACCTCTAATTATATGACTGGGCAGCCAATGGAGGTGGACACGACATGCCACACATGTGCAGGCTGAAATGCCTGTTGGTTTGAATAATATCATCCGCAGACTGAAGACCCATCTTTTTGTAAAGCAGGTCAGTGAATAATCACTAATAGATGTATATATTGTAATGCTTTGGCATTTATACTGAAATTAAACTTTCTTCTCTCTAGGTATGAGCACTGGGTTTCGATTGCTAGGTAATGCATGTTTGCTGTGTTTAACTCTGCATTCGTTTTTGTAGGTATCAGTACTGGCCCTTGTTCAGGCAGCGTCTGAGCTCAGGGCGGGTTTAAGACTCTAAACTCCTTGTACTAGATAGGAAACATTCTCAGATGGAACACTAAGCATGAGAGCATCTGCTAAATGCATTAAATGTACATGTAAGGTTACATGCAATTGAGTAAGGCCCTCTGACTTGTGGCTGTTGTGAAAAGTGATTGAAATTCATTCTACAATGACGGCTGTGCGTTAGGAGCACTATTATTACACACATTTAGAAAAGTGTCTAAAGCTTTTGTCATTTAGAATTGAGGCAACAAACCCCTTATAAACAGATATATATATATATATATATATATATATATATATATATATATATATATATATATATATATATATATATATAAAGATGTTATAAATCATTTCTGTTGGTCCAACTATCATGACATTTTTTTCAACAGCAACTGCTGTGATCACATGATGCAGAAAAGTAAAAATCAGCACAAATGGAGATACATGTTTTTTATTGGACAGCAGAGACCAGCTGTTTTATTTTAATCTAAAAATGCAGTAATTCCTTAAAATAATTTCATTCATTAACGCTGTACATATGTTTGAGTTTGCATGTTTAAAGAGAAATAAAAACAGGTCGATCATGTTGAAGAAGAGATTTAATCCTTTTGTTTGTTCATTGATTTACACATTTTAGGTGAAATTGGGCCTTAAAAGCTTAAACAGAAATATTTGTGTCGTATTATCCCACTAACCCATATGGTTGGCTGACATTATTTGTCACCAATCCAAAGAGGCTGGAGATCAAATCTTGTATCATAAGCGACGTCTGTTTTACTGATGTTGAAAAACTTTAAAATATGAAATTCCTAAATACAATACATTGAAATGCGTCACATTTATTACCTTTCTTAATTATAGGGTCCTTGAATTTGATAGATCATAGAATATGCATCAATCCTGTTACAGGTTCGCTTGGTAATGCTAATCGGTAAGGCTAATCTCAAAAGCCCTGTCAGTCAGTCACACTGGCCTCATACCGTTCCCCTTCAAATGCTGCCCGCTAGCCACAGGTTTGCTCGGCATGTCACACACACTGGCGTTTTGGAACAGGACTTTGGTGACAATGGCCCTGCCAGCGCCGGTAGAGTCTTTGGGCTAGGGGTTCAGCTAACCGGAAAAAGGAAGTCCGTTAGCCAGCATGCACATGCTTCATTAACTGCCCCTTCCAAAGCCAGTGGAAACACACCTGCTGGGTTTCGGTGAAGGTTAGGAGGACATTTTCCTCTTTTCCTCTCCACAATGACGTTTTATAGGATCTCTTTTACGGCCCACATTAGACTAGGCTCACTGTGAGAGCAGTGCTTCACTGTAAACACCCTAGTGTTAATGAGCCACTAAACCGTGAAAAGGAACATATAACAAACTTTCAACTGTAGAAGCCTTTAGCCAATTGCTTAGGTCAATTAAGTCATGTGAGTTTAACTCAAACAATAACATCATATTTATTCACCCTGTTTGATGTTTGCAAACCTTTGCAGATGCAAAGAGTTTACCCCACCTATCACTGTGTCTCTGGATTTCAGGAATATGTAAAGGTTTGGAATCAACTAAAGCAGCTCAAACAGCACAAAACTCTCTAAATCTTTTTGTGATGAAACCATTCTAGTGAAACAACATTAGTGTATGTGAAAGAGTGTCTACTGGTTGTACAGTGGATGAGCGTGTACTTTCCAAACCATTCATTCACTGTACATAAGCACACCATTCCGGATCAGACTGAACATTCCGAAGTTGGAACAGTGTCCATTTCTCAAAAAGTTATAGTTAGTGAACAAATAAAAGTTTTCCAAGATGACAGTCTTGGTGTTCACAGGACTGCAAATGTGATTGACTGGCATGATGAACATTCAGGAGCATTCACACATCTAGACTGGCCCAGAAAATCCCCAGAGGGAAGGCATCCACCAAATATGGCCCAACTGTGAAACCCCCTGAGAGTGTCTGAACATTGAGGGATCCAGAAACTTGTCCAGTCCATGACAAATCAAGTCACTGCTGTTACTGGTGCTGGTGTAGGGATTACATACTATTAGGTATGGTTTAGACACAGGGGACAAAGGGTACTCATACTGTTGCATAAGACTTGAACATATGCAAGTCTGCACAACAAGGTCTAGAACCAGGGACACTGGTACTGTTCCTTTGTTTAGGTAGCGGCTCATGTACTCCTCTCCACAGCACAGTGAGGATAGCTCTGGTGGTGCTGCAGGAGGAAAGAAGAAAATGTTCAAAGTATGAAAGGTGATGCATTTTTCAGACATGGGTCCAAAGCTGCCTATTCTGCTTCCCCATCACTTAATCAAAGACCAACACGCACGCCAAACAAGAGGCTCTACCACTAAACAAAGTATGTCCAGGTCCTGGGAAGTTTACTGTGATGTGATGTGTCCATCACAGTGTCAATCAAATATGTTTTGATATTCAAACCTGTTTCCAACAAAGTTGGGATGCTGAGCTAAATATTTATATAAACTAAATCCGGTAATGTGCAAATCATTTAAACCCTGAATGTGATTGAAAAGACAACAGATCAAGTGTTCAAAATGAGAAATGTTATTGCCTGTCCATGCTAAGTTTGAAGAAGCAGCATGTTTCAGTAACTTACTACAGGGCGTGTTCAGCTCCCTCATCAGTTATTTTTTAGCAGCCCCCTGTAAGTGTTTGGGGACTGAGGAGACGATTGCTGTAGTCCCGAAAATGAAATGTTTCCATTCCTGTTTTATATTGTATTCCAGCTTCTTAACAGTTCTAAATCTTCTTTGTCCTGGTGCTCCTTCTATAAATGCTCCAGATGTTTTCAGTGGGTGGCTGGTCTAGACTGCAGGCAGGTCAAAACCATGCCACTGTCATAGAGTGACTCAGAATGCCAGCAGGTCATCTTCAGTGACGAGTCCCACTTTTGTCCTGGTGGTGACGGCCCACAAATCCATGTGTGGAGGCACTGTGGTCAGCATCAAGGTTTGCTGTCACGCGTCACACATCCACAATACCTGGTGTCACTCCAACTCCAGCCTCACCACACGATCTGCAGGAACTGTGTGAGAACCATTAGGAACCTCTACAACTCCATGCTGAGACGTCTGGCATGTTGAGTTGTATTAAACAGATTGACAGTTGAGCACAACAGAAAAATCCAAGCAAACACAACAAATGGGCAATGCAGGGTCATAGATGGAGAGACAGGCAAGGGTAGATAACCAGGAGATCAGATAGACCAATTTGTGTGAGGTTCAAATGCAGCATGATGAATGAGAAGCAGGTGTGTGCAGTCCAGGTGAGGAGGAAAGTGAGAATGAGGTGTGACTGGATGACACAGGGACATGTGAGGGTGACGTCATTGGGTAGTGCACGAGTTTACAAGGCCGCGGGGTCAGGGAAACTGACACTGCAATTCCAAACTTCCATCCATACAGTTTATTAGTTTCAATTACATGCTTTAAACGATTTCTACATCATTACATTCTGTTTTTATGTACATTTTGGAAGTGAGGGTGTAAATGATCATCTCTGCTTTGTTTGGTGAGGGTTAAAGTGGTGTTGTTTATTCTCACATCTAGACTCACAAACTGCAATTCTGCCAGTTGTCTGGTGTGTTTAAACCCTTCATGTAGTCAAGAATCTGCTACTTTGGGAGGAGAAGTACAGCCATTTGACTGACATGGACACCTTGGAAAGTACACTTCCTGAGGAGAAGGCAGAGTGATTCTGCAGCTTAAGCAGTTCCCAAATAGTCAGTAGAGTTTTGCCAGACTGTTACTATGGTATTAGCATAGTGGTATAGTGTTGCTTTACGGTTGCTATGCTACCCAGTGTGGTTGCTAAGGAGGTTGCTATCTTATCCTACATGGCTAAAGGTAGTTGCTAGTGTCCTCACATCATTACTATACAGTATAAGGCCCTTGTTTGGACCGTCAGCCTAAATTTGACAGGTTTTGGGTCCAATTTACCAAAGTTTCATGTGTTTGTGTGCATCTCCAGATTGATGGTTGATTGTCTGGACAGCAAAAAATAAACAAAATCTACAGAAATATTGGTAATTGGTGTGTAAAATGTAATTCCAATCAGATTTCTGCAGATGTGCCCCAGTCTAGGTGCTCTGGCTGCTCAAATTAGTTGTTAATCGTGACAAACAATGACACTTTTGTGCCCAGAGTGCTGGAAGAGATGGGATACACAATGTAGATGCTTAGCATCGTGTAGCAGAGCAGGTTTACAGAATTCTGCCAGGTTCAGATTCATTTCTTTACCCTGCTGAACTGAGTGTAATAAAGTGTTCAGCATCTCTGATCACATATGGTTTCAGTTGATATACACCGACCGACTGTTTACTAGCTGTAAAAGGCTCGACTAGTAACATTAGCCTTTCTCTGTGTAAATTTCAGCTGCATGTGATCTACTGTGTCCTCGTGTGTCTCATTGTGGCTGTAACATAGTAATGGTAAAACATACCACTGTGTGCTGTGACGCTCTGAAGAACTGAACCATGTTTAGAGTTGCAGAGCGTGGGGCCCGTCAACCTTCAAAATAAAAAATAATGACACTGCATGATGCGATGCAAAGACAAACTAGAAGACTAGAAAAGGGCATTTCAAGAAGAAGATGCCCAAGTGATTGGGCAGCTGTTGCTAACTGGTTGCTAAGGTGTTGCTAAAAATGAACAAGAGTCTATGGGAGGAACGGGGGATGAATAAACGATACATAGAGGAGTTTGGGTCAGTATGTCTGTGGATTAGGGTTTGGGGATCTAAGTAGGAGTACAGTGGATTGGTGTGTACTTTCCATCCCATTCATTCTTAATGGGACAAAGTTCAGAATTAAATGAAGCTTTATGAGTCAGTCTAGATATGAAGATGGTGAAGATGCTTTACTGTTTAGACACCCTGAGGTCCTGAACATAGAGTAGTAAGAAGAGCGGGAGCCAGTTTTAAAAGACCAGCCTTGAAATGACCGTATGAGCACCTGGTTGACCTCCTGAGAAAAAGACCTTCATGACTGAACCAGGTGTGCAACACGAGCCAAGACCATTAGCCGGTCATCATATCAAGGCTTCATGCATCTTTATACAGAATGACAAGAAGGTTGCTGATTGAGATCATAGTGTAGACCTGCAGTTCCAGGGAGGTATAACAGCTTGGGCTTGCTAGGATTGAACTTCAGGTGGTGGGCTTCTATCCATGAAGAGATGTCAGCCAGGCGTGATGAGATGTGATTGTGAAACCTGAGTAACAGAAGGTGGGAAGGAAGGGATTAGTGTCATCAGCATAGCTGTGGTACCACCAAGAGAAGGAATATAATGAGAAAAGAGAAGAGGACCCAGGACTGAGCCCTGAGGAGCCTCTCCATGAGAAAAAACACAAAAATTAAAGAAACTCAAAATAGAAAATCAGAAATAGCAATGTGATGTGTGTTAAAGGAAAATTACATTATGAAAATGACATACAAACAATCTAATTACGACATTTTAAATTTCACTTTTACATTTTACATTTAGATTTGTAAGAATGTAAGCTTTTTTCCAGTTCATTGAAACTGCAAGAGCAATTTTACTAACATGAATTTAATTAACATGTGATCATTTTTTTCTGTTATTAATTAGTATTTTTGTTTTAGCTTCCATTTCCTACTTTATTTGATTTCAGGAGTTCAATTTATATGTGAAATTAAAATTCCACTAGTAGATATTAAATTCTGACCAGTGAAAGTTCATTTCTACTGTCAAAGATGATATTTTGCTAAAATAAAAGTAAAATGTGGTTGTGGAGTTTTGATTTTCAAATAATAATAATAAAAAAAAAATGAAAAATCCAATAAGGTATAAAATAAAAGCAACAGTAGTTAATTTTCAATGAGTTTCTGATCAAATTTGACATGTCAATTTTATTATATTTAAAATAAAAATGTAAAATAAAAAAAAAATTTGGATTACAAGTTAAAAGAACAAGTTTACAGTAAAATTTACTTAAGCATTTGGATTTGGAATTTGGATTACTTGCTAAACCTACTTTCCACACAACAGGAGGGATTTGCCAAACATGGAATTCAATTTGGGAAGAAAAGAAATTTATTTTATATCTTACATTTATCACCATTTAAATCTGCTGATCTGAAATCCCACTAGAGCAAGTCTTCTTCCTCCTCATATTCTCCTACAGCTGCAGTCAGTAGGTTTGCAGTGGTGTTCAGATAAGAGCGTATCTCTTAAACACACAGATTCATCAGCTGTGCAGGAGAGCACAACATTTGTTGATTTCACGATTATATGACCAAACACTTCTTTTGGTTCCTCACCAGGACTTTATTTAGAACCACGTAATAAATGGCTACTGACCAACACTGGCCCTGACATTGGCCCCCTGTCTCCAGAGGCTGGCTCTGGTTTCTTAAATATACCCGAATCATAAGCGCAGAGCTGCTGTACCAGCAGCTGTACCCAACCAGTGATTTTATTCCGACTGCATTAACAGTGTATATCAGCCGGAACACCGCTGCACATGTGAATCATTTTCGTCTCCAGCCTCAAAACAATGCATTATCCATGAAGAAGTGCATTTAAGGAGGTTCAATTAAGGGAACAGTCAATAACAGCCAGGATTATCTAGGACTGGAATGAAACATTCATGCCTCTGTTGGTCTGAACTCATCAGGCCTTTTTAATTGTGCATTTTAAAACCATCTACCGCAAACAAGGACTCACTTCCACTGGCAAACAAGGATTCGCTTCCAGCTCCTGTTCTGCTGAGCTGTCCCATGCCAGCCAGACAGACTGTTTCAATTTGGACAGGCTGTGAAAGTGACCCTGACTCCTCCAATATTCTCTGTTTACATGCATTTATTTGTCTGTCTGTGTCGGCTTTGTGTTTGTTTCCACCGGTTCCGAGTGCAGCATGGTGTCATGCACTTCCATACGGAGCGAGTGCAAAACATTTGGGCTCAGCAGCGTGGCGTCTGCGGCCGTTTGGCACACCTTTAGCCCCCGCGTTCACACTCCAGTGGCCAGCCTGGCTTTGGTTTTCCTCCCAGTTCCTGCTCCGCCTGGCTGATCTCAAGGCTTTCGGCTTCTTTCCGCTCCGCTGGGTCTCGGTGTTCCAAAGTTCAGGCCTTTCTCTCTCAAGCTCTTCGATTGGGACATCAATACCAGCATTTATATTCACTCCCAGCGATCTCTGTTAAAGAGAAAGTTGGGCTGGACATCAGGTTTTTGTGGTCTCCCCACCTTAAATCAAATACAGTTGAGGCATGGTCAGCTAACCAGTAGCTGCCCCAGGATTGCTGTTTTGAATGGGAAGAGTGATCAATTGGCATGTGGGCCAAACCTCACTATAGAGAATTATATATACATCAAATTTGCAGACCACATCCGATAACAACATTTATATGATAGAAAATTTATTCTGTGGTCCATCAGTAACAGAATCTCACTTTCACAGCTTTCTGGACATGAAACTCCAGGTAGGATTTTCCATTGCAAATACTCCTTATCATAAAACACTTCCAGAAAACTGAGACTGAAGTCATTTTCTTATTCACATTTTCCAGTTCCACCTTAAATGGTACAGCTTTTACATCCTGGCACTGACATTCACCTTCTTACTCACCAGCTTCTTGTTTGAATTTTTTCATTCCACTTTAAACAGTGCAGCATATACATTCTGGTGCTAACATTCAGCTTCTTATTCACCAGCTTCTTGTCCAGATTTTTCTGTTCCACCTAAAAAAAAAAGCTGACACTCAGCTTTTTATTTGGCAGTTCTTCTATGAATTTTCCTTTTCCACCTTAAATGATGCTGCAGTAACAGTATTATAACCCCTTAGATGACAGCATTGTTTAAGGTGGAATGTGAAGACTGGAACAGGAAGGTTACAAAAAGGGACGCTGAATGGCAGTGCCAGAATGTAACCACTGCATGATTTTAGGTGGAACAGGAAAACTCAAAGAGGAACCTGCTAAATCAGAACAGAAGCTGAATCAATGTCAGAAAACCTGACTTGCTCAGTAGGTTGCAATATGCAGCCTCACCACTAGAGGAGCACCTCTAGGTACGGTCGAACAGATTTACTTCCGAAACAAAGAAAAATTCCACCAGACCATCTTTTAATGTGACCGGATGAGTGCTTTTGGCTTTGGCACCCCTCATTAGAGTGGACAGCTTGACTGGAAAAGCAGATACGGGATCGGCTCTCTGTATCCTTCATACTGGGAAAGGCTGTAATAAAACCAGTGCTTATGGGAAATCATACCGGTTGTGATTTTGGGTTATAAGGGCCGGCCGCTGCCAACTCTGAGGAAATGGCCCATTACGTTCCACATGAATCAAGTGGCAGCTAGTGGGCCGACGTTTTTAAACCTCACATTCATGGTGGTGGATTAGGGTAATGGCCCGGTGTCTCTTTCAGTGGCTGGCACAGGATTCCATGCCAAACAGATTCACACTACAGCAATCTGAATAAACTCCCATCCATAGAGCCAGCTTGGCTCCAGCACGGCATCCATTAGTTTAGAGTGAGTCATATTGTCCTGCAATGTTTACTGTGATAGTGGTGCTGCTGTAGCAGTGCTGGAAGGTTTTATATTCAGGCCTGGCTCGGGCCGGCAGTGCGTCAGCTGTTAGATGCTACATAAATAATAGAAAACATCTCTTAGTATAAATCAACAGGAATGGAGCTTGGTAGTTCATATTTATATGTACCATAGCAGGACTGATTAGTAATCTCTGTTAAAACAGCATAAAACAGATTCACTGTGGATATGAGATCAACATACTGCAACTGGAAAAGTGGCTGGAGAAAGTGCAGAGTGGTACCGTAGCTTGAGAACTGGATCTATGAGATGAAACTGGAATCTATGGGAGGAACAAGGCATGAACGAACAACACATAGAGGAGTTTGGGTCAGTAGGGCTGTAGATTAGGGTTTGAGGATCTGTCCTGAGTGAGTACATGCAGTACAGGAAAGAATAGGGCTTGTAGAGGTACAGTAGATGGGTGTGTAGTTTTTCACCTGATTCATCATTTTTAAAGGGAAAACATCCGGAATTAAATTGAGTTTGTTTTTCCAACAAATGAAAGCATACCATTTCTGATCCAACTGAACATTCCAGAGTTGGAACGGTGTGGATATATCTCGAAAACTGTGGGACTAGACTGTGAACAACAGTGTTCATAATTGTGCAGTCATAATCTAATAATATGATTCTACTATGCTAAAAATTCTAATATGTCAGAGCCGAAACACATTCTGGGACTTTAGACTAAAATCATTTAGCCTCGGGTGACTCTACCCCGTAATAATGTTCATTTCCTTAAACCTGAATATTGAACATTTCATTTTGTCACCCTCAAAAACACTAACCAGAACTCAAAAACACTAACCAGAACTCAAAAACACTAGCCAGTACAAATTTGGTGTTGTCTGATTAACTGGACATCGAAAATAATGATAATATCATAATGAACTACTGTTCTCTGGGCTTACTGCAGCTAAGGAGACAGTCATACAAAACTGGATCACACCTACACTTCACTGGGCTTGTAATGTTAACATAGAGAAACGTGAATGTACTGCACTCAAAATTTGTTTGAAATGATGATTGTACCTTCTGTGCTTGTGCTGTCCCCATGTCTGTTTGGTTTTTTTTAGATTTGATTGTCTGTTGTTCCCCATCCCTTTGTTGTTATCTTGTGAAACAATAGAAATTCTTCATCACCAAAACAAAAAAACTACTATCCACTTCAAGACCAGCAATCGCAGCTCTAAACAGCTGTACACACATACAGTCATCATAACTCCCCTTAAAACACCAGAAAAGTTCATCTGCTAAAACTGTGTTTCAGTACTTATGGTTTTGGTGGTGACAATGTTTCTTCATTTTGAGCAGAACGCAAAAGCACCAACCAGTACATGACCAGCTATTACAGCATTAAAGAACCGTTCGCAGTCAAAATGTCTCAATACAGCACAACTATATTACAGAACTGCAGGAAGTCTGTGGTTCGGTACTGACGGTTCTTCACGTTCCACACAGGAACTCCAGACTTTGGGACACATTTACTAGAGAACAATGATAATAACTGCTTACCATGTGGCCATGAGGGACAAGGATGCAGCTCACTTGCATGGGTGTGGCTAAAATAAGGCTCAGCTTATGTGCTAAAACTGTTTTGGTAGTGACATAAAGACGTAGGAAGTTTTTCTGTTAATACAAAATAAAGAATTATACAAATATTACAAACATTTGATTTTATGGGATGCCCACCGATATTTGGGTGGTGGTCCTGCGGGGGTCCTAAACACTGGTGTATAGAGAGAGATGGCCAACAGTCTGAAGTTATATAACTTGTCTGACTTGTGTACCTTTGCCCTCAGTTCTCACTGTCGTGTATGCTGTGTGATGTGTGCAGGTTATAATGTATAATGACAATGAGGAATGCTTAGCTGGACGTGATGTTACCACGTTAAAGTGCATTAAAGTTTGACTGTGGAACAGCCGGAAACAACTAAAAGCAAAGTGCACGCTGAGGTTTGTTTAATGGCTCGCTTCCATGAACCTTTCAACTTGGGGCACTAACTTTTATGAGACAGCATATCTGACAAGCAGTGTACTGAGTTTTCTTAGTGGTGCTGGTCTGCTGACGCCGCACTTATAGCAGCCCACAAACAGAGGCCCGTGGATTAGTTTAACACATGATGAAGGAAAGGAAAAAAAAACATCTTGATAAAAAAGTAAATAAATAAATAAACAAACAAATGAATATTCTAAAGTCCGGATCTTGCATCACCTTTATACCATTGTTTTCTATTGTTTGTCATTTAAAAGAAACATATTATTATTATTATTATTACTATTGATTGTGTTTGCCAAACAACCCTCAAGTAACCATGTGGGGAACCATAACCACCTAGCAGCACCCTGATATCGTTTCCCACTATCTGATTCCACAACACCCCTGATAATAAGAGAACATTATCCCACGTGGGGAAATACAGTAAACAGAGAAAGAGGTAGGCAAAAAGCTAAGTAGGCAAAGTTATACAAAATACAACATGCAAAATATAAGATAAATAATTAAAAAATAAAACCTAAAAAAAGCTCCAAGCAAACGAATCAGGTTTATTCAACCTCAATAAGGACGATCCTTTCAAACTGAAGTCGTTCTTTAGGTTGGTCTTTTTAGAGTGTGGTGACACTGGTTGCCCTCTGATGCCCTAGCGCTTAGGGACAGTGTTAAACAAAATGGCACTTTATCGCTCGTTTTCCACTCAGAGTTCACGAATTTGTTACTCTTTTATTACCTGTGAGGACAGGACAGTAATCTGTGTGGTCCGAAGACAGACACCTTATTAAATATATATATACACATATTAGTGTAGCTGGTGGTATTGTTTTATATTTCAAATCCAGTATTAACTCTACTTTTAGTAGACTTAGTTTTATGAACTGCGAATTCTGAGGTGAAGGGTAGGTGTAACACACAGGAAGTGCTTGCACACCCTTCCATTCGTTCCATTACCTTTTCTTCCATCTTCTCGTTTAAAAACTCTAAAGACCTTCCACAGGAAGAACAAAATCGTGCCAGCTGGCATAATCGTGTGCTGTTTAGTATATCACTGATAAGCACACTTGACTTATTTCTAGTCTAAAAGAAGTTTACTAATATCACACAGGAGTTACCGCTTTTTTGAAAGTGCGGCCAGCAGTGGGAAACAGTCAGCACAGTTTACACTACAGAGACCCAGACCTGACTGACTAGTAATATAATACACACTCATCAAAAAGAATAGCTGCACCCAGAAAGAATCAGCCCACAGGAATAAAACTTGGTGGGTAGCTTTGACATGGTGAGACATGCTAATGACTCAAGTTTCACACTTGGCTGCGCATGTGCTGTGTGTAAGAATGGGCCTTATCTCTGTACCTGACTGACCCAACAGCCATGATTCTGGACATTCAGCGAGCAGTGATGCCCTCCATGAGTCTTCCTGTTAGTGCCAGCACCATTGGCAGGCGGCTGTACCACGCACGACTACATGCACACAGACCTTCAAGCTGCATGGGATGGATTATTACAGGACACCATTAGGAACCTCTACAACTTCATGCCAAGACATCTGGCATGTTGGGAGAGCAAACATTGTGGCCCGACACCATGCTGAGAGACACTACTTCTGTATGTGTAGCTAAATAAATATTGTCCATATCAGTCTATATTTATCATCATTTATTGTTCCTGGTAACCTTTATCTTCCTTCCCACCTGCAGTCCCACACTTCCTTCTGGGTGCAGCTACGCTTTGATGATGCCTGTATGATAATAAATCATTCCTGTTCTCGAGTGTAACTTTGTACAGTGTGAGCCTTTACTGTGGACAGTCTTTTAAGACCACTTAGTGTTTACTGGTGTTGCGCCGCGCGCCCTGCACGACATGCACTTATGTTTACATAAGTGTTTATTATTTGCATTTGTCTTCAAGCCCTCCAACAAAGAATCTCCCATCATGCCTCCTCCAGTGCGCGCGCACCCTCCTTCAGCGGAGACGCGCGCGCAAGCACAAGCGTCTGAAGAGGGCAGTTTACTTACCACCCTCCTCAACTACCCCCCCTCCCCTTACCACCCACCCTTCCTCATGCCACAGCGCGCGCACGGACAGAGCGAGTGACAGTGAGAGTGAGCGAGCCATGGCTTGGATGATGTGCACGTGCGTGTTACTGTCCTGGTAAGTAAGAAAGTGCACTTTTGATTCCTTTACGCGCGCCACGAGCGCCCGTGCCTGTTTGTTTGGCGCACCCTAGCCCGCGGTGCGAGCCTGTTTGCGGTAGGGACGGTATTTGTAGTTTTCGTTGGATGTGCCGCGCGCTGGTGACTGTGCTCGAGTGCTGTGTGTGAGTGGAGTGATGCGGTGGAGTGAGTTTGGTCGCTGGAGAACTTTTGTAACAGCAGCTTTCCTTTAATGCAAATGCAAAAAACACTGACGCGGCGCGCGCGTGTTGCAGCGTGGGACA
The DNA here is from genome assembly GCA_024036415.1 of Prochilodus magdalenae. NCBI lineage: Eukaryota > Metazoa > Chordata > Actinopteri > Characiformes > Prochilodontidae > Prochilodus > Prochilodus magdalenae. Next base: position 395,686 of record JAMWET010003116.1, read on the forward strand.
GGCTTGGTCAAGCGCACCGACCGAAACCAGCATCTACTTGGATAACATCACGCGCATACTGGACAGGTTACTGGACGGATATGACAACAGGCTCCGGCCAGGATTTGGAGGTATTGCAGACCTTAAACACCACTTTACTGCTGCATGACATCATTTATCATGTGCTCTTCCCCTGTCAGGAGTTTACAAGCTGTGTTTACATAATTTACAGTTTACAGAGCTGTAAATATACACACCAGTTCCCTGTAAAGTGCTGTAGACCACATTCACAGGATGGAAACACTGTTTATGAAGTTTTATGGAATTTGAGCTGGGTTTACCAAACAGCTTGAAGCTGTAAATCACTGCAGCTGAATGGAATTGACTCAGGTGTTCTTTACAGTGGTGGTGATGGTAACCGAACATCTCTGTCTAAAACACACATATAGACATTTACATTTAAAATACGTTCTCACAAAGAACAGAATAGTTTTTCATTAGCACCAGCGGCTGCCTAGTATAAAACGCACTTGCATTTATTGGAAGGTTCCTTTGGAAATCCAGTGGTTTCGCCTCCATTGAACACCTTTTCCGGTTCCAATTGGCACCTACCTTACCCTCGCTCCAGCTCCCCTCCGGCAGCCCTGCTTTAGTGATGTTATTAAATGACGTGAATATGGCTCATAGATTTGAACTTAGTATTGTGACCAAATGGTAATATGCCAAATGGTAAACCCAGTGTCGTGATCAAATGGTACTATGCCGAATGGTAAACCTAGTATCATCACCCTGGGACTCATTCTGTCTACCCTCGAACCCACAGTGACCATGCTGTGAAGTGAATGAATGCTGCTCATTTTCCACACAGAGCCAGTCACTGATGGTTGTTAGTCTAATCCTTCATTACTGCAGACGCATCTTCTCTGTTTAACCCTGTATATAAGGTTATGGGAAATAAGATTCATCAGACACCAGTGACTGTATAAACTCCTGTACTTGTATCCCTGTGTAGGTCCTGTCACCGAGGTCAAGACAGACATCTTTGTCACCAGCTTTGGTCCCGTGTCAGATGTGGAAATGGTACGTGAGTAGTGGTGAAGCACACATGTGTATATATATATATATATATATATAAAGACTGAAAAAAGAAACGAGTAATAAGCTAAGGGAAGTTATTTATATGATAAAGGCAGTTTACTCATGATGTGATTAAACTACATGGTGGTCTATAATGTGGTTTACAATTAAACTCTTGATGCACATGTATAAATATATATATAATATGTATATATATATATATATATATATATATATATATATATATATATATATATATATATATATATATAAAACTGTGAACACAGTAGGCATTTCTGTTTTTAAAAAATGTTTGGTAATTTTCAAAACATAATTTGAAATTCCCAAATTGTTTGGATAAAAAAAAATCTTTAGATAAACGTTATATACACACTTCATACTATAAATTATATTATACACATTATATATTTTTTTATATTATATTCACTGTTGGAAAAAAAACCCATGTATCTCCATCGTTGTTTATTGTATTGTTACTTGTCTGCATCATTTGAACACAGCAGCAGCTGTTTACCCTGCAAATATGGGAACAGAAATGGCCCAAAAGTGCTTGGAAAGATGTCTGGTTCCATAGACTTAAATGAAAGTTAAATGAGGTTTTTGCAGAAAAATGGCCCAAAATCTCTTACTTGGCTTATTTTGTACTTTACACTTTTTTGTTATATAATTATATTAGGATTGTAATTATTTAATTTTGTATTTATATTAATTATTTTATATAAATATTTTATAATGTATAATCTTTCTTTAAGTTTCTATTTTTAATATAAAGTGTTTGGTTTAATGAGTGAGTCTGTATTTATTAACTCATAAAAATACTGATATTGGGATAAACAGTAATCACACTAATACAGTAAGATAAATTTTATATACTGAATATATATGTATATATATATATATATATATATATACTGTGTGCTTTTGCTTAATGTGCCACATCCAAACCTCTCCTCGAAAGAGCCTAGTGTTACTTGTAGTTATCATTCGATATCTGTTTTATCTGATCAATACCTAAAAGCTTTAAATCCACGTGATGGCTGGAGTGCAGTGAGATGTCCGGAACCAAACCTGTGCTCCTCAAAATGGCTCCCAGGATATCAAGTACTTGCACTGCTCTGCTGCTTGTTTACATTCACTGTAATATTGAAGTTAGCACCACTGATACACAAGGGTTTTAGACTATATATACTGTATACATTCATACATACCAGTGCTTTATCATGTTCCCACTGGCTAGAATGTCTGCAGTAATTGCTTCCAGTTCTTCTATGTCCACTGCCTCAAGTCATGTCCATTCCAGCCTTCATTATTCTGGCATTTGGGCTGGATGTCATTAGAGCAGCTTAGCTTAGCGATTTTAATCTGGTTGACAATCCCTGTCAGCGAGGGTCCCAGCTGAGCTGACTTTTACTCCCCCTCTGTGCTATACTATCCTCCACACTGCCATGTGATATGCTGTGACAATCCGATAGGCAGTATGGGTAAGTCTCCATGCACGGAATTCCCCTTGAATAAGAACAGCCTGACTTCTGGATTTGGCTGTGTTTCTGATCTGTAGGCAGAAACGTAGTTGGTGTTGGTGTACACTGGTGTATGCAAGTCACAAATCGTACTCAGTACTTTTGGAATGAGCCTGTCAAAAGTTTGGGGACACCTAAAAGTAGAAATATGGCATTGAATCATTTACTCAGTGTTATAAATGGTTCTCTGCTGTTCTACATAGATGTTATATGACCTTGTTTGCCTTCAAAATGCGTCCAGATGTGGTTCTACACACTTATTTCCACACTGTGATCTGGTTCTAGAATTAAATGAGCTGTTTTACCCTTTTTGGTGAGCTTCTCATGAATAATAAGATGAGCTTTACTCTGATTGGCTGTCTTACAGAGAGACTCTGCTCATGATGATCACACAGAAGCATCATGTGGAAACTGGCTAAATAAAATAAACCTCCATGTAAATAAACTCTGCCCTCATATTTAGTTAGCTATGGTAGTTAGCTTGGAGCTAATGCTAGTAGCTAACTTTACTTGTACTAGCTACTGGCCTTCTATCTGGACATCAACACACAGAAGATTAAAGTTGATCCTCACTATGGAACTCTCAGTTTAAGATGATCTGCTTCAATCGGCAAACACAGATACAATCACACAGCATGGCAGCCACTTACAGGCTGCTTTTAAGGTGGGGATGCTAATAACGGTGGAGCTGCTTCTCTCCTCAGTCTCTTCATAGTCACATGCTGAGAGAAGCTGCATCATATTGTCCGAGAGTTTGGGAAATTGCCCGGAGTGAAATGTGCAGACTGCAGGATTTAAGTTGTTCCGGGATCCTGTTAAAGATGTGGGAGCTGAAGTTTATATTTGGTAGCTTGCCTAGCGAATGTCATGTTCCACCTTAAATGGTGCCCCTGTTACATTCTGGTGCCTGTACAAGCTGCAGCATTTAAGGTTGGATGGAAAATGAGATTAAGAAGCTGGTGAATAGGAAGCAACTTCAGCCTGTTTCTGTCCAAACAGCAGTGTTTAAGGGTCCTTATTATGCCATGACAGTGTACATACAGCTTTACAGTTGGTGGCACCTTTGAAACACCCCCTATTAGGAAGGTAGAATGGCACTTATCTGTGATTCTTTTTGCACAGTTTCTGTTCATTGAACATGCAGCATGGGGAAAATGCAGCATGCAAAAAAAAAAACAGAATTAAAATAGACGTTTTAATATTTCAGGCATTCTGTTTGCCATTTACTTCATAAAACTTTTTGCACTGTTGATGATTATAGTAGACGAAAATGATCTTAGCTTAAATATTTGTATACATTGCAAAAATGACATCTTGGAAGGTAAAATGTTGTTAAAATTAGTTTATATTCCATATATTTTTCAATTTAAGATTGATTGTTATTATAAGATTATTTATTTTTAGATTTTTGTACTTGATTTCAGTTACTAGGGCTTTTAGTATTCACATTTTGGCAAATAATTTAAAATTCTGATAATTTAACTAATCTTAAAATGATATTCTAAATAATATTACAAAATGAAAGTTTAGAATATACTACACGTATGTAGATTTATGGAAAGCTTTGTGCTACAAAATAACTTGAAAATGTTTTATAATCTCAGTGCACAGTGCTGTCTTGATTACCACATCTCAATAGAACAATGAAACTTTAATACAGTGCAAAACATAATATTATGGCAATTAAAATGGCCTTAAACCTAGTTGATATGTCTTAAAATCCAAATTTTTTGAGGTTGCAGTAACCAGATTTTGGGATTTGTTTATCTTATTATTAGATAGTTTTACTTATTTTATCTGCCAGTATATTGAGAAAAGTAAGTTTACTAAAATTTTATCTCCCTGGAAATGAGTTTAAATAGTCCTTGAATTAGCATAAAACAATGAAAGTTTTAAAATATACTTAAAGTATACTTAAATACTAGATATCAACTAGTTATAAGATCATTTTACTTGCCAAGATTAAGATAGCATGATTCATTTTGTTCATATGAGTAAACATTTTTGCAGTAGCATGCTCTGTCAGATCTGATATGTGTTCACACACATGCAAATATCCAAGAAACAGAACTTTGTAAGTATCTGTAATCAGCTAAAAGAGATTCATGTTATATGTGGTGTATCTGTTCACCTGTAGTTGAAACCTTTGTGTTTAAAGCAGTTCGGAATGCTTCCCAGACCTTTGTTATGGAAAATGTGTTGCTGCTACACAGTATAACTCATATATTCATATTACTCAGGAATACACGATGGACGTGTTTTTCCGGCAAACATGGATAGACGAGAGGCTTAAGTTCGAGGGCCCCATCGACATCCTGCGTCTGAATAACCTGATGGTCAGCAAAATTTGGACTCCGGACACGTTCTTCCGCAATGGCAAACGCTCCATTTCCCACAACATGACCACTCCCAACAAGCTGTTCCGCATCATGCAGAACGGAACCATCCTCTACACCATGCGGTAAAACTCCCTGCCAAAACCCGTCGCTTCCCAAATCGGCAGCAAAGTCATTCACCCACTCACCCTCACTCTCGGTGCTCAGTGCTAACAGATGTACGGATTGCCAATTGTGCTCCATAAGTCATCGCTACTGGAGCCGCACCGGAATTTTCTGCCAAAACAATGACCAAAAATAACAGTTTCAGATACAAATATAAGAATAGTAAAACAGTATAGTGTTTATTAATACATGTAATATTCTGTGCTTTATAATAACCGGTTATTCATAATTTTGTAGTTGTCTTTAAAAAATCAGGAATATTTCCTGTCCCCTTGGTGTCTATTTCATGTTTATTGTTTATAACATTTAATATGCTCTAGTTCTTGTTTTAGTTGTAATCTATTTATAGTTCAATGTATTTTGCTACACCTTGGGACGAAGAGTAACACTATATCAATCCTCTGTCTTGTTCATATTGAAGTATTAACAATAAAACTACTTGAATTGACAAAATAATTCATTAAGACATTTGTGCAACTGAACAAAATTCTATCGTAATTTTTTATATTATTTCAAGAGTTTAAGTTGAATTTAAGAATGTCCTTGCATTGAATTAAATTTTAATGTGCATCTCTATATATACAGTATATTAATATAGCATTTATAATTTTCTAATGTAATTTATCATTTTCAATTTATATATTTATATAGATATAATATACAATTTATAGTAAATTCATTGGCTGTAATTTATGAATATTTGCTAATCAGTAATTTAGTATGTGTCTCATATTTATACTTGGTCTCCAACGACAAACATATCACAGCTTTTGGAACAAAGCCTCTAAATTTTGTAGTTTTGTATCTTTTACAGAGTGTAAAAATGCCAGCTGCGCTGGCTATAACATGCTAAAATGTCATGACGAACACGCAAAAACTAATACTTTAAGATATCTTGGAAAAATAAGCTTCCTTCTCCAGCAAAATCATGTTTTTGGAGATTTCTCCTGTTATGATGAACTACACCAGACAAAAAGCGATTCCCCTTTGTGTGTTTAAAGTGGTAGTAACTTTAGGCTCCTGCTCATGGTGCTGCATGAGAATGATGGGGCTATAAATCCCTGCGGGGTGTGAGTGATGGGATCCATAGATTGGGAAGAGGTGCTACAGTGCAGTTCCATGTGTGGAAAACGGCTCTGAAGCAGATGTTAATGATAAGCTAAAAGAAGTGACTGCATTTTGGTGTACCAAAGACCATAGTGTAGGAAGTAGCTGAATCTGCAGGTGTATGGAAGCGTTAGGTCATACGGGTACACCAGCAGTGGCTAAAATCCCAGTCTAAGGGGAATTGTCCTCGGAATTGTGCCAGTGAAGGCATCCATCAAATCTGTGCAATTCTTTGATGTAAGAGTGAACATTGATATGGCCTACATTCCCCCATGTTGGGGACAGTGTTTCAGTCACAGGGGACTCAGGTTTTTTTCTGAAATCTGAAAGTAATGGATAACCAGAAGGAGGAAATTAGGAAATGAGCTGCTTGTATGATTTAATCGCTTTATTCTGTTTCTGTCTTGTACAGACTAACCATCAATGCAGAATGCCCAATGAGGCTGATCAACTTTCCTATGGATGGTCACTCCTGTCCCCTAAAATTCGGAAGTTGTAAGTCCATTTTAAAGCTCAGACAGTCAGGTGTATGAATACCTGAGCACACCTGGAGCTGGCTGCTTTTGCTCTGTTTACTGTAGACGCCTACCCTATCAGTGAAATCGTGTACACATGGAAGAAGGGGCCATTATTTTCAGTAGAAGTTCCTCAGGAGTCCTCCAACCTGCTGCAGTACGACCTCATAGGACAGACCGTTTCGAGTGAAAGGTTAAAGTCCAACACAGGTAAACCTTACTGTTCTTTAAGCGATCAATTATTCCTGTGATCAGTTAATCTATCAACTATGATTCTTCTTTTACAATTACAGAAGTGGATTACAATCTGCCAGAGTGACTGTGGGGATCATATGTACGGCACTCAGTGGCCACTTTATTAGAAACACCTACCATGTACTTCTACTCACTGGCCACTTTATTAGAAATACCCAACTTGCTCTTCTACTCGCTGGCCACTTTATCAGAAACACCCACCTTGCTCTTCTACTCGCTGGCCACTTTATCAGAAACACCCACCTTGCTCTTCTACTCGCTGGCCACTTTATCAGAAACACCCACCTTGCTTTTCTACTCGCTGGCCACTTTATCAGAAACACCCACCTTGCTCTTCTACTATTAGAAAAACCTACCTTGTACTAAAACTCACTGGCCATCTTATTAAAAACACCAACTTTGTGCTTTAACCAAATGGCCACTTTATTAGAAACCCCATTGCATGGCTGTGAGCGTGTGGTTTTGGTTATGTCCTGTGTTTCTTCTCTTACAGGTGAATACATAGTCATGACGGTTCACTTCCACCTGCAGAGGAAGATGGGATTTTTCCTGATTCAAACCTACATTCCCTGCATCATGACAGTCATCCTCGCTCAGGTGTCCTTCTGGATCAACAAAGAATCAGTTCCTGCCAGGACTGTTTTTGGTGAGTCTGCTTTTTAATGGACTTTTCTTCATCTGTCTTTCTGATATCCGGCTGTGTTGCAAAATCTTTATCTAATCTATATATATGTGGATCTAAAAATACAAAACACATTTAATATTGGTAAAGGATGTGAGTACCTGGAGAATCTGGATTCAGGGCCGGAATGCAGGATCTTATTAAATGAAAACAGATGTATTGTTATTGTGGGATGTCTGGACTCTAGTTAGGGAATGCTAATCTGAAGATTTTTCCGAACAGCAGGAGGGAAGCCGTGAACGCCGTTCCAGGCACTCGGCATTCCTGGCACGGTGCTTGTACTTTTATGTCTTGTGTATAAAGTAAGCTTCATTAGCTTAATGCACAACTGTTGGCAGAAGTTGATGATGGAGCTGAATCACTCGGAGTGTCTCGTTCTCTATGGCATGCTAGCAGAGGACAAAAGCAGATGGAATAGCGTCGCAGGCTTGCTCCGCTCAAACGGGAGTAAGGGTGGACGATATGGTGTCGTCATGATAAACGATGTAATACTCTTTTCTAAGATACAGCTTTTAGAAAAACCACCTGCATGGACCACTGAATTGTATCGAGAATTGCTTTTCCATAGCTGTTGTGAAGTTGGGATATATTTGAAAGGGTCAGTCCCTAACAATTTTTTCAGCGTTGTTTTTTAAGATCTTTTTTGATTTCATGCCACTACCAAAACAAGAATTTTACTTCATAGGTGGAGCCTTATTTTAGCCACGCCCCTGCATTTTAGAGCAGGAAGTGAGACTGCATCCCTGTCCCTTGTGACCACACGTTAAATCCTGCTGTGCTGTAGTAAACGTGACCCACAGTCTGAAAATCAGTGTCAAACATTAAAAACTGCCAGCTCCGAAACACTGATTTCCTGCATGTCAACCTTTTCTGTGTTTTAATGAGAGATATGATGCTGTATATGATTATACGGCTACGACTGTATGCGGATGGTCAAGGCTGTGTCTGGTAGTGATGTACCGGCTAGTGTTTTTGAGTTCTGCTGAAATGAGCTAAAATTGTCACCACAGAAACAGTCACTGCTGAAGCATGGTGAAGTTTGGGTGGTGTTACGTTGTTTCAGTAATGACAATGTTGAAGGTTATGTTGAAGGAATGTTATAATAAAATAGATTTAGTTAAGTTTGAGGGTTACTCAGAGCTAAAGAGCTTTAGTCTAAAGTCCATGATTAGTTAAAAGACCCAATTGTGTTTCAGCTCTGACTTCGAACCCGTTAATTATACTGTATATATAAAACAAATTTCCTCTTAGAAAAAATTGCAAACCATGGATACTGAACTCACAAATTAGTATCAATTAATATTTAACAAAAGTAAATCACTTTGAGTGATTTTGATTAGAATTTTAGTGTGTTTTTAATTTTTATTTCATCCAGTTCTGATTACACATCCCTAAAATCTCAGACTGTTAAACTGTTTTCATTCGTGTCAGACTTTAGAAGGGAGCATTTATCTCTGGGTTCAACTTGAGGTCAGCTTTGTTGTCTGTTAAACTGTGATGAGCTTTCATCAGCTGCAGCCTCAGGAGCGAAACCAGTGTGAAACTGGAGCAAAGCCCTTGTAATGTTGTGGTTTCAGCTTTTGATTTCACTGTATGACTCCTGTAATCTTGTTGAGTTTGATGATCTGCTGCTTCAGCTTGACCGTAATTGCACGAGTGTCCATCTACAGGCTCTCACTAAAGCTCCTCCCTCTGAGACAGGAAGCAGAAGCCGGTTAACCTTCATGCTAACTCGTGAAAAGAGCGAGAGAGAGAGAGAGAGCTAGAGAGAGAAGGGATAGAGACAGGGTAAAGGAATGAGGACTGTAAGATTCTTCAAGTCACGTCAACAGAACCTTCACTAAAAGCTGAAACCTCCCAGAGCGCTCTGTTCAGGGACGTGATCGACTGAGGTTAATTTGGACCAACTTTTTCTTGCTCTTAAAAGCATTCCTTTGCCTGCAGCGCATCTCTCTCCTCCTCTTCTATTCTTCTCTTTCTTTTTCCTGCTTCCGCTTCCTCCCTGACCTCCTTTGCTTCTCTCACGCAGTCTGACGCTGCATTTCTTGGGTTCTGTCTTCTGTCTAACTGCTGGACCCAGTGCTCTGTGTGCTCTGTGTGCTCTGTGTTCCCTGAGTGCTCTGACTGTAACCAGCCTGAAAAGGGTTCCACATGTTGGTACCGTTTGTGTGAAATCAGCAGTTAGATGGCTTTGCTAGGAAGCTGAACCGGGGCTGCCTCTGTTAACAAACCCTGAGGTCTGAAAATCAACCCCAGAGATATTCTGATGATTGTTGATATTGGAACAGCAAAACAAACATACTACTCCCTTCAGTGTGGCTGCAGAAGCTCTGCCTACACATGGACATGCATTGCCATCACAACATGGAACCAGCACCCTGATTTACCATTAGAGCAAACAACCACGCAGTGAGTAATGTAGCTAACGTTAGCAGGTTATGGGTTAGCAGACTGTCTCTACAGGCTCTGCTGCTATGTAAACAGGACAAATCAGTACAGACCTATTGGTTTTTGCAGAACAACAGGAATAAGTTAATGTTCTTCACCTGCCCAGCAGAACCAGCAAACTCCTCATCCCTGTACATGCCTTTCAACTCTCCAAGAGGAGGTTTATGTTCAACCTTGTTCAAAGTTTCCTGTTCCACCTTAAATTTTTGATTGTTGATATTGGAACAGCAAAATACTAAATACATTCCGCTGTCTCAGTGACTTGTTTGTAAACCTAGATACCTGACTGTAGTCTTTGCACATCTGGCCGCTCATGGCACATCTGCATTTCTTGACACTTCTATTATTTATTATCATATTCCTATTTTCATTCTGTGTATATCTATCTGTGTAATTTTTATTCTGTGTAAAATCTGATCTTGGCGAGCAAAATGATGTTATGACTAGTTGATGTCTCTTAAGATAATTAATTTAAGATTGGTGTAAACAAATTTTAAGACATTTGAACCCATATTTTATACTTGTAAGCCGAGGGATAATTTGTCTTAAGAAGTAATTTTGAGTCCAATAACTGCCAGTGTCGTGACAGAAGTAAGTCAAATTGATTTTGTTTTTGTTTCTTTATTATTAACATTTAATCTGTTTTATTATCTCAATTTAAATTAAATTATTCATTTCTTGTGTGTATGTTATTGATTTTCTGTTTTTATCCTATGTTTAAGTGCTTGAGCGTTCTGAGCAGGCTCTATACAAATAAATTGTTATTATTATTATTATTAGTAATAGTAGTAGTAATAGTAATAGTAGTTTTAAGAAATATCAACTAGATATACAATAATTTTACTTGCCAAGATCCCATTATTTGCAGCATATCGTGACATATTTGATTCTGTTTGCCGTACTTGACATTGCATGTTTTGCGATGTGGCTATTCTGCATGCACACACTATGATGCCGATACTATAACGGTGTATATTGTACAGCTCCAGTTCAAACACTGACTATTCTAACAGAATGATTTCTGGGTGAGGGGTTCTCTGAGATGGTATCATGGCCATGAGTGGCATCTAAAGGCATCACTCCATTAATGCTAAGTCCATAAAAGGTGAGCCATCCACACCTTTTCACCTATCACGATGATCTGGGGGAGAAGCTAAGGGCTGGCCCCTCCCTAATCTAACTGATGTTGCGAATGTGAGAGACTCCACACGTAGTAACATTTCCACCTATTTGTCTGTCCTTATGTGTGGTCCTTCTTATTTGGGTTCCTTCTCCCGTGCTTCCCTCAAGCTGCATGTGGAGCAATAGAAGCAATAGACTTGCTTGTCTTTAAAGCCGTGCTGGTAATGAGGGAGTGCTGGGGTGATTTGGGCTGAAGGCATGCATCACTCTGGCTTGTTAAGAGGACCATGAGTCTGCAAATGATCTGTGTGAAGTTCTAATGGTCCACAGCTCGCCAATCGGCCATTGCTTTCGGTCCCAGTGCTTTTATACTGGTGGAGATGGGTTCCAAAAAGGCCTCTGCTGATTTATATTAATGACCCATTTTACACCAGCGCTGATGTACCCCGTAACCAGAACGGTATAAAGAAGCTGTTCTGCACACTCAGGTTTAATTGCAGTTGAAATTAATCTAGCAAGACCGCACTAAGCTAGGACTGCACAGTGCAGCGTCTATTGAGTGTTATTTGGCTTTGAAAACTGATTAATGCCAACCGCACTTTGCAATGAGTTTCTTTGGGTGTCTGATGGCTCTTATCCACCAACAATGAGCCAGTGTATCTGAATATTGGCGGTCCTTAGTCCGGAAGCACTTCCTGCTTTGAGGGCATATCTCACCATACAGAACCAACCTTCCCAGCATGTGTGAAACCCAAAGTGTTCGTCATACACATCTTTTGCATGCAGGATGACTCGTACATGATTCTGCTGTCCATTATGAAGGTGTACAATAATAAAGCCAAATGTTAAGGTTCTTAGCTATCTTGTGTTTCCCACATTACAGATCTCCTACACGTATTAAACCGCAGTTCATCCAGAATGTCAGAGTCTCTCTGGATTTCTTTAATTACACACGTGATCATCTGAAGCCTGAACCGGAAAAGAACAAAATAGCGGCATCAGCAACTTTGCGTGGTGATCTCAGCGCCACGCCCCTTTGCCACTTGCGTCAATGGTTCTATGGGTTCAGAACAGAGAGTTAATGGTGCTGGATTTTTTAGTTCTTGAACCAGGTGCTATGTTGGGGAAAGTGCAGAACAGTTCGAGGTTTTTAGCACAGGCACCATGTTAGTGGGAAAGGGCTGTTAGTCAATCAAAGCATTAATTCAGTCCAGCAAGACTAGTGATTTAACACTGTGACCTGCAGCTGCTTCTGCTTTTAAACTGTGTACAACAAGGTACAACAGACCACCAAATAAAGAAGAGTGCTGGTCATTTCCAATAGGAAACCGCACTTTTGTGTTTTCTCAGGCGGATTTATGTTGGATTGGACTATTTCTGAAGATGCGTAACAGCTCGGATTGAATTTGGCATGTACTGGACAAGTTTCTGGATGTAGGCCACATCAATGTTTAGACACCCTTACATCAAAGAATTAGTCAGTTGATGCAGATTTAGTCGGTGGTCGGTAAAGAAAATGGCAGAACCTTCAGTTTGATCCTCTTGAGGTAGTCTGTAATGGATTTTAAGGTGTGTTTAGGATCATTATCCTTTTTTCAACTCTCAGCTGTTTTATAGATGGTAAAATGTTTTTTTCCAGAAGTTACTGGTATTTGATTGTATCCGTCATTCACAGTAAAATGTTTTCTGTGTCACTAGCTGCAGCACAAGCCCAAGAATGATGGATCCACCCTTGCAGTTGGAGAGGCATTCTTTACAGGAAGTTCTGCATCTTTTTTGCTCCAGACATCCCAAAAAGCTTTATTTGAACTCAGTCCACAGCACTTGTTTCTATCATGCATCCGACTTGTTTAGATGTTCCTCTGTAAACGTCTGCTGCTGAATTTTGCGGTGAAGATGAGGTGAGATTTTCTCCTGATGACTCTTCCAGAAGGTCATATGTGTGCAGTAGATCAGTGCTCCACCACTTCAGAGTCTGCTGAACCTTCCTGGTGTTTTACAGTCAAACAGAGGAACTGATTGGCCTCCTTCTATCCATCCTGCCAGCATTTCTCTCAAAAAGCTTTTCTAGTCTTCAGACCTCACCAGGACCTCCACCGATCCTCTTAACTGCCATTTCTAATTCCTTTAGAAACTGAGGAACCGGCTCCCTGAGAACACTCTGCTTTCTTCTTCTAGCTCCTCCTGCTGTGTGCGAAGCCCATGACTGCTGATTGGTGGGACAAGGTTTGAGGGGTCAGAGTGTTAATAAAGCTATTCCTAACGATGACTGTTAACGAGCCAAAGCCCTAACAAGCTAATTAAGGTCTGAGATCTTGGTAAAAGTTTCTGTGAGCTCGAACCTCTTGGGGTTCCCAAACTTTTACATGGAGCTTCTTTTGCTTTTTATTCACTCTGGAAAAAAATGTTTCATCTTTTGGGGATCGTCTTCTACTCCCCTGCTCACAGTAACAGAGTTTTTGACCAGAGGTTCCTGAATTGTGTCCTCCGAATCCTGCAGTTCTGTGCTGAACTGTGTTCAGCCATTGGTCGTTCCTTACCAGTGATGACTCATCAGCGTCTTTCACTAGGCTGCTGACAGCATGGTGGTGGTCTTTGTTGTTCACTGAAAGCCATACGAAGCCTGCTTTGTGTGTTAATTCTCTGGCTAATTGAAGATTCTGTTCTCCAAACCTGCTGGGAGTAAGTGGGTGGATCAGAACCAGTTCAGCGAAGTGAACGTGCAGAATTGAGTTTTCCAATGACTCCAGGACTCCAGGTCCCACACCTCTTGCTCATTCCTAGGTCAGGTATTAAGGGCTATATTCCACAGCTGTCTATTTTCTTTAGTCCGCTGAGGTCCTCTTATGACACTTGTGTGGTTATGTTCATCTGGAATTCATGTTGAGGTGACCATTTCCAGCCTCCCTAGAATTAAACATCTGATTTTATATGAATGAACCAGGAGTTGGAATAGGCAAAAACACATTACAGGCAAGAACGCATTAAAATGTACCGGTTTTCATCATAAAGCATAATTTGGAAGCTGAGCTGTTATAGCCCTGAAGTTCTGAGTTGGCAGATTTTGATAACTGACATTGTCGATTATGCTGACTTATTGTTGCAGCCCTAGTGATGATTCTTGAAGGTTGGAGGAATCATGATTGCAGTGGAGAGAACGGATTCCTCAAACGACAAATGTGACTCATCAGACTAGGAGGAGAACCTGTTAAAGGCTAAAGTTAGCAAGCTGTCTGGGCGTCAGTTTGGTTTCTGTTTTTTTTTAGCAGGAATAAAATTCTTATATCTACTTTATCTTAAAATTCTCATTTTAAGATTGTCATAAACTTATTTTAAGATTATTGAATTTCCAGACAGTTAACGAAGTTAGTAGCCAGATTTTCTCAATATACTGGTAGATAATTAGACTTGTTTCTGAGCAGGTTTCCTAAAATAAGCCAAAAGCCTATGTAGTAAGGATGTAAAAACGTATAGAAATTCGTTAAATAATTTTATTTGCTTACAATAATCAATAATCTCAAAAGATGTGTGAACTAGATATAAGATCATTTTACTTGTCAAGATCTTATTTGCAGTGTAGACAGGCACAGACTTCATTCCAGTAAAACCATGTTATATGTAGTTGACATGTCTTATAATTTTCGATTTGAGATTGTTGTAGGCTTATCATAAGATTATTGAACTACTTTCTAGACATTTATACTTGTTTTGAATTATTTTACTAGCAAAATTTGATCATTGAATCATTATATAAGCAGATAATTTGGCTTGTTTCCAGCATGTTTCTATAATATAGAGAGAACATCTGGGTTACTAAAATCACTAAAACAAGTACAAACTGTCTGAAACTAAGTTTAAAAATCAAAAACTGAACAGAATTATAAGACATATCAACTTGATATGAGAAAATATTACATGACAGGATATAATTTTTTTGTGGTGAGCTGTTCTTTTTAGCAGGGTTATTAGCCTGTAGCTCTGTGGCTAGGCTAGCAGTCAGGACTGGTTGACACCACAGGAAATCTCAGTGATGTATTGGCATAGTGCAAGCTGCAGGTAGTGTAGTGGGAGAAGAAGGATGTACAGACATATGAAAACAATATAAAATCTGGATTTCTGTCAAACTGATGAGGCTGAGGGAAATCATACCGCTCTACAGATTACAGCATTAACACGACAAATGGCATACAAACTCTAGTTTTAGGCAGGAATGAATTTAACAATGACATTCCCGAATGCCATGCTCATCTATTACAGGGAGAGCTGTCCTCCTTTCCATCACCATGCATCAATAAACTCAGAGCAGGAAGATGAAGCTGTTGTGAGATGCTTCGCTTCTGTGTGTCTCTTAAAAATATCTACACCATGTTTTACCCCTCAAGCTAAATCAGCCAGGGCGTGTTCAGAGGCTAAAGGTTGGTGTATTAGACCCGTTAACAGGGAATTACAATGATTTATCAACACAACCACATAATTAAGGTGGAAGCCAAGTCATCCATAGTAGTTTGGTGGGAGAGAGTCAGAACTGTTGACAGTGGTGGTGTATGGAACCAGACGTCCCCCTCTAAAAGCTCCCTCACAGAAAGTTACTACATGACATGGTTATGAATACACTGCCTGATGTCTGAGACACTGTTTATTATAGATTAAAGAGGATTTCAGACTTAAACTCCATTCATGGTTGAGGGGGGACATGCTGCAGGGTCCTATGAGGTAAAAGAGTCTCCTAAAAAAACAAATTATATCCAGGTTTTCAGATTTTCCCATCATTGACATTCCATAGGTAGTTTTAAGAGGACTTTAGCCTTAACCTCCATTCATAGTGTTGGGATACATGCTATATGGCGTTGTGAGGTAAAATAGTTCCTCCAAAAAAACATACTATTTCCAGGTTTTCTGAATTTTCCCATGAACAAGTTTCCTTAGTTTGGAGAGGATTTCCATTCATGGTGGAGGGATACATACAGGGTTGTTTTGTACTTCAGAAGTAATTTAAAGTGTAGAATAAACATAACATAAAAATAGGTAAACATAAATAGGGATAGGAATAAATATGTTTGATTGTGAGGTGTATCTATGATCCTGCGTATGTCTGTGTGTCTGTCCTGGCAGCCTGTCCAGGGTGTTCCTAGCCTCCCACCCAGTGAGTGCTGGGCTAGGCATCAGCAAAACCCATAATCCAGGAGAACAGGCAGTTTAGATGATCAGGCACTTAATGAATACGGTCCTTCATGTAGTACAGAGATTCAGAATCTATCTGGTTTTCCTCAGAACACAGGATATGCAGGTATAGGATAGAGTTATTTGGCACATGATATATTTGGAGAAGTTTTCAGCTTTAATCTCCATTCATGGTGGAGGGATACATGCTGTAGGGCACTATGAGGTAAAATAGTCCCCCAAAGAAAACTTATTATTTCCAGGTTTTCCAGATTTTCGTATCATCAAGATTCCATATAAATTCAGAAGATGCGTGTAGGTTCACTGGTGACTCTTTGTGAACTTGAACTATGGCTTTAACAAATGTTATCCGCTGTATGGGAAGAGATGAAACTAGCCTACAAACAGCTCTCCTTTCCTGAGGAGCCTCTTGCAGGGGATGCTTCTGTATCTGGAACGGAGTCTCTCCGTACAGCTCTTGCCTCCGCGGATACGTGGGATGCCGCCTCGGCTTTGCGCAGCAGCTTCCTGTCTCCATGGCACAGGGAAAGAGAAACTCGTATTATTCCAGCTTGCTTAGGCGCTCGTCATGCGTGTTGCCCTCCCACATGTTCTGCCAATCTTCCAAATCCCTCCGAAGCGAATATGGGTAACCTGTAATGTTAGTGAGGACAGTATAGACGGTGGAGGGTTGCGAGTGTTGTGGTGAGGTATGGTGTTGACTCTGTGGGGAATAATGTGGGAACCTGATCTAAAGTTGCTGAAAGTCAGTAATGAATGTAGTGAGCTTGACTGACATATTGGTTGGCCAGGGTTTGATTAGTATTTGGGGGAAGCATCATAACATCTTACTAAATGAAGAGGGTTGATCAAGAGAGAAAAAACCCACAAAGAATTCCACCCACTGTGATACAATATTTATGTTATTTGACCAGAAATTCCACACATTTTTCAGCATCACTCCATAATTCAATGTAAACAGAGTGATTGAGAGCGGGTTTGGTGTAAGGTGTGACCAGTGATTGAGAGAGGGTTTGGTGTGAGGTATAAACAGAGTAAGTGAGAGTAGGTTTGGTGTGAGGTGTAAATAGAGTGATTGAGAGTGGGTTTGGTGTGAGGTGTAAACAGAGTGACTGAGAGTGGGTTTGGTGTGAGGTGTGAACAGAGAGATGGAGAATGGGTTTGGTGTGAGGTGTATACAGAGTGACTGAGAGCGGGTTTGGTGTGAGGTGTGAACAGAGTGACTGAGAGCGGGTTTGGTGTGAGGTGTGAACAGAGTGATTGAGAGTGGGTTTCGTGTTGGTTGAGATGGTTGAGATGTTCTCTACAGTGGTGCTGATGGGAATCAGGGTTCTCCATGTCTACAATACAGAAAATATAAACAAGAATGTTCAAGCTGCATGTGATAGATTATCACAGGACACTATTAGGAACTTCTACAACCCCATGACAAGACGTCTGGTATATTCAGATCATTAATTCCGCTTCCCCAGTTGGTCCACATGTAATAAGTGGACCAACATCTCCTAAAAGGTGTAGGAGATGAAGAATTCCCAAAAAGTAGAATTAAGATGACTTATCCCAGGAATGAATAGACGTACAGTGATGCAGCTTTGTGAATATCTCAGGGACGTGTTTTAATAAAAGCGATCAATATTAGATATCAGTTTTTGTCCAAGGTGTAGGAAATCTGCAGTGTTCTTTGGGATCAATAAAGTGTTACCTTATCTTGTCCATATTTAATGCTCCAAATTCCTGAACGGTGTTAGGCACAGTCCCATTTTTGGATGCCACATTCCTCTATTCATTCCCTATTTCCTTGTTTTCTTTGCAGGGAAAACACAAAGGCAGCAGGGTAGACCTTTAGGGACTTAGCCATTATCTCAGTCGAGTTATTGAGTGGACAGTGAGCCAAAGGCTGCACGGCAGTGAAGAGACAATGAGCTCTGTGTTTTTCCCTCTCTGGCTCTCTTTGGCTGTAGTTCAGTCTTAGGTGACTGAATAAGTGATTAAATGAAGCTTTTTACAGGTTTTGGCAGCGATTATTGGCGCAAGTGAGCTGCTAGACTGAAGATCTTTATGTATTTATTGAGATTGTTCCCTTTTCCACAAATAGCATACAAATCAGAGCCAATGTAACTTCCATTCCTAGTTCTATGATGGCCAAAAGTATGTGGACATCTCTCTCATTTACTGAGTTCAGGTTTTTCAGCCATACCTGTGTGAAAAGGTGTATGATATTGAGCAGTCTTCAAAAACAAACACTGTCAGTAGAATGTGTCATACTGAAGAGCTTGGTGAGTTTAGACATGTGCCTGACATTGGATGGAGACCTTTAACACCAGTTCCTGCTAGAGCTTCCCTGGACAACTGTAAGTACTTTATTGTGAAATGGAAGCATCTAGGAGCAACAACAGCTCACAGCCACAAAGCAGTTGACCTCTCCTCTCTTCTTCCAGCAACACCAATAAAAGCAACGCCAGCGCAAGAACTGTAAGCTTCATGAAGTGGGTCTCCATGGCTGAGCAGCTCCACACAACCCTTAGATCACTATGCTTAATGCAGAGCATTGGCTTGAGTGGTGTAAATCTCAACCACTGGACTCTGGAGCAGTGGAACAGTGTTCTCTGGAGTAATGGATCAAGCATCACTATCTGGCAGTCTGATGGATGAATCTGGGTTGGGTGAATGAATCCAGGAGAACACTCCCTACTGGAATGCAGAGTACCCACAGTAAAATTTGGACTTGTCACTGAAGATGACCAACTACCATGCTGAGTTACTCGATGACAGTCTGGCACAACACCGCTACAGTCTTTGGAGACGTTGACGTGGTGTTAAAGCCAGTCGTCGTAACAGCCTGTGTGAATGTAGTCCCTTTACCAGTGTTTACCTGATTTGCCATTGACAGCTGGTGTTGGCCAGCAACAAGAGCAGTGAGGGCCCTTCGGAAACACTTCTGTCTCTGCCTGCCGCTCAGTACAGGGGTGTCTTCTGCCACTGAGTAAGTGAAAACACTTAGGAGTGTCTGACAGCAGACTGTTTAGTAAACTGGAATTGACTCAGATGAGTTTTTCATGATCTGCTTTCTGCTCTTGGGATGCTCTTTTTTCCTCAGCCATGTGGATGCATGAACAGACCACTAGTGTTCATCCTGAGGCTATTCCATGGTGCTCTCTGAGTAAATGACCAGTACTGCTAATACGCATCACTGAACCCAGTTTGGCCATTATATATTTCTTCTTTTCCTCTAACTCAGAGGAAGAGTGCTAAGAATTGTCCACCACCCACATATGCCCACCATGCTCTGTGGAGGTCTTGTGGGGGTCCTGACAAATGAAGAACAGGGTAATAAAGTATACAAAGAAACAGCACTGTAGAATTACAGAGTGCTCCTGCATTGTGGTCCTCATGAAGCTGCTGCTGAACTTTTCTGCCGTGTGCTGTAAGTTGAGGTGTTTGTGTTTGTGTTGTCTTGCAGGCATCACCACTGTACTAACGATGACCACTCTGAGCATCAGCGCCCGTCACTCGCTCCCGAAAGTGTCCTACGCCACCGCTATGGACTGGTTCATTGCCGTCTGCTTTGCGTTTGTCTTCTCTGCCCTCATCGAGTTCGCCGCTGTCAATTATTTCTCCACTCTCCAGGCAAATCGGGAGCTTCGCCGGGCCAATGCCGCTCGAGCTACCATGGCAACAGCTGCTGGGAGCGATGGGGAAGTTGTTTCGGTAATCTTCTTCCTCCACTTTCTGTCACTTCAGTGCAGGTCTGGTTACTTTGGCAAAACGAGAAGAGAAATAGCAAGATGGCATGACTTTTATCTGACTTAATAATCAGTCATTAAAGAAATAGGTAACACACAGTAACAATGTTTATTCTGAGTATTCCAGGATCTGTATTCTTTGCTCAGCCAAATCCATTAATAGGAAGGGCAACAACTTTTTTATATGTCATCAGAAAATTAACCAACCTGAAAATGGCAGCCCCAAGCTTTATCTAATCAGCATTCTGACAGGGAGCAGCAGCATTCCAAATGAGGAGAAATTTTACAACATGGAAACAATTTTCCTTTTTTGGAATGACTGTGAAGGACTTCAACAGAGCAGGCACATTATTCCCACGTTGGAGAGGACTATTCTAACTGAAGGAGGATCAAAATTTGACAGTATTTCAAATGACAGACAATATTACAACTGAGAGATTACTATATTCCAACGGAGGTGCAATGTTCCATTTTATGCAAAATGGTATTTCAGCTGAGAGAGTCCAGTATTCCAACTGATGACAGACAGTATTCCAAATGAATGGTCAACGTTTTTCAGCTGAGAGAAGTTCAGTTTTCAATCTGAGAGGTGACTGTATTCCAATTAAGGGCAAAGATATTCCATGGAAATATTCCCCAGTGGGAATAATGTTCTGACTAGGGGATATTCTAAATGAGGGAGGGCAGTATTCCAAGCGAAAGGTTTTCAAAGTGAGGGTGATCAATATTCTATCTGATGGGGCACAGTATTTCGTCCAACCTTGAACAAAATTCTGACTAGGGGGACAGTATTAAAACTGATGAGGCACAGTATTCCAACCGAGAAGGATCTGTATTCCAACTAAAGGAGCAGGATATCGGTAGTCCAGCTGAGAGGGCACAGTATTTTTGCAGAAGTAGTGGAACAATATTCCCCTGGGAATAAGAGTAACCTAATGAAAGGGGAATCTACAAAGGGGGGACAGTATTCCGGCTGAAGAGGACTGTATTCCACCTGAGCATGAATGATAATTAAAAATAGGGAGCAGAATTCCAATTGAGGGGGGTACATTTTTTTCAGCTGAGAAGCCACATTGTTTCCACAGAAGTGGAAGGAGAGGTGGGAAGGAGAGTATTCCAATTGAGGAATAACAGTATTCAGTGTCTACAAAAGTAGGACACTATTTCAACTGAAAGGTCACAGTTTTTTAATGGAGGTAATAAATATTCCAACTGTAGTACACCTGAGCCTGAAGGATGATTAAGAATAGGGAGCAGGATTCTGATTTGGAGAGATCGTTTTTTCACCTAAGAAGCCACATTGTTTTCACAGAAGGGAAACAATATTCCAACTGAGATGGGGCAGTATTCCAACCGAGGGGCTATGCTGGTGTTGGGGCTGCTACAGTGCAGCCTTTTCTTCCCCTTCATCCCTCGCTTTTTCTTTGATAAGGAGCTCACTAGACGGAAGAGACAGCCAGTGGAGTATCATTACATAAGAAGCTCCATTAAATGCAGCGTGAGGAGGAAAGTGTTCAGATTGCTGCTGGGCAAAGGCAAAACCCTGTGGTGGCTCTGGAAATCAACACCACAGTGGTGACCAGGAGGGAGTCAGAGAGAGGGCAGGAAGTGAGGGACGTAATGAATGAATGAGGGAGTGATAGAAATGGGCAGATTTCTCAGTACCTCCTGACGTCAGTGGGAGATCTGGTGTTGGTGGATTTGACGTGCTGGTTTTGTGTTTTACTCACAATGCCCTGCAGTAGCTGAGTTGGTGGCTGTGCTAGTGGGTGGAACGTCCTTGGAGCTTCGTGGAGGAACAAAGACAGTGTGGATTACTCATAGGAGCTGTTCCTAACCCCCACCCCACCATCCCCCCAAACATTATTTACCTTTTCACCCTCATTAGCTTAAAGTGATGGCTTGCCTCTTACCCCAGATGTCGTGGATCACCCATGTGTATGAAGTGTGATCCTGCATCTACAGGTTCAGTCTGGGAGCTACTCGGCTGAAGGACTACACCCTACTGATTAGCATCATGGCTACATATTACGAACATTGTGTGGAGGGTGGTTTAAAGGATACAACCTGAATAATGATTCTGACCACTATTACATCTGTAACAAGCCTCCTCGTTTCCTAGCAGAACTGCAGTGGTCTCCAGAGTGAGGTGTTCCTGTTTTAGGATTATGAAAACCTACTTCTGATGATAAGTAGCATTAGTTTCTATGCAGCCATATAAGTCATTGCAGCTGTATAACTCTAAATGGTTCAAACATATGCTCATTTAGTGCTGAATTAAGGTAAATGCTCTGATTTTGTTGGATGGTGGTGGTGGGGTTTATGCTACTGCTAACTTGGTTGTATGTATTAGTCTATAGATGGATGGCTGTTCCAGCATTGTCCACTTGGTTCCTCTATTTACATTCCTGCACTGTAGGGTGCATCATTTCACACTGGTGCGATGTGCAAGGTTTAGGAACCAGTCCACAAAGCTCTTTTTGTATCGCATATTTACATAATACAAGTGTTTGTATTGTCTTATTGTGCTGTTCCTTTGGCTTCTTCGCATGAATGCCTCCAGCGGGCACTGGAATGTTTCGCAGCAGGGGGGTAAGCAGATCAGCGCCTCCGATCACGGCTTGGTCCCAGAAAGGGATGGCATGCCCCCGCTGGGTGAAAGAAGAGAGCCAGGTGTCAGAGTTTGAGTATCTGGGGTGTCTTTTTCACACGTAATTGAAAGAGAGATCGAGAGATTGTCCGCAGGCTGGGATGGACAATCTGTAAGGCAATTCTCTCTGTTCACAGGTTAGTCTACATCCCTGTCCTTACGCGTGGTCATGGGCTTTGGGTCATGACTGAAACAATGAGGATGTGAATAGAGATGGCGGAAATGAGCTTTTGTTATAGGGTCGTGGACCTCACTTTTGTTTTTTGTTTTTTTCCCCTTGTTGATCCCACAGTGGGGAAATTTAGTCTCCATCCGTGAAGTGAAACACCCAAAAACACACTCACTAGTGAACACACACACTAGGGGGCAGTGAGCACACTGTGAGCAGCCCTATCCACGGCGCCCGGGGAGCAGTTGGGGGTTAGGTGTCTTGCTCAAGGGCACCTCAGTTGTTACTGTCAGTTCAGGGAATCAAACCGGCGACCCTTCGGTCACAAGGCTGGTTCCCTAACCTCCAGCCCACGACTGCCCTCAAAAGAGGCCACCGTTTGAGGCGTCCTTGGGTGGGCTCGAACCACCAACCTTTCGGTTAACAGCCAAACGTGCTAACTGATTGCACCACAGAGACTGCCAGAGACTTACTTTACTTAAAAGGGTGAGGAGCTCAGTCATCCAGGACGAACTCAAAGTAGAGCTCCTTCTCCTACACATTGAAAGAAGCAAGTTGCAGTCGCTCAGGCATCTGACTCTCATGCTCCTTGGATGCCTCTTTTTAGAGGTTGTCCCAGGACCTGCTGGAGAGAGAATCTCTTGTTTCTTTGTCTACTGAAACTGCAATTTTACTCTAACCCATATGAGCCAGTGCCGTTCTTTAAAACCGGAGTGATGTGAGATCTGTTTAATGTTTATTAGACTCCAAACTACTGCGTTTTGTGCGAGTTGTAGGGGATAGACTCTGCTCTCCAGTACTGGGACCATTACAGTAACCAACTCGGCTGTGAGAGGACCATTACAGTGATCAACTCGGCTGTGAGAGGACCATTACAGTGATCAACTCTGCTGTGAGAGGACCATTACAGTGATCAACTCTGCTGTGAGAGCATCATTACAGTGATCATCTCTGCTGTGAGAGGATCATTACAGTGATCATCTCTGCTGTGAAAGGACCATTACAGTGATCACCTCTGCTGCGAGAGGATCATATCAGTGACCAACTCTGATGCAAGAGGATCATTGCAGTGATCAACTCTGCTGTGAGAGGATCATATCAGTGACTAACTCTGCTGCAAGAGGACCATTACAGTGATCAAACTCCACTAAAGCAAACACATAGAGATAGAAAAAGGCTGAACTTTAATAATATTTCTACACATAAAAACTACTGACCGTGTTTACATCTGGTTTGGTATAATGGCTACTCTGGACTGGTTGGCACCACAGGTAGCTTGGTGATGTATTTGTATAATGAATGCTGGGTATTATAGTGATGAACAGAAACATGGAAATTATATAACACAAGATAACATTTTAGTTTCCGTTTTAGGCTGAAAAGCTGCCTAATCTCAATCTCTACTAGTCTTCATTATGACGTTTCTGGCACACTGTCTTCTATAAACATGGACTACAGGAATGTTAGCATGGCTTAACACAGTAGCAGCAGCCGATTTTGTGACAAACATAGCATTTAGCACCTTGTCAAAGCCAATATTGCCTATATTACCTAGAGCTCTGTGGAAGTCATATTACCCAGACTCTGAAAATACCATATTCTGGCTGAAACCCATCAAGCTTATTATCCACTGTAGCTGCTTTTGGCTCAGCATATGGTGGAAGGCGAGAAGAAAGGAAAGCTCCGTGTGTGAATGTCCGACTTTGCGGGCGTTTAGCCCAGGTTGAGCGCTGCCTGGTGCGCTGGTGAAAATAGCAGCAGCATTAATGCAGGCCGAGCCAGGAGCCACACGGAGCTACACAGCTGACACGCAGCTCTGAAAACCTGCTCAGCCATGAAAGCTCAGTCAGAGCCGTCAGACGCTGCCAGAAAAAAAAAACTCACCAAAAAGCCCTTTACAGAGAGCGAGCGCTCCCGTAATGCAGGCCCTGGAGGACTGGCTGCTAGTTCGAGCCAAACCTGGTCATTGGTGTGTTTACTTTATACTTATAAAGGTGTGTAAGTTATTGAACAGCCTCAGTTTGGTGGTGCACAGATTGCTGAAAAATAATAATTTGTGCAATTTTCACCCCAAGTCAAGTCAGTCATTCAATGCATGCTCCTTTAGCTGTGCAGCTAAAGTATCTCAAAAGCTAATACCCTACCAGTTAGCATGATCAGCCACAAGCTGCATGCCTAAATCATCACACATTCAAGGCATATCATGCTCTTAAATGATTCCAGATCACTTGGTCTGTAGGCCAGAGAAAATTAGCCTGGTGTTTTTCTTTTCCTAAGGAACAGGAAGTGGCAGTTATACAGTGCTGTGAAAAGATATTAGCCCCCAACTAATCTGTTTTTAAATGTTTCAGATCATCCAGCTAATTTCTTTAGATTAGGAAACATGAGTAAACTTAAAATCCACCTTTTACATGATCGGATTTGTCAAAGATAGAGATTTATTTGAAGCCTGAATCATCCATGTGGAAAAGTAACTGCTCCTCTAAACCTAAAAGCTGGTTTGGCCATCCCTGGCAGTAACAACTGCAATTGAATGTTTACGATAATGAGTCTTTAACACCGCCATGGAGGTTAAATTTGGCTACACTGAAGGGTTTTCCAGCATGGACTGTCCGTCTAAGGTCTCTCTACAGTCAGGACTTTGACTTGGCCACTCCAAAACCTTTATTTTGGTTTGTTTGAGCTGTTAAGAGATGGACTTGCATGTGTGCGTCAGATCATTGTCCTGCTGCATAACCCAACTTTACTTAAGATTTAGGTCAGGAACTGATTATCAGATTCTGGATATTCTCCTTCCGGGTATCCCGAGAGCAGAATTCATGGTTCCATCAATTCTGACAAGTCGTCCAGGTCCTGCAGAAGCAAAGCAGCTCTAGACAATCGTACTACCATCACATGTGTGGTTTTGATGCTTAATGTAACGGGACACATGTGTACCAAAAAGTTCTCTAAAGTTCCTTTGACTAGATTTGATTTGAACCATTTTGCCAATTGTGCGTACACACAGGAATTCAACCAGTGCAGTGAAACACCCAAACACTAGTGGGCAGTGAGCAGCCCTATCCACGACAGCTAGGGAGCAGTTGGGGGTAGGGTGCTTTGCTCAAGGGCACTTCAGTCGTTTTCTTCAGTTTAGGGAATTAAATCAGTGACCTTCCAATCACAAGGCTGGTTCCCTAACCCTCAGCCTACAGCGGCCCCCATCAGTCCACAGATTATCCCAAAAGTCTTGGGGGTCATCAAAATGTTGTTTGGTGAGTGTGAGATGAGCCTTGGGCTATTTAATATTAAATTTATCCCCAACGTGCATTTTACCTTTTCTTGTCAACATTGAAGTATCGTCACTGGATAAGTTGTCAATCATCATTGATATGTATATATCTCCACGCAGTTTCTTTAATCATTATTGCCATTTTAGCATCACGCTAATTGTCCAATGTTTCTCTTCATTGCTTATTATTATTATTATTATTGAAGTTGATCATTTTGTTTGTTTGTGTTCCTCTGTGTGTTCAGCCTCCGTTGGACCCTGGAGGTGTGCTAAAGAAGAGGTTGAATTCTCTGTCTCAGAGGGAAACGGCGCCACGGTTCTCTGCCGCGCCCCCACCTGACTTCCGTCAGCAGGGTTCTGCTGTGCCTGCTAACGCCATGCTGGCTGGAACTAGCATCATCGATAAATACTCTCGCATCCTTTTCCCTCTGAGCTTCGGCGCCTTCAACCTGGTCTACTGGATCGTCTACCTGACCAAAGACACCATGGAGTCCAGGTGGGGCAGCACTCAGTGTAACTCCTCACCAGGGTGGGAATGTGTATATATCCATGTTCAGTCCAAGACTTTTGTTAAGGCAGTATTAAGGGTACAGTTACATTGTTTTTTTGATGTGCTTATATTGTAGTTGGTTTCTGTTGTGGCCAATTAGTGGAAGTACGAGGAAGGTGTTTCTAAAAAAGTCTAAAAATCTGTCTACTCCCCTTAAAAAACATATTATTTCCAGGTTTTCCCATCATCAACAATCCATACAAACTTTAGAAGACACATGTAGATTCACTAGTGGTTTAGACAGTAAATAAAATGTCTGTATGTGTGTTGTAGACATGGAGAACCCTGGTTCCCATCACCACCACCACCACTGTACAGAACATCTGAACTGTTTGTCTGTGGAATTCCTATTTTATTCCCATTTCCCCGTTCAGTAAAGAGTAGGACATTCTGGGTACTTCTGAACAGCTAGTGTCTGTTATGTAAATGTTCAGGTGCCAGAGCTCCTCAGGCTGGAGGTTGTAGCTGAACTGAAGTGGGCTGGTGCTGCTGGTAGATCTGTTACACTTATTCAGAAGAACGGAGACTAAACGAGTGTTGACAGTGTATTATCCTCCGATTACATAAGCGCTCTGAGACGCTCAGGCCTGACCCAGACTAGACCTTGCTCTCACAAAACACACACCACAGAACTACAGTCAGATCCTGCCATTAGGCCAAAACCCTGACCACAGGGCTTCTGACATCCACTGAGCAAGATATACAACACTATACAACAGAGTGGTGAGGACTTATCCTTTTAACTACAAACAGACAGAGAGAGAGAGAGAGTGAGAGAGTGAGAGAGTGAGAGAGAGAGAGAGAGAGAGAGAGAGAGAGAGAGAGAGAGAGAGAGAGAGAGATGGAGAAAGAGATATGGAGAGAGATATGGAGAGTAAAATGGAGAGAATGGGGAAAGAGGAGGCAGAGAACAAAAAACAGAGACAAAGAACGCAAGAGGGAGAAGAAAGAGACCCAGAGAAAGAGAGAACGATAGAGAGAGAGGAGGATGAGAGAGAGAAAAAAGAAGAGAGAAAGATAAATAGGAAGAAAAAGAAGACGAGAAAAACACAGACAGAAATAGGAAGAGAGAAAAATGGAGAGAGAGACAATAAGAGAGAGAGGAAAAAGGGAGAGAGAACAGAAAATGACAAAAAGAGAGAGAGAGACGAGGAGACAGAGAGAGAGACAAAGAAAGATGGAAAGAGAGATTTGATGTGATGTTTGATGTGAAATGGTTCAGACATCTGGTTTCATTCACCACCACTGTGAACAGGTCTGACTTTATCTAGAACAGTATTATATAAAACTAATCATGTGGAGAAATTTAGTGGAATTCCTGTGGAAGTGCAGGAACTTTCTGTATTTGCCTGTGAAATAAGAGAGCTATCCACTAAGGAAAGCCTGGATTTGGGGGCTTTTTTCTTATCCACAGTTATTCAACCGGATTTTGGCTCCAGTTCTGAACCAGCAAACCACGTCGAGAGATTTTAGGATCTAATCCAGTCCGTAAGCCAAAAATCTGATCGGATAAGTTTGGCAAAAGCAGACAGAGAAGGACAGTGAGCTGAAAAGCCTTTTGTGTGGTGCTGTTTAACTCCAGTGTTTGTTTTAAAGCCATAAAACCACCAAACTCACTTCATTCAACAGTCTGCTAGTAGCCGGTCCACAAGAGACGATGATACGGGCTCCTAATTCCTCCACATGTTAATGTAGATTCCAGGTCACAGCATCATGCTATACAAACAATACCATAATACACAGTATGGCCAAAAGTATGTGGTCACCAGCCCTTTACACCTGGATGAGCTTGTTGGTTGTTAGTATGGCGTTGGTCCCGCTTATAAAGCTGCACACACAGAAGGATTCAACCGGCAGGAATTAAACTTGCTGGGAAGGTCTGACGCCATGCAAACGATTTAAGGGCATGCGACGTAAGGCAATGGCATGGACGGGCCTTATCATTGTACCTGACTGACCCAACAGCCGTGACTGCAGACATTCAGCGAGCAGTGAGTCATCCTATCAGTGAAAGCACCATTGGCAGACGTCTGCACCACACAGGACTACATGCACACAGACGGCTATGACGACTGTCCTTAACACCACGTCAACATCACCAAAGACTGCAAAGGTGTTGTGCCAGACTGTCATGGAGTGACTCAGAATGGAAGCGGGTCATCTTCAGTGACGAGTCCCGCTTTTGTCTTGGTGGAGACGACCAACGAATCCGTGTATGGAGGCACCGTGCTCAGCTCCAAGATGAGCGACTTGTTGTCACGCATCACATGTCCAGAAGGCCTGGTGTCACTCTACCCCCACCCATAATGCACCATCTGCAGGAACTGTGTGAGAAAATTCGAGCTGCATGTGATGGATTATCACAGGACACCAGTAGGAACCTCTACAACTCCATGCTGAGACGTCTGGCATGTTGGGTTAGCAAACACGGCGGCCC
The DNA here is from genome assembly GCA_024036415.1 of Prochilodus magdalenae. Lineage (NCBI taxonomy): Eukaryota > Metazoa > Chordata > Actinopteri > Characiformes > Prochilodontidae > Prochilodus > Prochilodus magdalenae. Next base: position 424,914 of record JAMWET010003116.1, read on the forward strand.
TAGGTTTGATGCCCCGTCTAGATAAACTGGGTGCTTTCTATGTGGAGTTTGCATGTCCTCTCCATGTCTGTGTGCAACGGTTCTCCTACAGTGTAATGACAAAGACATTTATTATGTAATAATATTGTATTTAAATCCTGTGATCTACTTTAAGGTTGTGCTTTTGGGAGTTGTAACACTCCGGTGTTCCAGAACGATTTCAGTTTCCTCATTAAATCATCAGTGATCCGTCTCAGCGAGGCCGGTGTGGCAGGAATGGATGTCTTCAGGTTGTGTTTTTTCAGTCGATATGTGGCCACGTGAGCGGCCTCCCTGCTCCAGCGAGCAATTCCTCCTACAATGTAAGTCGATGCTCTTACATAAGAGGGGAAATCTTCCGGCCTTTCGGCTCGCGGCTAACAGCGCTCCATTGATCCTGAGAGCGGCCGTCGGAGAGGCGCTGCCAGTAACACACCATCAGCAGCACTTTTCAAGCTGATTCTGACAATTTCAGATTTGCAATAGCATTCGAGTGAAGAAAAGAGAGACAGTGAGAGAGAGAGTGAGAGAGAGAGAGAGAGAGAGAGAGAGAGAGAGAGAGAGAGAGAGATAGACCTATTGAAGAACTGAGAAATGGAGCCAATCTGTTTTGATGGTGTATGAAAAAGAGATGGCATTTATATTTTATAGCATTGTGATGGTGGGGGTGGTGTTGCTGGATGGAGGTGTTTGTCTGGCCTCTGAAAGCAAGAAGGAAAATCTTATGGGAAGACTAAAAGTTAGGAAAGTCATAGAAAGTAAAAGGACAAATGTACCCAATTCCCTCTTCACCCCGTGTGCAGTCGCTCAGCTGAAACCTTGGTGCTGAATTTCTGGTCTAAATTAGCCCAGCTTGGTTTTCCAAAGGGTTCTTTAGTAAAGACAGTAGCTCTGTGTAGACCATGACCAATCAAGGAGCCATTTGCATGGTTAAATGGCTCTCTGGATGGTGACATGGATCCTTAGATTGATGGGAATGTGCTCTATATGATAGCACATCCTATAAAATGCAAGGGCCTAAACAATCTGCAAGGAATAGTGGGAAAAAAATTCCTGTATAGGGAATAAAATACTTTTTAAGGATATCTAAAAAATGGCGCCTACATTTTAGCATACTTTATGATCAGAGATCACTGTAGTCCATCTGTTTCTCTGTATACTTTATTACCCTGTTCTTCAATATTATGTGGGATGATTCTCAGCACCGCAGTGACACTGACGTGGTAGTGGTGTGTTAGTGTGTGTGGTGCTGGTGTGAGTGGATCAGACACAGTAGTGCTGGACACCTCAGTGTCACAGCTGGACTAAGAATGGTCCCCCAACCAGAACTATCCAGTCGTTGTGGGCAGCGTCCTGTGGGCAGCATCCTGTGGCACCGTCCTGTGGGTGCCGTTCTGTGGACAGGGTCCTGTGACCACTGATGAAGGGCTAGAGGATGACCAACACTGCACTGTGCTGCAGCAGATGAGGTGGACACAGTGTTTAAACACTCCAGCAGCACTGCTGTGTCTGATGCAGACTCTGTGTCTGTGTCTATTAGACTCTTATTCATTTGCAGCTGCACCCTAAAAAGCAGCAGCCAGTTAATCACCTGTAAATGGATTAATGAGCTTTATAAGCGCATTATAAGTCCACCAAGCGTAATGTGCTCTAAGACCTTCACAGCGCAGGTGCCTGAAAACCCACTGAAGCTGTATATATCCTGAGACTTTCAGGTTCTGAAAAGAGCAGCAGCAGAGAGTGGACAGCATCTGGTTCCTCAGCTCTGACAGGAGAATACGTCTCATACCGTGACTCACACGCTCTGAAGTTTTGGAGCCTCGGGCCGTTTGGCTGTATTTATATCACATGATGGCAGTGAGCCTGTCAGAGCCCCCCGACAGCCCCCTCACTGCTCATACATGATAGATCAGCCGGATAAACACAGCTTTCCATAAATAATACAGTAGTAGTAACTTAGCATACAGTATACAGTGTGTGTAACTACGGATTCTAAATGTTCTATAGGTCAAAATCTCTTTTACACGTCAGTGTTAGAAGTATTTAGGGCTTAGAAAGTTATTAAATGCTAAATAAAGTAATAATGAATAATTTTACATTTATGTATGTATTTATCTATATTGTATTTTTTTACTTAAAGAATTTAAATTGTAAAAATATTACAAATAATGATTTATCTGTGCATCTTATAAATATTTATATGAATATACATTTTACAGGAGAATCATTTTTAATCGTATTATTGGGAACAATACTTTGGATATTCGTTTTATTATAGTTTTATATAGGATATTGAATTAATTAGAGCTTGGTACAAAAGCTAGTTTGGATATTGATTGTATTAGAGTTTCATTGCAAATTGTGATGCTAATAAACGTGTAGCTTCTCCTCTCTTCAGTCTCTTAAGGGACAAACACTGATCGGAGTTGCTCCTTATTGTCCAGGAGTTTGGGAAACTGTCCTGAGTGAAATGTGCAGGCCGCAGGGTTAAAGTTCCTGTTCTCCAGCTTGGTGCTGCAGTACATTCCGGTGCCTGTACAAGGTATAGCTTTTAAGGTGGAATGGAACATTGGATTAAGAAGCTGGTGAATTGGAAGCAACTTCAACCTGGTTTAAAGATGAGATTCTAAATCCAGTGTCTCTCATGATATTTAGAACAACTTATTTGACCAATTGCGTTGTACATTTTCCTCGAGCACTGGGAAGCCCTACCCATGGGGCCTGGGTAGAGGCCGTGGATTAGGTGTCTTTCTCAAGGGCCCGTCTCGTCATGTCCTGTTGGTTTAGAGTATCATGCCAGTGGCATTCCCCTCAGTAGGCTGGTTCCCTTACCTCCAGCCCACGACTCCCTCTGTACCAGGTGATATTAGAGGGTCGCCTGTGAGTCAGTTCGGTTCAGGATATGATTCTGTATAATATAAGGAGGAGTGACGGAGTGAGACCTTGGCTGGTTCTTATTGTATGTGTTCTTGGTTCTTGGTATATAACCAGTGCATCTGGTTCAGATGGCATAGTTACAGTATCAGATCGTTAACGTCCACTCTGCACAATGCACACTGGCCCAGTTTTCCATAAGCTACACATCTGTGAAAGCTTCATTAGCACTCCACACATTTCCGAGCAACATATGCTCCCTTCTAGACTCCATCTCCTCATTTCTGGAGTAAACAATCAGGATCAGATTTGGAATGAGCACGTTTCCGAGCACAGTAGGGTCATATTAAGGTACCAATCGCTGCTCACGTCCCTTCAGTGCACTCGGACACAGCCCAGGTCACATGATCTCCGGCCTCGCTTCCTTTCAGAAGCCCACTAACAGGAGAGATGGAGCCAAGAGAAAAGAGGAGGAGAGGAATGTGGAATAAAGGGAGCGTATAAAGGCGGGCGAACGTGCCTGAAAGCCTTGTGGTGCCTTTTTAACGGATAGTTCCATTCAGACTCCAACATTAAGGAAGCACATCTGTCAGACTCGCCGATGTGCGCGTGTACCTGCGGGCGATAAGCTCCTGTCTTTATTGCCCACCGAAGTGCCAGACTGGGGGGAGTGCAGGGGGGTTTCTCTCATAAATCAAAAGCTCTAAACGTCAGTTGGTTGTGGATCCTCCACTCTCTCTCTTTCTCTGCTGTTGCTTCACTGTAATGATCATTCAATTACAGCCCAGCCAGACGTGTCAGTGCAGCGCAGGACGCCGGACACATTCATCATCATTCTGCTCTGATGTGTTTGGCCGTGCAGTTAGAGCTGTGTGTTGGTTTTCCTATGTTTTCAGTACAAAAGTTCCTAAACCTAATCTACTACCACTATCTACTACCTGGTTTAACTGATCAATACTTCAGTACACTGATAGAGTCCTGCTGGTGGGATTGATGTTAGGATCAATCTGGTGCCAAACTGTGAACCAAACAGTTAATATTTAGATATTGGACATATATGATGCAAATAATACAACCATACATACATTTTCTCATAAAGCACACCTAATTCAGCTCATCAATCAGTCATTTCTGATTGTTTGGTCAGACACATTCACAGCAAAAGGGCTCTGGCAGTGCTCATCCTGGTCCTCCTTACACAAAGGAGCAGATACCGGTCCTGCTGAGGGGTTAGGGACCTTCTACGGCCTTGTCCAGCTCTCCTAGAGTAACTGCCTGTCTCCTGGAATCTCCACCGTACTCTTAAGACTGTGCTGGGAGACACAGCAAACCTTGTGGCAGTCCTTCAGTAGTTGGACTACCTGTGCAACCGCTGTAGGGTCCAGGTATCGCACCATGGTACTAGTAGTGACGCTGACCCAAGTCAACTGCAGAACTAGTGAAGAATCAGCGGGAAAAGATGAGGGGGGACAAAATGTCAATGACCTCATCCTTTTAAGCCATTCCTGTTTTGGGGGGTGTCTCATTGTTGCTCCTCTACTGCACCTGTTGTTAATTTCATTAACACCAAAGCAGCTGAAACTGATTAACAGCCCTCCCTACTACTTAACTGACCAGATTAATATCCCTGAAGTTGAACTGAGTTGATGCTATACTCAGATTAAAAAGTGTTCCCTTTATTTTTTTGAGCAGTGTATATATATATGATATGTGTGTGCGTGTTTGTCTAAAATGATCTGCTCAGTTTGGATTGTTTTCCATATAATTCCGGATAATTTTCTGGATAATGCACATTAGGATGTAATAAGCCGGATGAGCTGACGGGTTAAAGGTCCAGTTTCAGACTGTATGGTGGAAAGTTTCAGATAACTGGATTAAAGTGTGGTGTAGAACTGAACACTTTAGGCGAAGAGGAAAAAGAGCAGATACATTCAGAATTAAAGTACTCAGCTTCTTTTATGTGAGGTCCTCTGAGGTAACGTTTGCTCGGGCATCAAGTGGCCGATCAATACCGGATCTCCATCAGATAATAGCGGTGGAGCTGCTTGCTAGTAAAAACAATTCCGAAAGCTTCACACAGGGTGGGGGGGCTTAAAGGATTATTCCTCCAATAAATGCTCATTACGGCTACGTTCAATAAGAATTAGAGGAGCCCCGTTAGTATGATCCCATCTGCGTGATGCTACTATCTGGCGCCTGCTAGCTTTTATTCGTTATTACCACTCTATACATTTAATTCTGAGTGATTGATATAGTGGGTTAGACTGATGAATAGCTAATTATGAAAGAAAGCTGCATATAGTAAGAAATCTGAAGGTCTAATGATAAAGCACTTTCATATTTAATAGAATAATCAGGCACTCGTCTGTTTGTACATTTTCTCTCATCGCTCATTCCCACTTGATGACTGTAATGGTAAAGCTGTAGTATCTAAAAATGTAATCTTACCTTAATTCAAGTGCTACCTCAAATAACCTGATGCCTTAAATTTACGGCCACCTTAAATCCACTGCTACTAGTCCACCTTAAATTCACGACCACCATAAGTTCACTGCCACCATAAATCCACTACCACCTTACATTTACTGCTACCTTAAAATCTCTATTCTGTTTCTATTCTTTTTCCCATCCCTCAGTTCCTCCCATATTGTTCCATTCAAACTATTGTCTCCTTTCACCTACAGCCACCAAACTACACATGCATTCACACATGACCCTCAATCTCACGAGGATCCTCAAACTCTAAGCCACAGACATACTGACCCACACTCCTCTATGGGTTGTTTATTCATCCCTTGTTTGTCCCATAGACTCCCAGTCATTTTTAACAAGAAGCTTAAACATCCAATATTTCCTCCACACCTGACCTGGTACTGTTTACCCTTAACGGTCATCGGTTTAACCTTCCTTGGGGGTCTTAGTAAGGACTGTCTGTATCCCACCTCAGTCAAACACAGACACTGGCTGTTCAACGAAAGTCACAAAGCACAGTCTTACCCACTTTGGAAAGGTGGCCCATGCCAGCTGGATCAGGCTGCTCACCAAAAAGCCATGTTGGGCTTAGGAATTTGAATGGGCCAGCACCTGTTCACTGTGCCCATAATTAGTCCATGCAGAACCAATGTGTGGCAATGGCGTGTCCACATAGAAGCAAGGCTGCTCAGCATTATTCTATTTGTTTTTAACACTAATATTGTATTCATTTTCTTATTCCAGTGCAAAACTTTGGTTAGCAACTAAGTGATCTAATCGGGATGGTTCTCTCTGTAATGTGTGCGTAACTACAGCTAAGCAAGCAAGGAACAGACAGAGGAACCAACCAGTCACCATCTGATTTACACTGTTCTAGTCCTTGTGAAGGTTCTAGATAACTGAGTGTGAGTCGTGGTGTGAGCAGGTTCTTGTTAGGTATTAGGAATGTTAAACAGACTCACTGTGACACTGATACATACCAGATCACACATATGATACTGTCTGTCTGTTAGATACAACATACAGAACCTCTTTAACAAGATTCAAATCTCTGTGTTTAATCTAAAACGTCCCTAAAAGGTGATGATAGGAACCAGGGTTCTCCATAGACATTTTATTTACTATCTAAACCACCAGAGAATCTACATGTGTATTTTTAGTTTATGTGGAATGCTGATGATGGGAAAATCTGGAAAAGCTGGAAATAATTATTTTTATTTGGGGGACTATTTTACCTCACAGTGCCCTACAGCATGTACCCCTCCACCATGAATAGAGATTAAGGCTGAAATCTTCTTCTGTCATAAACAGTATCTCATACATCAGGCAGCGTCTTTATAACCAGCTCATGTAGTAACTTTTTTGTGAGGGAGGACTTAGAGGGGGACGTCTGGTTCCATTCACCACCACCGGGAATGGTTATGACTTGCTATAGAATGGATCGTTTTACACTGAACCACTTGGATGCAGCTTAACAAGTTAGTCATGCAGAAATGTTGTCTTATTGGTGCAATTTCCCTGCAGGTAGGACATTTTTCTCCAGTTTTCTTTTCTCTAGATTTAAGTGCGCAGTTGACTAGGTTTTATTTTATTCTTCCAGTGTGTTAAATTTAGTAAATAAGCATGTAACTGCATTTTACAATTTGCAGAAGTGACCAACATCAAAAGTACATGTAATTTGAGCAGTGTACACAAACATTTCTATATCATTATACATGTGAAATAAGATGAAAGTCTGCTCTTCTCCTTTGATAATAAGATTTGTGGTGCTCTTGCTACATTAATGTATGATATTTGAAGCTTGTGACCCAGCAAAGCTGGGAATGTATAGATTTTGATTATGTTTGTGGCACAAATTGTCTGTCTGAGTGAGGAACCCTGGAGCTGAATTTTTGCTTTACACACTGCATCATTGTGTTGACTGTGTAGCAGGTAGAATACTCTGATGTGAACCTCATGTTCCTCTGTGTTCTTCTGTGACAGGGACGTGTGAGCAGCCTCCTAGACCCTTCCACACAATCTCAGGAGACGGAGGGATAAAATGGACAGATGGATGGATGGGGGGGTTTTATGAACCCGTGCTGCTAGCTGAACCTGTGTCCACTCCTGTGTTAGAAGAGGGTGGCACAGCTTCTTTTGACCTTTTCCCTTTTCCTGTCTGAGGCTCCAAATGACTCTCCAGGTGTGTGAGGACTTTAAGAAGGAGTGTAAACCACACACATACAACAGTTGTTTATTCAGTTTCCAACCAAAATGGCCATTAAAGAAAAAAATATTATCTAAATTCCTCCATAATTGAATGCGTGGGATGGGAGCGGGTTTGGTGTGAGGTGTGAACAGAGTGATTGAGAGTGGGTTTGGTGTGAGGTGTAAACAGAGTGAGTGAGAGTGGGTTTGGTGTGAGGTGTAAACAGAGTGAGTGAGAGTGGGTTTGGTGTGAGTTGTGATTAGAGTGATTGAGAGTGGGTTTGGTGTGAGGTGTAAACAGAGTGATTGAGAGTGGGTTTGGTATGAGGTGTAAACAGAGTGAGTGAGAGTGGGTTTGGTATGAGGTGTAAACAGAGTGAGTGAGAGTGGGTTTGGTGTGAGGTGTAAACAGAGTGATTGAGAGTGGGTTTGGTGTGAGGTGTAAACAGAGTGAGTGAGAGTGGGTTTGGTGTGAGGTGTAAACAGAGTGAGTGAGAGTGGGTTTGGTGTGAGGTGTAAACAGAGTGAGTGAGAGTGGGTTTGGTTTGAGGTGTAAACAGAGTAATTGAGAGCGGGTTTGGTGTGAGTTGTGATTAGAGTGATTGAGAGTGGGTTTGGTGTGAGGTGTGATTAGAGTGATTGAGAGTGGGTTTGGTGTGAGGTGTGATTAGAGTGATTGAGAGTGGGTTTGGTGTGAGGTGTGATTAGAGTGATTGAGAGTGGGTTTGGTGTGAGGTGTGATTAGAGTGATTGAGAGTGGGTTTGGTGTAAGGTGTGATTAGAGTGATTGAGAGTGGGTTTGGAGTGAGGTGTGATTAGAGTGGTTGAGAGTGGGTTTGGTGTGAGGTGTGATTAGAGTGATTGAGAGTGGGTTTGGTGTAAGGTGTGATTAGAGTGATTGAGAGTGGGTTTGGTGTAAGGTGTGATTAGAGTGATTGAGAGTGGGTTTGGAGTGAGATGGTTGAGATGTTCTTTATAGTGGTGGTGATGGAAACCAGGGTTCACATACAGACACTTTATTTACCACCAGTGAACCTACACATGTCTTCTGGGCCTGATATGGATCTCATATGTTAATGATGGGAAAATCTGGAAATAATAAGTTTTCTTTGGGGGACTATTTTACCTCACAGCACCCTGCAGCATGAATGGCACTATCATAAACATCAGGCATCAGGCAGGGTACTCATAACCACCTCATGTAGTAACTTTCTGTGAGGGAGGTTTTAGAGGGGGATGTCTGGTTCTATTCACTACCACTGTAAACTGTTCTGACTCTGTCTGGAATGGAGTGTTTCACCCCACACCACTCTGAATTCTGAAGGTTTTGAAAGGTAATTGGTGGAATTCCCATTTAGATCCTGCTGGAGGCTTTAGTTTTCTGATTGTTTAATGGCCATTTTGGCTTAAACTGAAATAAATGAAGGATGGACTTTTGCACACGACTGACTACAAAGACCTGCACAATCCACGGACGCTGGGATCCACCTGAAGTCTGTATGGAGAGCATCCCTTCTTTCCCGGTTTTCTTTCTCTTTATACTTCACTGACTAAATATGATTCTTCCAGGAATGATATGAGAGCTTTTGTTCGGTTTATTCGGAGCTATAACGTCTCTCATCATCTCATTCACACACTTCTGTAGAACCTCCACATGCTCACACCTACGTATGCCCTTTAAAAGGCTTCTGGAAATAGATAGCAGTGTTTCATAGCCGCTCTGATGTTTATGGGTTTCATGCTTTGTTTTTTCCACTATTGGTTTACTGGTCACAGCAATGTAAGTACAAGCTGGAGTTCAGCTGAAAATGGAATCCCACAAAATCTTCCTAAGAAGTCCCCTAAGATGTCTAATGCAGGGCCAGGGATATGTAGGAGCGCAGAGGAGGTGCAAAATATTTCTGAAATTACACTTCAGTGTAATCGTACCATGACTGATCATCAGTTTCCCCATGTAAATTACGCTCGACTGATAAAGAAGAAAGTTTGCAGGTGTGGAAATTCCGAGACAAAGTCTGCACAGAAGGTAAAATGGAAATAAAACCCGACAGCAGTGATTGAAAACGAGGAAATAAGCTCACCGAACAAAAACATCCCCTTTGACTGGACCATACCTAGTAGTGTGTAATACCTCTATGACCACCAACAACAGCTGTGATTGGATTTGGCATGTACTGGACAAGTTTAGAAGAGAAATGTTCTATATTGGTTGTCACTGAAAATACTCAGATCAGGCTATCATTCTGCAGTCCTACAGTTACAAACTGTAGTCCATCTGTTTCCCTGTATCCTTTTTTACTCTGTTCTTCAATGGTCAGGACCCCCACAGGACCATCATAGAGCAGGTATAATGTTGGGGGTGGAGCATTCTCAGCACTGCAGTGACAATGATGTGGTGGTGGTGTGTTAGTGTGTGTTGTGCTGGTGTGACTGGATCAGACACTCGGTGTCTCTGCTGGGCTGAGAATTGTCCACCAACCAAAACTACCCAGCCAACAACGTCCTGTGGGCGGTGTCCTGTGAACAGCGTCCTGTGGCCACTGATAAAGGACTAGAGGATGACCAACACAGCACTGTGCAGCAGCAGATGATATATTGTCTCTGACTGTACATCTACAAGGTGGAGCAGCAAGGTAGGAGTTTCTAATAGAGTGGACAGTGAGCGGACGCAGTGTTTAAGCACTCCAGCAGCACTGCTGTGTCTGATCCACTCACACAAGCACACACTACGTCACTGCAGCGTTGAATTGATCCACCACCCACATAATACCTGCTCTGCGGTGGTCCTGTGGGGGTCCTGACCATTGAAGAACAGGGTAATAATGTATGCAGAGAAACAAAGGGACTACAGTCTGGAAGTGTAGAACTATATAGAGCTATTATATGGTCAGTGGAGCTGATATAGTGGACAGCGAGTGTAGATATAAGCAGGTGGTCATAATGTTATGCCTGATTGGTGTATATACATATCTAACTAGCTATGTTAGTCATGGATTTTGCCAGACCAGTCACTGAGTCAGCCTTAGTTTTTGGGTGTTCTAGACGTTTTGTTTTCGTGAACAGACAAAACCACCTGATACATTTGGCAGCAAATTTTGTGAGCAAAATTACTTTATCTTCACTGGAATACGCTCATATTGAGCGATTCTACGTGGAATTAAAAAATGAGTGGTTATAAATTATATGATCCATAGACCAAAATAAATGGTCCAAAATACTTGGTGAAACGTCTGGTTCCTCTGACTTACATTAGGAGTGAAGTATGTGTTTTCCTCCTACTGCAAAGTTACCATTGTGGAGATTTTGGTTCCGACAGCAGTGATTCCGCTATACACGCTATATTGGTACATTTTGTTGACACAAGCAAATTATTATACATCAGTACAAACCTCAAAAAAACCTGAAATGTCTTACAGTGGATGTTTTGCAGAGTCCTCCAACACTTTCCATGATAAATCGACTATCAGGAATGCTTCAGAATGACTTGGGTGGAGGTCTCGTTCCAATGACTTCAATTCAAAGGTAACAACGTTCCTTCTCCTGTAAAGCAACCGAGCAGTTTCATACAGAGTACCTACATACCCTCACACCTACAGCAGGCCATTTCATAACCCCTCACGTCTTTGTTTAATTTGTCTATATTTATGGCTCATAATAAAACTTGTTATAAATAAATAAATAAATAAACAAAACAAAAAAAAAAATAGATAGATAGATAGATAGATAGATAGAAAGATAGATAAATACCCCCCCCCCCCTTTTCCCTAATTAAAGATTGCTCATTCAGTCAGGACACCGTCTTCCATCCAAGTTCACTTCAGCAGAGGAAAATATATATAAATATATATTATATATAAATAAATAAAAAATATAGAGATGGTTCAGTTTCCCGGCAACAGCGAGCCTCCCTTCAGATCCGTTTCTCTATTTATGTTGTTTGGTGAATGTTAATTTCATTTCATTTCAATTTTACTTTCTAACGTAATTACTTCTGTCATGACGGGGCTTGAAATGCTTCTGAAGGCTAATTAAAGAATGCACTGACTACTCCTTTTTTGTCATTTTGCTCAATTTCAAGCCCGCATGTGCAATAACGGCGTTTTCACTCTGCAATTTGCATACGATTATATATTCAGTCTCCAATTAAGTGGAGGTGTCTAAAGTCCTATTGCTCGCTCTAATGTGCCGTATTTACATATAGAACTGAAGTTTATTTATATCCAGCTACATGTTCTGGTTGACTCACACTTTGGCACATGTTCTGTTAGCGTGGTTCGTTCTCCCGGTCGACCTGGTTCCTGGAGAAAGCAGGCTTCCGTTCGGAATTAATCATATTTGTTGTGTTGGATGCAATGGATGCACAAAGTCCATCTATAGGCAGCTCTACAGTAAACACCTGCTTCTGTTCTCACAGAATGTACTAGTCCTTACGGTAGATGTCCCTCGACTTATTTGAGCTGTGTATGTAACTGAATTCCATGTTGTATGTTGCTGGGAAATTAAACATGTATGTCCATGGAACTACAGTGTGTGTCCAGGTGGGTTATTGTCCTGTTAGACAACTAAGTAGATGCAAACAATACAGAAATAAAGACTATACGTTATCACTGCTGGACTGAGAATCGTCCACCAACCAAAACTATCTACCCTGAGGTGTCCTGTGGGCAGCATTCCTGTGGGCAGCATTCTGTGGGCAACGTCCTGTGGGTATCATCCTGTGGGGTGCCATTCTGTTTGGGCAGCATTCTGTGGGCGGCATCCTGTGGGCTGCATACTGTGAGTGGCGCACTGTGGGCAACCCACTGTGGCCAGCGTCCTGTGGCTAGGGGTCCATGGGGAGCATCCACTGTGGGCACCACCCTGTGGGCAGTGTGTCCTGTGCCCACTGATAAAGGACTAGGGATGACACTGCACAGTGCAGCAGCAGATGAGCTATTGTCTTTTGGCTGTACATCTACAAGGTGGACCAGCAAGGGATCAGTGATGTAATAGAGTGGACAGTGAGTGGACACAGTGTTTAAATACTCCAGCAGCACTGCTGTGTCTAAACCACTCACACCAGCACCAAACAGTACTGAGAATGATCCACTACCCATGTAATATATGCTCTGTGATGGTCCTGTGCGGGTCCTGATCATTGAAAAACAGAGAATTTCAGGGCTCCCTAATGAAGGGCCTGGATGGGAGTGAATGAGGGAAAACTGGACAAATAATTGCTGCAGTGCGACTCCAGCATTCGGTCATTATTTTGGAGGACGTTCAATTAGGAGTGGGAGTGTGAAATTAATTGAGCTTGAATTTAGTTCTGTGGTCTGTAGAATCTGCTAAAGGAGCTGCTTCTGTCTGTCATTGTTTATGGACAAAAGTGGAGTGAAATGATCAAAGCATCAGCGATGCTGTCTCCACTCCGGAATCTGATGCTTCTCCTGAAAACAAAACATCTTCGTTTTCGTCATCTGCACGTCTGGTTTTCAAGGTCCGACTCCCATCGGGTACACAGCGAAATGAAACATATGCCACTATTACTGCTAGACCTAAAGGAGAACTCCACCAACATTAAAGGAGAACTTCACCAATATTAAAGGAAAGCCCCACCAATATTTTAAAGTTCTTGCATAATTAGATGCTTGAGATTTTATAGTGTTAATGGTGCAGATTACTTTAAAGTGGTGTTGATGGAAACCAGGGTTCACCTATAGCAGTTTAGACCCACCCATTCAGCCTACAGCAGTTTAGTTCCGTCATTCGGCCTATAGCACTTTGACTCCACTGATAAAGCCTACAGGAGTTTTGCCCCACCCATGCAGCCTACAGTAGTTTAGCTTCTCCTATTTAGCCCTCACTAGTTTAGCCCCATCCATTCAGCCTACAGCAGTTTAGTCCCACCTATTCAGCCTACAGCAGTTTAGCCCCACCCATTGATCTTCCTTCAACCCGAAGTTGAGTGTTTCAGCCTGAACTACTTTCTGAATGAGGCATCCAGTCAGATGAGAGCTAATTTACATATATCAGTCTTAATGGCCCAGTGATAAAGACAGCCTGTTTGATTGTAAGCCATGAAGAGAGGCCAGTTAAAATGAATTACTGTCTGTTTCTGCGCTGACCGGTGGCCAGACATTACGGTAGTAAATCCTCTTCATGGTCACTAATGGATGAGTACAGTTTGTCTACTTGGCCTCCAGACCGGCTGAGTGACCAGTACCGGTCAAAAAGGGTAGAGTGCCACCTATTGGTGCACAGCCTGCAGCCTGTGTGACCTCACAGACACTCAGAAAGCTCTCAGAGTGAGTCTAAATCAAACTCACACAGACCCCTCTGCTCTGTCTGAGCTGGGAGAGGGAGTAGACTACACTCAATATTAGATATAATATTAAATATTAGATTTTTGATTGAGCTCCAAACTTACATTATAGTGTATGCTCTATTTTTAATACAAACAGAATATAATAATAATAATAATAATAATAATAATAATAATAATAATAATAATAATAACAACATATGTCTGCACGAACTAATAGGGCTATTGGTTAAATAATACTTTAAACATAATATTAATATATAACAACATAAAAAAAATAATACAAAATAATAATTAATAATATATAAAAACATTTATGCAGCATTCTTCATGCACTAAAACAATTCAGACATCAAAATAATAAATTATAGAATAATAAAACTAGAAATATTTAGAACAAAATAATACAGAAATACTTAATAAATAGTGTTAATATATTTATTCATTTGTTGTTTGTTTGTTTAGACATAGAAGCTCCAATCAAATACTATTCTGTCACATGACATTAGGCTCAGCAGAGAGAGAGGGGGTGGAAAGAAAGAAGAAAGAAAGAACAAAAGAAAGAAGGAAAGAAAAAGGCTGGGGAAAGACAAAGAGAGGGGAACAAGAAAGAGAGATGGGACAGAGACAGAGAGGGAAAGAAAGACTGAGAAAAAGAGAGAGAGGCAGAAGGAAAGACAAAAACTCTTTACCGCTTACTGTTTGAATATATTGCATTAACAGTATTAGGAGTATTTGATTCTTTTATTGATTATCTTATTCAAAAATAGAAGCGCTCTGACCACAGAATACATATACATATACACAGTATATACACCAAATATGATATATATACATATCAGCCCAGCCGGTGATGGTGCAGTATAAGCAGTGATAATAAAAAGCCTGCATCTCCTAAACAAGCATATCTATCTTTACTACACACTACAGACCACTCTGTACCTGCAAGACTTAATCCTGCACCCCTCACAGTATTCCCAGACCCCACGGCCTTGCCGTCTCCCGTCTCACCGTAAGAACACTGTCCTCCTCACAGTCTGTCCCTTATCTCTCCAGAGGGTGATAAGAGTATCAGCAGTGCTCCACAATAGCAGCAGATCATCTCCCCTCATACCTGCATTCGTTTAATAAGGCAAATCACTCTATAACTCCAGCCGCACACTCTAATTAAACATCCTCACGGGGCTCCGCTAAAAATAACATCAGCATCGCAGACAAATGACCCTGTTTGATTCTCACCATCCCGTTTTAGCGATCAGTGATCTGTCAGCTGCAGGGAAAGAGATGCGCTGTATGACCTCCATGTGGGGAACCCCTGAATGAACCCTGGATGAGCCAACAGGTGAGCTTATGTGGTATATTGTATGTATTGAATGTATTGAATTCACACCTCTTTATTACATACAATATACCACATAACGCTCAGGAAATGGGCATTCACTGTAAGTGGGCATGGCCACTTTATAAGAGACACCTACCTTGTGCTTCCACTAACTGGCCACTTTATAAGAAACACCTACCTTGTGCTTCCACTAACTAGCCACTTTATAAGAAACACCTACCTTGTGCTTCCACTAACTAGCCACTTTATTAGAAACACCTACCTTGTGCTTCCTCTAACTGGCCACTTTATAAGAAACACCTACCTTGTGCTTCCACTAACTGGCCACTTTATTAGAAACACCTACCTTGTGCTTCCACTAACTGGCCACTTTATTAGAAACACCTACCTTGTGCTTCCACTAACCGGCCACTTTATTAGAAACACTAGAAACACCCATCTAGTGCATCCACTCACCGGCCACTTTATTAGAAACACCAACCTTGTACTTCCACTAACTGGCCAGTCCCTCCAGCTGTGGCCAGTTAGTAGAAACACTAACCTTGCGCTCCTACTGGCTGCCATCTTTTAAGAAACAGCTACCTTGTGCTTCCACTCATTGGCCACTTTATTAGAAACACCCATCTTCTATTTCCACTAACTGGCCACTTTATTAGAAACACAAGAAACACCCACCTTGTGCTTGCACTAACACACATACAGCTACCTATACACCATTAACCTATGGATTCAGCAAACAGTGTATAAAGGTTTGAATAATAAACAGGTTATGATGAATAATTTCCCGGTTGTGTTTGTGAGGTATGTTGTTTTAGTATTGTTTATATTACAGGATGGCTAACACAAACTGTACACAAATTGGTGTAAGATAGGGGTTTCTGATAAAGTGGCTAGGTAGAGGCTATGAGGTTAGGTTCATGAACTCCTGATATCTCTACTTATACAAGCATTTAAATGCTAACGTCACCAAAGCAGGTTAGCAAGTCATGTGGTACTGTTTTGTCTCATGGCGTTGTGTTCACCAGTCAGAGACTTGTGCTTTTCATATCTCACTCAGCCTAATTATGTAGCACTTCATTTTCAGATAATAAGTAACCAACCCTCCGGACACCCCGGACCCCCCTAACTACAGTAATGTGGGAACAATCAAGTCCCTAATAGTCTGCAATTAATGTTTCAGGCAGGTCTAATGATCTTTCAGTGCAAATGAAAGTTTAGCAGCTGGGAAGCGTGTGGAGCAGTCAGAAACCCTCACACACTCACATTACACCACCCATCAAATATATGGGGACAACGTGAAGTTGACTACTGAAGAGTACAGGGGCTTAGCCTCACCCCTTCAACATACAGCAGTTTTCTCCACCCGTTTAGCCTACAGCAGTTTAGCCTCACAAATTTATCCCTACAGTAGTTTAGCCCCACCCATTAAACTTACAGCAGTTTAGCCCCACCCATTCAGCCAACTGCAGTTTAGCTCCACCCATTCAACATCATGAAAATCATCAAAAATATTTTTTTTTATTAAACTATTTATTTATTTTTTGTTTGTTTTTATTTTTATTTATTTAATTGTCCTTCAAGAGAAAAATGAAGATAAATACATATACGCTGTACAAACACAGAGGTTATGCTACATTATTACACATTTATGATAAATGGAGTTAAAGCGAAGGTGACGGCAGTAATCAGCATATATCAGTCAGCGATGATCATTTGCACAAATGTATTTTAGTGCTGTGGGTGCATTTTAAACCCGACAAAATGCACCATGTGATTAGACTGGCCTTTGAGGCTGACTTTGGTTCAGTACTGCTGGTCAAGCCTGATGCATGAGTGACCTAATAGCCATTTGTGTTTACCCGTGATACGGTCTCCAGGGTTTATGCAGTGTTTCAGGCTTTTATCTACACTTCTATTAAAACTAACACAGACTCAGTTTAGTCACTGTTTATAGACAACAGTGAAGCATACAGTGTCAGAAACCGCATTATGAAGTGTATTAGTTTATAATAGATTAGATTACTGAACATCTCCACACGCTTTCCGACGGAACATGCTCTCACACGTCTTCACCGATCGATAGAATTAACGATAGAACTGTGAGGGCAAAGGGAGACCATTTATCAGTTGGCTGGTTGAAGCAGATTACAGCTTGTTTTGCATTCTGTCTGTGTAGATTCATGTGCTCTGTCCAGCATGATAAACATTTACACTAAACCCTCTAACCCCCTACATTTACACTAAACCTGAACCCCTACATTTACACTAAACCTATAATTCCTACCTTTACTCTGAACCCTAACCCCTACATTTGCACAAAACCCCTAACCCCTACATTTACACTAAACCTCTAACCCCTACATTTACACTGAACCTTTAACCCCTACATTTACACAAAACCCCTAAACCCTACATTTACACTAAATCTTCTAACCCTTACATTTACACTAAACCCTTAACCTCTGCATTTAGACTAAGCTCTAACCCCTACCTTTACATTAAACACTAACCCTTGCATTTACACTAAACCTCTGACTCTTACATTTGCACCAAACCTCTAACCCCTACATTTACACTAAACCCTTAACCCCTACATTTACACAAATCCCTTAACCCCTACATTTACACAAAACCCTTAACCCGTACATTTACACTAAACCCTTAACCCTTACATTTACACAAAACCTCTAACCCTTACATTTACACTAAACCCCTAACCCCTACATTTACACTAAACCCTTAACCCCTACATTTACACTAAACCCCCTAAACCCCTACATTTACACTAAACCTCTAACCCTTATGTTTACACTAAACCCTTAACCCTTACATTTACACTAAACCCTCTAACCCCTACATTTACACTAAACCCTTAACCCTTACATTTACACTAAACCCTTAACCCCTACATTTACACTAAACCCTTAACCCCTACATTTACACAAAACCTCTTACCCTTACGTTTACACTAAACCTCCAACTCCTACATTTACACAAAATCCTCTAACCCCTACATATACACTAAACCCTTAACCCTTACATTTACACTAAACCCTCTAACCCCTACATATACACTAAACCCTTAACCCTTACATTTACACTAAACCCTCTAACCCCTACATTTACACTAAACCCTTAACCCTTACATTTACACTAAACCCTTAACCCCTACATTTACACTAAACCCTCTAACCCCTACATTTACACTAAACCCTTAACCCTTACATTTACACTAAACCCTTAACCCCTACATTTACACTAAACCCTTAACCCCTACATTTACACTAAACGCTAACCCCTACATTTACACAAAACCCTTAACCCCTACATTTACACTAAACCCTTCACCCCTGCATGTAGACTAACCTCTAACCCTTACATTTACACTAAACCCCTAGCCCCTACATTTATACTAAACACTTAACCTCTACATTTACACTAAATCCTCTAACCCCCACATTTACACTAAACCCTAAACCCTACATTTACTCTAATCCTTTAACCCCTACATTTACACTAGACCTGTAACCCCTACATTTACACTGAAACCTCCAACCCCTACATTTACACCAGACCTCTAACCCTTACATTTATACTAATACTATATATAAACACGTGTGTGTGGGGTGTGTGTGTGTGTGTGTGTGTCTGTGTGTGTGTGTGTGTGTGTGTGTGTGTGTGTGTGTGTGTGTGTGTTTATCAGGTTAAAGATTGATGGGAGCTGGAGTGTGGTGGACCCAGGCTATGCTAATGATAATGCTGATGCTAATGCTGTGTCCCCTTGGGTTATTTGTCTACACATGCAATGAGGACACATTTGCACACACTCTGCATTTCAAGCATGTGCATTCGACTGGATATGTGTTGTCTAGATAAGAGAGCATCATATCTGCCACTCAGATATATATATATATATATATATATATATATATTTATATATATATGCCAAGAGGGTGTATATGCATTATATATATGCCAAGAAGGTGTGTTGAAAAAGTAAGGAACTCATAATGAGACCAGTATGTACATACAGGGATCTCTTGGATAAAAGGTCTATGGGGTTGGCGAGTTTATGACTTACAGATGGTGGATCTTCAATATATACATATGTAAAACCATAAATTGATATCAAAGACCATATATGAATTGCAATGTACACACATATAACATTGTTCATTTAACCTATATCAGAGTTCACTATGTATGTATTGTAATGGCCTGTGATGCAGTGGGAGGCGTGGCCATGCAGAGTGCTTGTGTGAGGAGGCTGCTGGGATGCAGTAGAAGAGACTTTCCTGTGATTAAGTTAAGTAAAATATGTATTATTGTGTTTATATGTGCGGTTCAGTGCTGGGCTAAAGCAGCAGTAGGTCAGTTATAGTCTTTATCATGTACCAGCAGTGACCTGCCTGCTTCTCGCCCATGTAGGCAGCACTGAGCAGCGGTACGTTCCTGATTCTCTGCTCCGTAAAAGAGGCATTTGATGCCTTTGTTTAAAGGGGCATGTTTCCTACTGTTCTCCTTTAGTGTTCTGTGCTTAGGATTATATGAATAGACATCAGTGTCAGACTAATTAATGACCTTCTATTAAAGACTGGTGGACTGAGAGACACTAGAGTCTCTTCATCTAAACTGAACTGATTAAGAGTCTTCTTCCAGAAATGATTATAGGACATTAGTTAGAGTCATAATAAATCGTGCTACTGTTACTCTCCATACTTAAGTACATTTGAAGGTAAATGCTTTAGTACATTTACTCCAGTGGAGCTCTAAAGGGAGGAACTTCTACTGACATATATGTATATTTATGAATAGGGAACATATTGTAAACATACTTGCCCGTGTGTATAATAGATGCAGGCATGATTAGGTGCATGATCATGATATGAATATGTGTTTGCGCTGTTTCGGGAGGGACAAAACTATTACGTGAAAATAAGGTCAACTCTGCATTACCATGGAAACAAACCGTAGTGCAGGAGCAGCTCCATCTGCTTCAGTCCGGACTGGAGCTCCACTCAGCAGCTGCTCAACCTCTACACACTCCATGGCACATTTCTGATTCTTTCCTTTTCTTTACCCATTCTTTCCCATCTTTTATTTCCCTATTTCCCCATTCCCCTTTCTTTCCTTCTTTCTTCTCTCCCATTCTCTCCTTTCTTCTCTTCCATTCCCTCCTTACTTCTCTGCTGTTCCCTCCTTTCTTCTATTCTGTTCATGCTGCTCTCTTTCTCCCTTGCTACCTGTGCCTTTTTTCTTTTTTCTTTCTTCCTTCTTAATCTGTGTTAGATTAACAGTATGGTGTAAATCTCTGACACTCCCGCATATATCCTGAAGTCTGACATTTCATTCATTAAGCACATTTGAACTCTTTGGTACAATTCTGTATTTAATGTAAGCTCCCCAGACAGGGCCCCCCTGTGTGTTTAAGGTGGTAGTACCTTCAGGCTCCAGCAGATGATGGGGCCATAAAAACGTCTGAGTGACGGGATACATAGATTGGAAAGAGGTGCTACAGTGCAGTGAAAAGTTCCATGTGTGAAGGAAGTAGCTTAATGTGCAGGTGTATGGAAGCATCATACAGGTCTACCAGCAGTGGCTAAAATCCCAGTCTACAGGGAATTATCTTCGGAATTGTGCCAGAGAGGCATCCACCAACTGACCTATTCTTTAATATAAGAGTGTTTGAACATTGATGTGGCCTACATCCAGAAACTTGTCCAGTATATGCCAAAACTAATCACAGCTGTTACTGGTGCTTGGGATTACATGCTATTAGGGACGTTTCAGTCACAGGAGACTTGTCCATATTCATTATTTATGTACACTACCAGTCAAAAGTTTAGAGACGACTCCGTATGGCAGGTTCTCCTTATAGCAGGTCCTTCTTCTGTTTATCTCCCAAATGCACCTTTACAGGAGAATGAACCAGCTTTCTAAACCTGCAGTGTTTGGAGCAATTGTATTGGTCTGTCCATCATGAATATTCACTAAAGTTTTTACATCACTAAATATATATTAGGATTTGGAGAAATATAATACTGTGATACATCAAGAGTATATGTGGTATATCAGGAAATGTACTGTTTTAGATTTACATCACTGTAAGACTGTAGAGTCTTTAAGATGATATATATATATATATATATATAAATATATATATACATATATATATATATATACTTTAATGGCAGCACATAGCCCATTTGTGGGTTTATAAGGTGTTCAATAGGCTGTATTTTGGGTATGATCCATACATGGACACCCATGCATGCTGATGGTCTGTCCTAGGGTGCATGGGATATTTCAGCAAAACAATGCATCACATGCCAAATGGCTAGAAATGTCCAACATTGGTTGGAAGAGCATATACAAAATATCCAACTACTACTCCATCCCTCTAATTCCCCAGACTTGGACCCAAAAGAGCATCTGTGGGACCGCCTCGCACAACGCGTTGGCTTTATGGTTCCTCTGCCCACGCCCCCTAGCAGCTGTGGGGTGCACTGCAGTCAGCATGGCTCCAGATACCTGGGACAACCAACCAGGACTTTACTGGGTCACTCGCAGCCCGTCTAGCCGCTGTTCATGCTGCACACAGCAGTTACTCTGGAAATTAGTTGTGGTCATAATAATAACTGTGTATCTTCATTTGAGTGGGTAGTACTTAAAGCATTTCACTGAAAGTTGTACTATGACTACATTTGACCACATTCTTCAAACAGTCACTTTAGGAGAGGAACATTTTAGCTACATGAGTCGACGAACGTGGACATGGTGATCTGCTGACTCATGCAGGTCACCTCACCCACACAGCTGAAGGGGCAGAGTTGCCTTACTTGGCCCTCTCTTCAGGCTTTCGTGGGTGAGGAATCAGCCTGCCCACCACTTGACCTTCTTCATCAGTTCTCTGGATCCTTGATGGATGATTGTTTGGCAGAGAGGCCCTCGGTGTAATTATGGTGCTCTTGCAAGATGGTGGCATTTAGCTGCTCCTGAAAGCATAATTTTCCGCTTTCTTGAGGTGACGTTTGATTAGACTGAGAGCCAGAGTGAGACGGCAAAGAGTTGTGACCAGTTTTACCTCTGTGAGTTTCCTTGAAGCCATAATTTGGAACAAAACGTCTCTCTTAACTCACACAGAGTCCAACAGATGAACTGTGTAGTACGTGTTCAGTATAGCTTTCTTCAGTTTTAGCACGCAAGCCTTGAAGCAAATGTATCGCAGAATGGAAATGTGAGTGGACTGTGTGGAATGAACCAGATTTCTGTAGTGATTACTGATAAAATGTGGTATGTTTATTGTTTATCTGAGTCACCATTATAATAACACAATAGCCCACAGCTGCACTGTTCATATCTGTTGCTAAGCACACTGAGAAACATCCACAGTGCAGGCTAGAACCAGTAAGAGAACCTCTGTGGTAATGACCCTCCAGGAGCTAACTAGTAAAAGGTGTTTGGGTTAACCCTTTGAACACTGACCGCCCCAGCGTTTCGGCACTATAACCTTGGCCTCCCCAGCAATTTTCGACCGTTTTCAAGATGCAATAGTTTGTATTCAAAATGCATTCAAAATTGTATTCAGCGCCGCAGTTTCATTTTAGGCCTATTGACCTAACACCAGAACAGAACCTTTGAATGATATGCTTCAAAACAGTTGTCATTACCAGAGGCAATGCACAGAAGCTCTTAGCACGATTTACACCAGTACACTGTTTTAGCGCTTTGGCAGGTCCTTGTCCTTCGCTTCTGGATTTGCTCTTTTGGCTTGCTTGTACTTTTCGGCACAAACAACGCATCTGTTGTTCCGGGATGCACTTTCCGGTCGCTTAGGCAAATGCAGTGGGATGTTGGGTTCATTCTGCAGCCGGGCATCTCCTCCTGTTTTGCGACGTGACATAGGCACCAGCACTCAGCGGTGTGTCCCAATCAAGTCATGACTACCCTCTAGAAGTCGACGAATCGAATCGTCAGTCGGAGACCCTTTAAGTCGACTGAGACCCTTCAAGTTGACTGACAACAGTGACCTTTGTTTTTCTTCCGTTAAACAGACTAAAGCTTGCAGAAAGGCAAAATATGCAAATTGATTTACTGATTACTAGATAATGTACATGGAGAAAAACCATGAACGAATAGTTGAATCATCGACCAGGACGGGCGAATCTGATTTGACTGACAAAATTCGAGTACAGCCCTAGTCATGACACAGCTCGCCAACAAACATCCGGAAAGTATGAACCCGCTTGCCAGGTTCGTTGTGTGGTTTGTAACAGTTCTGTATGATGTACGCATTATACTCACACCACACAATACCCACGCAGTGCTATTTTTAGACCAACAAATTCCAGCGTCATGAGTGCCATGCGCAGTGTGACCAATATTATAGCAATGGCCGGTATTGCGGCCTTTCGAGTACATGTTCTCTCAGGAAATGTTAGTGTGGACCATGAACACCTTTCAGAGGAGCTCAGGGACACATAAAGACATGTCAGAGAGACACATAAAGCTGGAAAAGTTTACAGAAGCCCTGCTGAAGACACACAGGTAACTCCAAGAGGTTCCTGAAAGAGGTGCGAAAGAAGTCAACAGCAAAAGGCATACAGAGTGTACAAACTGCAGAATTCTGTTCACGTGTCCACTCGTGGGGAGTTCATGGAATTACCCCACAAAGAAACCTCTGCTTTAAACAAAACATCTGTCCCAAGTTTGCCCAGGGCCACCTGGATGTTCCACACTGATTCCGAAAAGCTGTTCTATGGACAGATGTGACCAAGGTGCAAGTTTTTAGCCTAAATAGGCAGCAACACCAAAACCTCATGCTAGTCACGAAGCATGGTGGAGGTAGCATCATGGTTTGGAGCTGCTCTGCTGCCTCAGGGCCTGGACACCTTGCGATCATTGAAGGATCAATGAATTCAAAGGTGAATCAGAACATTTTACAAGAGAGTGTGAAGACAGCAGTCCATATGACATCAAGCTGAAGAGATGCTGGGTGGTACAACAAAACAATGTGCTAAAGAACAAGATCTGTGTTTTGGGCTGACCTGAACCCTAGATGCTCTGGTGGGACTTGGTTGAGATCACTTGAAACACCTTCAACTTCATGCAGATTTTATTAGCAGCTACAGGAAGCATTTGATTGACACTCAACACTCAAGTTAACATAATGTAAACTTTCTAAATCATCAACCGTCATTGATTGTGATAGATCTCTACAATAAATAGATTTGGAGAAGAGATTGTGTTTGGCTATGCTGCTCTATTTTTATCTATTTTACAGTGTTAAAAACCACAAACATGCATATTTAAGATTATACAAAGGATAACATACAGCATTTCTATTTGATTTACTTTTAAGTGGTGGTAATGTGAAACCAGGAGTGTGTATGTGTACAACATACACCACCACTATGAACAGGTTGCAACTATGATTTTCGGCCAAACTGTCACTTTTAGAAGTTTCCTTCACTTCAGTCTGAAAGACATTTGAGAAAAACTTTTCCTGAGCTGTCATTCACTTTAAAGTGTCCTTGGACTGGAACAGAATGCGGTGAGCGCCAAGACAAACCTATTACCATTTTGATTGTGGTGCATAAAATGATTATTGTCTTGATTGTTATGCATTTAATATGAGGTGAGCTTGGCTTTGTATGCTCTCCAAAGACGCGGTAAACAGGAGCGGTTAAAAGACAGAGACAATGATTAAAGCTGGTCTACAGCTGAAGAGTACTTGGGCTAGTGCATGCTGCACACTAGGGGGCATGTCACTGTTAGCACATCAGAGAGACAGAGAGAGAGGGTGTTATATATACAAGAGTGAGGGAGACGGAAAGAAAGAGAGAGAGAAAGTGAAACATAGAGTTAGACAGAGAGTCAGGGTGTTATATATATATATATATATACATATATATATATATATATATATATATATATATATATATATATATATATATATATATATATATGTATAGAGAGAAAGAGAGAGAGAGAGAGAGAGAGAGATGGATGAGATAGAAGAGAGATGGATGGAAGAAGGTGGGGTGACATGATGTCACAAATCGTCCACAAGATGTTATGTGTGGCTACATATAATTTGTATGATGTCACATTTGATAGCATTCAATCACATGACATAAATAACATGATGTCACATGTTATCACATATCATTCACCTGTGATAACATCATTTGTAAGTCGCATGTGGACACATATGATTTGCACATCACGTGATTACATTCACATGTTGTCATAGGTGGTCACAATATTTGCATGATGTCACATGTGATGACATATTTTGCATGATGTCACATGTGATCACAGTACATTCACATCATACTGTATATTATGTACATGATGGCATATGCGGTCACATATCATTTTCATGTTATTACTTATGAAATTGTGTTTTTAGAAATTCTACATGTGAAATGGATGTGACTTTATTGTGAGGGGCTCTCGTGTTTTGAATGGTTCCTCATGAAGCTGCAAAACAAAGCAAAGGGAATTAAAGCGTCCTCAATAGAAGATTAGTTGGACTGTTGTTCTAAAATATGAAAAATAACATAGAAGGAAAATAAAATTATAGATAAATGAAAGGAACCCTTCTCTGGTAAATGTGTCCACTTCTGAGAATATGCCCCTCTTTCATTCCTCCCCCAGGGTCTCAGAAACCCTCAGGATTCTCTCTGTCCTTCTCTCTGCACAGCAGGAGCTCCACACCATTTATCTTCTCAAACAAGGTGTGGAGAGTGGAGGAGATAACAGAGCCAGAAAAAGAGAAATGGATAGAGAGACAGAGTGAGAAAGAGGGAAAGGAAGTAACACTTTTCAAGGAGAAAACAAACATAGATAGAGGCAGAGAGAAAGAGAGAGAGGGAGGAAGGGAGAGAGAGAGGGAGAGAGAGAGTATGAGAGGGAGAGTCGAAGACTGAGAGAGGGAGAGTCTGAGATTGAGAGAGACTGAGAGAGAGTCAGAGACAGAGAGAGGGAAAGAGAGAAGGAGAGAGGTGTAGGCTGGGAGAGAGAGGAAGGGAGAGAGAGAGACTAAGGAAGAGAGATAGAGTGGGAGTCGGAGACTGAGAGACAGAGAGAGGGAGATAGAGGTCGAGGCTGAGAGAGGGGTGAGTCTGAGATTGAGAGAGAGAGTCAGAGACAGAGGGAGAGAGACTAAGAAAGAGAGAGACAGACAGAGAGGGAGAGAGAGAGAGGGATACTGAGAGAAAGAGCGGGATACTGAGAGAGAGAGAGACAGAAAAACAGAGAGAGAGAGAGAGAGAGTTGGAGACTAAGAGAGAAAGGGAGAAAGAGAGTGGGATACTGATAGAGGGAGAGAGAAAAGGAGAGTCTGAGACAGAGAGAGAGAGAGAGAGAGAGAGAGAGAGAGAGAGAAGAGAAAGTTTGTATAGTAAGCGTAATGAGCAGTAGCATTTCCCCAGGTGGTAACAGCGGTCAGTGGAAGGTCAGTCAGGCCTGGCACTGATTAATACAAGAGTGATGTGAAACAGACGAGTGTCCATGTGTGTTGTGTGGCCTCAGGTCACTCGTCCTAACCAGCGAGCATCAGTGCAACCAAAACTCCCCACTTTATAAGGCCGCTCTGTATCGCCTCGGACGGTTCTGTGCTGACCGGGTGAAGTATAGGGTTTAGCAGAGGCTCTTATGAATAAGCACTGTTTTGCTTACTACAGTCCAGGGTTGGTGCCAGGGTGCTACAGGGGTGATGCAACAAATGAAGAGGGTGCTATACTAAAGACTGTTGTGGTAGCAACATGTGAACCCTGCGGGTAGGTTTGAGGTGGGTCTAGCTACATGTAGAAATCAGTTGAAAGTAGATTTGATGTTAGTCCACACCTAGTCCAAAACAGTGTTTAATTTGCAAGCGGGTTATGGAGTTGGTACATCGCTGATGACCTGCAGAAGAAGCAGAACAGCTTGCTCTGATGCTGAGGTCCCGCTGAGTCCTGTGGACTATGACTCATTTGTGTAGTGTATACCCGAGTGTGGATGGAGTTTTCACACTAACCGAGCTAAAGGAAGATTGGATAGGTCTGCTTTAAAGCACGCTAAAGTAAATGTGCCAGAAGTCGGTAGGCTGTTGTTGGCTGTAGTGTTGTTATGTATGCCATTGTCATAGTGATTGTTGGCTGTAGTGTCGTTATGGAGGCCATTGTCATTGTTGTTATGGCACTGTAAATAAGTACTGTCATTGTTGTTATTGTTCTTGGTTGTGGTGTTATGTCATGTAATGTAATTCCTGTTGCTATTATTGATATCCTTGGTGTTGTTTGGTTGTTTTGGTTGTTGGTAGTGATGTTTATGGCGTTGACATTGGTGTTGTGGTTTTGGTACTCTTGTTTTGTTTTTGCGGTGTTTTTGTTTGTTGGTATTTATTGTATGGTGTATTAGGTGTATTACTGTTAGAACTGTTGGCTGTGTTTTGGAGTTGAGGGTGTTGATTTAGGTGCTCATGGAGTTGCCGTTGTTACTGGTGTTGTGGTGGTGTTTACTGGTGATGTTATTTATTTTCTTTGTAATACTGAAGGTGTTGTTACTGATTTTGGATTTGATGGTGTTTATTAGTTTTATTTTTATGGGTTTCATTTGGCAGTGTGTTATTTAAGGTGATGTGGAGATAGCAGCTATTTTTATTGATGATGGTGGTTGTGGTACTGTTGTTGTTCGTGTTGTTTCTAATGGTGTTGGTGATAGTGTAATATGCTGGTTTTATTGGCGATGTGGTGGTGTTGTTGATTTTGTTCTTGGTAATGGTGGTGGTGTTCCTGGTGTTGTTTTTATTG
Organism: Prochilodus magdalenae; assembly: GCA_024036415.1. Classification (NCBI taxonomy): domain Eukaryota; kingdom Metazoa; phylum Chordata; class Actinopteri; order Characiformes; family Prochilodontidae; genus Prochilodus; species Prochilodus magdalenae. The sequence goes on from JAMWET010003116.1 coordinate 452,908, forward strand.
TTCTTAGTGTTGTTGCTGGTGTTTTAGGTTGATGTATTGCCAGTGGTGTTTTGCTGTAATTGGTTGTGGTATTGAAGTCCTTCGTGTTGTTACTTGTAGTGTTGGTGGTAGTGTGATATGCATAAGTTGTGTTGCTCCTGGTTGTTGTAGGTATTCTGAAAGATGAAAATATGCACCTGTGCACAAACACTCGGTGTGTGAATGCTGATTCCAGCCCGGTTTTATTCCTTCAGTAAACAGATTGCCTGATTCTAGCACTTCCTGCCAAGAGAACTGTTCTGAATCTGTGCTGCAAAATGAGACTCTGACCCGCAGTATCCAGTCATGTCACACCGGCCTTCCATTCTGACAGGAATTACTGATTAAATTCCTGCTTGTTATATACAGCGCCTGTTTTCCAGCCATCATACTCAAATCCTGATAGCTGGCTCCTGCTGGACGTGACAGTGTGTAAAAGTGAAGAAGACTGAAATAGCCCTCAAATTGTTGGCCTGGAGTGAAAGCTTGGCCCTTTTTGTAATTGTACATTGCAGGACAGTCAGATGAGGGACTAGTGGATGGATGCTGAGAGGAAGTCATGCTGAGGTGAATGGAGCCACTCCAAACGCAACAGCTTCTCACAGGACATAGTAAAAAGACATACAGAACTTCTTATGCTAATGTTTGTACCTGCTGGTGCTGCAATTAGAGACTATAGCTCATCTGCTGATACACTGTGTATGGTAGACATCATCCATCCCTTCATCAGCAAGCAAGCAAAGTAGCCAGTTAGGAGAAGCATAGGGTTAGCCTTTCTAATAAAGGGACCAGTGAGTGGAAGCACATGGTTGGTGTTTCTAAAAAAACATGGCCAGTGTGTGGAAGTGCAAGATGGATGTTTCTAACGAAGTGGCCAGTGAGTGAAAGAATAAGGTTGGTGTTTCTAAGAAAGTGGCCAGTGAGTGGAAGAATAAGGTAGGTGTTTCTAATAAAATGGCCAGTGAGTGGAAGAATGAGGTAGGTGTTTCTAATAAAGTGGCCAGTGAGTGGAAGCACAAGGTTGGTCTTTATAAAAAAAGTGGCCTGTGAGTGGAAGAATAAGGTAGGTGTTTCTAATAAAGTGGCCAGTTAGTGGAAACACAAGGTTGGTGTTTCTAATAAAGTGGCCAGTGAGTGGAAGCACAAGATTGGTGTTTCTAAAAAATGTGGCCTGTGAGTGGAAAATAAGGTAAGTGTTTCTGATAAAGTGGCCTCACTGCAGATGTAAATCATTCTATCAGTATGGAGAGCTTATTGCTTTACTTATAAAAAAGCTCAGGCTCAATTCCACAAAATACCCACAGCTATATGACATCACACAATGTTATATTTCTGTCTCTTGATAAATATAGAACATGTATATCACTTCATTCTCACTGCTTTATAGGGAACTGATCATTAAGCGCTGCTCTGCTGCATTCCTATGCAACCGAGGGTTAATTACAGTCTTTTTATAGTTATCATTTTTCTATAGGTGCTTTATTTCTTTATCTTCACCAAAATAAAACAACGTATACCACTTTATTCTGACCCTCCACTGAAAACAATACATTAACACTCACCACTCATGTTTTAATAGCAGGAGGGTAATTATAGGCTTGTTTAGCTGTGTTTAAAATAGCCTCTGTTGTTGAATTGAACTGGAACTGGAGGTTTTTATCGGCGGCTGGCTGCTTCGTGTAGGCGTCCTGACTGATGACAGTCAGTGCAGGTTTGTGGATGTGAAGCCTACGCAGTACCTGCTGGCCTTTTCCACACATTCATATGATTAGCTGTAACGGCGCAAGCAGAGATATGGGGTTGGTGGAGGGGGGGTGCAGTGACAGGTTTTACAGTCGTGCTTGGGTGTTGATCATGTCACTTTTTCCAGTGTTTCATTACCAAGAAGCGCCGAATCCGAGAAATGTGTCTTCGCCTAGCTATTTTTGGCAGGATTCCACAATTCTGAAGCATGCAAGCCCAAATTCTGTTGGAGAACATTGTTAAAGCAGAACTTCATTAATAGAGCTCACTATCTGTTTTCTTTGTAGTGTTATTTTCAGTACCTACTAAGAATTATTTAGTATTCACTATGAATTATTATGTACATGCTGGTGTGGTATAATCTTTCTTTACTCTTTAACTACATTAGTTTTGTAGGTTTAGGGCTAAAATTGTTGAAGAATATTGGAAAGCAGACATTTCTTGGTTGATTGTTTAACATGGGGAAAGGGGTAAAACACTAAAACATTTTTGTCAAAATATAGCATATAATTATTACATTGGGCAGATATGGAGAACGAAGCCCTGGAGATATAAAAATGTTGGTCCTTAAAGACAAATAAACAAAGAGGATGAACAGATGGCCAGTGAAATTTTAATGCACCGCAGTTCCGGTTATAATCAGTGTTACATAAACCGTAGATCCACAGCTCTGGGTATCCACACCTAGTGTGTCTGCTTGATCCAAGAGGAAACATCCATTAATGTAGCACAGACTGGAGATACAACTTACAACTACTTACTTCAGTATAATGTTAACCCTAAATATATTACAGTTCCTTTCTGTACTATTTCAGTGTAACAATACAATTAAGTGATAATAGCTGTACATGTTTAATTACACAAGAATAAATTAGACACTACAATTACTGCCTTCAATAAACTCTCTTATATGGTAGAATAGGAGATCATTACATAAACGCCCGCGATAAACACCCCTATACGCTAGAAAGGGAGATATCAGAGTTAATGGCACTAATTAACTCTTCTTAATGCGAGAATAGGATATATCACTTAATAAACTCCTTCAATTAACACTCCTATATGCTAGAATAGGAGATATTAGTCCATAACTGGTCTCGATAAATGCTCATATACTGAATAGGAAATCTCGATAAATGCTCATAAACATCCCTATATTAGAATAGGAGCTCTCATACATTATATGGCTAAGATATCTCCATAACTGGTCTTGATAAATGCTCATATACGTTAGAATAGGAAATATCAGTCCATAAACCCCATCAATAAACATCCCTATATAGTAGAATAGGAGATATCAGTCCATAAATGCTCTCAATAAACATTATATGCTAGAATATGAGATATCAGTCCATAAAACCCATCAAAAAACATTTCTTTATGGTAGAATAGGAGACATTAGTCCTTAAAATGTCCTATTATGCGAAAATCCCTCAATCAATCAATAAAACACTCCTAAAAGCTCACAAAGCAGCTTTAACAAAAGAATCTTTTACAAAAGAATCTGGTGTTGCGAGCCCCCGATAGGAGATTAGGCAACAGTACCAAGGTCCATTCAAAATGGGGGACCGCATGATGCCAATAGAATGAGTCTGTTGTCTGATTAGAATATGTTGGAGATATCAGTCCATAAACACATGCCCAAGCCTAATAAATGCCCCAGATACGCTAGAACAGGAGACTGTTAGCTCTGACATAGACCTGAACCCTATACGATGGTTCACAATGCCCTCCGGCAGGCCTGGCTAGCGATACTAATAAATGACATCAGGGCTCCATACTGCTCCTCAACAAACCTGAGTAAGCACGAGGAGGCAGGTGGTACGACAGCTATACCAAACACTCTCTGGTCCACCCCTATACATGCACATTTTATCTATTAGAAAGAAAAGACTAATTACCACTAAACAAGTAGGTTTTTTAAGCCTTGGACTTCTATCATGAGTCACCGAACACTGACAGTATATTAATTCCAAATCTGGGGGGGCGCCTTTGTATAAAATGCTCCTATAATTCCTAGGGCACTAACAGAGAGCACTTTGAACCTAGGTCGACGTGAGGCTTGTATCGAGATAAGTTCAGTATAAGGTATAGGAACAGGCCGTTTTAGAGCGCTTATACTCACTAATTTTATAACTCACTACGGAAAATTTACTGTACCAGTGTAAGTTTGAATAAGACTCCTATATAAGGGACTCTAGAATAGCTGAAGTTTGTTAAGGCTGTTTTCAGGAACAACCAGAAAGCAAGTGCATTACATCCAGCCTTGAGGTAATAAAAGTCTGCTCCTGTAGTTGGCAACATATTGCGAGATGGAGGAAAACACTCCTCATCGAAGGCCAAATCTAGCAGATAACAGAGGTACCTGGTGTAACTAGGAATATTAGTGGGTAATGCAGACAGCTTGTTTCTAACACTTTTGGGACCGCGAAGAAGAACTTCTGTTTTGTCTGAGTTGCATATACAAGTTGCTTGACATCCACTAAACGTTCCTATAAGTGGATCATCTGGTCTAGCTGAGTATACAGTTGCAGTCATCAGATAGCAGTGTTTAACGTTTTTCTGATTATGGTACCGAGTGGTAGCATGTATAAGGTAAATGATATAGGTCCAAAGACAGATCTCTGTGGAACACCAAACTTTACTTTTGTGTGAGTGGATGATTGACTGTTTATATTTACAAACTGATTATTCGCAGTATCTGAACCATGAAAGAGCTATTCCTGTTACTCCTACACGATGGGGGGGGGAGAGATTTTCCAGCCTGTCTAGTAGGGAGGGCTGGTCGTCAAATGCTGCACTACTCCAGTAGGACCAGTAAGGATGAGTTAATGGTCCAGCAAATATTAAAAGATCATTTACAATTTTCACCAGTGCTGTCTCGGTGCTAGATGAGGCCTAAAACCAGACTGGGAATTTTTCATGGATGTTGTTCCTGTGCAGGTAGGAGCTTTACTGTTGTGCTACAGTCTCTAAAATCTTTGATATAAATGGAAGATTTGAAATGGGTCCCTCATAGGATCAAGATTGTTTCTTACATTAAAGGCTTAATTACTGCTTCTATTTTGGGACGTAAAACCAATCAGAGTTATTATTATAGACAGAAGAGGCATGGTTATATCTGGCAGAACTTTCTTCAGTAAACTAGTCGGAACTGGATCTAGTATGCACGTAGACGAGAATAGTCCTTTATTGCAGTAGGTCACAACCCTGGATGTTTTTCGTTCTAGCCAATCAGAGCCGAGTTTCAATATGAATGATCCAGTCATTCCTGAGCATTCTGCTCTGTTCTCCCTCAGAGTGTCTCTCCTTCTATACGTATCATAACCGCACTATCCGTTCAGACAGAGCCAGGTCAGGCACAGACATGGCTCCTGTCACTGGTCACTTTATTAGAAACTCCACTAGGTATTCAGTTGCAGAATGCAGCTGATCCGTTGCTGAGTTTATCAGTCCCTCTACTCCATTCATCATTGGTCAGTTTCTGACCGCAGGGCTGCTGTTGTCCAGATGTTGTGTGGGAGGTGGTCTGTTCTCAGTCTGTATATGAGCAGTGTCTCTGTCTGTGGTGCTGAATCCTGATGGTTCAGTGTGGAGCTGCTGAGCTCTATCCATCTATCTATCTATCTATCTATCTATCTATCTATCTATCTATCTATCTATCTATCTATCTATCTATCTATCAATCTATCTATCTATCTATCTATCTATCTATCTATCTATCTATCTATCTATCTATCTATCTATCTACTGTGGTTAATGACCAACCCAGAATAGTCAGAATACAAGTACACAGAGAAAGAGTGGGAATGTCAGAGAGAGATAGTGAGAAAGAGAAAGGAGAGAGATTGAGATAAAGACAAAGATGAGAGAGAATGAGAGAGCTAAAAAGAAGGAAGGTAGAGAAAACAGAAACAGAAACAGAAAGAAAGACTGATAATGAAATAGAAAGAGGTGAGAACAGGGGGGAGAGAGAGAATGAGGGGAGAGAGGGGGGATAGAGAGAGAGGAAAAGAAAGAAACAAAGAAAGAAAAGAAGAGAGAGACAGAGAGTGAGGAAGAGTGAGAGAAAAGAAGAGACAGAGAGAAAGGGAGAGAGGGAGAAGAAGAGGGAGAGGGAGAGAGGTTAGCAACGGGAAAGACAAATTTAAAGAAAATAGAGACACAATGAATACAGAAAAGAAAAGAAATTAGATCAAGAGTGAGTTACAGAGAGAGAAACAAGGAGATGGATAGAGAAAGAGAAATGTAAAGAAGAAACTGATGAAAAGTACAAAAGGAAAAGATTAAAAAAGTGTGAGAGCGATAAAGTGAGAGAGAATGAGAGAATAAAAGTGAGAGTGAGTGAGAGAGAAAGAGTGGGAGCTAATGTGTGTGTGTGTGTGTGTGTGAGAGAGAGAGAGAGAGAGAGAGAGAGAGAGAGCGTAGTAAGAGTGAGCGAGGGAGAGTGAGAGAGCCGTGTATGATATGAACGCATTGTCTCAGTCTTTGCGTCCACTTTAATTATGTTGTTGTTTCTGTTGTTGTTGTTGTTGTTTCTACATGTCGCGTGCCACGTCGCGTCATTATGCGCCATCCTCCAGACAGCACCAATCTGCCACAGAATAAGCCGGAGCGCGCGCTTTGCGTGTCGCGTGTTTTCCCCTTTAAAATGCCATCTGGGTTCCCTAATGCGTAAATGAGTCCAAAAAAACCCTCACGCACGCGCACGCGCGCACGCACGAACGCACGCACGCGCGCGCGCACACACGCACACACTCGGCAGCTCGCAGAGGAGCTCTTTCGCTCGAGCCTTTGCAGCGCAGGAGGAGGAGGAGGAGGAGAGGAAGAAGGCGCGTGATTCTTCATCTCAGGACCCAGTATTTGTGTTCGGGGCTGTTTGTTGGGGGGCTGTTTTCTGGTTGTTGTTGTTGGTCGGAGGAAGACGAAGACATCTGCGATACCACCTTCTGTATTTTTAAAGACGGTGAGTTTGCGCGCGAGCACGTCGCGTCGCTGTGATGATAGAGAGAGATAGAGAGAGAGAGGGAGAGATAGAGAGAGAGAGATGCAGTGCAGTTAGGTAGCCATATGCATCAAGTGATGGACACTGTGCCTCTTTAAAGGGAGTGATGCTGCATTAGTGCATGTGTATGCATACGCACATGCATGTAGGCGCGAGCAGGCTGCTCTGATGGCTAGTGCATCAAAAATTGCGATAGACAGAGGGAGAGACGGAGAGAGGGATGCGGGAGAGATAGAGGGAGAGAGAGAGAGGGAAGGCGAGTGAAAATGTAAGAGGATTTGATCTCTCTCTCTCTCTCCTCCAGCCACTGCAAAGAGATTAAGTCGACAGCAGCGCGAGCGAAATTGTGCAGCATGTAGCATGTTGAAGGAAGAGGGGGAGTGAGTCGAGGGTGGGAGGTGGTGGGGGGTGGATTTAGGGGGCTTCAGGAAAGGGAGATGTTGGGTGCCACCTTTCATTCTGACAGAAAATCGAGCCCCAGTTTTAGCTCTGCTGAGGTGCTGGGGCTGGACGGTGTGTGCTGCTGATATCGCGGTTCAGACGTCACGGTACGGTTCGCTGAGCGCGCTGCGGTTACCGTCTGTTCCAACTTAGGCAAACTGAATATACCATACTTCATCCGAGCGTCTCTCTCTCTCTCTCTCTCTCTCTCTCTCTCTCTCTTTCTCCGTCTTACTTTTCTGTGAGCTCGCGGACGCACCCTCAGCATCCTCTCAGCGAGCTACTAGTGGCCAGCTCTTGCACGGTGTTTGTGGGGGGGCTGGAAGTTTCGCTGTAAGTGCTCCGGAAGGTTAGCAGGCGCGTGCGTTGGGGTGTGAATGATGCAGTGGAGGGTGGCTTTAAGTGTGTGTGTTTGTTTGTGGAGGTGAGGGGGGGTCACTTTTGGACCGCATCTACTCTATTGTATAGGGGCGTGCGTGCACGGTTGGGGTGAAATATAAATTGGACGCGCGTGCGTTTTGTGTTTGTACAACCCCCCCACACAACAACTGAGCGCAACTTCCCCTGAAGGTGTGCGAGCTGCAAAACCCCGTGAGGTTTCACAGGGCTCTGGGAAGCGTTCGTGCGTTACGAAAAGACGTCACCCAGACGCGTGCGTTGTGCCGAAATAAGAAAGGCACGGAATCCGCCGACGCTACTGCTGCTCGTGAGCAAACCGGGATCCGCTCCGCGCTAGCTTAGAAAGGGTGAGTGGCTTTCCCTCCCCACCCCACAGCCCTTTTTTCTGCCCTTTTGTCTCGTGCACGATGATTTGGGATGTCTGGTGCCTATGCGTAAAATAAAAAAAACCCTACCAGGCACACACAAGGGCGCGCGCGCGCGAATGCTTTCATGCTGGGCTTTGCACGAGCGTCTCTGATATAGGATGCGTCTCACGTGCGCGGACGCGAGCGAACCGTGCTAATTGTGATATTCCTGCACCGGGCGGTTCGTGCATGCTCCTCGTCGGCGGAGCGCGCTCTCCGTACGCGCGGGCGGCTCGAGGAGAGACCGGGTGATCAGACGTTAAGTAGCGCGTGCCGCTCGAGCCGAAATGTACGCGATGCACTTTCTCGTCGCACGCAGGGTCAGCACGCGCCACTCTTCGGCAAACAGATTAGGTCAGAGACGCACGTGCGTGCGCTAAATCTGGAGGGGTTTCGATGCAGATGCGTTCGCAGCACGCCTCGCCTCTAATGACCTGCACTTACTTCTGGGCTGCAGCGGCCTCAGATGTGCTTCAGATGCATTGCCATTGCAGTGGCATAGCGGAACACTTACCGGCGTTCCTCTAACGTGTTCTTATTTTATGCCTCTTTTCCAGGGAGAAGGAATTCCGCCCTTCCGGAAGGATGTGGAGACGGCTAGGAGCCGCATGGGTTTGGGCCTGTTTCCTGGTGGCTGAGGTTCTGAGCAGCAGCAAGAGGTAGGTCTCTGTTTTTCCTGAGGGGTTCAGGAGGTTCTGACCGAAGTCAGTGGGAGAAATATATAATCTGCAGTGGGTAATCCCTGTAAAACCGGGACAGGGAGCCACAAGAACCGGATCTCCACCAAAACATAGCACACAGCAGACTTATGTGGATGTGTCATGAAATGGAGCTCATGCAATTGACCAAAACAGTGAAGATACAAGCTTCCAGAAAGCGAAACTTGTTAAGGCTTAATTGAGTCTAGGCATTCTCATACATCACACTGTGGGACTGACTGATATCATTCATCGCACCAGGAAGTTCAAACAAGGTCAAAGCAGAAAGATGGAGGAGCTGGAATACTCTCTGTCCGTGTGTTTAAAGTGCGAGATGTAGAGTGACCCAGTGAAGACGTAGATGAGAAACTTGTTTTAATAGTGATGTGTCTGGTCAGGGTAACGTGTGAACGTGGGTCAAATGTGCTAAACAAAAATGTGCTCTTTGGGGCTCAAATCAGATATTTTCTGCTAAAATTCCTTGAAGAAATGAAAATTAATACACATAAGTAAGTCATAATAACCAGTTTTGGGCGGCTGTTTTGTAGGCCACCTTCGTCTTGTCTACGTCTCTGTCTACAACTGAGATGCTAATGAATGACTGAACATAGATAGATAGATAGATAGATAGATAGATAGATAAAACACCACATTAAAGTTGATATAAGACTGTTTAATTAAGAGTTAACTAATTAATATGCATTGCCTTTGATAGCTGATATAAATAAACCATAGATATAAACAACAAACAGCTTGTCGGAGTCACATTCAGAAAGGCTAGATCAATACAGCATTCACATTTAGTGGAAATAAGCCTTCACGGGCCGCATTTAGAGTTAATTAAGACGAATTAAGCATGGATTAATTGATGTGCATTGTCTCTGACAGCCGATATAAACAAATACATAAGTAAACAAACAAACAAACAAACAAATCAATCAATCATCAATAAATAAATACCCATAAAACATAGATCAATGAATACCTCACATTTAGTTGAAAAATAGGGCTTTAGGCATGACTGCATGGATAATTAGGATTAATTAAGAGATGGTTAATTGGTGCTTATTGCTTCTAACAGCTGATATAAATAAACAAACAAACAAACAAACAAATAAATATAAGTTTCATAAAGGGAGTAATCAATAAAAACTCACATTTAGAGGAAATAAGGCTTTAGCCATGACCGGGCAGATTCAGAGTTAATCAAACTTTATTCAGCGTTGGTTAACTCATGTGCATTGTTTCTGATAGTGCATATAAACAACCAAACAAATCAATTAATCAATCAATCAATTAATCAGACAGTCTATAAATAAATACCTATAAAAGATAGATCAATAAATAACTCACCTTTAGTGGAAACAAGGCCATTAGCCATCACTGACCTCATTTAGAGTTAATGAGGATTAATTAAAGGTTGGTGAATTGATGCCTCAGATAGTCTGTGTTAATCAATAGTTAATTTATTCTTTCATTAAATAAACAGCTCCCAATGTGTCACATTCAGATCAATGCCTCTATTTGCAGTAGCGTCCTGCTGTAGTGTAATAAGCATGTTATTATCAGTGTTATAAGCGCAGCTATGGATGAAGAGCTGAACTCTGCAGGGCTCTCTGAGGCTTTGGCTGGTCTCCTCGGAGCTGCACACTGTTGCTGTGCGGCTGACCTGTAGATGGGGTTGCTGCACAATCTTTTATTGGGGACATGTCCGCAGCACAGAAACACGTGTGCTGCACGGCTTTCTGCTTTATTCGTCCCTCTGTTCTCGCTCATCCGCCTCCCCGCCCCCATTCCCTCCATCCAAAATGTACTCCGTGTACTCCTGCTGCGGTGTTTAACCCCTAACGGTCCAGAGCTGTCAGTCCAGCACGCAGAGGATTTACAGCCATATCTGTTCATTAGAGACAGGGTTATTAACAACTGATCACATTTACGCTCCAGAGGGTCCAGTCAGGTCTCGTTTACACTGAATAACCACGCACACTGAAACATGGATGTTATGTGTTGAGTTTACAGTCTGCACTTTATACATGTATCACATATGTATAAAAGCTCACCAGACAGTATGTGAGTCACCTGTGACTGAACTGTACCTAGCAGTGTGTAATCCCTCCACAAGCACCAATAACAGCTGTGAGTGGACTTGCTGGTAGGCCCGTATGACTGTATGCTTCTTAGCTTGGCTTATGGCTTGTGGCAGGCCTAAATGTAGTCACTCCTTACAGCCAACCAGTAACATCTGCTTTCGAGCCATTTTCCACACATGGAATGAGACATTTCCTGCACGGTACCACCTCTTCTCACTTTATGGATCCCACCATTCACACCGTGCAGGGATTTATAACCTCATCATTTGCCTTCAGCACCATCTGTAGGAGCCGGAAGAAACTACCACCTTTATCTTTGGTCTTTGGTTTGAGAACTAAGCAACCATCCGCTTTCTCATCAATTGTTTGGGAAAATTGGGAATATGTTCCGATTTACACATTTGCTACAGAATGTTGTGATGTTTATATTGGTATCCCGTATATAGTTACAGTTGCTACGCTATAAAGGACCATCTGGTTTATAGAATTTGAGACATTTTGAAGCTTTAAAGGTTTAGGGCAACTTGTCAAGATGATAAGAATTATTCAGTAACCACATGCACTTTAAAGCAGTGCTCTCTACCCAGTTCACAGTGTTTACAGTATGTACCACGTAGAGCATGAACATGATAAACAATAATAAGATATAATTATTATTGGAATTAGTTGTTATTATGAACATATGTTTGAGTAGTGATATTAGGTTATGGGGTTTCAGATAAGCTTAATGGTCACATAAAGAATTAGTGTCATTATTTTATAACACAAATTTTTGTAAAGCATACAGAACCATGAAAGCTAAAACATTTGCCATTTGCATGACTGAATGGTTCTCTGCATGGGGAAGTTTTCTGTGCTATACAGAAACCCTTTCTTAAAGGTTCTAGTACTGTACAATACAATTTTGTTTAAGTGTTCATGGTTCTATATGTAGAATCATGGTCCAGAACCCTTAAAGATCCCTATAAGAAGATATATATATATATATATATATATATATATATATATATATGTATATATATATATATATATATATATATATATATATATATATATATATATATATATACACAATTAAAAAATCCAGAGTATGTTAAATTTACAGTTGAGGCCAAAAACGTTCTTCATGTTCATTCTAAGTTTATGGAAGGAGATTTTATTATGGCCTACAGCATTTCTGTTCATCCATTTATCATGAAATTGATACATCATGTACAGATCAGCAGACGATTTCAAAAAATGATGGTGGCAGTATATATATAATACATACAGACTGTGTTATTATTACAAGTAGGTACTTACATATTGCATGTGCTCAATATGCAAATATTGAGTCCTGATAAGCAATAAAAACACCCCTGTGCATGTCGGTGTGTGTTTGTGTGTGTGAGCGAGTGTGTGTGTTTGTGTGTGACTGTTTGTCTGTGTGTGAGAGTGTGTATCTGTGTGTGTGTGTGTCTGTGTTTGTGAACAAGTATGTGTGTATGTCACTGTGTGTAAGTGTGTGAGAGTGAGTCTGTGTTTGTGTGTGTGTGTGTGTGTGTGTGACTGTTGGTTGTGTCAGGCTATTTGTTGAGGCTGATGTAATGAGTCTCAGCTGAGCTGTATTACGTTCCCTGTGAATAAACGAGTGTCACTCCTCCTCCTGCCACTCTGAACACATCTTTCATTCCCCAACTACGATGCAGCATCGCTCCCTTCATCACTCCGTCCATCTCTGACTCGTGTGCTCCGCGTACCACGGTGTGTGGTGGTGTATAACGCTGTATGTGTCAGTGTTAACTCAGCAGCTCACATTCACTGCCATGTGATTCTCTCACTCTCTCTCTCTTTCTCTCTCTCTCTCTCTCTCACTTTCTCTCTCTCTCTATCTGCCTCTCTGTCTCTATGTCCCTCTTTTTATCCCTCTCCTTCTCTCTCCCTCTCTCTCGCTCTGGCGCAACCTCTCTCTCTGTATCTCTATTCCTCTCTCTCTCTCCTTCTCCTGTATTTCTTCTCTTCTCTCTTTTTCCCTTTCTATACCCCTCTCTCTCCCTTCCTCTCTCTCTGTTGCGCTCTCTCTCTGTCTCACTCTCTCTCAATACCTCTTTCTCTCTATACCTCTCTCCCTTTCTCTCTCTATACTTTTTTCTCTGTCTCTGCCCTCTCCCTATTCCTTTCATGTTCCATCTCTCCTCTTTATTCTCTATTTCTCATTCCTCATCTTGCTCTCTTTCTCCTCTTTCCTTTTCTCTCCCTCTTTTCTTCTATTTATCTCTCTTTTGTCATTACTTTATTCTCTTGTACTCTCCCTTTCTTTACTTAGTGTTCTTCTTTACTTAGTCGTACTTCTCTCTCTCTCTCTCTCTCTCTCTCTCTCTCTCGATGACCTCCTCTTCTCCTTGTAGTTGGTTCTCTGTATTCTCCAGACGTTCTCCGCTGTTTGTTCAGTCTGGTGTCCACCAACAAATAAACAATAAATAAACGACGAGTAAACAGCAGCGTTAGCGGGGGATTGTTGTTAGCGGAGGAGAACTGCCCCCCGTACTGGTCTGATTTAATCTCTCTGTAGATCTGAAATATTTATGAGTGTAGATGTGACGCGCTACGTGCCATTAACACTCGTTTGTGCTTTTGTTTTCCTCTTGTTTCCTTCATGCGGTTAACAATGCGCTCCATTTGTCCAGTGGGCTCTCTGGCTCTTAAGGGCGTATTGAAAATGCTTCCTCGCCGTGTTTCCTCATCTTTACGCCCTCAAGATGAAAGTAGATGTGATGTTCAGAAATTCTCTTTCATCCGGAAGTTCGTCCCACAGCGGGCTGGAGCCGTTTTCCTCTCCGCTGATAGGATTCATCATCGCTCCCACTCTAACTTCTCTCCCTCTTTTGCCCCGTCAGCTCTAACCAGAATGGCTCGGATGAGCAGAAGGACAACACCACCGTTTTCACCAGGATCTTGGACAGTCTTCTGGACGGCTATGACAACCGTCTCAGGCCGGGACTCGGAGGTTTGTGTTGTTTTGTGTACTTTATTGGACTCTAGGTTCCAGTTTAAAGGGTCTTATTTCTATTCTTTCTCCCCTCTCTCTCTCCTGCTGTCTCTCTTTCCTCTCTCATTCTCCCTTACTGTCTCTCCTTTTCACTAATTCTCTCTTTCTCTCATTTAACATCACAGAAAAAATGAATTATCCACACGTATTTTGAATGTTGTTTAATGATCCATTGCATATACAATATCCATATACAGAGATACAACACACACCTAAAGCTCTTCAGCAGAACTCTTATCAGTATCATTAATAATAATACATAATAAAAAGAATAAAAAGAGAAAATAACGCTGATAATAATAATTTGTGTGTATTGTGATCATGTTTGAAAAACATGACTGACTCCGCCCACAAAATAAACAACACAAAACACAGCTTGTGCAATAATCACACTACACCATCACATCGTTCTACTGTTGTAAAAAACTGAATTTATTATTATTATTATTATTATTATTATTATTATTATTTCATTATCATAATTTTAAAGGGAACCTGCTAATTTGCTAATTGGCAGTGTTGATAATTGTGTTATGGTTCTACTGGAACAGATTTGAATGCTTCAGTTTTCCGAAAACACTGTACTTTCCTCAGACTGTACATTTGTATTCACCCTCTGCCTGACACACTGTTAAAGCACCTGTGTCTGTAAGCCCTGCCTCCTGATGTGGCAGGCAGTAAGGACTGTATTACAAGATGATGTCACCTTGTAACAGAGAAAAGGACTGGAATTCCAGGGAGACATTTCAGGCAACTGGGAAAACTGGTTCTGTGGGAAATAGATTTATAGGTCTTTAATTAAACTTTATCCATCACCAACATTGTTCCTTCATCCGTTTATTCCTGTATCCATCACCACCATTGTTCCTTCATCCATTTATTCCTGTATCCATCACCACCATTGTTCCTTCATCCATTTATTCCTGTATCCATCACCACCATTGTTCCTTCATCCGTTTATTCCTGTATCCATCACCAACATTGTTCCTTCATCATTTCATTCCTTTATCCATCACCAACATTGTTCCTTCATCCATTTATTCCTTTATCCATCACCAACATTGTTCCTTCATCATTTCATTCCTTTATCCATCACCAACATTGTTCCTTCATCCATTTATTCCTTTATCTATCACCAACATTGTTCCTTCATCCATTTATTCCTTTATCCATCACCAACATTGTTCCTTCATCCGTTTATTCCTTTATCCATCACCAACATTGTTCCTACATCCGTTTATTCCTTTATCCATCACCAACATTGTTCCTACATCCGTTTATTCCTTTATCCATCACCAACATTGTTCCTTCATCCGTTTATTCCTTTATCCATCATCAACATTGTTCCTACATCCATTTATTCCTTTATCCATCACCAACATTGTTCCTTCATCATTTCATTCCTTTATCCATCACCAACATTGTTCCTTCATCCATTTATTCCTTTATCCATCACCAACATTGTTCCTTCATCCGTTTATTCCTTTATCCATCACCAGCATTGTTCCTACATCCGTTTATTCCTTTATCCATCACCAACATTGTTCCTACATCCGTTTATTCCTTTATCCATCACCAACATTGTTCCTTCATCCGTTTATTCCTTTATCCATCATCAACATTGTTCCTACATCCGTTTATTCCTTTATCCATCACCAACATTGTTCCTTCATCCGTTTATTCCTTTATCCATCATCAACATTGTTCCTACATCCATTTATTCCTTTATCCATCACCAACATTGTTCCTTCATCCATTTATTCCTTTATCCATCATCAACATTGTTTGCTCATCATTTCATTCCTTTATCCATCACCAACATTGTTCCTTCATCCATTTATTCCTTTATCCATCACCAACAATGTTCCTTCATCCGTTTATTCCTTTATCCATCACCAACATTGTTCCTACATCCGTTTATTCCTTTATCCATCACCAACATTGTTCCTACATCCGTTTATTCCTTTATCCATCACCAACATTGTTCCTTCATCCGTTTATTCCTTTATCCATCATCAACATTGTTCCTACATCCATTTATTCCTTTATCCATCACCAACATTGTTCCTTCATCATTTCATTCCTTTATCCATCACCAACATTGTTCCTTCATCCATTTATTCCTTTATCCATCACCAACATTGTTCCTTCATCCATTTATTCCTTTATCCATCACCAACATTGTTCCTACATCCGTTTATTCCTTTATCCATCACCAACATTGTTCCTACATCCGTTTATTCCTTTATCCATCACCAACATTGTTCCTACATCCGTTTATTCCTTTATCCATCACCAACATTGTTCCTTCATCCGTTTATTCCTTTATCCATCATCAACATTGTTCCTACATCCGTTTATTCCTTTATCCATCACCAACATTGTTCCTTCATCCGTTTATTCCTTTATCCATCATCAACATTGTTCCTACATCCATTTATTCCTTTATCCATCACCAACATTGTTCCTTCATCCATTTATTCCTTTATCCATCATCAACATTGTTTGCTCATCATTTCATTCCTTTATCCATCACCAACATTGTTCCTTCATCCATTTATTCCTTCATCTATCACCAACATTGTTCCTTCATCCATTTATTCCTTTATCCATCACCAACATTGTTCCTTCATCCGTTTATTCCTTTATCCATCACCAACATTGTTCCTACATCCGTTTATTCCTTTATCCATCACCAACATTGTTCCTACATCCGTTTATTCCTTTATCCATCACCAACATTGTTCCTTCATCCGTTTATTCCTTTATCCATCATCAACATTGTTCCTACATCCGTTTATTCCTTTATCCATCACCAACATTGTTCCTTCATCCGTTTATTCCTTTATCCATCATCAACATTGTTCCTACATCCATTTATTCCTTTATCCATCACCAACATTGTTCCTTCATCCATTTATTCCTTTATCCATCACCAACATTGTTCCTACATCCGTTTATTCCTTTATCCATCACCAACATTGTTCCTTCATCCATTTATTCCTTTATCCATCACCAACATTGTTCCTTCATCCATTTATTCCTTTATCCATCACCAACATTGTTCCTTCATCCGTTTATTCCTTTATCCATCACCAACATTGTTCCTACATCCGTTTATTCCTTTATCCATCACCAACATTGTTCCTACATCCGTTTATTCCTTTATCCATCACCAACATTGTTCCTTCATCCGTTTATTCCTTTATCCATCATCAACATTGTTCCTACATCCGTTTATTCCTTTATCCATCACCAACATTGTTCCTTCATCCGTTTATTCCTTTATCCATCATCAACATTGTTCCTACATCCATTTATTCCTTTATCCATCACCAACATTGTTCCTTCATCCATTTATTCCTTTATCCATCATCAACATTGTTTGCTCATCATTTCATTCCTTTATCCATCACCAACATTGTTCCTTCATCCATTTATTCCTTTATCCATCACCCTTATCCGTTCCTTCACATGTTTATTCCTTTATCTATTACCAACACCTTTTCTTTCATCCCTTCAATCCTTTATTCATCACATTTTTCCTTCATCCATTCATTTCTTTTATCAATCACCAACACAATTCCTTCCTACCTTCATTCCTTTATCCATCACCAAGACTGTTCATCATCCCTTCATTTCTTTATCCATCACTAACATTGTAACACTAAGTCAACATTGTTTTCGGCATCTGTGCACATCATTTAACACTTAACGTGAATTAAAGCCCGCCATGATTCATCACACAGGCAGATTGTAGTT
The DNA here is from genome assembly GCA_024036415.1 of Prochilodus magdalenae. Lineage (NCBI taxonomy): Eukaryota > Metazoa > Chordata > Actinopteri > Characiformes > Prochilodontidae > Prochilodus > Prochilodus magdalenae. The sequence goes on from JAMWET010003116.1 coordinate 470,499, forward strand.
TTTGTTTACTGTTTATGTTTTCTGTTTGGCGCTCCTGACCTCATTCGAGCATCATACATGGCTCACATCCGCTAACGTAACAGAAAACTTACAGCATATGACGAAGTGACATTGATTTTGACTGGCAGCTTTGACTCGGCATCAATCACCGCTCATGTTTGGGGGTGACGGTACTGAGCCCCAAGGCACAGAGATGCTGCTCTTCACAGACAAAGCCCAAAATATCAGAATCCCAATCGGAAGATTTTGTTCACCGACTGTGTGATGTGTATGGAAACTCTAGTTGGTGTCAACATTAATTTTGGTGATATAACATATACGACACCTGCAAACTTTATGGAAAAATGTGTTTAGGACTATCACCATCACACTGTCCAACCTTTATCTCCATATTTAGATCCATTTCTTGGGAAAATCATTCAAAATCATTGAAGAACAAGATGAACTGGCCAATAGAAATGCTCCAACATGACTTGACATAAACTCTGTATTTTAACTTTAAAGTGAAGTGAAGAACATTTTGTCTGCTTCTGTAATGTTTATGTAGATGTTTTCATTTGGACAGAGATGATAGGAACAACTAATTTTTCAATCAAAAATGATCTATCAATTAATCTATAAATTAAAATATGTATTAATAATTAATCTATCAAATAAGATTAATTATTAATGATTATCAATCATCAATCTATCAAAATTAGCATATAAATTAATCCATCACATTTGAATTAATCTATCAATTAAAAAGATCTATTAATGAATTAATCAAATAATAATTAATCTATCAATTATTTTGACAATTAATAGAATGTTTATTTTTTATTCCATGTTTTCAAGGTCAAACTAAAATAATGGCTTGTAATTGATCAATAACTTTGACTCTCAACAGTAGGAAGGTACTAAACTGTCAGGGCAGTGGAACCCTCAAGTGGTCGTCTGTAGTACGTATAGTTGCCTTATGTGGTTCCAAATGTGTGCTCTCAGAAAATGTGACTGGTCACCTCAGAGGCCACATAACCGCTGTGGGGTGGATGTTTGCACCTAGAGGATGGAGCAATTCACCCCAACCCTCACCCTAACCCAACCTAACTCAGACCCCCAGCACCACCCACTCATTAATCATGCCACACATTTCTATCTGAGTATGTCTGTTCTGTCCAGCTTGGCCTGTGAGCAAATTGTGATCAGCAGTTGGTGACACAACTCTGTTCAAAACTCTACACCCTGCTCACATGCTTGCATTGCCACCCCACCTAAATAAATAAATAAAAATGGATAAATAACTAAATAAATAAATACAGTATCTCAGATTACTTTGACACAATGTAAAGGAGTCAGTGTACAGCTTGTATAACTGTGTAAATTTGCTGTTCCCTCAAAATAACTCAACACACAGCCATTAATGTCTAAACCGCTGGCAACAAAAGTGCGTACAGCCCTAAGTGAAAATGACCTAATTGTGCACAAAGTATCAGTATTTTGTGTGGCCACCATTTTTTTCCAGAACTGCCTTAACTCATGATGGTTCACTAGAGCTTCACAGGTTGCCAATACAACCCTCCTCCACTCCTCCATGATGATATCACGGAGCTGGTGGATGTTAGAGACCCTGCACTCCTCCACCTTCCATTTGAGGATGACCCACAGAGGCTCAATAGGGTTTAGGTCTGGAGACATGCTTGGCCTGTCCAGCACCTTTACCCACAGTTTCTTTAGTAAGGCAGTGATCGTTTTGGAGGTGTGTTTGGGTTTGTAATCATGTTATGAATATTGCCCTGCAGCCCAGTTTCCAAAGGGGCAGGATCATGCCATGTTTCAATATGTGGCAGTACATGTTGGCATTCATGGTTCCCTCAATTAAATGTAGCTCTGCACAGCCGGCAGCACTCATGCAGTCACAAACCATGACACTCCTACCACCATGCTTGACTGTAGGCAAGACACACTTGTCTTTGTACTCCTCACCTGGTTGCTGTCACACACACAAGTTCATCTTGGTCTCATCAGACCACAGGACATGGGTCCAGTAATCCATGTCCTTAGTGTGCTTCTCATCAGCAAACTGTTTGTGGGTTTTCTTGTGGATCATCCTAAGAAAAGGCTTCCTTCTGGGACGACAGCCATGCAGACCAATTTGATACAGTGTGCGGCATATGGTCTAAGCACTGATACCCTGACGTCCCACCCCTTTAACCTCTGCAGCAGTGCTGGCAGCACTCCTATGTCTATTTTCAAAAGACAACCTCTGGATATGATGCTGAGCACATACAATTAACTTGTTTGGTCGACCATGGTGACGCTTGTTCTGAGTGGAACCTGTCCCTTTAAACTGCTGTGTAGTCTTGGTCACTGTGCGTCAGCTCAGTTTCATTTTCTTATAGCCTAGGTCATCTTTATGTAGAGCAAGACTTCGTTTTTCAGATCCTCAGAGAGTTCTTTGCCATGAGGTGCCATGTCGAACTTCCACTGACCAGTATGAGAGAGTGTGAGAGCGGTAACACCAAATTTAACACACCTGCTCCCCATTTACACCTGAGACCTTCTGACACTAACGAGTCACATGACACCGGGGAGGAAAAATGGCTTATTGGGCACAATTTGGCCAATTTCCATTAGGAGCGTACTCACTTTCGTTGCCAGCGGTTTAGACATTAATGGAGTTATTTTAGGGGCACAGCAAAGTTACACTGTTATACAAGCTCTATCAAAGTGTCATATCTTCAATGGGGTCCCAAGAAAAGATATAATAATAATATTTACCAACATGTGAGGGGTCAACACACCTTTGTGAGATATTGTAGTTGTGTTCAGTTCTTGTCCAGGTGTGCTCAGACTTTCAGGTATGAATGTACAGAATGCTGTGTTCGTAATGCCTTCACGTTGGTGTTTACCCTCTTGTTTGGTGTTTATTGTTTACTGTTGACTCTCTGCGCTGTTGTTTGTGCCTGATGTGGAATGTTGAGCCCGTTTTCACGGCGGGGGGTGATTAGACGGCGAGGTGATGGCGGTTGACCCGCTGCATTAAGAGGTTTGTTAGAGCTAATGGCCGACACTGATTGACACTCACACTGCTAATTTCTTGCTCCAACAGAGCGTGTAACGGAAGTGAAGACTGACATTTTCGTGACCAGCATTGGCCCTGTTTCGGATCACGACATGGTAAGCCTTTACCTTCTCTAAATGTCACCTGCTTTCTGCCCTTCTACACGCCAGACACATGACGCGGCTGATGAAATGTGCTTTGTTATGGAATCATTGCTCCTGTCTGGGTCAGGCAGCCGCAGGAGGTAGAGGAGGACGGATGGAATCTTGTCTTTTCAGATGGCTGTCATATTAAATCTAGCCAGGGTATCTGATGTTCCTCATTATGAGGCTGTGGCATCGTTTAACCTGTTCCTAAATTGCTTGTAGCTTTGTGGTTTAAATGATGGCTTATTTGCTGGTTTTAAAACAGTATGCAAATCTTAGGGCACAGTTTCATTTCTCTCTCTGGTTTAGTCACTGATGTGACTTATTTGGACAAGATGTGAGGTTTTTCCTGCAGTGCCCCTAGTGGCCATTCCACCTGCAAAAAATATGTATAGGGAATTAAAAATTTCTGTCGTATCCCTCTGTGTGTGAATTGTTGTTGAGTTGTTAGTGAGTAATACACAATGAAGGTTGAGGCAAACAGCCCATACCTCTCCACAAAGACAGGCAGAGATAAACAGCTGAACCGTACCTAACAGTGTGTAAAACTTCCACAAGCACCAGTAACAGCTGTGATTAGATTTGGCATGTACTGAACAATTTTCTGGATGTAGGCCAAATCAGTGTTCAGAAACTCTTACATCAATGGCCAGTTGGTCCAGTTTTGGTGGACGCCTTTCCTGGTATAATTCTGTAGACAATTCTCAGTAGACTGGGATTAAGGCACTGCTGATAGACCTGTATGACCATACACCTGCATATTCAGGTACTTCCTTCACACTATGATCTTTGGCACAGCCAAATGCAGTCTCTCCTTTTAGGCAATCATTAGCATCTGCTTTGGAGCCATTTTTCACACATGGAACGAGACATTCCCTTCACTGTACCACCTCTTTCCAATCTATGGATCCTGTTACTCACACCCTGCGGGAAGGAAGTAATGCATGATTCAACTAAGTGACGACCAAACAAGCTGCTGCTGTTTCTGCGGTTTTTCATAAACCGCTGTTTAGTGACTGATTCCAGTGTTTGTTTTAAAGGCCTTTAATGCCTGAATTAAGATGAATTACTCTGTGGCCTTTACGTATGAGTTCACAGCGAGAAGTCAGATGGTCCTTCAGCAGCTGGGAGAGATGCCCAGGTCTCGTGGGCTGCTTTGAGTGATCACTATTCCGACATAATTTCACTTAATTACTTCTCCGGCATATGGACTCGCTCCGGCGTTATGCAGCTGTTCTTTGTTTTTTCGCAGCTCCGCCACCGTTAAGGCCTAGTCGCATTTGTTATTCACAGTCAAATGACGTTCATTCCAGCGGAAGTCGTCACGGATGAGTCGTTCTCGCTGTAGGCTTTATACAGATAGCAGTTAGCAGACAATAGCAGTGTGAAACTTAGCTTGGAGTATCTTCAGCAATGCGACCAACAGCGTTCTTCTTTGGCTGGGCAGAAGGGAATCAAATAGAGCGCTTTTCAGAGATGTAGCAGTTGAAGGTTCCGTACTATGAGACATTAAGGCAATAAAATGCTATTTAATAAAATGTACAGCTGCAAACTCATAAAAATATTAACAGAACAGTGTTTGTAACCCAAATAAATTAGCTCTTTGTGTAGATTTAATTTAATACATTCTAACCTCTGCATACGAGCTATGTTCTGGCATGGTCACACCCACAACTCATTTCACCGACTGTTGACAATTTGGGCCTTGAGAGTGCATTTCTAACTGAAAATTGCCGGCCTTATATTTGTTGTTGGCTGAAGGCAGGAACTAACTAACTTAATTCCAGTAATACTTATATGCTTACTTACGTTGAAAAGGCCTGGTAATGGGAGTGATTAATTTGGTGGCCATTCCAAAGTGGAATATTGAGTTGGACTGGTCAAATTTAATTGCAGATTTGGCTGGAAAATTGGACTTTTACCGGTTGTGTGAACATAGCCTTAGAAGCACTGGACATCTCAGGCTCCTGATTGGACCCCACAACCTGCTGTTCTGTTTTGAAGAGGGCGGCCCACAATCCAAGACCTAGGAGTATGCTGGAAATGGAAATGTTCTGTATGTCCTTACAGATCCCCCATCGTTCACTGCATAAATGAATTTGGCTTATTTTCATACATTTACGGCATTTAGCTGACGCTCTTATCCAGAGCGACTAACAAGGTTGATGATTACAGGTAGGCCAGTGTAGTGTTAGGAGTCTTGCCCAAGGACTCTTATTGGTGTAGCTCGGCATAGTCACCTAGACTGTGATTCGAACCCCAGTCTCCCACACGTAGAGGTGGCACCCTGAGTAGTGGTGTTACCCACTGAGCTACACCAACCACATGAAGGTGCTGATGATTCTGGGTAAAAACTCAGCAGTTCATGGCTGGTGCGAGCAGGGCTAACCGTGTGTTTACTTGTGCACCGTTACACTATATTGTCCAGTCCTGCCCTGTTGTCTGACGCCTCTCTCTCTCAGCTGTAGATTATGTGTCAGCGTCTGACCAGAATCCTGCTGGAGCAAAACCACAGAGAAATGATCTCGTGGTCTTTTCTTACCCGCTCTGTCTGAGCCGATCGCACGCAAGCCAGAAAAGACGCTCGCGGCTGCAACGGTCAGCATGAATTATCGTCATGTGTGTTGCTGCTTTTGTCTGCCAGCTCTTCGGTGGCCCCTCAGCTGGACCCACAACTGAATAAACTCACCCAGAGACTAAAGGAGTGTCAAGAGAATAGCAAACAATCCTGAGAACAATCCGTAGAATGCTAGTTATTATCTTTTGTGAAATGATTTGGACCAGTCAAAAAGTTTAGTTACACCCTTCTAAATGGACAGTCATTTTAAAGACTCTACAGTCTTACACTTAACAGCCAACTGAGGAGAGTCAGAAACAGTACATATCCTGATACACCACATATACTCTTAATGTGCCACAGTATTATATTTCTCCACATCTCTAATATATATTTACCTCTATATATATTTAGTGGTATAAAAACTTTGGTCTCTTTTTCTGCACAGTGTAAAAGCTCCAGTTCCCCTTTCAGTTTAGTGAATATTCATGATGGACAGGCCAACAGAGTTGCTCAAAACCTGCTTAGAAATAAACCTTGTTCTATCAGCCTACTTCAGGTTAAGAAGTCTGGTTCATCCTCCTGTAAAGGTCCATTTTGGAGGGTTTTAAGGTGGACTGCATAATTCCACCAGTGCTATTTTATAGTTTGATTAAACAATGAAATCCAATAATCTTATAATTAGCTTCCAGCAATTTAAAATTACAAAATGTAAGACGTTATCTAATTATCTAGTTGGTATCTTAAAATTCTTATTTTGAGATTGTTGTAAGGTAATTCTAAGATTATTAAACATGCTTCCCAGCATTATTTAATGTTAATTGATAGTTGGTGGTTTTTCTTGCTATATTAGCAAATAATTTGGCTGTTCTCAAGCATGTTTCTTAGATTCTGCCAGGCTTAACATTCTAAAAACAGGTAAAAAATATTTAAAAATAAGAAAACATATATTAGAATGAGCCTACAATAATCTCAAAATGAAAATTTTTAAGATATATAAACTACATTTTATATATATATATATATATAGATAGATAGATAGATAGATAGATAGATGTATTTGCTTAAAAATACTTTACAGGAAAAGGATGGAACATCTTCGAATGGATCTTATTTTTTGCATGTAATTTTAGAGCATTTTATGAAGCCATTTATTATAAGACCTTAACACAGTGTAAAGGGCTGGTGGCATTTTTGAAATCCTATGAAAAATGACAATTGACAGAAACAGCAGGGAGTATACTGAAAAACTTGATTTTAACTTTAAACTTTAAACTATTGTAAGATAATTTTATGATTTTTTATATATTTATTATATATTTATTTCTAGTTATTTTTGTTTTTAGTAAGCTATATTGGCAGATAACTGCTGTTTTAGGAAATGTTCTTGAAACAGGGAAATTATATGACAGTATAGTGAAAAAATGTGGCTTACTAAAAAAAAGGAATAATAATATTTAAACATAGCTTATAGCAACCCCAAAATAGGAAGAAAATAATATATAAATTTTACTTTCCTATATATATATATATTTTTTTTTTTTTTTTTTTTTTGCAGTGAGGTGACAATGTAGTCAACTCAGAAATATTTTTAGATTAAATTTTTAATATCCAGAACAGTTAATTTATCAAGTGGTTTTACAGTAAACAGGTTATTTGCCTCTTAACTTAGTGATGTCATATATACATGTCAGACACAACACAATTGGGAATGTCCTTTGCTTCTCACAGAATTGGGTTTTAGGTAGGATGCTCTCCATTGTGAAAAAGTCTTAAGTAGAGCGTGGCGTTTCTCCACCTAATTTCAGGAGATTCACTTTTCACTCACATCTCTGTAACCCAGTCTGAGCAGAATTCAGAGATGAAGTTCATTATGAGACAAAGCACAAATTGTCAGAGCGTCTTCAAGTGTGAAAGGACCTCCTTCATTCTGGATACACATATGACAAATGGTCTGAAGATCTCCACCCACTTAATTCAGAAGCTGCTTCCTGTTTGGAGATTCTGATCCTTTTTGCACTTGTGAAATTGTTCTATTTGCTGGGGGAAATGTTTGTCTCGGAAGGTTCACAAAAATTAATCAAAGAAGAAACAAAATAATGCTGCATTTTCAACATCTGAAAAATCGGATTTGGTGTGGAAGATGCCATCAGTTACACAAACCTAAATATATTTACCCTTTCCTGAATTTATTGCATAAAATAATCATGTCCAGTGTAACAGCCTTTATTAAAATAAGAATTTTAGTATTTCCACCTGAATGTATGTGGTGGGAATAAATTCAAACACAAATGTGGCATAAATTGAAAATTTGAAATTCACATTTTTGAAACAATTTGTTCACAGATTTGATCTTGTAACAAGAATACATAGCTGGGAACAGCTTCCAGTGTTAAATGTAGTATACACTCTCGAAACCGTGCTATTAGAAATGTTCTCAATTCCAAAAACTAAAACTTAGAGAAGGACATCTATCAAGAGTTCAGTATTAATTATATTTGAACTTTTTGAACCTTTTGAACTTTACATTTTTTAAATATCTCACTGAATTCTAATGTCTCCATGTGGGGTCTAGGCCAAAGCTCTGAATTCCTGTAACTTAGGAATGAATCCTTTGTGGGATAATTTCCCGGTGCTGATTTTTACCAGTTTGTTTGCAACCTCATAAGTCTATGTTCACTCCAAATTCAACCAAAATAGTTGTGATCAAATCTGAGCCAACAAGTTTTCCCTTTACCTGTCATACTAGGCATACCGCTGTGACCAGCTAGTCCAGGCTAATGTTCCTCTCTGTTCTTGCAGGAGTACACCATAGACGTGTTCTTCAGACAGAGTTGGAAGGACGAACGTCTCAAATTCAAGGGTCCAATGGCCGTGCTACGTTTGAACAACCTGATGGCCAGCAAGATTTGGACGCCAGACACTTTCTTCCACAACGGAAAGAAATCAGTGGCACACAACATGACAATGCCCAACAAACTACTGAGGATCACAGAGGAAGGCACCCTGCTCTATACCATGAGGTGAGGTTAGTGCAGGCTAGCACGAGCTAGTTTACTGCACCATGAGTTGAGACTAGCACAGGCTAGCAGGTGCTTTGTTACTGCACCATGATGTAAGGCTATCCTACTATATCATAAGGTGAAGCTAGCACAGCTATCAGGGGCTAGCATGCTACACCATGAGTTGAACAAAGTGTAGGCTAGCTAGCACGTTCTAGCTTATATAGTGCAGACTAGCAGGATATAGCATACTGCACCATGAGTACCTATCATACTACATCATGAGCTGAAGCTAGTGTAGACGAGCAGGAACTACCTTAACGTCATAAGGTAGAGCAGGCTAGTAGGACCTAGCATACTACACCATAAGATAAGGGTAGTGCAAACTACCATGAGGTGAAGCTAGCACAGTCTAGTAGGACCTAGCAAACTACTACTATAAAGAAATGCTAATGCAGTCTAATAACACCTAATGTGAGCCATTTGGTTTCTCTGTATGCTACGTTAATGAATGAAGTTACTCACCTGATACAGCATGTTTGCTAATTGTAGTTGTTAGCTTCGGCAGCCGTGACTGCTGCACGGTAGATTTAAGTTGCTTACCTCAGATCAGTCTAGAGCAAAGTGTTAGCTCGCTCCGGGGAACCCTCACAGTAGGACTTTCCACCCACCTGAAAAGATGGTTTATTGCCTCAGAAGTGATTTGAAGGGAACAGGACTCCATGCTGCCCGTAGAGGAGGAGATAAGACTGTATTACCGCACTGGGGAACCGTGTCACTGTGCGTCTGAGTTACCACGTCATAAATAAAGCCGAGATGTGAACTCGTGGCTGGCGGGAACGACTCCTAATGTGCGGGTCAGGACGCTCGGAGCCGTAAAGCATCCTTTAGAGTGTTTATTAGGAGATTAGGGGGAGGGGGGGAGTTCATATTTGTGTCACAGAGAAGACAAATGGGAGAAACGTCCTGAGCAGGCTGACATCCTCCGCTTCATCATCCTGTCAGACTCAGGCTGGTGGGAGTGCAGCCTTGAGTGCTTTGTGCTGTTTTATTCACTTTTGTGCAACACAGTTAAATGAATATTTCAGATAGACACAATCACATATGCAGCCCACCCCCACACTCTCCCCCCAACCTCACTCTGAAAGTGTTCAATCAGACGAGACACGTTCGATGGCTGAAATTAGTTTTAGCACTAGAGCTGTGATGCTAATGTAGCTAAGAATTGATGGACGCCCACAAATTAGCATCGGGTAAATGTCCTCATACCAGCAGCGGCATGTCTATGGGTAAGGGACACCAACCCCCCACTCTGCCCTCCCGAGCAGTTATTTATTCATTTGTTTGTTTATTTGTTTGGATGTTTGTTTGTTTTGTTTTTTTGTTTGGTTTGTTTGGCCAGTGCAGGTTCCCAGTAATGCTGGAAGTTCTTAGTTTGTCAATACTGAAAATCAATCCATCAATTTAGAACACTAAAAATGTTCTCCATGATTTTAACTTCCTAGAAAGTTACCCTAATAATGTTTTCACGAATGCTGAATGTTTGCATGTATTTCTAATAAATAAACTGCCAGAATAAGAGATTACATTTGCTAACAAAAACATAAAAAAATGTAAAAACTGTTGTTAAAAATATGTCACATCTAAACAATAAATAATATGAAGTAAATGCTGTGGGGACCAAAATTCTGACAGCACTGGTTTAAATGTTTCTATTTATAATCTAATTCTTTTTTTCCTAATTTTCTTATTTCTAAACAAATATGTTTTTTTTAACAAAATCCTTTGATCATTAGATTTTTCTACTCCATTAGAAAACACTGCAATAAATGGTTGTTAAATTATATCTAGTCTAGGTGATATATCTAATTAGTCTCATGAAGATTATTGTAAATTTACAAAAACATTTGTAACTCATTTCTAGACATTTTTACTTGCTTTAGTGATTTTAATGAGTCAAGTTATCTTGTGATTTTGGCAGACCATTTTTCTTTTGCTTTAAAAGCTTGAAGCCAGAAATATTTATGTAAATACTGTGAGATAATTGGACCCACTAAAATCATTTACTGAAACTTACACACTACAAACAAGCGAAATAAAGTCAGATAAACTGGTAAAAGCTTAAGCTATTCTAATATGAAACAAATGGGGATACTGACAATAAATAAGATCATTTTACTTACCAAAATGCCAGTTTTGCAGTGTAAAGTAGTACAAAAACAAATTAGGTACTATTTGATCAGCCAGTGAAATATAATGTAGAATTTTAAATGTAATTTTTACATATTTTTTAACATATTTTTCAATGTTTTCAAAATTCTAAAAAAAAATTCTGCACATGAAAACAAAATATACTGGCAAAAAAATAACTCGACGTAAATACATCTAACATGTCTAATTTGTAAATTACTTGAAATTTTTATAAGATATTTTTCTAGGGTTTTTACAGGCTGTAAGTGATATTTAGTAAAATCATTTCACTGTATTAGCAGATGATTTCTTTTGTTTCAAGCAGAATTCTTACAGGTAACATTATTACAGAGTATGCAATATAGTGAGATTAAAGGGGATGTATAAATGTCTAAATGTAGCATAAAACAGCACAACTAATAAAAGGAATATTAGGAATGTAGACTATATTTAGGATCAGTTCACTTGGCAAGATGCCAGTTTTAGAGTGTAAAATGTGTTTTGATCTTTTTGTTGTAAATGTCCACATGGTCAGCTTCACACATTGGCTTAAATTTGAACAGTGATCTAGAAATATTGCAGAATTTCAAACATTGCTTCTTTATATTGATTGTAATAACTTTTCTTTTCTTTTTTTTTTTTAATTCTACAATTAATAATTTTTAGATTGTGAGTTTATTATTTTTATTATTCTTAAGCATTTTCTAGACATTGTTTACTTGTTGTTGACCATATCTGACCATAATTTCTTGCAGATAATCCTGCAGATTTTTTACAACAGGAGAAATAACTAGCAGAACAGTGAGATCATGTGACATATGGAATCTATCAAAACAAGTAACCATGTCTAAAAATCAGGTATAGAGTTTTTAAAGTATACAACAGTATACAGCAACAATTAGAAATATTACATATATCAACTAAATTAAAGATCATTTCACTTGCCAGAATGCCACTTGTATAGTTTATAGCTTTGTGCTGAAGTGACATGATCTTAAATCTACTCAATTCTTCTCAAATATTTTTTATTTTTAGGTTATTGTGAGCTTACTATAAGATTTAGGTCATTTTGTCTAAGCCAGATTTTCTGACTATACTGGCAGATAATTTGACCTGTTTTAAGTAATTTTCTTAAAATAGAAAAATTAAAATTAGCCAGTATAGTGAGAAAATGTGGCCTACTAAAATGACTTAATACATGTAAAAAATATCTTGGAATAAGATAAGATAACTTAAAATGAGTATACAACAAGAATACAAAACAAGAATATTAAGATATATCAACACAATATGAGATAAGTTAACCTGCCAAGAAATACAATTTTTTCAGGCTATTAGATACATTGACTAAATTTCAGATAATTTAATTTCCAAAATGACTTTTTTGCATACAAACTGAAGTGTAATAGAATAGATATTTGATTATTTATTACACACTATTTCAATATAGAAATATGTTTGAAACAAACTTTAACTGCAAAATGATTTTATTACATCTGAAGTTAATTATAATTCTAATTTTGGTTCACACAAAGAGAAAAATATTTTTTTGGTAGTGCCTGATAATTACACATATTTTTAGATTTTAAGTTGCACTGACTTCCTCATCTCATACAGTCCTAGAAACCAGCACTGCGGAACTATCGCTCCAGATGAAGTGAGCCGGGCTGGCAGGAGGTGTAAATATTGCAAATTGTTTTTTGTCTGACTCTCTATCCTCTAGTCACCTCGCGTTTCATGCTGAACTCTCTTGTCTCTCTGTCTCTCCGGACACTGTCTCTTTCCACTGTCTGTCTCCTAGGCTGACGGTGAGAGCGGAATGCCCCATGCATTTAGAGGATTTTCCCATGGATGCCCATGCCTGCCCTCTTAAATTTGGCAGCTGTGAGTAACGGCTTTCCCTTTTTTTCCCCTCCTCTTCCACTTCGATCATGTCCATGCTGCTAAGTTCGGGCAGACAGGAGCTTTCCTCGTAGGTGTTTGACGCCCAAAGGCCATTTCTTCCACTCTTCTGTCTTTCTCTCTTCCTCTTCCTGTCTCTCTCCTTTGCTCTGCAAGAAAACCCCGCCTGTTTTGGCCGACCCCACCTGTTTTGGCCGCCTCTTTTTCTGACCATACTTCATCCTGGAAAAGAAAGCACAGCTGCGTCTGCACTGGAAAAAGACACGTACCCTCTATGAATAAGAAAATAAGCCCAGTGACTCTGAGCACAAAATCATGGGCTCTAAATATTTCAGCGTCTGAAGTGTCTCTGCCTCAGTAGAAGAGAGGACCGCAGCTGAGTGTCCTCCCAGACCAGAGCACGACTTTATGACTTCCAATGTGTGCTACGTAGTTCAGGCACAGGTTTGGAGCTGATATTTTGATGGAAAAGCTTCTGCTTTTAGTGAAGTGTAGAATTTAACATAGAAGGTAGTATGGCCAAAATAATGTGGACACCCCTTCCAATTACTGAGTTCAGGTGTTGCAGTCACAACCCTTATTAACAGGCGGATACAGTCAAACACATCCAACCTCCTTAGACACATACTAATGTGTACTACTGTAATGGGATATGCCTTTACTATACTAGAGCTGCCCTGGACAACTGTAAGTGCTTTATTGTGAGATGAAAGCATCTAGGAGCAACAGCAACTCAGCCACAAAGTGGTAGACCTCTTCTCCTCCAATCTGCAACACCAGCACAAGAACTATGAGCTTCATGAAGTGGGTCTCCATGCCAGAGCAGCTGCACACAAGCCTAAGATCATTTTGCACAAAGCAGGGCATCGACTGGAGGTTTTGGACTCTGACTCTTAGTTCCAGTGAACAGTGGTGCTAATGCTACGGCACACAAAGACATTCTACACAATTCTATGCTATATCTATAAAGACATGAACTGAGGAGTTTGGTGTGGAGGAACTCCTGTGGTGTGCACAGAGCCCTGACCCTCAACCCCACTTAACACTTTTGGGTTGAACTGGGAGGTTTGTTGTGAGCTAGACCTTTTCATCTAACATCGGTGTTTGACCTTACAAATGCTCTTTTGACTGAACAGACACAAAGTCCCACAGACACACTGCAGAATCTTAAAAAGTCCAAATTGTGGATGTTGTTGTAGCTGCAAAAAGGGCAACTCCAGTGCAAATACATTTGTAAAAAACTTCTTATTGTTAAAACCAAAAGATTGATAAATGTGTCATTGCTCCATACAGACAACAACAAATACAGATGACACTAATCTTCATAGACAGAGAGCATGCACATCTTCAGCACATGGCACCAAAAAGCCTTTTTGAATTGATTTAATGTGTTCTGATGAGGTTAATCCTGCTGATTTTAGCATATCTTGCATATATGTAAATATATGTAAACATAACAGGAATGTTTATCTGTTGACCAGATGCGTACACACGGGCTGAGGTTGTATACGTGTGGACGCGTGGTGCGGCTCAGTCGGTGGTGGTGGCCGAGGATGGATCCCGTTTGAACCAGTACGACCTGATGGGGCAGACTGTAGATTCGGGGGTGGTCCAGTCCAGCACTGGTACGTCCGTTACATCTCACACTCACTTCTCAGATGCATACAGAACTGCTGCACACTAGTGAGTTCATCCGCAGAAGCAGATGCCCTAGATTTGGTCATATCCCTGGTGGATGTGCGCAGCACTCTCTCCTCCCACCTCCTTCTACTGTCGGCCGATTGATACGAGCAGCAGACTGTACCAAATGGATGACCCTGTTTATCCGAGTGGAATATTAAAACAGGAGACCCACAAATCACTGGCCTAGTGAGATATTGCTTACGAACATGTAGTATCAACAAGCAGACAAATTACCTGACAGTCCTTGGTTTAACATGAGTTTATTCCTGATTACTAATTAAATGAACACCTCAAACGTCATTAACAAGCAGTTATAACATGGACATAAATAGGGCAATTTATGCCATAGTGAGCCAACAACATGGAAATAAAAATGGCAACAGCACCCTGATGCCTGCCAAAAAGGTGAGTCGACAACACAGAAATTAAAGCGGCCACAGTGCCCTGATGCCTGCCAAATGTTGAGCCCACATAACAGAAATAAATGGAGCGACAGTGCCCTGATACCTGCCAAATAGTGAGCCCACAAAATATAAATCGAAAAGAGCCACAGTGTCCTGATGCCTGCTAAATAGTACATAGACATGAACATAGAAATGAAAGGAGCCACAAGGTCCCGGCATGCCAGATAGTGAGCCAACAACATGGAAATAAAAAAGGGCAACAGCACCCTGATGCCTGCCAAATAGTGAACCCACAAAACAGAAATGAATGGGGACACAGGGTCCTAATGCTTGCCAAATAGTGAGTCAACAACATGGAAATAAAAGGGCAAAGGTACTCTTATGCCTGCCAAATTGTGAGCCCCCAATAAAGAACTAAACAGAACGGCAAATAGTGAGTCCACCATCATCTACAATGTTGAAGGTCAGATGTTGCTGGTTACTGATCTTCTCCATCAGACGTTATACCTGCATCACATTATCAGATTCATCAGATTAGAGTGTCTTGGCTTTGTAAGGGTGAACAAAACATGCTGGCCTTCATATTGAGAGTCCACTGAGGATTATTTGTAGCTTGTCTTCAACTAACATGCATCTGAACCTCTTTCAACTCTAACTGAACGTTTAACTGAATGTGATGGATGCTGTGAAATCTAACTGTAGCCTTAACTTTAGCTATAAGGAGGTGCGTTACCTAAAAGCATAGTTGAACAACTACCATGCTTAAAGATAGAGAGACTCTACTTTAGAGCACTCTCTTTCCACACATACTACAGGGTTTTTCAACACAGTGTTTGCTTTTGGGAAATGCCCTAAGAAACAGCAATCATTTCCCGAGATCAAACTGACCCGATGAACCAAAAGGAGCTAAAAAGTTGCTAAAAATATTGGGTTATTTATAGTTTATATTAATTTTCCGTAAACAATATATGCATTAGCCCAATCAGTATCCTAATCAATATATAATAATAATAATAATAATATGTTCATATATACTATTCAATATGTTGTTATATCATGATTTACTTGCTTAGTTAATTTTGAACCTGTTTTTATTTTCTGTTTATTGCCAAAAACTAAACATTCAACACATTTATTTTATTATTGTTTGTTATTATTCTTTATTTAGACTTTTGCAACATTTTTGACCCTAAATGAGCCATATGTATTACTGTGTTTTAACAGTTCTCACTGCTGGGTCAAGAGGGGCTACAAAGAAAAACATACAGTGGGGAAAATAAGTATTTAGTCAGTCACCAATTGTGCAAGTTGTCCCACTTAAAAAGATGAGAGAGGCCTGTAATTGACATCATAGGTAGACCTCAACTATGAGAGACAAAATGTGGAAAAAAATTGAGAAAGTCATTTTGTCTGATTTTTAAAGAATTTATTTGCAAATAATGGTGGAAAATAAGTATTTGGTCAATAACAAACAAGCAAGATTTCTGGCTGTCACAGACCTGTAACTTCTTTTTTAAGAGGCTCCTCTTTCCCCCACTCATTACCTGTATTAATGGCACCTGTTTGAAGTCGTTAACAGTATAAAAGACACCTGCCTACAACCTCAAACACTCACACTTCCAATCCAAACCTCCCACTATGGTTAAGACGAAAGAGCTGTCGGAGGACACCAGAAACCGAATTGTAGACCTGCACCAGGCTGGGAAGACTGAATCTGCAATAGGCAAGCAGCTTGATGTGAAGAAATCTACTGTGGGAGCAATAATCAGAAAATGGAAGACCTACAAGACCACTACTAATCTCCCTCGATCTGGGGCTCCACGCAAGATCTCAGCCCGTGGGGTCAAAATGATCACAAGAACGGTAAGGAAAATCCCAGAACCACAAGGGGGATCTAGTGAATGACCTGCAGGAAGCTGGGACCAACGTTACAAAGGCTACCATCAGCAACACACTACGACGCCAGGGATTCAGATCTTTGCAGTGCCAGAACGTGTCCCCCTGCTCAGCCAGTCCATATCCAGGCACGTCTGAAGTTTGCTAGAGAGCATTTGGATGTTCGCAGAAGAGTATTGGGAGAATGTCATATGGTCAGATGAAACCAAAGGTAGAACTATTTGTAAAAACACAACTCGTCGTGTTTGGAGGAAAGTGAATGCGGAGTTGCATCCAAAGAAACACCATACCAACCTGTGAAGCATGGGGGTGGCAACATCATGCTTTGGGGCTGTTTCTCTGCAAAGGGACCAGGACGACTGGTCCGTGTACATGAAGATAATGAATGGGGCATGTATTGTGAGATTTTGGGTGCAAACCTCCTTCCATCAGCAAGGGCAATGAAGATGAAACGTGGCTGGGTCTTTCAGCATGACAATGATCCCAAGCACACTGCCAGGGCAACAAAGGAGTGGCTTCGTAAGAAACATTTCAAAGTCCTGGAGTGGCCTAGCCAGTCTCCCGATCTCAACCCCATCGAAAACCTTTGGAGGGAGTTGAAAGTCCGTGTTGCCCGCCGACAGCCCCAAAACATCACTGCTCTAGAGGAGATCTGCATGGAGGAATGGGCCAACATACCAGCAACAGTGTGTGCCAACCTTGTGAAGACTTACAGAAAACGTTTGACCTCTGTCATTGCCAACAAAGGATATACAACAAAGTATTGAGATGAACTTTTGTTATTGACCAAATACTTATTTTCCACCATTATTTGCAAATAAATTCTTTAAAAATCAGACAAAATGACTTTCTCAATTTTTTTCCACATTTTGTCTCTCATAGTTGAGGTCTACCTATGATGTCAATTACAGGCCTCTCTCATCTTTTTAAGTGGGACAACTTGCACAATTGGTGACTGACTAAATACTTATTTTCCCCACTGTATCAATATCCCATTTCTGACTGATCTTATTCCTTTTTAAAATGCCCCCCTCCCCACATTGATGTTTGCTGCATGCAGAGATCCGAGTCGGACGGCAGTCAAATAGCAAATCCAGCACAAATGTTTAGTCCGGATCCCTTTGACACGGGCAGCTTACCTCAGGCATTACGTTTAGTGTAATGAGTACGAGATCAAGCAAATCCAATCAAAATATCATTTGAGTTGATTGATTTGAAGGCTGCTGTGGTCTGGACTCCCCACTAAATCTAGTTGCAATCTAGAGGAGATCTAGAGAACGCGTGAACAGCACTGATCATGTGAACAGCACTGTCACTGCGGTGATTCACCCTTTTAACATGCACAGATTTAGCAGTTCATACAAGCTGCAGTATTTTGGGGTGTCTTGGCTCTGAGCGGCAGGTGCAGTGTGGATTTGGTGCTGTGTAGATTTGGTGTTCCGGTAATAGCGGGATTAGTGAATGTGCTAAAGGGATTTCTGCAGTTTCTGAAGGTGAAGCACCCAGCGGTTCCGTCTGTGGGTGTCTATTGGCCGGTGTTGTTTCAGCGCCTGCCCTCTGGGAGATTTCCTGCAATATTTATTGATCAAAAGGTGAACAATCAATTCTGCATGGTCACTGAATAAGTACGTATTGATTACCGTGTCTGTAGCTGTCAAAGTGAGAAAGGCTATTTATTACGGATCAATTGGAAATGGTTTGCGGTGAGAGCCCTGCTCGGTTAATTGGTGGCCATTACTGCGCAGGAGAATCAGTGTTCTGTGCTGTGGGAGCCTGATCACTATAAGAAACAGAAATTCCATTACAAATTTGCAGCAGGAATAAATAAATAAATAAATAAATAAATAAATAAATAAATAAATAAATAAATAAATAAAAATAAATAAATAAAAAATCCTGTAGTCTGGCCTTTAGTGTCCAAAGTGTTGTAGTAATACTCTAATCAGGAATAAACGTCCCATTAGTCAGACTTCAGGAGCTGGACTAAAGGCTTTGAGCACAAAAGGCTGCAAAAAAAGATATATTGACAAGTAAAATGATCTTTTATCTTATTTATATGTTTTCTTGTCTATATGACTATTTAACTTATTTCCAAATTGTAAATTGCAAATGCCTTTAGTAGCCAGATATTCTCACTATACTGTCAGTAATTTGGCCTGTTTCAAGCCAATTTCTCAAAATGATCTACCAATATAGTTAAAAAATTTGGCTTTTGACTAAAATTACTGAAAACAAGTAAAACATATCTGGAAATAAGATAACAAATCTAGGATAAGAAATTTAGCGTACTAAAACACCTAATTGAAGGAAATAATGACTAGAAATAAGTTATATAACCATAGAATTACTTTAAAACAAGCTTAAAATGAACAAATATAAGATTATTCAACTTGCCAAGATTTGTTTTTTTTTTTGCAGTGCCCTTACTACTGTCTGGTTTGTCTGTTCAATTGTCATTTTTTCATAGGATTTTTAAAATGCCACCAGCCCTTTACACTGTGTTAGGATTTTGTTATGAATTGGTTAATAAAATTACAGCAATCCCAAAATAATGTTAAATACATCGACTAGATATAAATCATTGAAAATGTAACATTGTTTGCAGTTCATTACATTAAAAAACATCATAATTAGAAAAATTAAGTTTCTAATGTTCCATTACATTAGCATCGCACTACTATCCTATGAGAATCCTATGCTTAAGTGTGACTGCATGGCAGAAGGTGCACCATTTGGCACCCTGAAGATATAGGCCACTTGGCGAAATCTGCGGTGTCCGCAGTGTTTGGGTCATCAGTGTTGCTCAAAAGTCATTGTGCAGCTTTTAGATTTAGTATGGGCGTCCACATCAAGCAGATAGGCCTTCAATACTTGTACGGGGCGATATGGCAGCTCAATGATCCATTTTGGGCTTGGATTTGCTTGCGATCACTCTACCCGAATAATATATATAGGCCTGAAGGTAAGGCTGGCGCATGGTTATAAAGGGAATCCAGGTTCAAATTGTTTTGTACTGGGGGTAAGTATTGTGGCTTATTATGACATGCAGATCGGAATCTGTTATCTACTGTTAGAGTCATATTCCAATGTGGGCAGGAGGCAGATGCCAGGTGAGTGGCATCATTTAATGGCCCGCCACCCTCTGCTCACATCTCTTTGGCTCATCTGACTGATCTACTCACTCTCTCTTCATGTCGCATGTCTCTCACTGCTCTCTGCTGTCTGGTCAGCTCTCTTTGGCCTCTCATGGCTCCTGCCATGGGGGGGGGGGGTCCCCCGCCCACGCCATCTAAGCCGGATCTGACAAGACCGCGGTATCCGCTAAGCTGCGTCTCTGGGTCTTCTCAAATCATATTTTGTCTCTATGCTTGGCTGCTATTTCTGTTCCAAGATCTTCTAGTCACTGTACTCTACTGCTCTTCTACCCTCCAGGAGAGTATGTTGTTATGACGACACACTTTCACCCTGAAGGAGCAAAGATCGTCTTACTTTGATGTATCGCTTAGAAAGTAGACCTGGGCCGCTGGCATCGATAGACAGGATGATTCTGTCACAGGTGTCTTTCTGGCTAAACAGGGAGTCTGTCCCGGCTTGCCTAGGGACTAGTGGTTCAGGTGTGTAGTGTCGCTAGATGTATCTCTGAAGAAAGGGACCAATCAATCAAGTGTGTCTTTTAAACCGATGTCTCGGGCATCTTTAGATAGCTTATAACATCTCACAGAGAGGCGGTCAGAGGGCCTGTTAGCATGACGACTGCATGCTAATACATGCGGGCCTAACCGGGAGTCCTGTGTGTGATAGTGAATAGAACCTCAAAAGAGCGAGTGGAGGGCTGAAGTGCATTTTTAGGGGACAGTGTTTGGCTATAATTTTAGGGGGTCTTTGGGAGGTTCTTAGGCTCTCTTTTGTTTCAGGCACTGGAATCTGGTGTGCTAACGGCTGTGTTGGAACTGTTTGTATGAAGCATACCTGATGCTCAAGGCTAGCTTTCCTACCTTAGCACTGGCTTTAGTGGCGTTCATCGTCTTCTTGGTGTGTTACTGGGCTCTCAGATTATGGGTTAATTCTTCCTGTGTATGGGCATGACCAAAATCATGAAGGAAAAAGTGGGATTTCAGTGAAGCTCCAGCTCATTGATGCTGCGATTTTGGAGATTCTCTTGGTTTTTTTAAGGCTGTTGACAGGAGAATTTCTGATTTCTTTTATATTAGTATAAAATAGATGTTAGAAATTCAGATATCCCGCCTTGCTGAGAGAAACACGTTTAGTTTATATTATATAGGTGTAGCAAAGATGAAATTATTTAAAAAATAATAAAACAGTTTTTATTTAGATATTAAATTTTGAATCCACTATTCAAAGTTCTGTTCTTAAACAAATTATACTCCCGCCGGCTACGCAAGCGAATATTAGTTAAGCAAGATGAATGCCTAATTGGGTGGTTTTAGAGCTATGAAAAACATAGTAATGCAAAATTTGTAAATGGCTTAGATTAACATATATATGGTCCTAGTTTATGTAAAGTATTTGACTGAGTGAAGTTGCACTACTTGTGGTTCATCTATTAGTTTAGCTAATTCTACAGCACCTAGGAGATTATTAAACGCTGTGAGTGGCTTGCCTGAGGTGCACTCATTATCGGTGTTGGATATGACGATGTGGTATTGAGCTACGCATCAAAATGTGATGCTTGGAAGACGTTGGATTTTGGTTAGCTATTATGAAGCAGCAACGTTAATAACCATTGTGGTGGGAGTTATGTATACAAACACATTGCTAGCCTTTCGAGGTGTTAGATAGAGATCTTCGAAAGGTAAATATCGCTCCTCCAGTGTGCCAGTGACAGTTCGCTGCGCCCATGTAAGAGAGGGCTCCTAGGGCTGGAGTAAAGAGTTACTGGAATATGTATTAACTTTTCCTTGGGCAATTGTACGTTACATAGATATTGGAAAGTAGTAACAGGCTAGGGCATGATTATATTACGGCTCCTAAAATGTCGTATTATGCATTATGCTGGAGCTAATAAATAAGACATCTTATATCAGGCTCATTTAGGAGTGAACGAGACTCTCGGTGTCGCATCAAGTCGCTCACCTATGACTTCTTTAATAGATCAGTCATTACTAAATTTTGTCTGAGCAACTGGTAAACTTTCTATTCATATCATGATCGGCTATTACTATTCACAGTTAGCAGCTTGAAGAGTGAATTGAGAAGGGGGGCCTAGGGGGGGGGGGGGTTAGGAGTTGAAAGTTCGTAAGGGTGGGGGCTATGAATTGCAATGTAATGAGCTTTTCCTTGCAATAATAGGAGATTTACTACAAAAGTAGTTTCTTGGATTTGTTTATCTTTTGATAATACTTTACTAAGTTAATAGTTGATATTACAAAGGCGGCTCTTAGTTTTTCTTTGTATCCTGTACTGTATGTTCTTGTAGATGGCGGGCTGTTCATTAACTATATCAACTAGGCTGCTATAGCTTAGCTCTACTATCTTAACTGATATAATATTTATATCTAACTACATCAGCCTAATTACTATAAAAGGGGAATATATGTGTTATTAGTCAAGTTTAGAAAAACTACATGGGGCTCGTCGGCATATCAGCGAGTTCGACGGCGTACCATATTTCTGTACTGTGGTTTAATTTCCCGTCACCGCAGTCAGGAACCTATGTTTGCATTCTGTTAATAACCGCCATCCTGCTTAGCCTGGGGCCATTCCTCCTGGTTAGTGTCTGCGTATGATAGTGCCTAGAGCGTGCTGAAATGGATATTTCCATAGATGCTAAGGGGGTGTCGGCATGAAGTTAAGCTTTTTTTTGCGGACATGTTAACATTTTGTAGCGTGTACATTAAAAAAGCAGTATTATCTGGAGCATTAATTCTTGACAATTGTAATTTTGTGCATTCCAGAGCATTGCAATGACGCTTAGTCAATTCAACCAGCATAGGCGGCATAGAATGTCTTTTAGACATTTGGTGGGGGGCGCTAGCTAGGCTTACTATAACCGGCGGTTTATATGTGCCAACCTGTTTTTTAAATGTGGCACATGGGTATATTTGGAATAATAAGAAATTATGATTAGGGCCTTAATAATTAAATGTATGCGAATCGGATTATGCCTGGTAGAACGGGCATGGCTAGTATAAAAGTCCTAAGGCTCGGAAGAGGCTACACCGGTATATATTTGACAGTCTGTAAGGCGGCATGCGGTTGTGTGATGTATTATGTAACACGGCTTCCTATAGAGTAGGAGGGAATTTGGCTCTGGCATGTAAGCTGTGTCTGCTCCATCAGCCTCCCTCTCCCTCATCTGTTTGGCGCTATGATTAGTTGTAGTTCCAAAGGCCACCGGCTTTGCAGTTTAAGGTGATATGTAGGCTCTGCGCAGGGCACAAAACAAAAAAAAACAGGAAACCAAAAAGTCTTCGATAGCACTAGTCTATTAATAAGACGTGGTCTCTTAGGAGGTCATGGCGCTATGGATACCCCCCTTGGCTTTCGAGAAGTAGAGCTTTTGGCTGTAGTATTTGGCATTGAGTGACTTGTGAGGATCTTGAGTTGGGGGGGGTAAGAATGTAGCTGACGCATTGCCTTCTCTGTCCCCCAGGCAACACTGCTGCTGGGGGCTAGCGCAGTAATACGTAACGATCGTAGTCTAAAATCCTGAAGTTAAAGCAATCTGCTGTAATGACCAATTAAAGTTGCGGCTTAAACCCAGGGATTTTATGTGGTTCAGAACGAGGCGGCGCAGGTCATCGTCTGATCAAGAAGAAAAAAAAGGATGACCGCTGGGGCCAATTCCGATCTTTAACCTTCCTTACATACTAGTGTTCTAGGCATAGGAACCTCAGGTTTTTCGCATATTTGGTTTGTATATTTGTGGCATAATTGAAAAAGTTATTGCATTTTTCTTCTGCGCATATCCTAAGAGGTGGAATTTCTTTAGTATCCTGGGTCAGTCTTAACTGCGGCAGTCGCAAGGTTTCTCGCATTATATGTTTAGGCATTTAAGGGAGGTAAGCAAGTATAAGTGCATCAGTAGCATTCCTGGGCGAGCAAAAAAATCCTTTTTGCTCTTGTGTTTTTGGTTGTGATCATACTTGTATTGAGTTGGTGTAAATCGATTTAGGGAAATCATTAGATCTATAATCAATATTTAACTTAGTAGAAAAGTTATTAGTTGATTTTGTGTTGTAAAAAAAAAATAAAAATAATAGATATTTACCTATTATTTGAGAAGTTTTAAGTGTTTATATTCTACTTCGTAAATCCATTATAGTGCTGTATATATATTCAATATTGATTTAAATCAGTAGTCGCAAGATCGTTAAAATAAGAAAGATGGAAAGTAAAAAAAAAAAAACCAATCATTTTGCTTTGGGCAACTAGCTAAAGAATATTGAGTTTGACAAAAAAAAAAAAAAACACTTTTTACATAATGAGATTGGTGTATAAATATATTAAGGTTGTTTTACTTTGACTTTGAATTTGTCTTAGCAGATCATGATACTTGTTTTAAACTTTTTTTTAAATAAGATAAATTATCTATTTCTTAAAACAAATAAAATAAGCTGCTAAAAGAATAAAAGGAGCTTCTTATAATAAATAGAATAAAATAATATGGAATAACCAGTAACAGGACATGACAAAACATCTTATTATGAGATTTATTATAAGGCAGGTCGTCATAATGATATTGAGTACTATGGATTTGAGATTATTTCAGTTGCAGGATTTTTTTTTTTTTTTTTTGCATGCTAGGCCTCTTGGTTACATGTCTTTCCCTACTTTTGAGAAACTTTTTTTTAAAAATAATTTTAGGTGCATAAAAGCACAACTTGACCAAATCACGACTTTGTGGTGCTATTTACAACACTGTATCTGGAGTTCAGTTGCTTACACATCCCACCAGAATGAGGCTTTTGTTTTTACTCTAGGCTCAGAAACACAATTCAGAGCTGACTTTTAGAGAAAGCGTTTAAGAATCAAAGTTGAGTGACAGCTAGCCCTACATCATCGCATGGTTTGACAGCTTGAATGCATTCTGCCTACTCATACCGCGTTGTTATCTGTGGTTATATGGACGAGCAGTCAATTGTTAGCTTTCTGTCATAAAAATTAATAGTCTTTTGTTCCATCAGATGACTCAAATGAATCTAGCAGCCCAGCACAAAGCCCAAAACAATCGTGCGCTCAGCTCTCCATTGAGGCAGGGTGACTTCACAATAGGTTCTAAAGGGGAGGTTTGTGCATTAGATAAATAGGCAATTTAAAATCCCACTCTGGATACGCTTATCCCTCCGACATTGTTGCGATTAAAGAGGATATGTATTTGGGCGCTTAATCATTGTTGTGTAAAACCTATTTGGAGTACATTTGGCCATTATGAAACCCTCCAATGACAGCGCAGTGGTTATGAAAGGCATGGCGAATTAAACATGTTCTGTTGGAGTGTAGGAGTAGGATCCCGATCCTCTTTTCCCAGAATTCGGAGAGATTAACTGTCTGTGTTTATGGAATTTTATGAAGGCTCTTTCTGATATATCTGCTGATTAATGCACAGCCACTGTTCTTTTGAGTTTGGTTGAGGAGACATGTCAGATCTCCACTTCTGACTTTCTTTGGTCCAGGGGAGATAACAACAATGTTGCATTTCAGTTTGATTGCATTTTGTAGAGCAATAACTGAACAGGGTTTATGTGGGAATATTCAGGAGGTGGCTATGGAAGTTCAGTCACTTTTGTGGAACATCTACATTGAGCACTGACAGTTTCACACCTCAAAGCGGGTTCTTCTTCTGTTTATGTTCATCAAACTATAAAACTATAAAATAGGACTGATGGAATTATACAGTCCACCTCAAAACCCTATGAAATGGAACTTTACAGGGGGATGAACCAGCTTACTTAACCTGTATAGGAGGACGATAGGACAAGCAAGTTTGGAGCCATTCTGTTGGTCTGTCCATAATGAATATTCACTAAACTGAAAGGGGAACTAAAGCTTTTACACTGTACAGAAAAAGTTTTACACCACTAAATTTATATTAGAGGTGGAGATATGGAGAAATATAATACTGTGGAATATCAGCAGTATATCTGGTATATCTGGATATGTACTGTTCAGACTCATCAGTTGGAGTTGAAGGGGTGTGTCTAAACATTTGACTGATACTGTGTATTTTTACAAACTAGCAGTCTGACTAACAAAGCACAGAACACCATCCCAGTATTTCAGTAACCTTCACCCCAGTCATTTTTAAGCCGTGCCCCAATACTCCTGTATGCTCCGCTCTGTAGTTTGCCTCTCATTATCCGAATCCGAATAATCTGAATAATGTGTTATTAGTTCTGTCCAATGAAAAACAAGGACCTCCTATGTTCATATAACCAGGACCCCCTATGTTCATATTACTCCAACGGCTGTGAGAGAGGGCAGGAAGACTGACTGCCTCAAGTAACAGTGGGAGGAGAATGCCAGCCATGAGAGAGGCCTTAAGTCCTGAGTCTCCTACATCCTGTTTAGGTAAAGGCAAGGTGCTACACCTGACGTCTGGTCCTGGGCTGGGGTAGGGATGAGGAAGCGGGGCTTAGGACCCTGACACTATCCTCCCGTTAGCTGACACCCTCCACTGGCTGCTCAGGCACCACCTTCTCGCTTTGGGGTTCAGTCAGGCACAGTTACCTTTACAGGAAAAGACAAAACCATTCATGACTTTCAATATAAGTTATGAGTAATTTTGGAGCATTTTTATTGGTCCATTCCTCATGACATTGTTATGCAATGCTGAGCTCAGATTGTGCAGAATTTACAATCTCTGTTGTTGGACAGTGACGATATGGCATATGGAATGTCATGTAGAGGCTGCCAAATTCTGTAAATGACAGTGCGTTACACAGCATGAAGGAATGTGCTCAAAATACCAGCTCTGGCGGTTTAGCAACACAGAGACAGACTCGGCAGATACAAGCGGGGCTGTGAAGCGGACGGATCCCAAACCCTGTCGAGATCTCCGGCGATTTCTGACAGTTCTGAACTTGACAAGTGTAAACTAAAGTGGACCAGAAGGTGCCCTTGAGAAAGAAAATTGTTTATTTCTGATTGTGTTATATGTGAAAAACTATTTATAAATAAAATTTACTGCAAAAAATACCATCTCTCACCCACCCCCCTAACCTACAACCACCTCTAACCAGTAAAAATAGTTCACTGGTTATGC
This sequence comes from Prochilodus magdalenae, assembly GCA_024036415.1. Classification (NCBI taxonomy): domain Eukaryota; kingdom Metazoa; phylum Chordata; class Actinopteri; order Characiformes; family Prochilodontidae; genus Prochilodus; species Prochilodus magdalenae. The sequence goes on from JAMWET010003116.1 coordinate 497,547, forward strand.
ATGTATCCCTCCACCAAGAATAGAGTTTATAACCAAAACCTCCTCTAAACCATCATAAATGTAAAAACCAATCTGCTCCTTTTTCCAGTTATTACTCCTGCATGTATATATTGTGAGCAAGGCTATAGAAGTATCTCTAATCAGATGAAGTGAATAGCTCTGTAAGTCACTTAGTAACATAATTACCGCTCTCAAGCTCCAAGTTAATGCCCTTTATTTTTCTCAGTCTTCACTTTACACAGACTGTCACAGCGTGTTGAATAATAGCCCGTCTGCTGACGCCATCAGCTCCATGGGCTCCTGCCCACCTGAGCCTGTTAGCTGTAAGCTAATTGCATTGCTGTGTGCTGTGTGTGCTGTATTAGCTGTGCAATTAGTTCTGTGTCCTGTTGCGTTTGTCAAAGAAACTCTGTTAGAAGATATGGACTGTAATCGTCACCTATTCATCACATGAGAAAAACACCCCAGAGACGGCTAGCAGCAACCACACAACCATGCAGTTGTTTACTTGGGCCTATATGTCCAAATATATCCAGGCGAACATTCTAGTAGGTGAGTTCAGCTACTTTAAGGTCATGCATTACTGGGACAGCTTGTGTAATCTCCATAGAAGACACTGATGGGACGCTCTGGAGCAGTTTCACATGAGCCTATTGTCACAATGTCCAATGCCAATGTGAGAAAGAGGGGCACAAAGGCCCCCACAGCATTGATCTTAGGGTCAGTGGAATTTTGTTGGAGCTGTTCAAAGTCATCTACTGTAGCACAGTGCAGTGTTGGTCATCCTCTAGTCCTTCATTAGTGGTCACAAAACGCTGCCCACAAGATGCTGCCCACAGGACTCTGCCCTCAGGGCGCCGCCAACAGAACGCTGCCCGTAGGGCACTTTTGGCTGGATAGTTCCGGTTGGTGGATGATTCTCAGTCCAGGAGTGACACAGAGGTGTCCAGCAGCACTACTGTTAGTCGGGGGGTCCGTTGACGGTAATGGAAAGCGAGTTGCGTTTTCAGCGTGATTCAGTCCACTTCGTTTGCCCTGTATGGAGAGATAAAGCCATTGGGAGCCATACTGCTCACGTTTAAGCGCATGTTTACAGAAGCATGACCTTCTGTGGATGGAGACGCACAGTGGCCTCGATGGAATCGATACCCCTCCACTACTTCATACATTCTCATGCCAGTTGTCATTCCCGCTACTCAGGGAGCGGCTCCTGAAAGCTGCGACAAAGAGAAAGCAGCAGCGACAAATAAAGCAGTCTCTGGATTGTTCTTCACTTCACCAGGCTTTGTTGAGTCAGCATTGAATATGCATGAGCTCAAGTGGTAATAATCCTAATGAGGCATCAACGCTTCTGTAAATAAATCCTCTGGAGAAGGCAACAGCAATCCAGCTGGAGAACCAAGAGGAACACCAGAGCGGTTCTTATGTAAAGCTGGAAGCAAGGCAGCGCTTTGAAGGCAGCCCACCACAGAGACTTCATAAGCTCTGAGTAACATTGTATACAAATACACAGATATGCAGTTCTGAATATTGTGAGTAATGAATTCTAGAGTAGTACATTATACAGTGACATATTCAGATATACTGTATTTAGAATATACAATGTCATGATGCGCTACATCTGAAAAACTGCTGTTGTATTTTTATTGTATTTACTTTGAATAGGTAATTTTCTTCGTGCCAGTCTTCTGGTAGTAAAGAATGTAATTAAATTGATGCATTTTTACATTTGGTAATTTAGTGGTAATTGCATTTAATTTAAATGTTTTAGCCTGTAGTGGTAATTACACAAATTAAGTGGTAATTAAATTTAGATTGTTATTATTTTAGTGGTAATATTTATTATTTACATAGTCAATATAACATTTTTTGTGGTAATTAAATAGAATTAAGTATTATTTAAATTATTATTGTAATTTTAAGAATAATTATTCCAAACTTAGAAGTATGTACATTACATTTTTTTGAGTGTTTTTAAGCGATTTTTACCAAAATTAGTAGTAGTTTAATTTGATTTCTATGTGTAAACTTTCTGATAATATTCTGAATATTGTAGAAATTTAGTGGTAATCATAACATATATACATAACATTTCTATTTTTTAAATTGAGTTTTAATTATTCTGAATGGAATGGTAATTTAGTGTTGATTACTTATGATTATTTTAGCTGTAAGTATTCTACATTAAGAAGTAACTGGTATGGTATTAGTATAAATGAAAAATTAATACCAACCAGTATATAATCAAAGTAATGCTAAAAATGTAGGTTCAAAGGTTCACCGCCTTTTGTGTAATACTGTATCTAATATAGTTTCCATTAGCACTAACACAGGAAGGCAATGAGAAGGAAGGCGTTTCTAAAACCCTAGAAAGAGACTGCTCAGCAGGAGTTGGGACACTAAACTTAGGACAGTATTAGGGACGTTTACTCTAGGTTGGCTGTTTGTATAATACTGGGTTCTTATCTGGAGTTAATGGAGAAGATTAGGAAGTTAGAGCTGCTGTTCTGTAAGAGCTGCTGGCATAATTTCATGGTGACTAAACAGATTAGATTCAGAGTTAAGATGTCTCTGTAATATTGGAGGTGTTAAGAGTTCCGTTCTGCGTTCCTATCTCCACCGTAAAGTCTTGCTTATCATCCTTCATCATATAAATGAGTTTAGCCAACCCAGATTTGTCTTGCTTGCAGCTTTAGACGGCTGAATAATTCCTTACCGCGTGCCGAAATGTTTTATCTTCTGACCACATACTTTATCTGGCGTCTTAAATGTAAAGACTTATTAATACCTCCTCGGTCTGCTCCTGAGAGAGCCGGCAGAGAGGGGTTCCGCCTCTGTGAATGGGATGAAGGAGTGGAAATCTGGTGGGCCTCCAGCACTGGCAAGCCTTCCACCATCTAATTAAACTTTAATGCACAGACTGCCGGCGAGATGGCAACCGATGCTATCCCCGTTTAATGGATTTTACTCAGTGACCAGTCGCGCTTGTTGTGATTAGGAGAAATGTGGCACACATATGCCTCAATTAGCAGAATCTGGGTTTGTGAATGTAGGTTTGGTAACAGGGCTGCTTTGGCATAGAGAATATTTTGTTTGTGGAGGTCCTGAGGGGTCTAGGACCTCCTAATTAGCCTCTTGGACTACCTGGATATCTCAAAATCAGTCAAGATTCTGGGGGATTAATAAAGTAATCAAATTCAAATTCAGGGAAAGGGCATCGTTCAGCTGCTTCACCCACCAGTCAGTGAGCTTCTGTCTTTGGTACTCCTAAATATCTAGAGCAGGAGCACTGCTCTCCCTCAGGGTAGGACTCTATCAGCCCGGTTCACCCAGTTGGTTCATTAAGGTCTGGTACCTGTAACTACAGCCAGAATGGCTCTGGAAGATTTTACAGTACTCCATAACATAGCTGTAAATCTAATCTCTCGCCCAGTTCTCCCAGAGTTTGGTGAAGAGAGTGAATTATTACTCCTTTCTCAAACGAAGGCGGAAAAGAGATGAAACTCACTACTGAACCAATCAATTTCTTTACTGTTGATTCATAGTTCATTAATGCATCGATCAGAAGGTGGAGAATCAGCTATTGTGGACTATGAGATTAATTATAATGAAGTTCAGCTCAAAGTATGTGCTCATATTTCAACAGAATTTGCAGTTTATATCCAAATATTCAAACGACGTATTTTTACTGCCTGAGTATACAGTTATTCTTAATAAGGTGGTTCTTTAAGGGTTTTTACTAAAGACGTGGATTCTATATAGAACCATGAACACTCAGAGAACCGTTTACATGCTTCAATTGTTTTTCAGATTGATGGAGAATGTGTTGTATATGGTGTATATAGAACCTTTTTGAAAAGTGTTTGGTATAGTACCAAAAGCGTACTTCTATTTTCACCATGTTAAGCTTGTAACTATAGAAGGACCCTTTTTGATGCTATAAACAACAATCAATCCAAAGAACCATTTTACCACATAAGCAAGCAAATATTCAATAGGTTCTTTGAGTCTTAATGATATATTGAGTGTATAATTATATATACAGTGGGGAAAATAAGTATTTTATATAATAGAAAAACAGAACTTAATATCTGGTACAGAAACCAGTGTTTGCAATTACAGAGGTCACTCGTATTCTATATAATATATTATTTTAATTATTATTAGTAATCGTATATGATTATTAACAATCATTATTTTGCACACAAGATCATTCTACAAAAAGATATTTTGCAAATCTGATGTTTTCAAGATTTTTTGTGTGAAACTAAAACATGGAAATATGGAATCTGCAAGTACACGTTAAAAATAATACTTAAGGTTTTTACTAAAATGCTAAACACTAAAAAACAACACATGTATGTGAATATACTGTATATGATCAAAATATATCAACAAAAACATTTTTTGATAGAAATTTTAATCTGATGCTTGCACATTTCTAACAGTGTATTGTGTGAAAGTGTAAGAACATTGCAGTGCTCATCTCAAACCAAAACACCGAAATCAGGGAATTCCGGCTGCTAAATCCAGGGAAAACCTTAAAGTGATACTTCGGTCAGGCCCCTGTTGATAGCTGTTATTCACTAGTAGAGAGTTAGACTGCTGTAGGCAGGTGAGAGTGAACTTCGGGATACAAATAAGTTCTAATAATTCAATATCTGTTTCCCACACGCAGGAGTGACCACTGTGCTGACCATGACCACCCTCAGTATCAGCGCTAGGAACTCTCTGCCCAAGGTGGCCTACGCCACTGCCATGGACTGGTTCATCGCTGTCTGCTATGCCTTCGTCTTCTCTGCCCTCATCGAGTTTGCCACTGTCAACTACTTCACGAAAAGGGGCTATGCCTGGGACGGGAAAAGCGTGGTTCCCGAAAAGGTATGTCACTCGGTTACTCAATACAACACAGCGGTGGTGTCCTTGGAAGTGCCGAGACACTGATACGGTGGCTGAGAACTCTTTGAAAAACTCTTTCCCAATAATAGCTGATGCTAATAGCAGGTGCTTTGCTGTTTGAGCTTGGATATCCAAACAGGGATGCACGTATGCAGCTACTGCTCAGAAGTAAGTGTCCCCCATAAACTAGCATGGATTTTAGACGTCTTTGTCTTTAAGACATGTGGCTGAATCTTTTGATTATTGACTATGGGACTAAATTGTGGGTCTCAGAGGTGCTGATAAAAGTCATGTGGTCAGTCTGGCAATTTTCTGCCATATCCGGCCCAAAGCTACATATAAGTCCAGTGAGTATCATTACAGTAGCAAAGACCACTGATACTGAGTTCACATGTTTGCGGTAGATGGTTGATGGTAAACAGGATTTTCCACTGTTTTCAGCGAAGCTATAGTGGAAACTTCTGGCACCATAAATGGTGACATTCTGCAGACGATAGCAGTGATCGGAAGGTTATGTCAAGAGTTAAATTTTGGCAAAATTTCTAGCTACAGTGATGTAATAAAGCAGGTGTTTGTTTTTAATTGGAGTGGGCGGGGTGTGGGAGGATGTGAAAGGGGGACTATGGTTACTGAACGCTCAGATAAAGCCAGCGTTATACACAATATACACATACAACGTTCCTACATTTTGAGCACTTGCGATGACATCAAGCAAGTCAAATTATCTTCCAGTACAGTCAGACGATTTGACTTACTAAAATCACTCACATCAGGTACGAAATGACTGGAAATAAGTTTAATAATCCTAAAATGATTTTAAAACTATCTTAAAATAAGGATAATTTTTCTTGTCCAGATCTTATTTTGTACAATGATAGCGTTTTCTCCTGTGAAAACCATCTGCCTGATTGCGATGCTATGCTAACCCGACCACCGCTAACCTTCTTCACAGCAAAAGAAGAAGAAGGAATCCCTGCTGAAGAAGAACAACACCTACACAGCCGCCACAGCTACGGCCTTCGCCCCCAACATCGCCAGGGACCCTGGCCTGGCCACCATCGCCAAAAGCGCGCCCCCGCCTCCCACCGAACCCAAGGAGGAGCCCAAGCCCAAACCACCAGAGGCGAAGAAGACCTTCAACAGCGTGAGCAAGATTGACAGGATCGCCAGAATAGCTTTCCCCTTGCTCTTCGGAACCTTTAACCTGGTCTACTGGGCGACCTACTTGAATAAAAAGCCCAAACTGCAAGGCGCCCTGCAGCCCCACTAATCCTTGTGCGTCCTTATGTTTTCTTTCTTTCTTTCTTTCTTTCTTTCATTTCTTTCTATCTATATTTCTTTCTTTCTTTCTTTCTTTCTTTCTTTCTTTCTTTCTTTCTTTCTTTCTTCCTGTTCATTTTTGAATGTCTCTCTTGACAAGTCAAACGAAAACAAACTGTGTCAGTAGTGGTCAAGTCCCCCAGTCTCCACTTTGCTCCTGTGTAACATAATATTCCTAGTTTAAAAAAAAGGAAAACAAGAAAAAGAGAGATTGGAAAAAAAAGAGACTCTATCTGCAATATGTGCTAAATATGTGCTTTTTTAAAAAGAAGAAAATACTACTGAATATTTCACTTTGAAACACATGCTATTAAAAAGAAAACAAGAGTTGAACATAGACCTGTGTACATATATATACTGTATATAAGCAGTATATATCTTGCGCGAGAGATCATTCTACAAACGCACATACAGTAGTAGAGTTACGGCGGAAAAGGGGATCCTTCTACTTTCAGTTACTCGTTTATCTCCGTGTCGTCGCATTAGCGCTATCGTCCTGTACGGTTTTTTGCATGGGCTGAACTTTTGGTTCTGTTCTTTGAGTTCTTCGTTTCGTTTCTGCGACCAGCTAACATCTGGCGAGCGACTTTAAAAACGATGCTACCTTCAATCACAGTTGAGTGTTCTTCCATTCTCTGTAGTAGATCAGAGCTTAACCCACTTCTATGTTTTATATTGAAATAGGGTTTCAATAGCAATAAAAACAGACCTGTCTCAGTGGACAAGAAGTCGTTCATCCATGGATATTAAAGAAGTAGATCCATCCGCTGTTACGTATAAGACTATTTATTTATTTAGTTCTAATGTAAATACTAGGAGAGTTAGAGATGTCAGTATTGAGTTGTGACCTCAGAACGTTGACGAGGGACTTTGAAGTTGGACTTTTGTAAATTGGGGACCCGGTAAAAGCCAGTTTGGGCCTAGCATGGAAGTGTAAATCAGCCGGGCGGCGTGTTGGGGATGGACTGGACTAAGGAAAGAATGTAAAACTGTAATATTTGTGGGAATGCGTTTATATTTAGTATCCGATCACAGTTCTTTACGTTGGTTTATGGTTTTCTCGTGGCACAGTTGCACGTTTGGGACACGTAAGATTGCGAAGGCGACGTTGCGTTCCGCTGTTTTTTGCTGCTAGTCGCTAGCGCTGCGTTGGAGGGAATGCACTGGACGTTAAGAGCAGTGCCTTTCCTATACTCGCTGAAAGGGTACTTCCTAGGTGGCGCTCTAATTTCAGGTTTTGTGCGTTGGTTGTCCTTTCCCGGTTGACCTTTCAAAAACATTACTCAGAAAGTACCAGCTACACTGCCTTTTTGTCTCACATGCCATTTGAAGATGAACCTGTTCTTTTCTGTTCTGGATGCTAACCGTGGTAAGCCATTAGCCGCGCAGGCTAGTGCAGTGTTTTTACAGGCTGTACCATAGTGGCAAACCTGTTCATTACTTAAGGCAAACACTTTGCTGTAGGGCGGGTGCCCATAAGGCTTTATGACAAGTACATTAGCTCGTCATGACAGCTGATATAACCCACCTTAAACCTTGTATAAAACCTTTTTCCTGTAGGCGTCATCTGTCATAAAGGCTTTGAAGCCAAACTGACATATCACTGAAACACATATCACTTTTTGTGACCGTCACACCCAAATGAGCTTGGTGAACATTCCATTCTAATACACTTGATATGGAAATGCCTCCACTCTTCTGGGAATGTCTTTGTGTGCTGTAGCTTTAACACCACCCTTCACTGGAACCAAGGGTCTGAGCCCAAACCTTGGAACACCCCCTCCACCAAACTTTACTGTTAGCACTCTGCATTCCAGTAGGGAGTGTTTTCCTGGATTCATCCATCAAACCCAGAATACTAAATCACTTTCTTTCTTTCTTTCATTTCTTTCTATCTATATTTCTTTCTTTCTTTCTTTCTTTCTTTCTTTCTTCCTGTTCATTTTTGAATGTCTCTCTTGACAAGTCAAACGAAAACAAACTGTGTCAGTAGTGGTCAAGTCCCCCAGTCTCCACTTTGCTCCTGTGTAACATAATATTCCTAGTTTAAAAAAAAGGACCCAGAATACTAAATCAGACTGACAGATAATAAAGTGTGATAGAACACGGTTCCACTGCTTCAGTGGTCCAGTGCTAGAGCTTTACACCACTCCAGCCGACGCTCAGCACTGAGCATAGTGATCTTAGGGTTGTGTGCAGTTGCTCAGACCCATTTCATGACGCTCACAGCACTTGGAGCTCTATAGTGAGTGATACAGAAGAACTTGCATGGTCTACCACCAAGGGTGAACAGTTGTAGCTTCTAGATGCTTCCAGTTCCTAATAATAGCACTTACAGGTGTCCGGGGCATCTGTAGCAGGACCTGACTTATGGTGAAGGTGGTCTTCAGTATGACCCCGAGTTGCTGTCTATGGAGACTGCATGGCTATATGATTAATATTATACACCTGTTAGTAATGGGTGTGGCTAAAACACCTGAACTCAGTAATTAGGAAGGGTATTCACATACATCTGGCCATATAACATATATCATCAGGCACTGTGGATAACAAATGAAGCTCTTTGGAATAAGTGTCTATTAATATTCATACATGACGAACTTATGTAGACGTCATTCCGCCTTTTTAACCCTGCCCTGTAATAAAGTGTTGGCCTTTCATTCTGTAGCATGATGTCAGTCCCTTTTGAGCAAGCACTTCTGAAACAAACACGTAAAAGCTCTTTTATTTTGTGGTTGTTGTTGTTTTGTCTTATCAGGTTATCTTATTTGGATTACTTTAATGTAGCAATATCAGAATAGTAAGGGCTTTTTCACAATCAAAAAACTTTAGACTCTGGCCATTCTGTTCATTTGGGTTTGTGTAGTAGCTTGAATCACTTTTTTTCCGGTCAGTCTGTTTGTTTTGTTGAGTTTTATTTTGCGCTGTGAGTTTCAGTAGCTATAGTATATATGCTAAATATATGCTAACATTATAATTATTACTATGGTTGAGATAATGAAATGGCTTACATATGGGATTTTTTTAATGGGTTAAACACTTAAACAACACCCAAGCCCATTGTATAATTTGCTGTAGACATTTGCAGAAGGATTATTTTTGAGGGAAAAAAGGGGCGGGACTTGTGACTGGCGATGAAATGCACTCTGGGATTTGTAGGATGATCCGTTTGCAAGTGGACAGTGACATATTCCATCAAAGACTGCTTTCATTTTGGGGCCAGGCTCTTGTGAAATGCTTTATAAACATGCATTTATATGTGTGTGTATACATATATATATATATATATATATATATATATGTATATATATATATATATATACACACACATACATATATGCATATATATACAGAGAGAGAATCTTCATTATGCCTAAGGAACACAAGGTGGAAAATATATATATATAAATATAAAACACACTGCATATATAAATACTCCATGATGATACTTGTTCTAAAGATAATAAATATTGTTTGTACCGACCTATTGTTATGCATTTTGCACATTAGAGGCATAATTTACATTTACGTAGTGAGCTTTGTGCTATGCAAGGATAGCTTTGAACCATGCTAATTAGCTTTTCCCCTCTTACTCATTGTCTTTCAGATGAACAAAAATACTGTAAAGGAAAAAGGAGCTCAACTCTTTTATGATCCATGCACCCTATTTAGCTGTGGATATTTTTTTGCCAGTCAATAATAAAAAAGAGGTATCAATAAATAAACACTTTAAACTCTTTATTTCTGATTGCAGGACTAGCTATGCATTGTCTATGTATACAAATGAGTTTTGATGTTTCCGTAGGAATGTTGATTCCAAGGGAAATTCCACTAATGTGTGTTTGGAAGGTGGACAATGTGATTGAGAGTGGGTTAGCGTGAGGTGTAAAAAAAGTGATTGAGAGTGGGTTTGGCGTGAGGTGTAAAAAGAGTGATTGAGAGTGGGTTTGGTGTGAGGTGAAGTTCTGAGCATTTCAGCACTCTGAAGCCTAGGCACACTAACACTGGATCCCTATGGTTGTGAAAGTCATACATGTGTGTGTGTGTGTGTGCGCATGTGTATAGAGAGACAGAGAGATACGCATACATATATGTATTACAGTATTTGTCCAGATTAAGCTTTGTATGGAAGTTTGTATCAGCATTATGTGACAGACTGTCAGCTAAAATGGGGCTCAATATGACCCAATTCCTTAATCCTCAAATTCATGACTAGATTCCTGAAATCCACAGCATTTTCCGAGATGGACAAATGACAAGGGATGGCATTTGGTAAGTTGAATGAACCCACTTGACTAGGCTAACGCTAGTGTACATAGTCACTGTCCAAAGGAGAACAAGTCTCCAAACGGGTAACTTTACAGGAATTCAAATGATGCATGAAATTAAAAATCAACAAAATTGGAGATATGTGTCCTCCACTGGACAACAGCGATATGCTGGACTAGCTGTGGTGGTACTGTTTGGAAGTGTGCTGCCTCTTGCTTATTGCTAACATAAACATCTGCACTATGATGTTTTGATCTGATCATGTATCCTGTAGGGAAATTACAGGGCCCTACATCCCATATTAGTCTGCCAGTTAAATGCATGTATTCCACTACCGAACCTCCTCTCAGACTAATCCAGTTCCAGCAGGGCTACAGATGGTAGTTACTCTGGAGTTGTTCTTCAGCAGACTGGTGAACACTACACATGTGGCAGATACGTGCCTGTTTCACAGATCTCAGCAGTAGTCGGGCCTGTGTATTGACAAGAACCTGGCGGTATGATGCATATCATGATACAGGAGTGATGATTTGACATATTGTGATGTATGTATTGTGATACTCGGATAGTCAAGATAATATATCTCGAATACATCACTGTCATAGTCTGAAAACACACCACCATATGCATAGGAGTGCTAATGCTACCGGTAGCGGTGCACCCATATGCTACTTGTTTACATTACAGTGGAAGAGTCTAACGGTGAATAACACTGCCATCTAGTGACTAGGGAATTAAATGCAACACAAAATAATCCACGGTCTGCCACAAATCTTTGATTGTGACTACTGATTAAAAAACACTAGTGTGTATTTGAGAATCGCTACAGTATTACAAAATATCATGATATTCGTTATTGTCGATAATTTCTTACACCCATATCAGAAATCACTCACATTATGGCGCAACCCCATTTAATACTGATCCCATTTAAACAAGGGTTTAGTAGTATAGAATCCCAATTACCCCAAACACATTCAGTATTGTTGAGGTTCTGGACACCAGCAGATCTCTGTGTCTCCTTGTCTCAGTGAAGAGTTTGTTGAAGAGATACAACTCCTTTCAGACCTCCATAGTGTTGAGGTGTCATCTCACAGAGGAAAGCTGGACAGAAACACCTGTGGATGTTCTCAGATCTGAAGCAGGAGTGGAGCTTGATGTTCTCCTCTCTCTCAGATATGAAAGTGCTGCGTATCTGATGGGGAGAGTGTTACTGGACCTAACAGGTCTTCCAGGTGGTTGTTAGGAGTAGCTTTTAATGTTATGTGTGTGGTAAAGGAGCACAGCGCATGGACAGGTTTCTCTGTGTTACAGTTCAATTAACTGATGTAAACAGAGTAATTCAGAGAGGTTTGGTGTGAAATGCTCTGTTCTAGATAAAGTCAGAACTGTTCACAGTGGTGGTGGATGGAAGCAGTTGTCCCCCTCTTAAAGCTCCCTCACAGAAAGTTACTACATGAGAGGGATACATGCTGCAGGGCACTGTGAGGTAATTATTATTATTTTATATATCTTATAAATATTCCAGATTTTCCCATAATCAACATTCCATATAAACTCAGAAGACACATGTAGGTTCACTGATGGTTTAAATAGTAAATATAGTGTCTGCATGTGTATTGTAGACATAGAGAACCCTGGTTCTCATCACTTTACTACTGTAAAGAATGTCTGAACCATCTCACACCAAACCCACTCTGAACAGCTTCGCGTCTGAGCCACCAAATTATGCAGAAATGTTTGGTAATTTTCCACTTTGATGCTCCGGCTGCTCCAGGACTCCTCAGCTCATGGAGTAATTAGATGATGAGTTGAATAAGGTACGTTCGAGCAGAAAGGGCACTGACTGTGCAGTGCTGTGGCCCTGCCTGCAGGAGTACAACACTGCTGGAAATTAAACTGAAAGGACACGACATCTCCTGCGGTTAGAGGAGCACTAGCCTCGCGTCACACTTAGGAACTGATTTATTAAAGCCTTGTTCTCTTGTTCTCCACATGCAGCTTCAATTTAATGCCAGACCCTGGACCATTACTGGCATCCCACTGAAATATGATAGGCCAACAAGAGTGGGGCCCCCACTGAAGCAGAAAGCTGATTGAGTTTTTGGTTGTCCCAGGGTTGGTTATCATCTGTCTGTTCTTTTTAAGAACCAGGAGAAAGTGACTGTGATCTTCTGCCAGTTCCTCTTTTGCATTTGGCCTCCAACTGTACTTTTACTGGCAGCACTGTATTTTTGGGAGATTGTAGAATTAGCCTAGAAGTTTACCAGTCCAGTCCCCGGAAATGACTGAAGTGCGCTTGAGCAAGGCACCTAAACCCACTGTGCAAGCAAAGCTTTCCAGAAATACTGATGTACTGAAACACATCTGCAGAAGGAATGGTCCAAAATTCTTCTCCAGCATTGTGCAGATCTTATTAGCAGCTGCAGGAAGCATTCAGTGGAGGTGATGCTGCTAAAGGATCTACAGGTTACAACACTCATCGTCAGAAGAATACAGAGGTCACGAATGGCTGCACCCAAAAGGAATCGAGCAACAGGAATAAAACTTGCTGGGTAGGTTTGATATTGTAAGACATGCTAATGATTCAAGTTTCACGCTCAGTCATGCATGTAAGATAAGGCAGGATGGGTCTTCCTCATGCCCTCAGTGAGTCATTCTGTTACTGCCGGCAACACTGACAGATGCCTGCACCATGCAGGGCTGCATGCACACAGACTGTTACGACGACTGTCCTTAACACCTCGTCAATGTCACCAAAGACTGCAATGGTGCTGTGCCAGACTGTCATGGAGTGATTCAGAATGGCAGCGAGTCATCCTCAGTGATGGCATTTACACCAGTTTTTATTGAAACCAAGGATTGTCAAAGGATAACTCATCAGTGGTATCAGCGGTAGTAAACAGTAGAACCAAGATGGCAGAGCATATTGGTTACCTGCGAGTGTTTGTGCTGCTATGCCAGATGTTTATTTATGTCCAGAAAGCAGTGTGGGTCAACTACTTAAGATAAGACAGTGAAGAGGTTCTCCAGCAGACCACTAGGTGTCGCTATAGCTGCCTTCTCTTTTCATCACTGTTTGTGCTGAGGAACCTACTATCCTTTGGCTCCAGTTGGGTACTGAAATTAGGTATTAGGTGCGCAAACCACAACAGAATTGGTTCCACGTTGGTGTAAATTTGCTATATATGATGGACTGTTGTTCAGGTTCTTTTGTGCTTTGTCACTGTTAGCCTCTGCCATAGTTTCAGACTCCAGGCTGTGCAGTATTTGCTGCTTGTTCTTTTGACTTTGACGTTAGGAGCTCTTTCCTCACACGCCGTTCCCTTCAGCTCAGTGAGCATACACGGAAACAACGGATCTGGAGAGAACGGGGGGAAAATAGGGGGCTTATTATAGTGAACGAATGAGACAGGTCTTTATAGTTCACCTCAATTCCGTGTGAGATGAGGGTTTTTCCGTGTGTGGGCTGGTGGCGGGGTCCTGCAGAGGCTCTCGTTTCATTACTGCAGAGCTTGTTATGCTGATGAAAAGTTAATTGGTTGGAGCGTGGATGGGCCGGAGCTTATGTCGTTTGTCTTTCAAGCAGGTCTTTTTTTTTTTTCCTTTTCCCTTTTTGCAGCATCACTCCATCTCAGGTGCAGGGCAACGTGTGCTTCCTCAAAAGCAGAAGTGGAGCGCCTGGAGACCGTTACATAACTCCAATCCTCCGTTCAGCCAGAGTTTGGTTTCATCTCTCCCCTCTTCCCTTCTCTTTCCTCTCGTTCCTCTCTCCTCTCCAGAGGGGACAAGGCTTTTCTTTGTTAGCTCTGAGCTGCTTTCTGCCATGTTCCATATTTTGGTCTCTTGATTCGCCGGCCTGCGAGGACTTTGATCTTTAAAAAAAACATGTTTTTTGGGGGGTTTGGGAATGTTGAAACTGGCTCTCCCTTTCTCCTCTGGTTCTTTTTGTTTTCTGTTAAATAAATATCAGACCAAATCAGGTTAAAGAGCTTCACCAGACAGTTTCAGCGCTGATTGTTTTGCTGGTGTCAGTTTGAGCTCATTTAGAGCAGAACTCATTCATGACCAGCAAACACTGCTTTGAACAGCTGTACACACATACAGTCTTCTTATTGTTCATTACAACACCAGAAAGCTGAATATCTGTTTCGGGACTGATAGTTCTTGATGCTCCACACTGATTTTCAGACTTTTGGACACATTTACTGCAATAACGATGAACTGCATACCCCGTGGCCATGAGGGTACAGAGATGCAGCTAGCTTCGTGCTCTAAAATGCAGGGGTGTGGCCTCAAACAAGACTCTGCCTACCACCTAAAACCCGCATTCCAGACCCCATCATAGTTTCCTGCAACCTGGTCTCCAGAGGATGATCAGTCATTTTAAGGGTGATTCCAAACTATTATTCATTTGGAAAAGGTAGATTGACATAAATTACCTTTATGGCTAGTGAAGTTACAGTAATGCATTGCTTTAGCCTTTTCTTTGGATCTTCCTCAGGAACATATTTTATATCCATGTTGAGAAGATATGTGTGAATGAGACCCAGTATTATTTCTTTACCAATGGAGTCCAAATGCCGAGAGCACAAAAAATTCTTGAAATTAAAATGAAGAAATGTTTGAAATCCAGCTCTATTTTCTAGAACTGAAGTGAAAGTGTGTTGTTGTTGATGATGATGTGGGGGAATTGTTTATAGTGCATAAAAGTTTAAGAACTTCTTAAGTTCGGTTTGACTTGACTATAAGTTAACCATATTGTGCTGCAGAATTAGTGTAGTTGGGCTGAAGTCATCTCCACACAGTTGTCAGTTTGGGGCAGGGGGGCTCGCTTTGTGCCTGCCGTTATCAGCTCAGCTCTGCTACAGATGGAGACGCTCATTAAAAAGAGCAGTGCAGTAATTGAGGTGTTCTACACAGATCCAGAAGGGTTAGAGGTCTGTGCTTTAAAGAAACCCAGAATGTTTGTGCAGCTTAAATGGTTCCCTCTTCCTGCTATGGGAAGAACGAGGGATGAATAAATGGCACATAGAACATGTGCAGTATGGGTCAGTATGTGGATTAGAGTTTGGGGATCTGCCCTGAGAGAGTACATGCAGTTTGGTGGCTGTAAGTTAAAGGAAACAGTAGTTCTTGAAATGGGGTGAAAATGGATGGGGCTGTATGTGAGGAATGAAGAATAAGGTAGAAATTTAAGAATGGGGCCATGGATTTAAGGTGGACTAGTATCAGTGGATTTAAGGTGGCATGAACTTATGTTATTAGTCAAGGCAGTAGTTTTAAGGCAGTAGCAGTAAATTTAAGGCAGCAGTGGATTTAAGGCATCAGGATATTTGAGGTAGCACTTACTGTAAGATAACATTTAAATTAAGGTAGAATTAGATTTAAGGTACTACAGCTTTACCTTCATAGTCATCAAGGACTTTTTCAGGCAAGCTTAAAGTTTGATCACTAACTTTCCCTTTCTTGTTAGATACAAGATGCTTTAATGAATTAAAAAAATCAAAAAAGGGAAAATGAAAATGAGAATTGATGTAATCAGGTTCATAAAGACAGAGTGTTGGTAGGGATGGTATAAAACACCATCATGTATGTAGATCATGTATTACACTCTGTAGAAGTGCACCAAGAACACTAAGAGGAAATGAAGGAGCCTTTGTGCTAGCTGACTAGTTAATCATGGGAAAATAAGGGGGCTAATCTAGCTAAACGAGAATGATCTGTGGCTAGGAAAACCTCAGAATGGGAATTATGTCATAGAAGGTTAAAATTTAAGAATTTATGAGTTTTGATGGAATGATCAAAGGTAAATTGGGAGGGGCAATGGAGTCAGTTAGAGATCCCAGTTCAGAGGCTTTTACATGAACAAGAAGGACATGCAATTCTGCCCAAACCCCTCAGAACCCATGTGCTATGAAACCCAATTCCACCATAAGCCTAAACTAATATGATCATCCTGGGCTGTGATAAACGACATATCCATATCGCCTCTCCAGTTGGTAACTCAGAGCTGTCGGTTTCCTGAAGGCTGCTGTACCCTTGCCGTGCTGAAGGATGCGATGTTCCTGACCCACAGGGCCTCTGTGCTTGTTCATATTGCTTTGGTTATTTCATAGTGTTTTCGCCCTGACCATTTCAGATCTCCAGAGGAGCGTCTTTCTGGTGCATCACCAAGGTCTCGGTAACCCGAGGCAGTGCCGCATCAAAATCCATTTTCATTCCGTTAGTCCGCGGTGGCACAGCGAGTAACGAGATGAAGCCGGCATGATGGCTGCGCTGAAAGAGCTCTACCGGAGGGCATGTTTGAAGACATTAGTATGGATCTGTTTTGTATGGACCACTGTAAAACACTTTAGCACGCTCCACCAACACGGCAGCAGGGCAGTAATTCCAAGGTAAGCGTATATAGAGCTAATTCGGTTCTGCTGTGATTGCTGTGGATGTTGACTCCACCTCTGGGATATGGAACAGATCTATCTTACAGGCAGCAAGCTTTTGCTCACATGTTGTTCTTGCCGCAGCACTGAAGGGGAAGATCTGCAGTCAGTTATGAGTTCTCCAGCTGGCCACGACAGGTCTGGCATCATGTGTGGTAGATGTTATGTGGTATTTCCGGACTAGATACAGGTGTTAAACAGTGATTAACCCTAAGATGAGTTTCTCAGTGAAGCCGCCTTTCTGGTTCACATAAAAAGAATCAACTGACAGGAATGAAAGTAGTAGTTTGGTAGTAGGTTTGAGAACATGAGACATGCAAATGATTCAAGTTTCACACTTAACCGCACATGTGACATAAGCAGGGACGGGCTTTATCACTGTACCCTACTGACCCAACAGCCACGACTGCAGACATTCAGCGAGCAGTGATGCCCTACATGAGTCATCCAGTTAGTGCCAGCACCATGGGCAGATGATGGTCAATGTCACCAAAGTCTACAATGGTGTTGTGCCAGACTGTGATAGAGAGACTCAGACTGGCAGCGGGTCATCTTCAGTGACGAGTCCTGCTTTTGTCTTTGTGAACAAAAACAGAGGGTGAATATGTGTATGGAGGCACCATGGTCAGCACCAAGATGAACAGTTTGTTGTCACCTGTCACACGTCCAGAAGGCATGGTGTCACTCCACCCCCACCCCTACCACACCATCTGCAGGAACTGTGTGAGAAAATTCAAGCTGCATGGGATAGATTATCTAAGAAAATCAAAGAACAACCCTCCTCTGGAATCATGTGGAAGTGCCCTGACTTCTTCAGGGTATTCTAGTTTGCCCTCATATGTCAGCACTATGTGCCTGAGTGCATCGTGAACTTTTTATGTGCTAGCTAGCTAGGAGCTACCTACAGTATCATTAGAGTTTTGAAATTATGGAATCTCCTGATAGAGCCAACAAGGCAATTTTAAAATGTACATTTAACAAAAAACTGGACAGCAGACAGCAAAATTTTTAACAAACTTCAGTTAGTCCAAAACGCTGCAGCCAGAGTCCTTACAAGAACTAGAAAGTTTGATCATATCAGCCCAGTCTTATCTAACTTACACTGGTTGCCAGTTTAATTCCTTGAGTACTCATTGAGTTTAAAATTCTTCTCCTGACATATAAAGCTCTAAACGGCCTCTCTGTTGACTTGACTTGACTTGACTTGACTTGACATGACATTGAGAGAAACTGGGAGCTTGGCTAACCAATTTAGTAACCTTAAATGT
The DNA here is from genome assembly GCA_024036415.1 of Prochilodus magdalenae. NCBI lineage: Eukaryota > Metazoa > Chordata > Actinopteri > Characiformes > Prochilodontidae > Prochilodus > Prochilodus magdalenae. The sequence continues at coordinate 515,743 of JAMWET010003116.1, forward strand.
GGTTCTGCCACAAAAGCAAAACTGACAGAACACGTCTTAAAGCATTCAGACCCTTGCGGATCCTGGCGGATATGGATGGGAGGGGCGGAGCCTACTCCCTTGACAACAGGACCAGGATCAAACGGTTGGTGGGTGGAAGAAGGAGGAGAAAATGAAACGTCGGCACTTGAAAGCAACAAAAGATGAGCATAAGTTTAACCCTATTAAAGACAGGTGGCGTATTGCGATTGGCCAGAGTAAAGAATGAATAAGTATTGTAGCATTGGACTCTTCCTGGCAGAACTTAAAGCACTAAAGCTTTCATTTCTCCTGATGCCCTCTAAATTAAATATGGCTCTGTATCCAGTGTTTACTTACCCAGCTGGAACATCAACTGCAACGACTGTTTAACACACCTGTATTTATACTGCACACACTATATACATATGTTTCACAATTCCAGAAGCTACTTGAAATGTACTCCGCCCTGAATATATCGAAGATGTTCTGGAAAATAGAGAACAACTTTTCAAAACATCATTGTCCTGATCCCAAAAGCAGAGTTTATGAGGAACAATGGTCATCTACTCTACATTTTAGGCCTGAGGAATTAAGAGAACACACTTCCAATCCAGAAACAAAAACAAAATAACGTAGTGTAATCAGATTCAATCTGGAACAGGGATGAAAGACAAACTCATTGAGACAAGGTCTCAATGTCTCACTCACGGGATGGTGGGTAATGCTGGATGGACACTCAGTGGAGTGAAGTAAAGTACAGCACTCCCCAGGTGCAGGCAGATTCAGAAAAAGCTTATGGGCAGAGTTTTGTGGTGTGATGTTAGTGCCACTGTTAGACTTGCCGTAATTTGTTCAGAGAGGTCCTCCTAAGTGGACGTTCCATTACTGGCCTAGACTTCGGGGAGCCATAACAACAGCCCTAATGAGGCGAAGGAAAAGCAAACAGTTAACCATTAGGCTGCAAGACTTAGGTGACCCGGCGGAGCTCCGTGTGGTCCACCAGCAAGACGCCTAATGACATCGTGAGCCAATCATGTGTCCTCTCCCTGCCTCTCATTAGGATGCCGTGGAAGACCTATTGCCCAAGTCGCCTCGTTTAATTTTCCGTCCCTCTTTCCTTTGGAAGCGTCCGCTGGGGTCAGCTCTACCACAAACTCCATTGATTCTTCTTCCTCAAAACATCTCATCCCTCCTCTGTTGGTCTAAATTGACTCTCTTGCTCTGTAGAGATGAAAGCCTGAAGAAAGAGTGAGAATGTGTTGGAGCTGCAGTCAAGTTCAAGAGTCTGGCTTTTTATTGGTCGTAATAACTAGCCTTGAAACATACGGTTTTAATAATGCTCTGAGGACGTAGGCTACTGCCTGATCAGCCAGACTGTGAGAGAACGTTTGACAACAATAAATAGATTTTCATGGCTGAGAAACACAATTACACATTTCCATTTCCTCCGGAAGTCAAGACTCTGGAGTTCATATAAAAATACATTCAGACTGCCGTCCGACAGAAGCTGGCACAGTAGCACCGCAACCCCATTACTCCAGAGAACATGTCTCCACTGCTCTAGAGTCCAGTGTCGGCATGCTTTCCAGCACTTGGTGATGGCAAACTTGGATGCAGCTGCTCGGCCATGAAAACCCATTCCATGGAGCTCTTTACACACTGTTCTTATATGAAGGCCATATGAAGGTTGGAGGTCTGTAGAGATTGACTCTGCAGAAAGTTGGTGACCTCTGCGCACTATGCGCCTCAGCATCCGCTGACCCCGCTCTGTGATTTTTTACATTGCCTACCACTTTGTACCTGTGTTGTTATTGTTCCCAATCACTTTCACTTACGCTGTGGAGTTAAACTGCTGTCGGCTGTATGGGTGGAGTTAAACTGCTGTCGGCTGTATGGGTGGAGCTAAACTGCTATAGGATGAATTGCTGGGACTAAACTGCTGTAGGATGAATTGCTGGGACTAAACTGCTGTAGGATGAATGGGTGAAGCTTCTGTTGGAGAACAGGTGGAGCTACTGCAGTGCAGAACACTGCCTCTGCTTAATTTCTCAGAATAAACAGAAAAATAATTCAATTCTATCTTTATAGAAATAGAAAAATTCATGTTAGGAATCTCTCTATAGCACGCTTAGTATCTGATCAGGCACGAGCAGTCCGACATCTGAATTATCACCCACCCCCCTTTTCTCTCCCTCTCTCTTTCTCTCTCTGTCTCAGCGGGCTCCGTGTGCACCAGATGGCCAATCGGTCATCTCCTCTGTGCTCATTCGGAGGAGTGTGGGTAAGCTATGCAGCAGCACACTCTCCAGGTCTCCTGTGGGTCTGAGGATGATTCCCGGTGATGGTGACGTCGGGATGTGTATGTTACAGGTTATCTGAATGCTGTTTGTGAGGATGTGATTATTCATTGTAATAACCGCCTGTGACCTCTCAGTGACCCCTCCAATGAATCCGTCCATCTGTGTGTACATCCATCTGTCCTCACTACATCCATCTGTCTATCTGTCAGTCCATCCATCTGTCTAGGTCAGTCCATCCATTCTATCTAGCTATATTTCTGTCTATCTATCTATCTATCTATCTATCTATCTATCTATCTATCTATCTATCTATCTATCTATCTATCTATCTATCTATCTGTCTGTCTGTCTGTCTGTCTGTCTGTCTATCTATCTATCTATCTATCTATCTATCTATCTATCTATCTATCTATCTATCTATCTGTCTGTCTATGAATTGAACTAGCTGTCTCTTTGTCCGTCCATCATCTGTCCATTCATTTGTCCATTTGTTCATCCATCTGATTGTCCATCCGTCTATCAGTCTTTCTGCCAGTCTCTTTGTCTATTTGTCCAGTGTTGGTAGCTGTAAAGGCTGGGTGGCTTCGTAAGAAGTTGAAGGGAGCACCTCAGCATCCCTCAGTCTTGTACACCCCCCCATCCGGCTCACAGGAGGATGTGACGCATCCCATGTGGGAGTTACACTATAAGCAGAGCATTTAAATGAACTCCAACATAAACACCACAGATTCACACACAGACTCATAGACACAGAAATGCCAGGATTTTACTAAGAAACACTCCCAGCGCCCGCCAGCAGCACCCCCCTCACCCTCATCTGCATTCTCTCTCTCTATTCCCTCCTTCCTGACCCTCCCCCCATCACTCTGTCCTTTACTAACCTCCAGTCTGTGTCATTCTCTCTTTCTGTCTCTCTTTCTTTCTTTAAATAAATAACACCTACATGTTTTAGTGAAGCGGGGCTTACGCAACGGCTTACGTAACATAATTAAAACATTTCCTCAGTTTTCCGATCTCTCCTGTTCAGTCATCTAGTGCCAGCAGGCTTTCCTACAGCACACGCCTCGAGCCTCCGGAAACCAACACGTATGTTTGTAGGAATACTTTTTTGGCTTGTTAGTTTGTTTGTTTTGTGAATCCCTACACAAAGGAGGACAGACATTTGGTTCCTGGTAATCTCGAGGGATTGTTGCCTGCCTCAACAGCCACATTCCTCATGGAAAATTTGACAACACTTCCACATCCATAGGGTGGCCTGTCCTTTCATAAATGTCCACATATCAGAGCTCAGGATGAGGAAGTTATGTCTCACTGATGACTTACACTGCAATGAGGCTGCTTTCAATTAGCTAGATGATGTGGAGTTTAGACAAGGAACATGCCAAACATCTCAGCATGGAGTTGTAGAGGTTCCTAATGGTGTCCTGTGATAATCCATCCCATGCAGCTTAAATATTCTCACACAGTTCCTGCAGATTGTGTGCTACGTGTCAGGATGGATTACACCAGGCCTGGACGTGTGACAACAAACCGTCCATCTTGGCACTGACCACAATGTCTCCACACACAAATTTGTTGGTTGTCTCCTTCAAGACAAAAGCATGTGACGTGGTGTTGAGGGCAGTCGTCATAGCAGTCTGCGTTAGTCTTCTAATGGTGCTGGCACTAACCGGATGACTCAGGAAAGGCATCACTACTCTCTGAATGTTGGCAGTCGTGGCTGTTGGGTCAGTCAGGTACAGTGATAAGGCCAGTCCCTGCTTACGTCACATGTGCACCTGAGAGTGAAACTTGAATCATTAGCGTATCTCACAATGTCAAACCTACCCCCCAGGTTGCATTACTGTGGGTTGTAAGACCCACTCTATTGAGTGTTGAGTTCAACCTACTGCTGCACAGGCATACCAGAAATTTCTTCACAGTGTTGATGGTCAGAAGGATTAGCATCAGCACTGAGGTCGATACTAATGTCTGAAACCTGCTAATCTGTTATGTAGTAAGGTCACACTCTGACTGTTTCCCAACGTGGATGAACTCCTCTATTGTATTAGACTGCATTACATTTATCCAGTGTACGTGCAGTGGCCACCCGTTCATCATATTGAGAGTCTTTACGTCTAGGCGTGTGCAGGCGATTGGCCTGGTGTCTCTGCTCTGGAGAGAACAATGCGGTCGGTTCCCCAGAGAGCTCAACACTGGGCCACTGCTGAAAACACTGATGATGCAGCTTCACTTTTAACCTTTAACAGCTTTTACTTAGAAACACAAACTGTGCACTGTAAATACCAGAACTGACCACAGACAGAACCAATCAGGCCACAGCTTATGCTACAGAGACGGGCGCCTGTTGGGCTCTCCTATTGGTCAGGACTGAAGGTCTTACAGGTTACATTAACTACCAGCATCATTAGGAAGAGACAGTTTGATGGTTTTCCTTGTCTTGTCTCTACCCTTGTGTGTCTCCTTCCTGGTCCAAGCTTATCATTAGCTTCACCTGTTTTTTGTTCATTAGCTCATTTCTCCATGTGTTTCTAGTCTTGTCTTTTATTTATTTTTTATTTTTTATTGTTTCTCTGCCTGGTTTTGTGTTAGTTTCTATGTCTTTACCTCATGACTGTTTTTGATGTTCTACAGTGTTTTGCTTTTTCTTTTTTTTTTTTAGCAGTGTCAGCTTCCAGGTTCTCATTTTGCCTTTGTTGCATGCCTGAACTACATTTCCCATAATGCGCCCTCTCAAGACTTCAACAACACAGCAAGTCTGCTCTAGGAGGATCAACCATGTTTCTAAGGTTAATTGCGTGACTGTCTTTAGGTGACCATAACAGCAGGAGCTAGCAGGCATAGCTGTTGAATGTAGCATTAGCCTGCTAATGTTTACAAGCTTACTGTTACACTGCCCTTCAGTCCTGAAGTCTATAACCCCTCTCACACCAAGCACAACCTGGACTTCAAACCTCAGAATCCCTCTGGAGGTCATGTAATTCTGCTTTCTTTTCCATCAACCAATGACTGACTGGCTCTCAGGTCAACTCACCTGATTACTAATTTCTGTCAGCTGTTGGCTTCTCTCTTAAAGCTGTTTTCTGAGGTAATGCTGTTGCTGTGTTGTGAAGTAATGGTGCTGCGGTGTTGATGGTTGGGGTGCCCATGTTAGACTGCCTGGTTTTCCCCATTTTGTGGTTCATGGATTTGTACTTAGTATTTTCTTGCTCTGGATATCTTGTTTTTCTGACCTCCTGTCTGTTTCTTTGACTACAGTTAGTGTTTGCTGTTTTCTGGTTCTGACCCCGGATTGTATTGTGGCTCTGTTCTTGGTTTCTCCTTTTTATTTTTAACCGTCAAACCTACTTTAACCCTCTAAATGTCTGAGCCAGTCTGTTGGATAACACTTTTTAACAGTTTATGGCTGTTAGAAAAAGTTAAAGGGCAAATAAAGCTTCTCCATTGTAGCTAAACACTTTTAATTATTTAGTTCTTTTTCAGCTGTAAAGCACCTGTAACTATCTGGGTTGGATTAGCAACTGTTTTTTAGCTAATGCTAAAGTTTCAAGTTTTTTGGGGTTAGCTTATAGCAAATGTAATTGCTTAACATTGAATAACCTAATGTATATGGAACATTTGTTATTTCTATCTAGCCTTTCATGCTAGCTGACTTCACCTCACGATGTAGTACATCATGCCCTACTAGAATACCCATTAGCTTGCACTAGCCTCATGGCATTGTGTATTACTCCAACACCTTGGGTCTTATCTCATGGTGAAGCGCATTGCCATTTAACATATCGGTAGCCTTTTCTTTTATAGACCCCTAAGTTCTAGGTATTAACTAGGTAATTGTGAGGTACAAACTCCAAAGTACTATGTAATTATTTTGGGGAACAAGAAGGTAAGTGCCAGGACAGTCTAAATTACACTGAAATGCCTCATAGGCACCAGGTATTAACAAGTTAAGTGTGAGGTACAAGCTTGGGTAACATGATGGTAAATACCTCAGTAATACCATAGAAATAATCACTGCTTTCTTTTACAGTCCTTTTACCTCTTTATTAAGCAGAACATTCTGTTAGTTACTCAGTACTGACAGCAGGCTGTTACAAGTGGCTAGTTTTTGGAGCTACACGGTAAGTACTCAGTAAAAGCGTAGAAATAATCACTGCTTTCTTTTACAGTTCAGATTCAGCTTTGTATCTATGTAATAAACAGGTACATACTATATAAGAGAATGATATAATATTATCATTTTCTCAATGTGAAATTGGGTCCATGTTTGTAATTACCACCTTGTTACTTTCACTGGCATTTTAAATGTCTATGAAATTAGACTGCATTGGTACTTGTCATGATGTTACCTAAGCTTGTACCACAGACTTCTATGGTTAATATCTAGAATCCATGAGACCTTTCAGTATAATTAGGCTGCACTGGTACTTACCATCATGTTACCCAAGCTTGTACCACAGACGTCTATGGTTAATACCTAGAACCCATGATATCTTTCTGTGTAATTAGCCTGCATTGGTATTTACCATCATGCTACCCAAGCTTTTACCTCACACTTCCATGGTTAATACCTAGAACCCAGGAGACTTTTCAGTGTAATAAGGTTGCATTGGTACTTACCATCATGTTACCCAAGCTTGTACCACACACTTCCATGGTTAATACCTAGAACCAGTGAGATCTTTCAGTGTAATTAGGCTTCATTGGTACTTACTATCCTGTGGCCCACATTTGTACTTCACACTTAACTGTTTAATACCTGATGCCTATGAGACATTTCAGTGTAATTAATGTAGACTGTCCTGGAACTTACCATCTTTTTACTCAAAATAATTACCTAGTACTTTGGAGTTTGTACCTCACACGTACCTAGTTAATACCTAGAACTTAGGGGACTGTAAAAGAAAGGGTTACCAGCATATCTAGCCTCCAATAGCCTCACTTCAGACTGTAGCACGTTAGTGTACTACTATGATGAAACCCAGTCAAGACCTGGGTGTGGCACAGGATGCCAGTTTATCTTTGGAATCCTGTATCAGTAGTTTCTGTAAGACTGCATATTCCTACTTGAGGAGCATGCTCAGTGATGCATATTAATCATAAACATATTAAAAAAGATGTTAATAAATGAGTCCATGCATTCAAAAGTACTAGATAAGACTACTGTACAGGGTCGTACAGCTGTCTTTCTAACTCTGCTTCTGCTACCCTGCTATTGGTCTGCTGGCATGATAAAATCAGTAACCTGTAAGATCAGTAAGATCGTCCGGTTGCACTCACCTCCATCCTTATGAAGTGCTTCAAATGGTTAGTCATGCAACACATCAGGTCTTCCCTCCCCTCTCCCTGGACCCCTTCCAGTTTGCATATCAGTCCAATCGCTCAACCGACGATGCCATCTCCACTGCTGTCCACTCAGCCCTCACACATCATTGTGCAACTAGCTGATAGACTTCCTGACCTGAAGGCCACAGGCAGTATGGGTTGGCAGTAACACATTCAGCACCGTCACACTGAACACACGGCCCCCAAGGATGTGTGTTGAGCCCCCTTCTGTGCACTCTGCTGACCCACGACTGCACATTGTCACGCTCCGACAACCTTCTTTTTTGCGGATGACACAACTCTAGTGGGTCTTATCAGCAACAATGATGAAACCGACTACAGGAACGAGGTGAGCCACCTAGCCTCATGGTGCAAACACAACAATCTATCTCTGAACGCAGAGAAGACAAAGGAGATAGTTGTGGCTTTCAGAAGAACTCCACAGAGGGTGAGCAGCACCATGTTCCTGGGTGTGCATGTCACAGAGGACCTCTTCTGAAGCAACAACACAGCATCACTGGGTAGGAAGGCCCATCAGTGGCTCTACTTTCTCCCCAAGCTAAGAAGAGCTAAAGCCCCCACCCCCATCATGTGCATCTTCTACAGAGGGGCCGGCTGTATCACTGTGTGGTACGGGACCTGCACAGTATCTTGCTTCAGGACCCTCCAGCGCGCCATCAGAGCAGTTGAGAAGATCGTTGGCACCTCTCTCCCCTCCCTTCAGGACTTAAACAGCTCCCAGCTTACGCGTAAAGCCCTCCGTTTGGCAGGAGATCCTACCCACCCACTACATAGCTTTTTCAGTCTGGTGCCATCAGGGAGGAGACTGCAGAGTCTATGAATTAGGACCAGCAGACTGAGGGACAGCTCTGTCCATCAGGCTGTCAGGATGCTGAACTCTCTCCCTGCTCTACCCCTAACTCCCTTCGGCCCCCGGCACAGAAACTTAGCACCCTGACTACCCCCCACCCCATTAATACCGAACTGTGACTTTTTCAAGAACTGCTCTGCACTCATCTTTTAATTTGCACTACTGTTTATACTGCCACTGTCATAGCACTTTAATCCTACATCTTAATCCTGCTGGTGCACATGTCGCCCTTATTGTCTTCAGTGTCTTACTGTCTCATTATGTCTGTCTCAGAGCCCTTATTTTATTTTATCGTATGTCTTGCGTTCATCTATTTTTTGTTTACTGTTTAATACATTGAATACATTCTTGTTCTTGTTTTAGTTGTAATCTATTTATCATTAAATGTTTATGTGCTGCATCTTTGGTCAGAGAGTAACACAATTTCAATCCAAAAATCTTGTACATATTAAAGTATTGACAATAAAACGACTTGATCCGGCTAGCTTTTTTTCCCCAACAGACTTTAATTATATACAACCTTTAATTTTAGAATATAAACAAATATTTTACAACTGATAGAATAAAATAAGAACTGATTTAGTTAGAAATGTTGTTGCTGACACAAAAAATTGATTCCCAGACAAATTTATGAAGAATAACGAAAGGAAAAAACGAAGGAATAATCAGTAAGCAGGACTGTTAATGAAAAATGAGCAATAAAAAACAGCAATTTGTCTAATATTCTGCTTAAACACTGGCAGGCTGCCCAGAAAATGCTGAGCAAAACCCCAGGAGACCGCCAGCTTGCCGTCAGCAGGCCAACAGCGGTCCGCAATCCTCTTACTATTAGGTTAGTTTAAAATGCATTAGCCTGTGTGGCAAAATAGAAACAGTAGAATATCTGCTGTTATCTGTTTATTAAAGCTCCTCGAGGCTGAACCTGATCTTACTGACCTGTTGAAGCATTACAGGCTATAAAGACCACCTCTCTCAGCTGAGGAAGGCCCCTGTTTTAGAGCTCCTCAACTCTGGAATAGAGACTTCTAGTAATGCTAGAAAAGCTTGACCAGTGTTTATAATTCCAGATTAAATCATATTTATTATTTGTTAAATTGCTATTCAATGTTGACCAGTCAGTGGTGATTCTAGAGTCTGTTTCTGGTCAATACTGGGCCCCTCCAACCTGTATGAACCAATCATCAACCAGAATTGGTAAAGTGTTTTTTCTTTCACTACAGTGTAAACTACAGTGTAGTTTCACTACACTCACTACGTTACTGTTGTTTTTCAAACATAAAAATAAACATCATAAAAAACAACAACTCTTAATTCCTAGATATAAATGTAACCCTGGGGGGGGGAGTCCCAATGGAGCATCAAGCACTTGCCTGCCTTGCCTCTGTCTACCAGTGGAGGATGGGTTCTCCTGTTGAGTCTTCCTGTTTTTACTGCAGCTGTTGCTCTTAGTGATTAAATATTTGGGCCCAGATTTTCTTTATAGCTGTGAGAACCCTTACTGTAAATAGCTCTATATATGCAGCCTGTTTTTGTTATTGTTTATTATAAAGTACACACATCTTAATAATACAGGTCTTATATGGTATGTAGGCTGAAATACACTTAGTGGAACTGAAGCGCATTTATGGAATGTGTCCCTTAATAAAGCACATGCATGTTTTAAATGTGTTTTATGCGTATTTCTTCTCTGTGTGGGTGGAAGGTGAATAGAGAGACTTTGCTTGCTGCTGATTGCAAACAGATACAAGACGGAGACCTCTGGGGTGTGAGAGAGAGAGAGTTATTCAGCAAGTCATCAATCTGTTATTCAGCATGGGGTCATCTCTGATTTGGTGATATGCATTTTGATTTAATCACCCCGTTCATTCCTGACCAGTGAGCTGCAGAGCCACTACTGTTCTGCCGTTGATGCCATGAAGACTGATTGCTAGAGGCACAGAAAGGCATTCCATTACAGCATCTACTCCAGACCAGCCATCCCTCCGCCACTTGTCAGTCACACCTTCTGCACTCAAGGCTCTTTTTTAAGCTGGAGCACAGTGAGTGTAGGCACAAGGTAGGCACAAGGTAGGTGTTTCTAATAAAATGGCCACGGAGTGGAAGTACAAGGTATGTGTTTCTAATACAGTGGCCAGTAAGTAGAAACACAAGGTAGATGTTTCTGATAAAATGGCCAGTTAGTGGAGGCCAGTTTGAATATGTTTGCATCAGTTTAGAGCAGCGTAGGTTTCCTCTGAATGTTGTTATTGTTAATCCATCCATTCATATCTATGTTATTTCTGCTGATTCCACATTGCCAGTACACACTGTCAAGGTCACCTTGAAGATGATGCATCACTGCGAATGTGAATCTTATCCTGTCCACTCCAGCGGCTGCAGAGTGTTGTGGTTGTTTCAGCTGCTTTCTCCTTTACAGTCTTTTTTAATTCAGTCAGTTTGCATTGTTTTATCTGCTGGTCAGTCTGTGCTCAGCCCTTGATGTACCGTGTGGACGGGTGGCGAATGAAAAGCAACCAGTTGGAATCTGTGAGTCTTTATCACAAGGCTGAAATTGAATTTCGCTTCGTTTATACCGTTTGACTTTGCTGTTTGCGCGTGCACACTGCCGTGGCTGGAGCATGCAGGCAGAATATAGATGACTGACTTTCAGAGATATAGAGGAGAGAGAGAGAGAGAGAGAGAGAGAGAGAGAGAGACATGGTGAAAGACAGAGAGGGCGAAATAAAGAGAAAAAAACATTAGGGAGCAAAAGGCAGAAATGGGGAGAAAGAAAAAGGAGATGGAGAGAGGATGGCAGAGCGGAATAAGGGAGATGGATGCAGAAAGAGAGACAGAACAAGAAGAGTGAAAGGAGGTAGAGGGAAATGGAGGGGAGCAAAATACAGAAGAGGAGAGAGGGATAAAGTAAGAAAGAGCAGGAGAGAGAGGGAGAAAAAGGAACAGAAATGGGGGGAGTGTAAGAGAGAAAAGGGAGAGAGAGAGAGAGAGAGAGAGAGAGAGAGAGAGAGAGAGATGGAAAGAGAGAGAGAGAGAGAGAGTTATTACCCTCAACACATTCGGTCAGCAAAGTCTTAATCATACACATTCATTCCTCTCCTTTCCTCCGCTGGCAGCTCTCCGTTCCTTCTCCTGTGGTCAGCCACTGGCCGTGATATGAGACATGAAGAGTGTTGACAAACATTGTAGCAGCAGTTTGAGTATTCTTATTGCATCAGATACTGCAGGCCGTGTCCCAGCGGCCGTATCACAGTCAGCGTCAGCGCTGGCATTCTGCTGGACAACAGGAGAGAGGGAGCAGGGGAGAAAGTGAAAGACAGAGCGAAGGAGTGAGGGAGAGAGAGAGAACAGGGTTCTTGCTGTTTACATTATCTTTGTATTTTGTGTAGATTTAGTCTGTATACCATATGCCGGCAACCTCGCCATGCTCCTGGCTTGTCATCTAGTTAGATCCTATGTTTGTGACTTCTGGACAAATCTGAGGTTGTGCTCCTGATTTGTCGACCAGTACAAGTTTGTGTTTCTGGTTTATGGACCAATTAGAGACAGAGATTCTGACTTTTTGAATCAGGGGGGACGCTCCTGACTTGTCGCCCAATGAGAGGCTGTGTTCATACCAAAATAAAAGTCTGGAGTGTGTAGCATTCACAAGACATTCTTTTATGTATAGCATCCTTTAATGATCCTTTCTTTCGAAGTTTTTATGTCCTTATATCACATAAAAGAGCATCTTACACATTGTAACCTCTGACCAGTACAATTACAGAAAGGGCACTTACTTTTTACATCCTTTTGCTGCAGTTTTCACAATAATCATCCCAAAAAAGCAAAGATCTGGCCAAAATATATCACTGTGTTTCATATCATATCGGACTAAATATCCTCCAGCTTTATGCACAGTGTTCTCAGAATATTGGTTATCACAATACTGTTACCATATCGCCCAGCCATGAGAGAGAGAAAGAGAATTATGGAAGCAGCCGCAAAAAAACCAGAGAGACGGATTCTTTCCATTATTCATCAGCTCATCTCGATGCAGCAGCTCCAGCAGGGGGAGGTGTTGCAGTGGCTGATTGGCATGCAGCAATACCACTGAGACTCTGGCAGACAGAAAGAAGGGAGAGAGAGCAAGAGGGAGAAAACGAGAGAGAGAAAGGACAATCCTGCGTATCAGCCCACCTCATCTGGCCTCCTTCTCCAGCGACCTCCACATGCCATCATCACACCGCAGTGAGCCAACGATGCGGCGGCAGGCATCCAGATGGGAACAGTGGAGGGCAGTGGAAAGTAGACCGGGCTGAACTACTGCAGAGCCAAGAAGGATATCGAGTGATCTTTCATTCTCGCCTCGGGTGTCTTCCGAGCTCGCCATAAAGAACTACAGAAGTGCTTACTTATATATGAGCATAGAAGAGAAGCTTTGGTGGCACAGCCATGCGGCAGGGAGGCCGGAAAAATTATGTCAAGTTTAAAAAGTAAGACTACACCTTGTATTTGGCAAACTTCCCCTACTCCGTACACTGTGTATCGCATGGCAATAGACAGGAAAGGGGAATAACACAACCCAGTGGAAAGATGTAGCACAGATGTTATGTAATCCACACCAATACCAGAAGTCAGAAACCTCCTTTATTTAAAACTATACCCAAGGAAGCTATATATGAGACTACATTAAATGAACTTCCAGAACTTTTTAAATGAGACTCCTAACAACCACCGGGAAGACCCACCAAAGCTATCCTCATCAGATAACCAGCACTTTCACCTTTGAGAGACAGGAGAACATCAGAGCTTCAGAGCTAATATCTAAGAAACATCCACAAGTGTTTCAGTCCTTCCACTGTGAAAAGCGCTATGGAGGTCTGAAAGGAAGTGTAGCTGTTCGACAAGCTCCTCACTGAGAAAAGGAGACACACACAAAAAAGCTGGAGGTGTCCTCAGAACAATGGACTAAGTCCAGAACCTTAGCCTGTTTGGGGTTAGCTGAGAACTAAACTAGCTTCTAAGAGTGAACTTTAGAGGTGTGTTTTGAGGAACTGAAAGTGAGTCACCTGAGAGGAATGGAAGCTGGAATGTTGAGTCACTCAGAAAAATACTAATATTAGTACAAATACAAGTAATTCATTTTATGTGTCATTGTCAACCGTTTCCTGCTCTCTCCCCGTCCAATATCTGCTAATACATCTAATCAATACTTCATTATGTTGAAGCAGGAGCTGCTGATGGAGGTTACATCTCTGTGATGGCTGGAGGCGTTCAAAAGAAATCTGGACCCAAACTTTGTCCTTTAAACTTGCTCACAGACATCAACCCCTTTCTCTTGGTTCTTTTTACTGTATTTATGACTCTTTATATACTTTTAAGTAATCAGCCCAGTTGCCTCATTAAATACAGCTCACCCAACAATCCCCTTCTGCGTTTAAGGATGTAGTAACTTCAGGTTTCTGCAGATGGCGCTGCATGAGGATGATGGTGTTATAAATCCCTGCAGGGATGTGAGTGACGGGATCCATATATTGAGAAGAGGTGCAATTAATGTCTCGTTCCACGTGTGGAAAATTGCTCCAAAGCAGATGTTAATGATTGGCTAAAATGAGCGACTGCATTTTGCCATGCCAATGACCATAGTGTAGGAAGTAGCTGAATCTGCAGGTGTATGGAAGTGTTAGGTCATTCGGGTACACCAGCAGTGGCTAAAATCACAGTCTAGGGAATGCTACTCAGAATCGTTAATTCTTTGATGGACGAGTTTCTGAACATTGATGTGGCTATATCCAGAACTTGTCCAGTACATGCCAAACTTTATTACAGCTGTTACTGGTGCTGCTGGAGGGATTGCACACTGTTAGGTACCCCAACTGCTGCTTTGGCAGTTGACTCCTCAGTCAGAGCTTATGGGCACATTGGAAACACTGAAAAATCATAAACAATCAACCAAAACAATATGATAAGTGACTACAGGCTTGTGTGTGCGTATATATGTGTGTGTGTGTGTGTGTGTATTGACCCAATGTTTTATGCATTCAATGCGGGGGGGCATTATTATTTGGAATTGCAGTGAGGAAATCTTGATTTGCTTCCTGTGCATAATTCATGCTTTGCTCCTGAGGACTGCTGACCTGCGAGAGCATGAGGAACCGAACTCCACCGCTCATTGCTTATACTTGGCCCGCTCTGAAGCGCTGCCCTGCAAATTGCCTTCACAGCTGCAGTCAAAAGCCAAGTGTGCTTAGCCGGTGTCTCCACTGCGAGAATGATAGGACTTCATTTCCTACAGCTGTTCTTCGGAGTTGATGAAAGGCGACGTCCTGCGGCTCCTTTGGGATCCTGATCTCATTCCGAAAGGGAACAATAGAGTTGAAAAGTGAAAGACCCATCTCGGATATTTCAGAGGTTTCATTAATAGGACAGCAGAAACATCACGGCTGTGAAGTATACTGGGCGGTGTAATGATGATGGTGATGTTGCGAGTTTGAATCATGGCTGTATGAGAGCAGGCTTACTGAGGGAGGAGACAGAACTTTGAGAACTTGGGCTGAAGTTCTGGGCTGTTTCTGGCTGGAGCTGGAAAGCCAGACTCTCCCTTCTTATAACTGTGCTTGGAGTGATATGAGACTGAGGAACCAGGGGGGAGTCCTGGTGGTCTCCATGTCACGAAGAATTGAGGCTGTTATCTGGTTTGCACTGTTGAAATGAAGGATGGTCTCTGACTTCTGCAGCGTTTTTGTACCGATATCTATACAACTTCCAGCATTCACCCTGATTAGTGTTTAAATAGCTGCAAATTCCTTATAATTCCACTCGTGAAACTGGTGCTGGAATGTGGTAATCAGGTGGCTCTGATTAAAACTGTAATAAAGCACTGCAGGAGAATCAGCAGGAGCCCATTCTTATTAACAGTCAGTTACTGTAAACATAGTACAGCTTTTGTAAAGTTGGTGTTGCTTCCGAACTTGTCCTGAGATGCGTGCACTGCATGCACCGACCCAGAAGCCCTCAGGGGCTGCCGGACTCGGCCTGCGTGATGGACAGTGGATCAGATATCCAGCTGGCAGGGCAGGCAAGGGCACTCCTATCTCTTAGTGGAGTCCGGTCTGCTTCCGCCCTTAAATGGTCAGGGGAAGCTTCTCCAGTGAGAGCAGGACAGGAGCTGAAAGCATATGTGAACCTGAAGGGCTGAGAGAAATTTCCATCCAGGGTTTGAATACATTCCAAAGGAGGCATTAAAAAGTTCTTACCTAAATCCATTATGCTTCACTGAGACAGTTACCTCTGCCTAAATTGAATCACAGGGCCGCGTAATTGCTCCTCGGCATTAAGAAAACCGGAGCCTCCCTTTCACATAGAGCAGATTGTGCTGAGTTGGAGCCGGCAACATGAGCTGGAGATCAATTAGGAAGAGTGCATCTAATTCCTGGAATGGTGGTGGTGGTGCTGGTGCAGCACATATTTCAAACACATTTTACTCTGAGTGCGAGAGACATTCCGGAATTAGGTTTAATATATATTTGATCAACTCCCAATAATGTGCCAATCCCAAACATTAATATACAACCTGGCCAGGCGCCGCTATTTTTCACAATTTAGCGGAGAGGGATGAAAAACGACCAGCCCGAATGGAAACGTATTACTCCAGCCGCCAAGTGCTTTGAAGAACCTCGGCTCTCCCGAGGAGAGATTGACCTTTCCGGGCCCTCATGGAGGGAGGGGACCAAATCAAAAATCTTTAAAAGCGAAGTGGGTGAAATACCAGAAAATGAGCTTCGAGAAGCATATTGTTCTTGGCTTTTACAAATGAACTCCAGTTCTTCTCCCTCGTTCCTCAACACGGCAGCAATAAGCTGCACGGATATGAAAATTAATGATAGCAGGCATTTACACAGAGCTAATGCGATCGGATCGCCCTTTATGGAATGAATGTCATGCCCAACTTTCCCAGCTTCTTACATTTAAAGGCACAATTCAGCCTAAATAGTGAGTAGCTGATGATGAAGATCTAAAGTCTTACATCAGTTACTGACTAACTATAGCATTGTTATATGAAGGGCTAGCACTGGCTAGCTAACTAGGCTAAGATGTAAGCTGTGGGTGTTTTCCTCAGACAGCAGATTGTTCATGCTGCTATGAAGGTTATGTCCATCAAACACCTTGATGTTCTTTCCAGCTTTTTCTAACAGATTTAGGTTGGGAGGAACTGATGCTAGCTCTTGCTAGCTGACTCTTTAATAAATCAGCACACATTACTATGCAACAGATGAAGTATTCATTTATCCCATCAACTTTCCAACGTAGTGCTCCCACCAGCTTCTTCTTAAAGCTGTAGAGGAAGATCCATAGTTGCTGGAGTGTGATGTGGTGCTGTAAAGTGTATCACAGTTCTGGTGAGAGGTCTCGTACATGCTCCTCCAAAGCTACACAGCTCTATAGCAGAGTTTCCAGGCTTGGAATGGGAATGACAGATACACTTTCTGTTATCAGTCGGAGTCCCATCAGAATGACTCTAAAGCTGCTCTATTCTGTCTTTTGTATCATGATTAGAAGCCAATACACAGACAGGTTCCACTGAGTGAGACAGGGTCGCCCACCGTCTGCTTCCCTTGTTCTACCTGTGTGCTGAACAGGTGATGGGAGTAGCAGGATGATGAACAAGGAATCCAGAATAATCAGTAACCTTCAGTATGTGGGTGACGAGATTCACAGCAGAAAGATCTGAAGGGCTTGATAAAAAGAGTTAAAGAACAGAGAGTGGAGATGGGACTTCAGCGCAGTGTGACATGTTTTGAAGATGTTATGACAGCAGGAAACACCCCTGACGTTATCGCTGCTGGTGAAGATGTAGAAGGTGTGGACAGCTGTTACTCACTCGGGATGAGCTATTAATAACAGAATACAGTAGTCAAGAAATACGCCATAGATTGACACTCAGCAGAACATCTACAAACAAAGATCCTAATTGTCTAGGCTGTGGCCCTTTATGGTTCTAAAAGCTGGACAGGATGAATAGTGTTGCTATTGATCTTGAGTTGTGAAGACTTGGATGGCACAGACAACAAACAAATAGATCCTGATTCAAATCCAGCCTCACTGCTTACTCAAAGCCTGGATACTCTTATTTCGGACATGATCTGAGAAGAACAGGTCCCTGGTAAAAACAGGTGAGTTTGGAAAACATTCAAAGGACAATCAAAAGCTTGTAAACTCAAACATAAGAGATGAACCATCTATATCTACATAGTCACCTGGAGCTGGAACAATGTGGTTGCTAGGGTGTTCATGTCTGGTTCCTTCTGTACATTTACCTGCTTGGTTTTTTCAGCTGAGGCCACTCAGTCGTATTCAGAGTAGGAAGTTTAGGGACATTTTGGCACACAGAGGAGGTTGTCTTCAACCATCACACACACACACACACACACACTAGTGAACACACACACTACAGGGCAGCGTGTGTCCAGGACTCTTCATCTACACGTTCTGTTATTAGTTCACACTCTTAATTTCATCCACAAGCTTCTTTAAGACCTACAGTATCAGTTTTAAGGCAGCCAGGTTACTAACTCTAAATGATTGTTCCCAGTGTGAGCACGTCCTGCTGTACAGCTTATATAGAAATACTAAAAGCTGAAATATAATTTCCTTACTGAGACTGAATAGAGACTCCTGAGAAAATTTAATTATTAAAGCAGGAGATGGACCTTAATGGAGAGGCAGAGTGACAGAGGAGGAGAACAAGCGAGAGAGAGAGAGAGAGAGAGAGAGAGAGAGAGAG
Source organism: Prochilodus magdalenae (assembly GCA_024036415.1). Classification (NCBI taxonomy): domain Eukaryota; kingdom Metazoa; phylum Chordata; class Actinopteri; order Characiformes; family Prochilodontidae; genus Prochilodus; species Prochilodus magdalenae. Next base: position 534,002 of record JAMWET010003116.1, read on the forward strand.
GGAGAGAGAGAGAGAGAGAGAGAGAGAGAGAGAGAGAGAGAGAGAGAGAGAGAGAGAGAGAGAGAGAGAGAGAGAGAGAGAGAGGCAGAGAGAGAGAGATAAAGAGAAAATTGGTGAGAAGTTTCACTCTGCTTCCCTCCCGGAGCCACTCGTAAAGAAACGGAGTGACTTGCGGTGAAGAATGTCCTAATGCATATTGCAAATGGTTTGAGCTAATCATATGAATCAATGTGCCATATGAAATTCAACTCCACTGAAAATGATGACCTCCTGCACAGACTCTGGTTCTGCCTCAGTTTGAGCCATAACAGATTCCTGCATCTGATTTCTTTGTATAATTTTCACTTTAAATAAATGTGTGATGTGAATAAACGGTGGGTCAGGATGGTCCTGTATTCGTGGGGGAAGCTGGAGAGCAGTGAATACGACCAGATTAGACTTTTTTTTTTAATGAGTTAGTTACGAAAGTGAACAAGTTTTAAATCAACAGTAGTCGAAACCAGAGTAGCAAACACAGGAAAGAAATGCTCAGAGATGCAAGAGAAGGTTGGCAAAACTTTGCAACAGGGCCAGGCGTGTGGAAGGGCTGCTGGAGCCAATGGGTGACAAGCTGGGGTGGAAGGCAGGAAGGACCCACTGATTGGACGAGCTGGGTACATGTTAATGTCGACTACATTTGAGCGAAATTCAGCTTAGGGAGCGGAGGAGCCGGGACAAGTACTTGACAAGTTCATAGATTTAGGCCACATCAGTATTTAGACCCTCTTTTTGCAAAGAATGTGGTCCTGGCTTGGGTCAGATTTGGTGGATGCCTCCCTTTCTTAAGCTACAGACAGGAGAATTCTTTGTTTGTACTGTGTTGTGCGAACTGCTGGTAGTAACACACAATACGCTTCCATACAAGGGGAGAATCAGCTACTTCAGTTCACACTAGTCTTTGTCACGCCCAAAGTAGGAAGAGCTATCTTTTAGCCAATCAGTTAGGATCTGCTTTGGTGCCATTTTCCAGATAAATGGAACAAAAACGATTCACAGAAAGAGCAACGAGTCTTCCTAATCTAGGAGTAAGACGAAAGGAAAAGTCAGCAATCAACAGTAGTTGAAACCCAGTATGCTTGTGCAGTGGCATCCTTATGAGCCTGCAAAGGTACTTGGCAAACCTTAAACACAACGAGGGGGCTTGTGTTTTGTCCAGCTAGTAATGGTCGTGACAGCTGGATTCAGAGAGCTGGCTTTCCAGCTGAAGGACGAGTTACTTCATTTCGATGTAAGTCACTGAGCGAAGCTTCCTGGGGGAGCGGAGGATATATGACATATATACTTGACAAGTTCATAGATTTAGGCCACATCAGTATTTAGACCCTCTTAAATCAAAGAATTGGTCAGTTGGGTCAGATTTGGTGGATGCCTTCCCTAGCACAATTCTGAGGAGAATTCCTTGTAGACTGGTATTTTAGCCACTGCTGGTATACCCGTATGTGCACTTCCATACACCTGCAGAATCAGCTACTTCCTTCACACTATGGTCTTTGGCACGCCCAAATGTAGTCACTCCTTTTAGCCAATCATTAACATCTGCTTTGGAGCCATTTTCCAAACATGGAACAAAACATTCACTGTCCAGTACGACCTCTTCCCAATCTAGGGATCCTATCACTCACATCCTGCAGGAATTTATAAACCCATTATGCTTGTGCAGTGGCATCTGAATGAGCCTGAAGGTACTTACACCTTAAACACACGAGGGGGCTTCTTTTTGTCCAGCTAGTGTTGGTCGTTGTTGCTGTTGGAGAGCTCACTGTCCAGCATAAGGCAAAATTACTTCATTTTAATGTAAGTCAGTGTAATCAGGCTTCCTGCAAATTATATATATATGACATATATATTCATCATGTCTTTGTATTTGTACTATTGCAATAAAGGCTGTCTCTCTCCTGTTTGCAACATCTAAATGGACAAGCTGACACCTGGGGACATGTTAACAGTCTGAAGTCAGATGGTCGAACAGTTACTGTGTCCATTTTTGGTGATTTACAGCGACCAGAGACCACTCCAGCCCGTCCAACCGGGCCCTTCGCTCGAGCACGTTTAACATCAGACTGAAGGTTCCATTAGCTAGAACCATAAAACTTTTTGCAAACAAGCAACATTTTGGTTTAAAGTTTATTTGCAACTTTTTTAAGCTTAATGAAAACTTGCTTTAAACAGGCTCCAGTTTTCCTTTACTGCATCTGTAGATCTATGTTCATAAACCAGTCAAAACACTATACTTTCCTTTTACTATATTTTACTACAAAAGGACATAGTATTTGTATGAATTCAGAAAAAGAAAACAGAAAACACTTCAGTACAGAACATGAAAAAACTACTTTAGTACTGAAACTAATTACATTTACTTTGAAACTGTCCACCACTGGAATCAAACGACCCGAATGAAACTTGGTGGGTAGGTGTGACATTGTGAGACATGCTAATAATGCTTTACAGCATATCCTGTACATCTAAACTCCTGGACACTCCATTTTACTTAAATACCAATATATGCACATGTTTACTATGTTTATTCAGTCATTATCTGCAGATATCTGCACCCCTTGTACATTTATGTATTACTATTGCTCTGCCTTATTATCTCTGTGAGGTTGACATATTTTTCTACGGGTCTGCAGTTGTATCTATATATTTTTCTTATTTCTTGTATATATTTCTCGCCTCCATGTAAAGTGAGTTATTTATTCATAGTGAACTTTACTGTGTATAGTTTATAGTTATAACGTGCCTACTTAGGTTTCTAATCTATCTTGAACTATCTAATGATTCAAGTTTCACGCTTGACCGCACATTGGGCATTATTGCTGCACCTGACTGACTCAACAGACAAAATTGCAGACATTCAGAGAGCAGTGATGTCCTCCATGAGTCATCCCGTTAGTGCAACACCACTGGCAGACAGCTGCACCATGCAGGACTACATGCACACAGACCATTACGACGACTTTCCTTAAAACCATCAGCGTAACCAAAGACTGCATTGATGTCGTGCCAGACCGTCATGGAGTGACTAGCAGTGAATAGCAGTTGGTCATCTTCAGTAAAAAGTCCCGCTTTAGTCTTGGAAACGGCATGGACGTGTGTGGAGGCATGATGATCAGCGCCAAGATGAATGGTTTGTTGACACATGCCACATGTCCAGAAGATCTGGTGCCACTTCACCTCCACCCCTACCACACCATCTGCAGGAACTGTGTGAGAATATTCAAGCTACATGGGATGGATTATCACAGGACACCATTAGGTACCGCTACAACTCCATGCCGAGATGCCTGGCATGTTGGGTTAGCAAAAATGGCTGCCCAACACCATACTGAGAGACACTGCTTCTGTATGTGTAGCTCAATAAATATTGCCCATATCAGTCTAAATGTATCATCATTTATTGTGCTTTTATCTTCCTTCCCAATAGCCCTGCAGTCCCACACTTCCTTCTGGGTGCAGCTATTACTTTCATGATAAGTGTATGTGATCCTAATGTTGTGGTTAATTTTATTGTAAACTTGTGTGCTATTAAAGCTTATCTGGTGCGTCACTCTTATATGTTTACCACCAGTTTAGGTACACCCCTCTAAATGGATGTAGCTGGTGACCTTAAAGACCCTACAGTCTTATATTTAACAGCTCCAACTAATGAGACTCTAAAACAGTACATATCCTGATATACCACATGTACTCTTGATGTACCACAGTATTATATTTCTCCATATCTCCACCTCTAATATACATTTATTGGCGTAAAAAACTTTGCTCTCTTTTTTCTGCACAGCGTTCTCTAGTTCTCATTTCAGTTTAGTGGATATTCATGATGGACAGACCAATAGAATTGCTCCAAACCTGCTTAGAAATAGCAAGTTTATATCAGCCTCCACTACTGCATCAGATCTGTTCCTTCAGTCCTGTCAGTGTCTTTCAGCTTCTTTCTTCCCCCCATTTAATCGTTTTCCAACATTTTCCATTCCAGTAACTCTGCTACAGACAGCCTACTGGAACAATATCCCATGTTACTTAAACAGGAATGGGTGGGGCAAAATTTCGCTAGGCAGAACTGAGTGGGGCTTAACGTTGTTAGACTAAATAAGCAAGGCTATACTGTAGTAGGCAAAATGGATGTTAGCAAACATCTATAGGCTAAATCCATGTGACCAAGCTGCTGTGCACTGAATAGGTGGTTGTATTGAGATGTACAGTGGGGTGCGAAAGTTTGGGCAGCGTTGTTAATTTTCCTGATTTACCTTTATAAAGCATTGATTGCTTGGATAAAAAAAATGCGTTAAATATATCATATAGGGGACAAACACAGTGATATTTGAGAAGTGAAATGAGGTTTATATGATTTACAGAAAGTGTGCAATAATTGGTTAAACAAAAGTAGGCAGGTGCATAAATTTGGGCACTTTTGTTATTTTATTGATTTCAAAACCTTTAGAACTAATTATTGGAACTCAAATTTGGTTTGGTAAGTTCAGTGACCCTTGACCTCCATACACAGGTGACTCAAATCATGAGAAAGGGGGGGCAATTGTAAGTTTTTCTCCTCTTTGCATCTTCTCTGAAGAGTCACAGCATGGGAGCCTCAAAACAATTTTTAAATGAGCTGAAAACAAAGATTGTTCGCCGTCATGGTTTAGGGTAAGGATACAGAAAGCTATCTCAGAGATTTCAGCTTTCAGTCTCCACTGTGAGAAACATTGTGAAAAAATGGAAGACCACAGGCTCAGTTCAAGTCAAGCCTCGAAGTGGCAGACCAAGAAAAAACTCAAATAAACAGAAGCGAAGGATGTTGAGAACAGTCAGAATCAACCCACAGACCAGCACCAAAGACCTACAACATGATCTTGCTGCTGATGGAGTCACTGTGCATCGTTCAACTATTCGGCGCACTTTACACAAGGAGATGCTGTATGGGAGAGTGATGCAGAGGAAGCTTTTTCTCTGCCCACATCACAAACAGAGCCTCTTGAGGTATGCTAAAGCACATTTGGACAAGCCAGCTTCATTTTGGAATAAGGTGCTGTGGACTGATGAAACTAAAATAGAGTTATTTGGGCATAACAAGGGCCGTTATGCATGGAGGAAAAAGAACACAGCACTCCAAGAAAAACACCTGCTACCTACAGTAAAATTCTGTGGTGGTTCCATCATGCTGTGGGGCCGTGTGGCCAGTACAGGGACTGGGAATCTTGTTAAAGTTGAGGGACGCATGGATTCCAATCAATATCAGCAGATTCTGGAGACCAATGTCCAGGAATCAGTAACGAAGCTGAAGCTGCGCTGGGGCTGGATCTTCCAATAAGACAACGACCCTAAACACTGCTCAAAATGCATCTACTAATGCATTCATGCAGAGGAACAAGTACAGCGTTCTGGAATGGCCATCTTAGTCCTCAGACCTGAATATTATTGAAAATCTGTGGTGTCACTTAAAGAGAGCTGTCCATGCTCAGAAACCATCAAACCTGAATGAACTAGAGATGTTTTGTAAAGAAAAATGGTCTAAAATACCTTCAGCCACAATGCAGACTCTCATTAGAAGATATAGGAAGCGTTTAGAGGCTGGTATTTCTGCGAAAGGAGGATCTACTAAATATTTTTTTTGGTGCCCAAATTTATGCACCTGTCTAATTTTGTTTAAACAATTATTGCACACTTTCTGTAAATCATATAAACTTCATTTCACTTCTCAAATATCACTGTGTTTGTCCACTATATGATATATTTAACTGAAATTTTTTATCCAAACAATCAATGCTTTATAAAGGTAAATCAGGAAACTTAACAACGCTGCCCAAACTTTAGCACCCCACTGTATGTTCATGGCTGTGACATCACAGCCACCATGGTCAGCCTATATGGATGGTTAAAGTATACTTTAACTCCATATTATATCAAACAAAAAACAATTTTTTGGTTTGGGTTTTTTCAATGCCGTGGGCTCTTTAAGAGCTGGAGGAGGACACCTGGTTGGTGTCTTGGAGCTTTGAATGGTCCAAAAAAAGACACACTCAACTTTTTCTCCGCCTCCTGCTTCCCTCCTCCCACTGAGATGAATTAGCCTCCTTACACAAAGCCTGCCTGCTCTGATCTGAGCTCTGTTTACTCAGTCTGACAGGCAAATACGGCAAATTCCCCATGCTGCTGAGAAATGCCACAGTCTGCTTCACAGGGGAAGTACAGGGAGAACATCTAGGTTCCTCAGACGCCATATCTAGAAAGGGGTGGGGGGGAGCAGAGCTTGACGTGGCCGTGTTGCAAATAGGAGTTTATGTAATCAGCTGTGTGACTCATCTCCAGTCCTTTCCAGTAATTCTAAACCGAATGGTGCGACAGAGGAAAAGTGATTTGTCAGTGGGGCTAGTTATAATTTTAGAGGGCTAAAAACAGACCGTGACATACAGCAGCATTATAAGTCTGCGAGATAGCGTTTTCATTCTCCCTACAGTTGTGTTCGTGGTTAAAGAGCATTAAAGAGCATAAATCGACTTGGAAGGTCTGCATCGTCAGAGTGCATTCGCTTGCCTGATTAACAAGACCATCCGTTTTCAAGCCTATGCTGGATATAGACGTGGTGGTTGGGTCTCAGACTGTAAATATCTGGAACATTAAAGAACTGGCTCTCTGCAGCACTAAGACACTCAGTGGTACAGCTAACATGGTTGGTGTGACTCAGCGCTTAACACCACTATCCACCAGAGAGCTAGCACCCCTTTTGGGAGATTGGGGGTTCAATTCCCAGTCTCCGTTGCAAATGCTGAGCTACACCAATAAGAGTCCTTGGGCAAGACTCTTAACACTGCACTGGCCTACTTGTAAAACAAATGACCTTGTAAGTAATTCTGGATAAGAGCATCAGTTAAATGTGACAGCACAGTGCTAGTCAAGAAATTATTGGGAAAAACAATATGCTCATAAACTGGGACTTATTTACAGCATAATACTCGTAACGGAGCTCTCGTCCGTTCCATGGAGAGAGCATTTATAATGCATAATGTGGGAACAAAACAGACAACCTCCATAGTTTTAAAAGACTCTTTTTATTCATACCCATATTGGCGCCGGTCAAACACACCACAAACACACATTTTTGAAAAAATACAAACAACGGCAATTATCTTGCATTCTATTCAGGGTGACCAACGGCTGGTGTATAGGATTACGGTATTTTTAAACATTATCTATGCATATTTATCCGAAATAACCGTGCTCATATGTGTTTAAAGGCGTTTGACTTTGCCAGAGGTCTGCTGGGATATGTAGTCTGGAGGTTGCATCACACTTGGGTTGTTCCATTTATCATGTTAAACCAGGGGGGCAGGTTTTATGGTTTCTTTTGCCAGGTTAAGTATGAATGTTTCCTAGGGCTGTGCTTGAAAGCATATTGGATATGTCTGTATCCACTTGTTGACTTGTTTTTTTCCCCTTTTCTTTTAGTTTTGGTGTTTTTTTTCTGTTTGATTACTTTATTAGGGGGTTTTAATTACAGTGCACTTGGCATCTTGCCAAAATAAACCACCTTATGTACTTCCAGTTTTCTGTAGTTTTTCCAATCACCACTCAGCTATCCTGCAACAATACTTATTGATGAAAATTGCGATTGGAAATATTCAACCCCATCCCCCAAGTAAGTAAGAATTTAAGGACCTTCCTGCAGAGCTAGATTTAGCTTTAAGTGAAGTCTTCATCAGTTTGATGATACAGCAGATAACCACAGAAACCCTACTGCTACTCGGCAAGCCCTAAAGTTGGGGTAAAACATGATTAGCCTACTGGGAACACAATAACCACCCTTAATTTGCTTCATCTGAGATACTCTATATAAACACCCCCCAGAGATGTGTTCAATATGTGTTGCAACACTGGTGAGGACTGAAAAGCTGTCACCAAAGCCAAGAGAGTAATTCCTATTTCATTCCTAGAGACCTTGAACATTCCTAATAACAGTATTGGGAGCGTCGTCTGGAAGTTCAAACCTGTCTGTTTGTAAGAAGGCCGTAATTTGGTCCAGAGGCCATCTCACCCAGACAATAAAGGTAAACCACTGCATTACTACAACCAGAGGCACCACTTGCCAGTCAGGCGACTGCGTATTGCTCTATTCCTGTGAGGGGTCCCTGAAGGCTAACAGACTTTAAACTACAGCAGTGGCAATGTGCGGTAGGTGAGATCAGACTTCTCTGGAGGCTGCCAGAGCATCCAAATATTTAAAACTGTGTGGGTTTTGTGGGGGCACACACATCAGCACTGCCAGCACGTGTCGCCGAATTCCACACTTAGCTACTCTGAGCACTGTCGCATTCAACAGCGCTACAGCATGCACATACTCAGTAGAGAGTAGAAATCAACCTTAACTCGGCATTTATCTTGCTGCCCCTATTCTATAGTACCACTCTACTGTGAAGCAACAACACTGCACGGTGTAACCCAGGTTAGAAAAGAAGCTATTGGAGGTTAAAACAAGCTAATCAAATATAACTGTAACAGAGAAGAAACATAGTAGACCTAATAATTAATTTAGAAAGCGACAGTAGACTAAAACATGATTCATTTTAAATAAAGACAAACACATTATTTTATTGTTTTATTGAAAGCAGCATATACTTTAGTTGTTTGATTGTAATTGGCTTGCAAGACTAGACATTTGATCAGTCAATGAACTTGCAAGGTACACGCAGGTGCAGTAGGTGGTTTGCGGCAATTTTCTCTCTTTTCCCCTTGTAGACGGTGTGAGCGCACGTAGTTTGGAGTTGTCCGACTAGAGCTTGGAATAAAACAGAAATGAAGTTAGTAAAAGTGCAGTAGAACAATAGATATACCCTTTTCAAGTATAGTTACGTACCGTGAGCTGAAAGTGAAGGTTCTTCACCGTCTGTACCTTGAGAATGCCCCATGAATTTCCCTGCATCGGTAAGAGATGAGTGTAGGCTAATGCTAGTTATAGTTAGCCGGAATGCTAACCGTTTAATGGGAAATCCCCTTTACTTATGCCTATACTGTTAGCCATACTTAGCGATCTAAAATGCTTATATTTTGGGTAAATATTAAAGTATTTCCTTGTTAGTGAGTGATTGAACATGTTCATGATCGGTTTAGTTCATGTTTTATGTCACGTTCTGCGGGTTTTATCAAGGATGTTTGGTGCAAAATGTGAAGCATTCTAGGCGAAGCCTAGCCATTTTAGCCACAGGCTGTAGCCTCGTAATGGTTAACCCTTGGAATGCCAAAGTGTTCATTGTATGCTTTATTTCCATTTTAAGCTCTTTAATGTGGATAAAAGATATTTACCGATGTTACAGAATTTAGTAGATGATAAAATAAACCTATGTTAAACCAGGTTATGAGTTTAACTGTACATTTTGATCTTATGTGCTGTAGGTCAGGTGTTTTGTGTGTGTAAGAGAGAACAGGGACATTGAACAACGCGTTCAGGTTGGATCCATTGGATGGCGAGCCAAGCCCAGACTCTTGAACCTGAAGCTTTTCTGCATACAGCTAATTGAACCCATTGACTCCAAGACTCATTCACCACTTGCACTGAGTCACTTCGCAGTGTGGTAGGATAAAACTTGCATCTCCACAGTTGCAAGGCTCTACACTTGCTCAACCCTGCTGAGTCCCTTGGACATGGACAGTGGTTCACTGAATTGTGAACTGTGATCACTTCATTTGATTTCCCTACCTTTAACATGTTGTAATATTTGTTTTATTTTCAATTACCTGGGTAATTTTTGCATGTCTAACACAACCAATTATTTCCTGTCTGTATTAAATGGAAGTGTTCTTTTCCCCTTCCAAACATACCTCTCTTAGTTCAGCGTGGTCTCTTACTTATTTGGTCGCCCTGGCTCTGTAGTCGAGTCTAATATCTTTCTGATTGGCCCAACTGGGAAGTATTTTCCCATACTTACTAGACAGTGAACCTAACTACTAGAACTGTACCCTTAATAGGGGTTACAACTGTATGGTGTGTGGCATAATTTAAGGGTGCCCTCCTAACTGTTTCTTTAGCAGGGCATATGTTTCAAAGCTGTGTTTTTTTCTCATCTAGTGTTATTTAATAATTGAGCTTTTTATTGTACTTTGTTTGGGTCAGATATATAAACTCTCTGGACAAACAAAAATGAGTCCCCCGTTGTCTGTACTATAATACCTCCATGAGCCCTAATAACAGCTGTGATATATAATCAATTGGTCCAGATTTGGTGGATGCCCTCCCTGGCACAATTCCAAGGAGAATTCCTTTGTAGACTGGAACTTTAGCAACTGTTGCTAGACCTGTATTACCATACGCTTCCATACACCTGCAGATTCAACTAATTCTAGTCCCTCCTTTTAGCATATCATTAACATCTGCTTTGGAGCCATTTGACACACATGGAACAAGACATTCACCATACGGTACCACCTCTTCTCCATTTATGGATCCCATCACCCACACGTCGCAGCTATATATATATAGCCCCATCATCCATGTGTAGCGCCATCTGCGGGAGCCTCAAGGGACTACCACCTTAAACATGCAAGACTCAATTCTTGCCTAGTGAGCTTACATGCTTGTGATCAGAAAGTTGCTGGTTTAATCCACTGAACTGACAGAACATAACTGAAGTGTTCCAAAGGCCATGTTCACATTACATGCCTTATTGTTCAAACCCATTTTTGCCTCAGGTTTGATCTCACTAATATCATGGTTCACATATGCATAGGTGAGATCTCATATCTGCTGTGCATATGAACTGTAAGTGCATTACTAAGTGTTTTATTAAACCCCGGTAAGACGGGTAAAGTAGCAACGCTAATGTGAAGAATGACACTCTTGACTCCAGCCAGCACTAGTAGCAAGGAAAGGATTGATCTTTGACTCCGCTGTTGGAAAAGAGTCTAGGGAAGCCTCTCCTTTCCTTCAGGCTCTTTTCAGAAACGCTCAGCAGTAGAGCAGACTGTCCGTCATTGATGATTTCGGTGCTGATCACTCCCATCTGACTGCATGATGAAATGTGGAGCAGATCCTGATCCTGAGGGTCATCAGCTGTAATATTTGATGGAGATCAAATTCATGGCTGTAAGCCATCAGAACCAATCGAAGTCACTCTGTCAGAGAGGCCGAGAGGTCAGCGCAGGCCCGGGATCCGAAGCAAAAGCAGAATATCCTACTGTGTCTGTAGAAAGTCTATCTCCTCTGCTTTTCTAGAGTAAACAGTGGGAAGGCCATAACTGCAGATCATGTGTCATCCTAAACCTCAGACATGACAGGACGTGGTTATTAACATTTATTTCATCGTTATGTTTCAACACAAAGGGTTAAAATCTTAAATCACTCAACAGAAAACTGTCAGATCAGCATGGTTCTCTCTGGAGTATGTAGTACATACACCCAGCAGAGCTCTCGCATGGGTTAGGATGGCGGGAGCTGGACTTAAGACAAGGCCAAATACAGGCCAGTGTTTGTTACAATTTCAACACATGCATGTGCAATGTCTGTTACTAAACCACAGGTGCAAATGACCGTTCTCAACACACTACTAGCATCTCATAGTGGCTCTAGATAAAAGCAGGCATACGTCGCTTTCCTGTCATGAAAATCACCACACCCCCTTTTGGATGAAAACAAACCTGGACAGAGTGCTGGAACCTGGCCTAAAAATCAAAAAGCCAGTTTAGGATTTTCTGTACCGCAGAAAGGATGAGGCTAAACTATGGGACCTGGAGAGTCAATATGTGTACCCTTCATCACAGCAACATTAATGTTAATGTTAGTGAATAGTGAAGCTCCTTTAAAAGCATAGAACTTTGTGGAAAGTGAAGAATGTCCTAATTTAAAATGATCATGTAACAACAGGATTCAGTTATAGCTAACAGCTTCATAGCTAGTTTGCTATTATTAATCATAATTACTGTGTACGGCGAGTTTTTATAGCTTCCGCAGAGCTGCAGGCTGCTAGTGAGCTTGCTAGCTTCCTGTTGGGCATGTTTATGTTAATGATGTAATTTGTTTACTGTAAAGTCATATTAGACAGACAGCAAAACAGCTAAATAAAAAGTCTTAACCACAGAAACAGTCATCAGAAATACAGTTGGGAGCTGTATATGTCAGGATACGATACCTCTGACTACTAACCAGGGTCATTAGTCCACTTTGATGACGGCAGACTGAATGGACACTGATCACCTCCTGTTTCTTTTATTCTGTCTGTATAAAGATGCTGATTGTTGATCTGCAACAGTCTAATAATACTGTCGGCCTGCCAGGCTGAGGATTTTGGCTCCTAATGGTCATAAATCAGCAGCCTAGTCTAAGTTTAAGCTGTTAAATTGTCAAAGAGCTCAGAATCTGTATTTGTTACCAGTCAAATTAGAGCTGCTTTTACCCTAAAAGGGGGCGGAGCCATTACATACGAGTAATGTACCCAGATCTAGCAAGGTTTTTCCTGTTTTTCAGTTTTGACTTGTGTCACTTGTGAAGACCTAGCTCCAAGTTTAAACAGTCCTGCTTAATTTCCATGTATGTGTTCCAATTCTATGATGTTCTATATGTATATGTAATTTAGCGCATTCTTTGCAGAGGACACATTTATGCATATGCCTGTTTGGGCCTCCTTGTAAACATGTTCTATGTTTTACCCTCAATACTTTTACCTGGACAGCGTGCTGAAAATGACTTGTGTGACTGTAAAACAGCGGAATTATTGTTTTTTTATTTAATGCAACATATTAATTGTCATCTAAACCTAAAGTTACTGGGCATTTATCAAAGCATTTAAGTGTTTTAGTTTGAACCGATAAAACATTTTGATAGTGTGTTCTTAAATTAGGTTGTCACCATCTAATCCAGCACTTCTCATTCCTAGTCCTGTTTTTCCTCGGCCCGATGTCAAGACTGGAGTTCCCTATTGCTTCATTTCGGATTCCACTCCACATCTCTCTGTTGACTCACCTGTTCCCTGTTTCACCTAATTAAGAACCACTTTTAGCCACATCTCCCTAAACAGTCATTGCTGGATTATCACTTGAATTCTCCCAAATATTGAGTGGAGTCACTTTACGTCATGTTTGCCTGGATTTATCCACCAAACTCAGATTCCTCCTTCAGACTGCCAGATAGTGAAGCGTGATCCGTCACTCCAGAGCACATGGTTCCATGAGTCCAGCAGTGGAGCTTTACACCAACCCAGCTGACACTCGGCATTGTACATAGCGGTCTTAGGCTTGTGTGCAGCTGCTTAGCCATGGAGAACCACTTTGTAAAGCTCACAGTTCTTGTGCTGGGGTTGCTTTCAAAATCAGTTAGGAGATCTCTAGCCCTGCTCTATCAGTTTGTGTGGTCTATTGAAGTTTCTCAACCTTGGTCACTATAATGTGCAGCACAGGTTGCCTTCAAGACCTGGGTAAAGAAACATTGGTCTATTGCTTTATGGCTGAGCTGTTGTTGCTTGAAGATGGCAGTCTATGACAGCACCACTCTTAAAATGTCTGAGCTCTTCAATATGTAACTATGTACTTTTGTAATTTGTCTATGGAGACTGCATGGCTGTGTGCTTGGTTTGTATACCTGTTAGCAATGAAACACCTGAACCCAATAGTTAGGAGACCATACGGTGTGTGTTTAAGTGCAGTGAAACTGGTTTAGACTCTGAAAATGTCTACCAATATCAGTAATCAGTCTGGGAGCTTCTGTTTTGCAGTATTTCCAGTCTAATAGGGTCTAATCCAAAACATCAGTGCCTTTTTAATATTCAACATTTTATTAGATGTGAAACAGCTTACATTGGAAAAGCCCTGGCATTAGACTGTCGCTTATACTGGCACTGGAGGTGCTGTTTTACTGCCGTGCAGAATCTGAATGTGCTGCTGCCAGAACAGGCTGCAGAATTATTAAAATAATTTATTTTTGCTGTGTTGGCAAAGTACACAATACTATAAAAGAGCTCTGAGGAATAATTCAAAGTCAAAAAGGCTTTTTCATGTTTAAGTGGCTGCAGCCAGAAACCCATTTCCCAGTCAAAAGCCTTTCATAAGCCCATTAAGAGTTCAAAACATGACTATGTGCTGGTTTTAGTCTTAGTTTATGATCCAATAGGATCAGTAGGTGCATCTCCTCACAGTTCATATGTCCATAACTCCAGAATAAAATGAATAGAAACCAGTGGATGTCAACTATATAAGGAAACACGGCTGCTTTAATCAGTCACTGTTGTCAGTAAAAGCCCTGCAGTTATACATCACTTCAGGAGCACATAAGATGGAGTGACTGGAGAAAAGGCTTGTTACGGAATTGTCTTTGTCCTGAAACTCTTGATTGATTTAACTGGCACATCCAAAGTCATGTGATATAATTATGCAAGTTGACAAAAGTCTGCTTTCATACATTAACCCATAGACTGAATCATGCATAAACACCTTATGTTGCAATGCTGTGTGTGTTTTGTGAGAATGCAGATTGTAAAGTTTACACATTTACACATACAGCCTGAATTATTACAGACACCACCTTTAAGTTATGAACATGATTGTAAAGTGAGAAACGACTGTCGAAAATATGTCACTGGAGTCACGGGCAACATGCATCGAGTAGAGGACCAATTGATTCATCATAATGTGCATGCGTCTTTGCTGCCTTACCGTGTAGTAAAGCGCGATGTCAGGCTCAAGAATCTGAACGGTTCTGGAAGTTCGCTCATTACTAAAATGCTGAGCCTGTGACTCCAATGATGTACAGAAAGTTTGTGCCAGTCAGCTTTGTGGAATTCTTCAGCATCTCTTCAACCAGTCTTAAACAAGAGTGGGTGCCTGTGCTGTGGAAAACATCCTGCCTGGTCCCTGTCCCAAAGTCACCTACCTACTCTCTCAGTGACTTCAGACCAGTGACCCTCACGTCTCATGTCATAAAGGTGCTGGAAAGACTTGTGCTGTCACATCTGAGACCTCAGTTTAGCTCCTTCCTGGACCCCCTGCAGTTTACCTATCATCCACAGATAAGCGTAGACAACGCTGTCATCTACCTAATGCAAAGGCTGCACTCTGAATTGGCCCAGAACAACACCTCAGTGAGAATCACTTTCTTTGACTTCTCAAGTCCTTTCAAACACCATCCAGCCTCTCATACTGGGGGAGAGGATGAATAAAATGCTGGTGACAAGTTCATGATATCCTGGCTCTTAGACTACCTGTCCGAAAGACCCCAGTATGTGTGGCTAAGATCCTGCCAGTCTGATCCTCTGGTCAGTAACACTGGAGCACCGGAGGAAACTGTGCTCTCCCCTTTTCTCTTCACCCTGTACACCACAGACTTCTTTTACAGGTCAGACCTCTGCCACCTTCAGAAATTTTCTGACTACTCAGTGGTGGTCGGGTGCATCAGGAATGGGCAAGATAGAGAATACAGAGACCTTGTAAACTGCTCTGCTCTGTGGAGTGAAGTGCAAGGAACCATCTGCTCCTAAACGTGACCAAAACCAAGAAGATGGTGGTGGACTTCAGGAGGAGGAGGTCCACGATCAGCCCCATTACCATCATGAGTCAGAATGTTGAGCTGGTAGACACCTACAAATATCTGGGTGTCCTGCTCGACTCAAACTGGACTGGAAAGGCCAACAAGGAGGCTGTGTACAAAAAGGGGATGAGCAGACTCTACTTTTTTAGAAGGCTCAGGTCTTTCGATGTGTGCTGCAAGATGTTGGAGATCTTCTACCAGTCTGTTGTTGCAGGTGCTGTCTGCTTTGTGGCAGTTTGCTGGGGACGCAGAATCAGAGTAGCGGATGCTAAAAAGCTCAACAAGCTGATCAGGAAGGCTGGCTCAGTTCTTAGCTGCCCCCTGGATGGTTTTGAGCAACAAACTCATAATGTGTTATGCATGGTTCAGTCGATACTTGATCGTATGTAAGCAGACTTTTTTGTGCTGATGTAGGAGAGAGGATGAGTACACACCAATGTTTTTGACGGCAATCTTACTCCATAAACAACAGTGCTGCACTTCCATGTTGTCGCTGTCTAAAGAAAAGCAAGTATCTCCACAATGGAGAGGAGTGTCGTAACTCCAACTGACCAAGCCAGACATAAAAAACACCTCTATTTCTAGAAAATGAACTGACTTGTAAACAAACCCATCAGGCGCTGTGTTCTGGGTTAAAGAGAGAAGGCTCCAGGCTTTATTCTCTGATGTATGCTGAAAAGTGTCTTACAGGGTGGATTGAATCCAATGACAACCAACCATATGGCACAGAGCTTCCATACTTATACAGTGTTCGGGAGATGATGTAATGCTTCTGCTTTTCTTGACATCTCCAAACTAGACGTTGTTATCTTTATCTCAAGGTTCACTTCAAGGACGCATATACTGAATGCGTTTTTAGAATTTATGTCTTGAACCAGCATGTCTGTATTTCTTATAGAACTTCTCAGGACAGTCCCCCATCCTGAAGTCTTAAGACTGTAAATTTGAGCAAGTCATTTCCTGCTTTTAGTCCTGAGGGTGTAAATTAAATCCTACTCCACGTCCCTTGACCTTGGGAGTCTGTACATGCTAGACTTTTTCATCCACTATCTTAGCCTCAGTACAACTATTATAACTGTGCCATTATGTCTTAAGATATTGACAATTATATATCCCTTAGATGATTACTAAATTATTCTCTCAGGACAAACACCTTCCTCACAATGTAGTTTAATTTAGAACTTGCATTCCAAATGATTTTGGAGCATTTCTATGGCTCCATTCACGTCCAGTCATTTATTTATAAAAACTTGTTCACTACAAATGATTGCAGCTGATGACAGAGATGCACAACAACTCATATAATCCCTTTAGTTACACCAGCATAGACAATCAATCCTTAACATGAACTTTCGCTGAGGAATCCAGATTAAGACTGGGAACATTTCAGAGCTGTCCCACTGCCTTCCCAAATCTTCGCGCAGGTGTGTGAGCTGCACTAATTTGCGACTCAAACCTGTGTTTTCCTCTTCTGCTGTCTTTATTCAGTGTAATTGAGCATGTCTCAGTATTTGAAAACAGTGTAAAGGTGGGGACTAAACACCCCTCCTGTTTGCCTGCT
This sequence comes from Prochilodus magdalenae, assembly GCA_024036415.1. Classification (NCBI taxonomy): domain Eukaryota; kingdom Metazoa; phylum Chordata; class Actinopteri; order Characiformes; family Prochilodontidae; genus Prochilodus; species Prochilodus magdalenae. Next base: position 551,101 of record JAMWET010003116.1, read on the forward strand.
CTGTAATTCTGTGTTGATTTTGGCAGGGAGTTGGTTTACTTGGTTAGGCCAAGCAATTTGCTCTTCTGTCAATATTAACAGCAGGACCCGCACGGTAATTATTGCACAAAATCAAATCAGAAGTTGGTATGAGGGTTCAATTAGACACAGTGTGATATGTGTGGACAGTGACAAACTGCAAACTCTAAACTATTGGAAAACAGCTTGTGGTGAATTATGCTAGAATTCTTGGAAAAGTTTGGACTGCCTGTCAAAAATCTGGGAACACCTAACTTTTAAAAGAGTGGTCATGCCTTTCTTTGTTTGTCTAAAACTTACTGTAATAAAACCTAATCAGGGGCTACGTCACCAGGAACCAGCACTCTGCATGCTTAAACTAGTTAGGGCATGTGACAGCCTTTTGACCAAACAGGGTCAGTTTTGTAACCAATCAAGGACAGCTTTCTGACTAATCTAAGCTGAGCTTTTGATCAATCTGGGACAGCCCTCAGACCAATCAGGGACAAGTTTGTAACCAATCAGGAACTGCCTTCTGACTTATCAAAGCCTTTTTTGATCAGGGACAGTCTTCCCCACATTTCAAGATTGAGCCTCTGACGAATCACTGTCATTGACCAATAAGTCTGTGTGTGGAGGCACCGTGGTCATTGCCAAGATGAACGGTTTGTTGTCACGCATCACAAGGACAGAAGGCCTGGTGTCACTCCACCTCCACCCCTACCGCACAACCAGCAGGAACTGTGTTGGAATATTCAAGCTGAAATGGGATGGATTATCACAGGACACAATTAGGAACCTCTACAACTGCTGAGACATCTGTCATGTTGGGTTAGCAAACATGGCGGCCCGACGCCATGCTGAGAGACACTACTTCTGTATGTGTAGCTCAATAAATATTGTCCATATCAGTCTATATTTATCATCATTTATTGTTCCTGGTAACCTTTATCTTTCTTCCCAATAGCCCTGTAATCTCACACTTCTTACTGGGGGCAGCTGTTCTGTGGAGTGTAGATGCAGCTGAGCAAGCTCTCTGATTGGTCAGGACTTGGGGAGCTAGACTGAAGGTCTTACAGGTTACATCAACTACCAACATCATTAGGAAAAGACTGAGGAAACAACCAGTCACGCAGGGGGAGAAAGGATGTGAGAAAAATCTTGAGTTGAGTCCATCTGGAAGTTCTAGATACGTCACTGACTGTGTGTCTTCTTTTTCTGAAGTGTTGAGAAGTCTTCTTACAGTGGAAGAATGGACAGAAACACCTCGGTATGTTCTTAGATATGAAGCAGGAGTGGAGCTTTATGTTCTCCTCTCTCTCAGAGATGAAAGTTCTGTTTATCTGATGGGGACTGTGTTTGCGGGTCTTTAACAGGTCTTCCAGGTGGTTGTTAGTCCCAGTTTCTCTGGAACTTTTAATCAGTTTTTGAACTCCAGTTGTGGAAAATTGTTCTCCTGCCTGATGCTTGATCTCATATCTGATCTCTTCACAAGTATTTGCTGAAAAATGAGTAGCTTGACGATTTTGTGGACTCTCAAGTATACCCAAAGGATTAGCACACTGCAGGGATTTTTTACTTGCTTAATTAAAAAGCAACAGTGAATATCAAGCATGAAGAAGACAAGACATCCCCAAACCTCTGGTGTACGCTGAAGTGTATTGTAGATGATATTCAAAACATACATATGCTAATTCATCACTTCCATTAGTATGCAGTAAGGCTGCTGGAACTGACAGGCCTGATCCACGGCGGGAAGAGAGATTATACCTGCTTAACGCATACACAGAGCTCAAACACATGGCAATTAAATCAGCTCTGCTGACATCTCAAAAAAAGCCATGAGGCGAGAGGTCCGCAGACGCATCAACACACTTTACACACCTCCAGCTGCCAGAGGCTTCCTCAACACACCACATACAAGCACTGCTGTGTGCTAATGGGAGAGACAGGGTCATTACTGAAATACCCAGAACGTACAAAGCTTCTCTCGCAGATTGTGTTTCCTCTGTAATTACTGGCCGACACATTCATTAAACAATCAACAAATACTCCAGACATAAACACTGTCCAGTATTTGGGCATGGTTTTGTTGAACTAACTGGCCTCTTTATTAGAAACTGATACCTTGTGCATACATTAACCAGCCAATTTATTAGAAACACCAATCTTGTGTTTACTTGCACGGGCTAATTTATTTGAGAAGTAGACAACTTGTGCTTTCACTAACTGGTCACTTTATCAGAAATACCTACATTATGTTTACACTCACTGGCCACTTTATTAGAAACACCGACATTGTGCTTCCACTCACTGGCCAAGTTATCAGAAACACCTACCTTGTGTTTTCACTCATTGGCCACTTTATTACAAACTCCTACCTTGTGCTTCCAACCACTGACCACTTTATTAGAAACACCTACCTTGAATCCATCCATTAACTGGCTGCTTTGATAGAAACAGATACCTTGTGGTTCCATTAACTGGCCACTTTATTAGAAACCCTTTATTATGTGCTACTCTGTATATAAGCTTTCTGCCAAGGCGATTAAGTACTGAGTGCACATATTGATTCATTTAAATCCATTATAAGTTCTAGTCAGTAAGTTCTAGTCTGCTAAAGTGCTTAATGGATTTAGATGTACATCATGTAAGCAGTCATCAACTAACGCTGTATATTTAACCAAATCAGGAAGCATTTACAGAACAGCACTTGGAAAAGCACTGCTGACCCACCAACAGCCATAACGTCATTGACTGTCCATTCCATGTAAACAGAGTGCAGCCTGCTAAAGATCTCTTCAGTTTTAAGGCTCCGCTACTTATGTTCTCTGGCTCCCCCTACAGTTGGGGCATGTAATTCCCTTACACCACTGTTGTGAATACAGATCAACAAGGCTTATTTGTGATGAGAAGGACAAAGACTGCTCAAACTCTTTGGTGTAAGATACATTTATTTCTTTGAATGCAGCCTGAAATGGGACTGAGGTACTTTTAGCATTTGGAAAAACTACCAAACTCTGTGAGACAGGGACACGGGTAAAATTTTATCCTGCAGTACTACATAAATAACATTGTCAGGGATGAGCATTCTGCTGTGGTTGTTTCCCTTGTGTCTCTTTTCAGTCTCTGCCATGATGTTCATGCTGGGAGTACCAAGCTAGCTTCTTCTTATAGTTGCTGAAGATCCATAGATATTGGTATGTGTGACATGGCGGCATAAAGCATTACGCAGTTCTGGTGAGAGGTCTTTTACATGGAGTGGGAATGGCAGAGACATGTTTCCCCATATTACAGTATGAGCCAAAGTTTCATCAGAATGATCCTGAAGCTGTTATTTTAAAGTCAGCGTATGTGTGTTTAAGGTAGTAGTACCTTTAGGCCTCTGCAGATTGTGCTGCATGAGGATGATGGAACTATAAATATCTGCAGGGGAGTGACGGGATCCATAGATTTGGAAGAGGTGGTACAGTGCAGTGAATGTCTCGTTCATGTGTGGAAAATGGCTCCAATGCAGATGTTAATGACTGGCAAGATGAAATTGTAGGAAGTAACAGAATCTGCAGGTGTATGGAAGCGTTAGGTCATACGGGTCTACCAGCAGTGACTAAAATCCCAGTGTTCAGGGAATTCTCCTCAGAATTGTGCCAGGGAAGACATCCACCAAATCTGGACCAACTGACCAATTCTTTGATGTAAGAGTATCATTGATGTGTCTACATTCAGAAACTTGTCCAGTACATTCCAAATCCAGTCACAGCTGTTATTGGTGTTCATGGCGGAATTACACACTGGTAGGTGCAGTTCAGTCACAGGGGACTCTTTTTTGTCGGGTGAGATGGGGTATTATTAGTTACCTAATGTTACTTTAAAATCTAAGAGCTCAATTTTAGTCTAATCAGGAGTCTTTTGCACCCCTATCAGATTTCTTGGTTTCATACTTGGCACCCTTTTTTCCTTGTCGCTTCTGGGACTGGACACCTGAATTTTCAGCAGATGGTGTCCCAGACAAAGGACTGTGAGATAAACTCAGAAAGTCAAAGACTAAAAATAAATAAATAATGTATGTGTGCTTAGGTCAACTGTAGCTCGCCTTAACAGCATGTGCGGTCAGCACACTGAAGTGTGGCCTATGGAGTATTCATGGTGAGGTTTCGAATCTAAATATGGCTGGACACGTTCTCCCCAAAGAGCTCAGCACTTTTAAGACAGCACTCGCCATCAGTAAACAGCAGCTTTTGTGTTTTAATAGGTCCTGGAGGCAGAAAGAACATGAGAAAGCACTCACCTGGGGAGATGGAGGGATCCGGAGAAGGCATCACTGCTGTCCCTAAAGCTCACTTCCAAATATCTCCATCCTCGCGCGCTAGAGACACTCATTAGAATTTTAGATTGTGACCCAGATTCTGTCAAATTCTAACGTTTATATTTCTGCAGTTACTGTCAGTTTAACTATATATAAAACCGGCCACATTATTAGAACCACCAATATTGTGCCTCTACGAACTGGTCGCTTTATTAGAAACACCAACATTAAGCTTTCACTCACTGGCCACTTTATTAGAAACACCTCCTTGTGCTGCCATTCACTGGCTACTTTATTAAAAACACCTAGTTGTGCTTTCACTAACTGACCACTTTAATAGAAACACCAACATTAAGCCTTTACTAACTGGTCGCTTTATTTGAAACACCTACTTTGTGCTTCCACTCACTTGCCACTTTATATGACTTGGGCAAGACTTCTAATGCTGCCTTCAACTCCCTGTGGAAGAAATGATCAAACTGTAAGTGGCTCTGGAAAACAGCTTCTACCAAATGGCATACATGTAAATGCAATTGCAATGTTTTATAACAGGACATCCAACAAGCTCATAAAGGTGTGGTGATCAGGTATCCGCATGCTATTGTCTTATAGGGTATATACTATATCTTTCCCATTTTCAAGAGTTTTACAGTTTATGGGTTTGTGTTTGGCCAGAATGAGCAATGCTGTTATATTCAGTAAACTACTGGAAACATTTATCCTATATTCCAGAAAAACTGTGTTTTAGATCTTCTTGTTTAGAAAATGACTAATGGCCAAAATAACACCTCAAAAGGCCTGTTTTGAACCGTCCTCACAGTGCAGTTCACCCCAGCTGCCACTCACTATCCTTTCTGTAGATCACTTGAGGTCATCTTACAGTGTTTAAGTGACATTCGAATGAGGTGGTGCTCATTCTGGTCAGTAGAGAGTGTGTTTGCTGCTTGACCTTGTTCTTATGAACTTGACGCTCACCGTCTGTGCTTCACTAAGAACCTTTCTCTTCATCTCTTTTGACCTGGCCTGTAGTACACTGAAACAGTGGGTGGTACTAGTACTGCTTTAGTCATCCAGCTGGTTCTATAACAAGAGAACAGTGATGACAGCAGCACTGAGTTTATACTGTTGATCTTTAGGATGTGGTTTGGTTCAGGTGATCACCTAATCAGCATCTCATGAAGTAGAATGAGGTGTGTCTGTGAAGGAGTTCTCTGCTGTTCATGTGGAGTTGCTGATTGAAAACAAACTGGAGTCTCTTACTGTTTTTCAGTAGTGTATAATCTGTTGTAAAGGTCCTGGTCATAAAGAAGACTTTTTCTGAAACTATACTTCAGAGCAAATGGCGAATTCGGTATTGCAGCGGGTCACAGGCAGCTCAGATCATGCAGTTTGTTCCTGTAAGTGAACGCAGGTGTTGCCCTATTTCCCAGAGCTCAGGCACTGCGATTGCAAAATGCAACTACAACACTGACAATAAGAGTAGAGGCCTCATCTCGTACCGCAGCTGGAGATGGTGGTGGATTTCTGATCTTAAACTGCAGGAGGAAGAGGAAAGCTTAGTGAGCCACATCGCTCTTGACCTTATCATAATGACGGACACTTCAAAGCGTAGTTTTTTCCAGCTGCTCCTTTCTGGGCCATCCCTCATGTATTTTTAACGTGTTTCCTCTCAGAGGTCATGTGAGGAGGGAACTGAAGTGCCAAGTTTTGAAGAGGCTTTACTTTGCAAGTTTTGGATTCTGCAGTATTGGTGGAGAACCTGATAGACCAGGATGACTACGTCCGGAGTGTGAGATCACGTTATTGAGATTCTTGAGTTCTGGAGTGAACTCAAGCTTCAAAGTTATTAAAGTGAAACTCAACTTACATGGTTAATACAAGTGTAGCAAATTGAAGAGATATTGAGGCCGGCATACAATTTGTGATTCAATTTAAGACCATTCAAATTCCAATTCTGGAATACTGGTGAAATAATCCTTTAAGACATGGTCACTAAATTAAAATGAAGACCTTACACTGAATATGCCCTGAATTCAACTTATCTTGGCCCAACCACTGCCAGTTTAACTCAGATAACCATAGTTCAGCTCAGCTAAGATCACTTCTTTTTAACTCAGCTCATCGTTAATAATCTTAACCAGCTGATTAAAGAAGTTCAGTACCTTTACTCATCTTAATTCAGCTTAAGTCAGTTAAGAGTCACTTGATTTCAACTCACCTCCTAATACCTCAACTCCTAACTTAATTAGGCTGCATCAAACATCAACTAATTAGATCTCAACTCAAATGAATTTGACCCACGTGTCAAATAGCAAATCTTAATTATGCTTATGTGGTTTTACCTCAACTACAGTCAGCTCGAATTATAACTCGTTTAACTTCAAGTCTCTTCACCTCTTCCCAGTTCTTCCCAGTTGCTTGTCACTTTATCTAAACCCACCTGAACTCAAATCAATTCAACTCAAATCTCAGTTAAGATTAAGTAATTTCACCTAAACTCCAATCAGCTTGACTGAACTCAAATCAATGTGATTTAACTCAAATCTTTATTAAGTCTAAGTTATTTCACCTCACAGATACTCAGATACTCACAGTAATGTTCCAACATCAGTTCCTGACCTCACTAATACTCAATCAAATCCTCACAGCAGTGTTCGACAGCTAGTCTAAAGCCTTCCCAGTAGAGTAGAGGCTGTTACTGCAGCACATTGATACTTTCATTTCAGGAGAAGGTCTGGAGTCCACAGGCTGTTGAAAATGTGGTTAATGTAAATAGATCTGCTACGTGATCTTAATCTCAGTCATAATCTGCTTTTAAACTCAGATTCAGATTCTTTAATCTGAATGAATAAAGGCTGAACTTGTTCACCTGAGCGAGGAGCTTGACCGGACTCAAAGCCGTTTGCACTGAGCTTCACGCAGACTGCTAGCCTGTCCATCTAAAGAGCAGCGTAAACAAATGCCCTGGCCGTCTTTAACCCCCTGATAGCTTTAGGAAGTGTAGCTGTGACTCTGAGGGCCTGTAAATCCCTGTTGTAAACATTCTCTGCATCGTTAGTTGTTGTTAATCTGTGTGCTGGGAATCGTTTATGTAATGCTGAAACGAACAAGGAGAAACAATGTTAACCTGCAGACAGGAACTCCAATAGGCCTTCAGCAGCACATTTAATCTACATTTAATCTATGTTTAATCTAAAGTTAATCTACATTTAATCTATGTTTAATCTACATTTGATCTATGTTTAATCTAAAGTTAATCTACTTTAAATATACATTTAATCTATGTTTAATCTACATTTAATCTATCTTTAATGTATGTTTATTTGATGTTTAATCTACATTTAATCTATATTTTTTCTGTCTTCAATCTGTGTTTAATCTACATCTAAACTACATTCAATCTACAGTTATCTATGTTTTATTTACATTTAATCTACAGTTAATACGTTTAATCTACATTTAATATAGAGTTATTGTATGTTTAATCTACATGTAATCTACATATAATCTACATATAATCTACATTTATTATGTTTAAATACATTTAATCAACAGTTAATATATATTTAATTTACATTTATGCTATGTTTAATCTACATTTAATCTGCATTTAAACAACATTTAATCTACGCTTAAACTATATTTAGTATACATTTAATATACATACAATCTACATTTATTTTATGTTTGATCTATGTTTAGTCTACAGTTAATATATGTTTAATCTACATTTAATCTGCATTTAAACAACATTTAATCTACATTTAATCTATCATCTATCTACAAATGGATCGGTCTACCTGTCTGTCTGTCTGTGTTTGTTGAGCAGTAAGGTATATACACTGACGTTCCTAAAAAAGTCAGCATACATAAACAGATCAAAAGGAAGCTCCATCTGTAATACAATGTAATTGTTACAAAATATAATTAAATGGGTGAATCACTGAATGGGAGGGGCTAAATTGCTGTAGGCTAAATAGGTAGAGCAAAGTTGCTGTAGGCTGAAGGGGTGGGTCTTAATGGGTGGGGCTAAATTCCTGTATGGGTGGGGCTAGAACTTGAATTGAACAGTGATGATATATGATTCCATATAATGATTTGACGAAGACAGCCGGGTGTTAATCTAAATTGATGCTGAGGACTTGTGATGATGTTCGCTGGAATTCTCTAATACGGAACGGGATGTTCTGAACATGAGCTGTGGTGATGAATCGCATTATTGCTTATATGCGCCAACGTAAGTGTTTAATCTGTGCCTCTGTTGTAACGAGAACAGAGTCTGAGACGGTAATAATAATCTCCCACTCTGTTATTGCCTCCTTTACCTCAGAGGCTCAGAGAGTGCTCCTCATTCTCCTGCTTCCAGCTGGAAAAGGAAATGTTCTCACACTCACTCTCTCACTCCAGCTAGCTGACAGTCAAAGTCATCAAGAGTGGCAAACAATAAAAGAGGAAGCAGCTCCTGCTGTAATTTCCTGTAATTATTCCTGCTTTCTCTGGATTTTCCAGGTCAGTGAGAAGGCATGTTACTGGCTTGTATAAACACAGCTCGGGCCGCTACCTTCTGATTGCTCTAAATTTGCCGCCCGTCACTGAACGTATTAGCTCAGTGAAACACGACCTGCACACAACACACGACGTGCTCTCAGTGCTTCTGTGATTGTGTCTCCATCATCTAACGCCGCATTCAAAACACAGAGTGCCACTTTTCTGCCTCTGTCTTTTGCCTTTGATAAATAGCCCTAATCCAGGATTGGACAGCTACTGATTACACTGATCGTCAGATGGAATCGCTCAGATGTTCATGTGCCTTACTGCAGTGTTTACTGAGTGTTATGGTGTTTGTGGGGCATCGATGGCCAATCAAAGCTAGGTACCTACAGACCGCTAAGGATAGGTCATGGTTTTGCGAGGCTCCTGGAGCCGCATGGAGTCTCAAGCCGTTGATTGATGTTGATTTGTTCATGAATGAGCTTAATATCATCTTAACAAACTTATGATTGAACTAGGACTTGCTCCTTACTGATTGCTAACTTGACTGCTGACATTACATTATTGGCTCGCTACTCGACTTATGAGTTAACTCAGACCCTTGCTAAAGCTTTCCTGAACCAGCCACTCAAAAGCCTGATAGCCCAAATAGAAGGCATGATGGGACAATGACGTAGAAATCTACTTTACCATAGCCCAACAGCTCATTTCCGTGGATCATTACTGTAGCTGGAGGAGGCTCTCAAATGGGATGCTGGATAGTGTGAGTTGTCAATCGCTGGTTTTGTGTTAACCCTCCTATCCAATATTCTGACCAGTGCCAACACTAAAACCAGTCCCAAACAGAAGTACACTTCAAACCCAAACATGTCTCAGATGATCAGCTTCATTTAGGGGTGAAATTAGATTCCCACAGTGATGTTTACAGCTGAACAGCAGTACTGAACACGCAGAGCACACTCTGACGTCATATGCACAGCGCCGGTCCGGAGGCATGAATTTTAATTCTAATCTGATTTTTATTTTCCTCCCTGCAGGTTGAAACAGCCAGGCAGATCATACAGACGATGTGCTGTGACTAAGCCAGCATATTAGACAACTATATCATGTGGGCCTTTTTATATTTTATTTTATTTTATTTATGCCTCTATTTTGATGATGAAGCAGCAACAGAATTATCATGCCCACTTCTATTGAGTGAACTTCTCCTTAAGGTCACACAGTGCTGTATAATTCCAATTAAAATCACTGGCCAATAGAACGAGACACTCTGAAACAGCTCCTGAGCCCAGTAATGGGCTGTGGAGTGGTGGAACTGCTTTCTCTTGAGTGAATCAACTCAGGATAAGGGTAATGTGATCCAGTGATAATCTGACATTGCACTGACATGACATCTACAGTTTCTCATTAGGTTGGATGTATAACTCTAAGCCCTAAATGTAGGTTTTGTGGTATAAACTGAGTCAGTTGAATGTATATTTTGTCTGTGTTTGAATTAATAACTATGTTATGCAACTCATCTAAAAATAACACAATTAAATATGCTCAACCACATCTCAGTCCACATGTGTGATGATTTCTGTCCCAGCACTGAGTCATGTAGACAAACCGCAGAGACAGGAAGATACTCTGGATTGTGTCCTTTGGATGATATGTTAAAACTCATTGATGTCTCTGTAATGGCTATAGGGATTCATAAGGTGGTAAATTGGGGGTAAGTAACAGGAATTAAGGCTAATGAATGTTGAAAATGTAAAAACAGAGAATTGAGAATATTAAGGTAGTGGAATGTGTGGCTGGGAAGAAAAAAGCCCAAAGACTTCCCTACAGGCAGCACAATGGAGGAAAAGCTATAGCTATGGATCAGTGGATTCATTACCAGATCATTAGCTTTATTAACATAATGCACAGGCCATTACGCTCTCATGTTTATTAAAATGTCACAATTTATTCTACAACTGGGTTTTGTAACAGTACTAAATGGCTTGATTTAAAGGTAATGGAGCTGTCTATGGTACTACATTGTGGTTTCTCCAGTTTAAAGACCACCTGCATTAAAGAATATACTACAGGACTGGTAAAACCTTGATTCTAGGGTCAGGGAACTAGTCTACATGCTTTCCCTCAAAACAGAGACAATATATCTACGAAAAAGCTATGCATGAGGAATGATGCACAAGCTAACCACTAAGTCAAACCTAACCATTGCTGTTAGCTTACTGAGAAGACCTTTCTACACATCCATACAGGTTCGTTCTCTGAAGCTTCACTGGTGGTCTGATCTATCTATCTATCTATCTATCTATCTATCTATCTATCTATCTATCTATCTATCTATCTACCTATCTATCTATCTATCTATCTATCTATCTATCTATCTATCTATCTATCTATCTATCTATCTATCTATCTATCTATCTATCTATCTATCTATCTATCTATCCTTCTATCTATCTATCTATCTATCTATCTATCTATCTATCTATCTATCTATCTATCTATCTATTTGGTATTATGTGGAGGGTGGATGATACTCAGCACTGCAATGACACTGATGTGGTGGTGGTGTGTTAGTGTGTGTTGTGCTGGTGTGAGTGGATCAGACACAGCAGGGCTGCTGAAGTGTTAAAACACTGTGTCCACACACTGTCCACTCTGTTAGACACTCCTACCTTGCTGGTCCACTTTATAGATAGCTCATCTGCTGGTGCACAATGCAGTGGTGATCATTCTCTAGTCCTTCATCAGTGGTCACAGGACACTGACCATGGGACGCTGCCCACAGGACACTGTTGGCTGGATAGTTTTGGTTAATGGTCCTGTAGAGGTTCTGATCATTGTAGAACAAGGTAACAGAGCATGACCCAGTAACTGTAGAACAGTAAAGTGCTCCTATGTGGATACTAGGAGGTTGACTATTCCTTTATTCATAAATATAAGACAGACCATTGATACAGAACAACAATGTCCACCGTCTGCAACTTTCCAATAGATGTTACTTAGAAACAGGAACCAAGAGGAAAAGGGGGCCTCTCTGTACCTACACATCTGCCTGAACACATCCTGCTGCCTTAGGGGTCTTGCCAAAGATACCCTCATGACTTGGAACTCAGTTGCAAACTCAACAAAAAAAATCCCCTTAAGAAACTGCATTTCTCTCCAAAAGAGACAAAGTTAGAATTGTTCTGTTAGTTGTTGTTACTGTTTGTTAAAATCTCAGCATTCAATTAAAACCCATTCAGAATCCATTTTAGAACTGTCTATGTTAATATGTTCTTCTTCTATCTCTGTCTGTTAGGATTCTGGTTTCTTTAACCAACATAAGTACTAATTCTCTGTAACATCTCTGTAATCTCACATGTGGAGTTGTAGTTATTGGAACTGTGTTGACTGAGTCATGATTTAGAACAAGCTCACCTGTATTATATTTTATCTCATGGATTTAATTTGCTTCCTCTTCTGCTTGTGTTACTACATGCTATGCTTTATTCCCATCTAACTGCCTTAGCAGTAGGATTGTAGAAGGTGGATGTATACTACCATAAACAGCATAAATACAAAAGTAACATATAAATCACCTGTAATAACAGTAAAACCTTGTGGTAGCAGTTAGAGGGCTGTTATGCAGTAATTCTGTCTTTGCAGCTGAAGCTCATTCTGCACAGCTGAATATTCAGTTCAGCCAATAACATAAGCTAACTAACAAGTAAAGTAGCTAATTAGCCAATGACTTAATGCTGTTAAATTGTTAACCATGGCTATTGTCAAGAGTTTTAGCTGTTGTTTGAGCAGGTGGGGGAAAGAATTGGGAGGTTCTGGTTTGGATCAGTTTCTGTGAAAACAACCATAACAAAGCAATTACTTCGTCATTAAACCTTGCAGTGAAATATGTGGCTGGTAGAAGTTCATTAAAGTTTTTTTTTTTATATATATATTTTTTGAGGCCTTCTGTTTTTAAGTATTGGCTTAGCAGTCAGTCCTACTACATAAGGGCGCTATCCACGGTGCTGAAAGCATAAGCCCCTATAGGACTGTGGGGTATGTGCTAGGGTGGGTGCTGTCCGTGGCGCTGAAAACATGGATCCCTGTTGTACTGTAGGTCGGGTGCTGTCCGTGGTGCTGAACGCACGGATCCCTGTAGTGCTATATGGTGGGTGCTGTCCGTGGTGCTGAACGCACGGATCCCTGTAGTACTATACGGTTGGTGCTGTCCGTGGTGCTGAACGCATGGATCCCTGTAGTGCTATATGGTGGGTGCTGTCCGTGGTGCTGAACGCATGAACCCCTATAGTACTGTATGGTAGGCGCTGTCCGTGGTGCTGAACGCATGGATCCCTATAGTACTGTATGGTAGGCGCTGAACACATGAATCCCTATAATACAGCAGGTGTGTGTGCTGTCTATGAGGCTGAAACTTCTAAAGCTGCCATAGAATGGACATTTGTGTTTGAAGAAAAAAGTTCAGTACATAGAACCATCTTATTGTTAACCTTAAACTGTGTTGTCCCTCCTTTAAATACAAATAAATAAAATACATTAAAAAAGGTAATTGGCAAAACAGACCAATTCCAAAATCCTAATCCAGTAATGGTTGATGTTCATCCCTAAACCAGACTGAAGTTGCTTCATGTTCACCAGCTTCTTAATCTAATGTTCTGTTCTGCCTTAATTGTTGCAGCTTGTACAGGTGACAGAATGAAGCTGAGCACCATGGAAAATTGGAAAATGGAAAATTCCCTGAATCAGCTTCAGCTCCTTTAACAGGATCCTGGACAACTTTAATCCTACAGACTGTACATTTCACTCTGGACAGTTTCCCAAACTCTTGGACAATATGATGCAGCTCCATACTGATATGATGCAGACTGAAGAGCGGAGCAGCTCCTCTATTATTAGCATTACAACCACAACAGCCATGCTGTGTGATTGTGTCCGTGTTTGCCGGTTGAGACAGATCATCTAAAACTGAGAGTTCCATAGTGAGAAACAACTTTAATCTACTGTGTGTTGATGTCCAGATGGAAAACCAGTAACTAGTATAAGGAACGTTAGCTACTAGCATTAGCTCCAATTAACTATCATAGGTAGCTAAATAGTATGAGGGTGGAGCTTATTTACACAGGGGCTTGTTTTATTTAGTCTATTTTCACATGGTGCTTTTGTGTGATCACCGTCAGCGGTGTCTTGCTGTAAACCAGCCAATCAGAGCAGAGCTCATCTAACAAAAAAAAAAAAAAAAATCCAAAAAGCCAAATATTAGGGTGTAAGGGACGTGCTATTACACATGTTATAATGTATTATTTTTACATATAACTTCCGGTATAAGGAATAATGAACGAAGTTTAATGTACAGTGATTAATCAGTTTAGAAATGTTTAATTAACCTTTATTGATTAAATACGACCTTAATAAAATCCTGATAGGTGTTCCTTAAAGTAATGTGACTTTAATATTAATCCATTTTTTAATAGCTCTGACCAGCTCTCTCCCTCTCCCTTTCTCTCTCTCTCTCTCTCTCTCTCTCTCTCTCTAATTCCTACCTCTCTTTCTCTCTTCCTCCTCTGTCTCTCTCTATCTCTCTTTCTCCCTGTCTCTTCCTTTCTCTCTCTGTCACCCTGTCTGTCTGTCTCTGTCTCTCTTTTTCTCTGTCTCTCTTACTCTGTCTCCATCTCTTTCTCTCTATCTCTCTTTCCCCCTCTTTCTGTGTGCACGCGCGAGTAAATGTGTCTCTGCTGCAGCTCCTCTCACACTGACCCTTCTGCAAATTAATCCGCGGGCACACAACGCCGAGAGGCTCACGGTGCATCTTTCTCTCTCTCTCTCTCTCTCTCTCTCTCTCTCTCTCTCTCTCTCTCTCTCTCTCTCTCTCTCTCTCTCTCCGCGCGCGCGCAGAGCAGTAGCAGCTGGACAGCCGAAGCTGCGTTTATGGTTCTCTCCGCGGCGCTCGCGCTGTAGGGACTTTGTTTCTTATTTGTTTCTTCCAATTTATTATTATTATTGTTATTATTATTATTATTATTATTGTTAACATACATTTTTGTTTGCCGGCTGCGTCTCCTGCGATGGCCGTAATGCGCGCGAGCGAAAGAGGGCAGTAACAGATTCGGTGGTGGGGGGGCACGCGTCCGTTTGCAACACACATACACACGCACACGCGGGCGCACGCGCGCACACACATCCACGCGCGCACGCTCAGAGAGCGAGAAGAAAGATGGTGATCATGGCTCCTGCACACCACTTCCCCTCTGATC
Source organism: Prochilodus magdalenae (assembly GCA_024036415.1). NCBI lineage: Eukaryota > Metazoa > Chordata > Actinopteri > Characiformes > Prochilodontidae > Prochilodus > Prochilodus magdalenae. The sequence continues at coordinate 566,146 of JAMWET010003116.1, forward strand.
CTGCCGCCACCGCGAGCCTCTTTCTCTGGCTACTCATAACCGCCCATCTACCTGCAAGGTAAGCACAAGACCGAGGCGCTGATGTGACGGGGAGATTTTAAACGCGGACGCGCACGTGTTGTTTGTGGGGCTCGCGCCTAACAGTCCGCGCGGTGAAAAGAAAGAAGAGAGAGAGAGATGTAGCTCGCTGTGCAACACAAAGTGTCGAAGATAAAAGAGGGGCTTTTCGCTACATTTCTGCGCTCGCTCGCGGCGCGAGGCTGCGGTGCACTAGGACAGAGCAGACGGCGTTAGTGGAGAGCGTGTGTAAGGATATCGGGGGGCGTTTATCGGTGTTGGTGTGGGAGAATGTGCGTCTGTAATGTGGGTTTCTTCAGCGCTGCTATGGCTACAGACTCCCGATTTCGCTGTGCGTGATATCTTAATCCTAGTTCGGGAATAATGTGGGCAGCTCTCCCTTCCTGTGTAACTCCACAAATGAAAACCAAACAAAAACAGGGCCCGTATGTGGCCAGAGGCAGAGCTGTGTCTCTCTCTTTCCCCTCAGCACCGCCGTGCATAGCAGACCTACACTCAGATATGGGAGGGATTTGTCACGAGCAGGGCGCCATTTCAGTCCACAGCACATGAACACATCACCAGGAAGCCCACTGTCTATCCGCCTCAGCCCAGGCGTGGAGGAAATAGGCTTGGATAAAAGTCTGTTTTTCCTCCTGTTCCTTCCCTTCCCAGCTCTACTCCCTCCCCCACCTCCTCCTCCACAGCTTTAGCTTAGCTGGAAATAGTTCTGCTTGGCTAGTGTGGCCTAGCTAAGCACAGGAAGGTGCTGAAGAGCTAGCATCTCTCTAAGGCTCCTGCTGTGTCGTTTCCCTCTCATATTCTTTGTTAGCCTTGCTGTTACATGTCTGGTGGGGTTGGATGTCCCTGCTTTCGGCCTGTGATCAGGTTGGCTATGGTGTGAACTGCCTTTCCTGAAATGCACCGGTTTGCATCAGTTGCTAGCAATAATGCATCAAGCACAGCACAGTGACGACACATATTCATTTGTTCTGGGTGCTACTGAGACAAAGCAGCTAGCATGCTAGACTTGTGTTTTGCACATTATTAGTATGTGGGGACCATTCTAGAGCATGTGTGGCTCAGCTATGTCAGTATACAGTAACGGTTTCTCTACGTCTCCGGTGGATATGTTGTTACCATAGACCATCAGTCTATCATTAGCACCTAACAGACACATTGCATTAGCGTTGCGATTACATGTAGGCTGTATATGTTTTATCATGCAAAGAATCAACTCGAGCATCCCTGTGGCCCACCTCTGGGCCTCACTCTGGCGAGCCTGTCCTATGGCAGCCCTTTTATAGGACCTTTACTGTTAGGAGTACGGCTGGTGTGTCCATTAGTGAGGTAGGGAAGATGGTTCAACACTTAAAGCTGTTGTTCCTAAACATGGTATGAAAGGTGTAGATGTGATGCTTGTGATGGCTGGGTGTTGTTTAGACTTGTGGACTGTATGAGGTGATCTGTGTTGGTGTTGTTGTAGCTGTGTCCTGAGGTGCAGTTGTAACATAGCTCCTCTTGCTGGTTATGTTTCTTGTAGGCCGCAATGTGATGTTATATGTTGTGTTGATGCATGACTCTTGTATATATGGCGGACTTTTGTTATTGTTGTCATCATAATGCCATCATTTTGGTGGGTTTATGTGGCATGAATTAAAAGGCTGGTGTATGCTGTAGGCTGATTAGGTGGAAATCTTTATAAACGTTGCATTAAGGTGCCTGAATTTATGCCCACTATTTTTGTGACGTATATATGATGGTGTATATGAACTGCTAGTTATCAGCGCTGATACAGGCACTTAAATCCGGCATTGGTATTGGGTATGGGGAACCATCCTGGGGAACCATTTTTTTTAATGTTGTAGAAAGGGATTATTAGATGGGTTCTGAAGCGATCACAGATATTAATGATGATAGAATATTAGTATTATGATTGTAATGTTAGATTTAATAATACTTGCAATACTTCCTGCAGTTACTTGGTGAATTTGTTATGGTTAAAGATTATGGCTTATATCTTTTGTGGGATTGTATGAACACTTAACTTTAATGCACAGAGAGCCGGCTAGTTTCCATGCTAGGCTAAACGCCGAGAGACTGGCTTTTTCCCCACTATTTTCATTACAATCAGATTTTACTTCGTTATCAATTAACTGGATTTACCTGCCTCAGCCTGCAGTTCACTATGCTAGAGGTTTGTACGTTTGAGCTGTACAGGGTGAAGCACTGGGTGAGTGGGTGGAGCTAAACTGCTGTAGGCTGATTAGGTGGAGATAATATACATGTATATACACACACACATACATATATATGTCAGTTATCATCACCAAGAGAGGCGTCTAAATGCAGCATTGGTATCGGCTATAAGAAATCACGTTGGGAAACCATCTTTGTAATGGTGTAGAAAGTGATTAGATATAATTAGACGGGTTCTGAAGAGATTACAGATATTAATGATAAAAGAATATCACTACTATGATTATACTGCTAGATTGAATAATATTGCAATAATTCTTGGTGAATCCATCATGATTGGAGTAAGCTGGCTAGTCTCCATGCTAGGCTAAATGCTAATGGCTAACTCCAAGAGATCAACTTTTCCTCAGACTGCAGCTCACTATGCAGGAGGTGAGATAATCAGCATGTTTGTACTTCACGTTATGTATATTTATTTGCATAAGTAATGGTAATGACAAAATCGACACCCTAAGAAGTATTTCAACCAATATAATGATGAACCTGTGTTACCCACTAGTAGCGGATACAGATAAAACAGCGCATGAAAGTTCTCAAGTTCCCATGCGCAGTATTCCTTTTGATGGGGCCTGGTGAAAGAACAGACTATATTACTTTAGCCAGTGGATCACATGGACCACATCAAGGCCCTGATTTATCACAACGCTAACAGTACACCGTACGGTAGCTAATAATACCTTAATACCAGGATAACTTGAAAAGACAACATCTGTGATGATGGAGCATCCCACGGAGGTGGATGTTTATGCCTGCATTTTGGCTGGTTTTGGTTTGAGGCATTAGCTTTTATGTAGCTTTTACTCACGCTTTAGAATTAGAGGTCCATAAGTGTTTGCAGCCTCAAAAACACCATCTAAACCACCTTCTGCTTTTCCAGTGTACAATAAATACATCAACAATTATTGGTTTTAAATATCAGTTTAATCTAAGCATCTGTCAGTTATCTGCCAGTAAGAAATATTTGCCAATATTGATGTCTGGTAGGCCAAGAGCCTAAGAAGTGACTAACTTGCCAGACTTCACATTGTCGGTATGTGTGTAACGTTTTGTTAGAATCAACAAACATAATTTGACGCATTCCAAGCCAAAAATACATTTACATTTAAGGCATTTAGCAGACGCTCTTATCCAGAGCGACTTACACCAATCCTTAGTGTTCCATTGGATAATATTCCAGCTAGTATAGGAAGGTTAGAGCCTAAAACTCACTCAGACGCTGATACCTAGAGAGATCAATACACAGACATATAATGCAAAAAGTGCACTACCTGGCAACCCCAGGCCAGCGCTCATACCTACAGAGAAGAAACGTCATTATAAGTGCAGCACTCACTGAGGTGCATTATGATGACATGGGTCTTTAGTCTGCGTTTGAAGACCGCAAGAGACTCCGCTGTTCGGACAGCCAGTGGGAGTTCATTCCACCAAGAGTCTTGTAAACCTGGAAATGTGACATAATTTGGAGCATATGGGCTTCTGCTATGTTAAAACACAGTGATGGTTTCCTACATCCTCAGTGTATATGTTGTTACTGTTGTCCATCATTCCGTTATTAGCTCTGTAGCTACATGAGTGTTTTATTTGTGTTGTGTTCGGATGTAGGCTATATATGTTTTATCACACAAAGTATTTGGAAAATATCCACTCAAACATCCATACGCTCCACCTTTGGGCTTCAGTCTAGCTGGCCCTGCTCTATGGTATCTTATTTATAGGAGCTTTACTGTTAGGAATATGGCTGGTGTGTCCATTAGTGAGGTGAAGGAGGAACCAGCTTGTCTTTATCCATCCACTCTCCATTTAGAGCACAGACAGTTGCAGTGCCAGTAACCTCTGAGCCTTAAACCTGAGTCCACAGTGCGCTGGTGCAGAAACAGCATGTGTGAGAGTGATATTTGGGGATTGTGTATTTGGTAGAAAAGATGGTTTAACACTTGAAGCTTTTGCTGTGTTTCCTACACATGGGTACGATGGGTGGAGATGTTGGTTTGGATTTTTGATGGTTCTTTCTGGGCTAATAATGAGCAACACATGACTATTAGAGGAACTATGAACTCTGTTCAGGCCATAGAAATAGAAATAAGAAAAGTAGAAACATCTCTGCACTAATCCCATGCTAGTGCTAAGCTAATGGCAATGCACACTCATTATCTGCCCATCCTAGATTAAACCCGGGGATCTGAATCCTGTAAAAGAGGTTCGGTATGTTGTATCAGACATTATAATATGTGTCTCACTTAGTAAAGAGACCTAATATAGAGCTAACCCACCACTGCTTAACATTCCTAACACCTAACCCAAACCTGTGTATTCTCTCTCTGATGATTGTAACTCTGAATGTGATTGGCTGGTTTCTCTGTCGCTTCTCAATGATGCTGGTAATTAATGTAACCTGTAAGACCAATAAAAGATCCTGAGTGGTCAAACTATTGTTGGCTCATTCAAGAATTTACCCTTCTTGTTTCCAACCACAGGTGAACTGATGAATTGAGTGCCACTTTAATATTACATAGACTGAATTGATTAAACATCAGGGTTATATTAAACATAAATGGCATCTGTTTTTGCTGACATATGACAGGGCTTGGCATATGTGTTTTTTTTTTCTCTTAGCGCCACCTATCTGTAAGCTCCCATACCACCAATCAGTGACTCCTCTTAAATGTGAAAGGGTGAATTGTGTTTATTTAGGTGTTGGATTTGTGAAGACATGGAATAGAAGTTTGTCATTGTTTTTAACATGTTTTTAAAGTCATTATATCTCAATACTGGAGTCTATATGCACTGTTTACGTTATTACTGCTATACCACCCAACCTTACCCTGCCTTCACACCAGTAGCGGCTTTTTGCCTCTTGTTGCCCAAATCACTGGTCCTCAGCGCCTGCGGGCATTTCTGAGCTCTAGCGGATCACTGGTTGCTGTGGTTTCACTGACCCCATCACAAATCAGATGCATTCTTGCTAAAAATAAATATCCAGGAGAGAAATCGCTTGTGTTTTATTTCATCCCTGAGTAGAGCGCTACTGTCTACTGTGCAGTGTGTGATGCAGTCTTTCCAAGTGCTGTCTATTTGCAGCGAAAGCAACACTGCAGCTCCTCCATGTCTGGTAGGAACCAATACCTAGGGATCAAAAAGGAGCACACTGTTTTAGAGTGGCGGAGATAAAGCCCACCACCATGATCATCAAATTCTCTTTGTAATCGTGACATTGCTTTGCTCCTATTTAAACTTTCCTTTCTCTCTTTCTTTATATATATATATATGACACTGACATGGTGGTGGTGTGTTGTTCTGGTGTGAGTGGATCAGACACAGCAGTGCTGGTGGACACCTCAGTGTCAGTAATGGACTGAGAATTGTCCACCAACCACAAATATCCAGCAAATACAGTCCTGTGGATGGCGTCTTGTAACGACTGATGAAGGACTAGATAATGACCAACAATGCAACAACCACTGCATTGTGCAGCAACAGATGAGCTATCGTACATCTACAAGGTGAGCAGCACGGTAGGAGTGTCTAATAGAATGGATAGTGATGGGACACAGTGTTTAAACACTCTAGTAGCACTGCTGTGTCTAATCCACTCACACTAGCACAACACATCACCATGTCATTGTCACTGCAGTGCTGAGAATGATCCACCACCCATATAATACCTGCTCTGTGGTGGTCCTGTGGGGGTCCTGACCATTGAAGAACAGGGTAATAAAGTATACAGAGAAACAAATGGACTACAGTCTGGAACTGTAGAAATACAAAGTGTCCTATATGGAGTGGACACTGAGTGTAGTTTCAAGGAGGTGGACATAATCTGATTTACCCATGGGCATGTTGACATTGTGACACTGGCTTACAGTTTCAAATATGGTGCGTCCCAGTTTACTGTTGTAGCTAGCTTTGATTAGTAAAATATTAAAGATGAAAGTCATGACACATAGCAGATCAAGCTGCATCTCTCTCTCTTTTTTCAGTTGTCCATAGTACACCTGATCAAATAAGGAGGGGGTTGCTGCAAGCAGGAGGGCATTTCAGCCCACAGTTCACCAACCTTTCATAAAGACGCTCAGAAGAGCCTGAACTGGCTGTGTCCTCATGTTGGACAGTCAGTTCCTGCTGCAGACTAAGTAAGGGAAGATTAGACAGATCAGGCTGCTGCAGACTGGGCTGTGGTTATAAATGTGGCCCTGACAAATACAGATCAGTACAGTCACTGTTCCTGAATTGCCTGAGAATGTGTGTATATGGATCACAAGTTATAAACACAATATAATAACAACAAAATGACACACTTGGTCGTGTTATGGAAAAATATTGATTTGGCTCCAACAGAATTTGTTTATCAAAAAAGTTTCATTTTATCAAAAGTTTATCAGAAAAGTTTATCATCCCTGAAAGGGAATTTAAAAGTGTTCTGTTTTGATTTGATGAAAAATCAGTAGAGAACTGAACCAGACGTCCTTCTCTAAATACTCCCTCACAGAAAGTTACTACATGAGATGGTTATGAATACCCTGCCTGATGTCTGAGACATTTCAGCTGAAGATTTCAGCCTTAAACTCCATTCATGGTGGAGGGATACATGCTGCAGGGCGCTGTGAGGTAAAATAGTCCCCCAAAGAAAATGTATTATTTCCAGGTTCTGGATTTTCAACATTCCATATAAACTCAGAAGACACGTTTAGGTAACTGGTGATATAGATACTCAATATAATGTCTATATGTGTGTTGTGGAGAACCCCGGTTCCCATCACTACCACTGTAAAGAACATCTGAACCACTGTAAAGTAACACCTCACTGAACCCACTCTCACACCCTGTTCATACCTCACGCTCTCACTCTGTTTACACTTCCCACCAAACCCACTGTTCACTCTGTATACACCTCACACCAAACCCACTCTCAAACACTCTGTACATCTCACACACCCACTCTCACACCCTGTTCATAACGCCACTCTCAATCACTCTGTATACACCCACTCTCACACTCTGTTTACACTTCCCACCAAACCCACTCTCGCTCTCCAAAATCAGACACTCTGTATACACCTCACACCAAACCCACTCTCAATCACCCTGTTCATACCTCACGCCAAACCCACTCTCAATCACTCTGTTTACACTTCCCACCAAACCCACTCTCAATCACTCTGTATACACCTCACACCAAACCCACTCTCAGACACTCTGTATACACCTCACACCAAACCCACTCTCAATCACCCTGTTCATACCTCACGCCAAACCCACTCTCAATCACTCTGTTTACACCTCACACCAAACCCACTCTCAAACCCACTCTCAAACAAACCTGCTCTCAATCACTCTGTTCACCTCACACCCGCTCTCAATCACCCACTCTCACACCAAACCCAATCACTCTGTTTACACACCTCACCCACCAAACCCACTCTTAGACCACTCTGTCAATACACTCCTCACACCAAACCCACTCTCAATCACCCACTGTCATCACCTGTTTCACTCACCCCAAACCTGCTCCAAACTCCTCACACCAAACCCGCTCTCAATCACTCTGTTTACACTTCACCCCAAACCCACTGTCAATCACTCTGTTTACACCTCACCCCAGACCCACTCTCAATCACTCTGTTTACACCTCACACCAAACCTGCTCTCAATCACTCTGTTCACTCCTCACACCAAACCTGCTCTCAATCACTCTGTTCACTCCTCACACCAAACCCGCTCTCAATCACTCTGTTTACACTTCACCCCAAACCCACTGTCAATCACTCTGTTTTACACCTCACCCCAGACCCACTCTCACTCACTCTGTTTACACCTCACACCAAACCCACTCTCAATCACTCTGTTTACACCTCACACCAAACCCACTCTCAATCACTCTATTTACACACACTGAATTATGGAGGGATTTGGTAAGTGTAGTGTAATTCCTCTGTGTTATTGTTCTGTATGTATTTTTGTTTTGCATACTTTAATGAGACTCAGAAACACAGACTCCAGTGTGCTGAAAGAGAATATACTGGAAGTTGAATATGATATGAATTATGTAAGTACTTATGAATAATGCTGCAATAATAACGCTGTAATAGCTATGCATGCTGCCCATAGGAAAAGGATGGCCCAGTGTGACATCAGGCCTACTCTGTGTTAGTGACATGTGTCATGGCTATTTCATCTCCAGCAGCACAGTAAGGATTAGTGCTGTCCTCTGGTCTCCTGCTGAAAAGACCGCCGGAGGGCTTTGATATCACCCTGCAGGGCTGCTTTAGAGCAGGACCCCCCAGTTTCACCTTAACATTATCATGAAAGGCGCAGTGAGGCCGAGCTTCACACACGCCTCCTGGAAGCGCCAGCCCTGGCCCTAGGAGGTCAGTTAAGGACTAGCAGATAAGCTTTTGTCTCGGGATTAACTGTTTAAGGCCTAAAGGCTTGTACATGGGGAACACTTCAGTTCCTGATTGCATGACTACGGAACTTTTAATGATTAGTGATTTGCTATAGTTATCGAATTAATTGATTAATTTATAATTACAGTAATGGCCTTTGCAACACTGACATGTAGTCAGTAATCTATCTATCTGACAACCATGCAACACTGTAAGGTATAAACAGCGTATGAAGAGTTTGTGCACCAGCTTATATCATATATGCAACTGGTCCATTAGCAACACCCTATTATCCATGTGGATCTATCTATCTATCTATCTATCTATCTATCTATCTATCTATCTGACAACCATGCAACACCTAGTCTCAACCATAGCAATCACCACGCAACACCCTAGCAACCACCTGATATGCCATAGCAATTGCTTATCAAAACCTTTGTAAGCACATGAAATATCCTAGTAATCATTCAGTATCACCCAGTCACCCACCTAGGATACCATAGTTTCCTCCATGCAACTCCCCAGTAACCACCTGGAAAGCCATTCCACAACCATGCAACACCCTGGTAACAACCAAAGCAACCACCATGCAACACATTTACAACCACCTGGGATACCATGGCAAACACCCTATCAACCATCATAGCAACCACCTAGCAACCTACAGGGCTAACATAGAAATCACTTATTAACATCTTTTCAACCACCCCAAAAACTATAATAGCAACTACCTCACAATACCCAAGTAACAGACATGGCAACCACTTAATAACAACCTAGTAACAACCTAGCAACCATCAGGTACACCATAGCAACCACTTATCATAACATTTGCAACCACCTAAAATAACTACCACTCTGCATATTCTTCAGGTTATCTAGTTGTTATCTGTTAATAATAATAATAATAATAATAATTATTATTATTATTATTATTATTGTATACTTCTGTTATTCTGGTTGAGTCTTCAGGCTTCACCACGATTCCTCTGATGTGTCTTGTAGCTGATCGTCCACTTTTACCTTCAGCTTTCCCACACGCCTGTCTTTACCACACACGTGACATATAGCAGAAAATTATAACCCTGGCCATATGTTATCCATATTGTAGAGCTGTAGTGTTTATAGTGTATACTGTATAACATGCCTGTATTCTAAAGGCGTAGCCTCGTGACTTCCTCTGGGGTGGGAATGCAGACATTTCTCATGCACTAATAAGAATTGATCGTGAATCATGTCCTTATTGATCTCTGCCTAACTTTTCACTCAAGAATACCATTTCCCCACATGCATCACTTTGCTCTCTGGCTTTGCCTGCATGAAAAGCTGCATTTTCTCTGACCCTTTTACACATGTGTGAAATGTTTAGCTCACTGTGTCCAGTCGGGCTGATCTCGTTTAGCAGAGCTTAGCACTGTCTGTTAATAGTTGTGCTGTTTAAAGGTCATCTAATTAGGGAATTGTGGCCTATCACAGGTCAAGCGAGGTGTCGTTAATAGCCTTATATCCTCAGCCTGGGGGATGGGCAGGAAGGAACTTTTGACCTGGGCAGCTTGACCAGTGCTTCAGGTTGAGATAGAAGATATCAAGCACATTGTTTGGTTTGCTGGAGTGAGACAAAATGATCCATGCTAACCTCAACAGTCAGATAAACAAAATGGAAACGAGTCTTCATTCCAGGGAAACAGCTTATTACTGTCATTAGGACTGAGCTGTTTGGATGAGCATTTCGCTCTCACAGTGTGATAGTGTGTAATACCCCTACAAGCACCAGTAACAGCTGTGATTGGATTTGGCATGTACTAGACAACTTTCTGGATGTAGGCCATGTCAATGTTCAGGCAATAAGTTTCACAATTGGTCCAGATTTGGTGGATACCTTCCCTGACATTTGCTGGTTGTTCCAGGTAGTCCCACAGATTTCCAAGATTATTCAAATCTGGGGATTATGTGGGTCAGGCCAGATGTGTAAATGTTTCTAAATGTTCATCATGCCAATCAGTCATACCTGCAGCTCTGTGAATGCCAGAACTGTTATCTAGAAATGCTGGGTTTGGTTTCTGATGAGCATAATCCAAGGCCTGGTTGTCCAGCAACTCAATGTGGGCACTGTGATTAACATTTACTGCCACCTCAACCAAAAAGCCCATTTATATATCATTAAAACCCCTCCGGAACATCAAGGGGGCTCATTTTCTGCCATGGGAACTTCTATACACTAATCATCCAAAGAGTAGCTGCACCCAGAAGGAATTGTAGGATTGCAGGAAGATAATGGTAAATGATGATAAATTTAGACGAATATGATCAATATTTATTAAGCTACACAAACTGAAGTAGTGTCTCTTAGTATGGCATCGGGCTGCCGTGTTTGCTAACCCAACATGCCAGATGTCTCGACATGGAGTTGTAGATGAGTTGTGATAATCCATCCCATGCAGCCTGAATATTCTAACACAGCTCTGCAGGTGGTGCGGTAGGGGTGGAGGTGGAGTTAAACCAGGCCTTCCCGACGTGTGACACGTGACAACAAACCATTCCTCTTGGTGCCTCCACTCACGGGTTCGTTGGGACTTGTCACTGAAGATGACCCGCTGCCATTCTGAGTCACTCCATTTCAGCCTGGCATGATGCTTTGCAGTCTTTGGTGATGTTGACTTGGTGTTAAGGACAGTCGTCGTAACGGTCTACATGCACGTAGTCCTGCTTGGTGCAGTCATCTGCCAATGGTGTTGGCACTAACAGGATGACTCATGAAGGACACCATGCACGCAGAATGTCCGCAGTCGTGGCTGTTGGGTCAGTCTGGTACAGTGGTAAGGACCGTCTTTGCTTATGTCACATGTGCAGTTGAGTGTGAAATTTGAATCATTTGTCTCACAATGTCAAACCCACCCACCAACTTTCATTCCTGTCGATTGATTCCTTCTGCGTGCAGCTATTTGTGCAGCTTCTTTTGATGATGAGTGTATATACATAGTACTAAAGTGTACCTAATTTCACTGCGCAATGGTAGTATACATTAGCATGTTAGCCATGTTAGCCATGTTAGCCATGTTTTGCCCAAAGAAAATCCTTTCTTAATGGAAAAAAGGTCGGAAGTGCAGACTAGAAACTGCCTGTATTGAATGTAAAGTAAATTGTTTATGGAACCACCTATATGTAATAGTACAGCAGAATATCAGTAATAACTCCAGACAGGGATGTATGAGATATAACGATGGAAATGGTTCTCAGGATACGGAGCATTTATGAGCCGAGAGAGAGACCCCTGATAGCCCAGGTATATGGGATATGAGAACAACGTTTGAACACCTTTGGCTCCCTAGCATACTTCAAGTATGACTGCATGGCGTGTATGACCATGACCATCAGGCAGGGCAGATGTTGAGGATTTATGTAATCCCACGGCTCCATGGCATCAGTAGAAAGGTATTTACTGTTCACAGAGGGGGTTTCATTAGTGGTCTGTGGTAAGACCAGTAATAAGACAACAATGCTTTACTCCTACTTGGTGTACAAAACATTGCTCAGGATATTTATCAGGATGTCTTTGTGTCACTTTGCCTGAAGGAACCGTCTTTATTGTTTCATAGACGACTGAATCACTTCACCAGAGCTCATGAAGTCCATATAAAATCAACTACTTGGACATGCTTACACGGTTAACAGGCAGTTAAACAAGCTGTTTCCCCCTTGTTGGTGAGCTCATGGATAATTAGATGAGCTCTGCTCTGATTGGCTGGTTTGCAGCGAAACCCTGTCCACAATGATCGCACAGAAGCACCATGTGAAAATAGCCTAAATAAAATGAGCCTTCATGTAAAGAAGCTCTGTGTCGTGCTGGAGCCTTAGCGGGACGTTCTACAACAGTGCTACTGCTGTAGTGAAGCCTGTTGGCGGGGGTGGGGAGGGGGGGGGGACAATCAACATGATGGCATGTTACACGATGTACACAGACACTGGCAGACAGCTGTGTCCTCACATTCATCTTTCATAGTGATACATGACTCTGAAGTCAGCTCTGACTCTCAGCTCGGCCCACTGGAAGCTATGGAATTGACTCCTCAACCCCTCTTAATTCCAATAAAGACAGAGCTGATGATAATGGGATACAGCAGAGATTAAAGTATCTTAAACGTAGCTATATGATGGCAATTCAGCTGATTTTACATAACGAGTGAAATGTGACATCCTGAGAAAACCATAACTGCAGTCAGAATTCTTTGAAAAGGAGAAATAGAAAGTGGGATGTAAGCTTGTGTTACCTTCGCCAGCTTCTTTTTTGACCAGTCCAGTCCACCTCATCATCAGGTCTGCAGAGAAGACCACTGGAGTCGTACTCACACTGTTGTATCTACACACTTCCAGAACCAGGAATGGTTCAGAGAAGATCATCACTGATCCATCACATTCTGGCCTTTGCCTGTTCCAGTGTCCTCCCTCAGGTCGGCGCTTTAGCCAAATGAGGATCAAGACAACCAGGCTACAGAGAAGCTTCCTCCCACATGCCATCACACTCATGAACAGCTGAACATTACAATGCATAATACAATCTATATTCGCGACACTTTTCTCACTGCCTGTTCCTGCTGTACCGCATTTTTAATTAATCTCATCCTCTGTGCTGAGTGTCTCAGACTAGTGCTCCACCCTCTGTGCTGATTGTCTCAGACTGGTGCTCCAACTTCTGTGCTGATTGTCATAGACTGGTGCTCCATCCTCTGTGGTGAGTGTCTCAGACTGGTGCTCCACCCTCTGTGCTGAGTGTCTCAGACTGGTGCTCCACCCTCTGTGCTGAGTGTTTCAGACTGGTGCTCCACCCTCTGTGCTGATTGTCTCAGACTAGTGCTCCACCCTCTGTGCTGATTGTCTCAGACTGGTGCTCCGTCCTCTGTGCTGATTGTCTCAGACTGGTGCTCCACCCTCTGTGCTGATTGTCTCAGACTGGTGCTCCAACTTCTGTGCTGATTGTCATAGACTGGTGGTCCATCCTCTGTGGTGAGTGTCTCAGACTGGTGCTCCACCCTCTGTGCTGAATGTCTCAGACTGGTGCTCCACCCTCTGTGCTGAGTGTCTCAGACTGGTGCTCCACCCTCTGTGCTGATTGTCTCAGACTGGTGCTTCATCCTCTGTGCTGATTGTCTCAGACTGGTGCTCCGTCCTCTGTGGTGAGTGTCTCAGACTGGTGCTCCACCCTCTGTGCTGATTGTCTCAGACTGGTGCTCCATCCTCTGTGCTGATTGTCTCAGACTGGTGCTCCATCCTCTGTGCTGATTGTCATAGACTGGTGCTCCATCCTCTGTGCTGATTGTCATAGACTGGTGCTCCGTCCTCTGTGGTGAGTGTCTCAGACTGGTGCTCCATCCTCTGTGCTGATTGTCATAGACTGGTGCTCCATCCTCTGTGGTGAGTGTCTCAGACTGGTGCTCCACCCTCTGTGCTGATTGTCTCAGTGTGTCAGACTGGAACAAAATCTGTTCAATCAAATTGAATTCCATGATGAACTAAATGATATAATCGAATAACTGAATCACTGTAAGGTCAGGTTCATGCTCCTGACTTCTTATCCTGGGATTTAAACTGACCACAGACCCTGTTGGTGGGTTTATAAAGAGTTTGTTTAATAAAGAACCAGGGCTGTGCACATTAACTCACGCCCCTCGGAAGTGTTCAATAAAGCTTCGATTTACTTCGGCCTTTCTCATTAACCACAAGAACCCTGCATATCAGGATAAAGCGGGCAGGGATTAGGGAATTTCAAATCTCTCTTTAAAATCCAATCATGTGGAAAGGCTGTAGTAAACGGTGAAGCGCGGAGAGCACCACGGCTCATCTCTCCAGCTGTAGCGTGTTCTCCACAGAAGTGCAGTCGGCTCCTACACTTCACTGCTCTCCACTGCTGGGTTCTCAGGCTCTTTTCCTGAGCTCTGAAGAGAGATGGCACAGATCTAGTGCCTGGTATCTGGTGGGATATATCGTCTGGATCGGATATTGCAGGGGAAAAGGAGTGAACCTGATCCAACCCTGTCATATGCTAGTATATATTGTGCAGTGTTTGGTGGTGCAGCATCACATGTCTTGCCGTCATCGCTGTGACAGATTATGCAGTATCACATATGGCATGTCAATCAATTCTGACTGCTAGCCTTGCTGCTGAGTTATAGGCAAATAAATAGATCTGTTCTATCCATCAATTCAATCTTTATTCAGCACAAAATGAGGTCAGTTGCATGCTGTTTCAGTCTGAAAAAAGACACCAGACTGGAGGGAAGATATCTAGGTACTCAGCTACTTTGCTAACGTCAGTCAAACATATTAATGTTTTATTTAATGAGTTATTTCTGCTTTTTGATTTGCTGGGATTTGCTCTGGACGGTGAGTTTAGCTCCTTCACCTCATAACATAAATGCAACAGTAATACCACAGAAGTATCATGCTGAATTTTCTAACTTTGCCACCTAAATGATAAAGCTCCAACATTTGGTACAAACACCATCACCATTCAAATTTCTCCCTCGTAAGTGTTCTCCTTAAAGGGAGCAGGAAAAAGGTGCATCACTGGCTGGCTCTACTGGTTGTAGTAGTGATGTTCTAGCACTGTATGTGGAGCTGGAGCATGCAGCACTGTACGTGGCATAGAGACCACTGTACACTGCTGAATCTCTGTGCCATGCTAGAACCTTAGCTAGACATTCTGCCATGTTCTACAGCAGTGCTAATGCTGCAGCGGAGCCTATTGCCTGGAGGAAGACAATCTACATGATGGCATGTTATACGATGTACACAGATCCTGGCAGACAGTTGCGTCTTCACAGACGTATTTTTAATAGTGATGCAGGACTCTGACTCACGACTCAGCACACTGGAATCTATGGAATTGACTCCCCAACCCCTTTTAATTCTAACCCAGACAGACCCAGAGCTGATAATTATGGGATATGGCAGAGATTAAACCATGTTTCTCTGAATTTGGGAGGTTTTGGTTCAAATTTCAGGTTTTCAGATTTTGCAAAAACAGCGTCATATGTGCCAGTGTCATATGGAATGTTGATGATGGGAAAATCTGGAAAACCTGGAAGTAATACGTTTTCTTTGGGGACTGTTTTTTGCTTTCTGGAGTTTAAGGCTTAAATCTTCCCCAAACTATTATAAACAGGGTTTTCATAACCATCTGATGGAGTAACTTTCTGTGAGGGACCTTTTAGAGGGGGACATCTGGTTCCATTCACCAACACTGTGAACAATTCTGACTTTATTTAGAACGGAGTGTTTCACGTTAATCCTCTCTGAATCTAACAAAAACACATTTTAATCCCTGTTTGGGCTGGATTGGTTTTACCGAAGGAGAAAAGGTGATGGAGTGTGATTTGATTGACTGATATGTATGTGGTAATTCCCAAATGACCATAAATAATCATTATTATATGAATAAATACATGAAGACTAAATCAACTACAAATATTAACTCATGTTAAATAAACAAGTTTTAGTAAATGTATTACACCAGTGTTATGTAATATAAAGTGTTACTGTTTCATTTCTAACGATTCAGATTTAATTTAAAGTTCTTTGCATATATATTTACTCTAGTTGTTTTATCTGGATAGTTTGCTAATCGGGTAGCAGCATCAATACTGTTACGTAGTTAAGCTCAGTCCATTGAGCTCCCTGGTGTTATCGTCGCTCTCACTAGACTAGAACACTAGAATACGCTATCCATACATACTCCAGATGATTCATCAGGTTCTAGCAGCCTCTTACTGCATCACTGAGCATTCTTTTAACACTGCAAGCGTTCGTGGCTAATGCGCATGGAAAGCATGATAAATCTAATGTACACAGTGTATTTAGTACAGGCCTGAAACAAACCGCATGAATGACATTAATGTTATAGACACTGCAGCTTTGTTTCTGTTTCCTCTGTCACTCGCCGGGGTTAGGAACATCTTAATGCCACTGCCACTTTATCTCTGAGTGAAAAACCCAAACATGAAGTCCAGCTATGAAGATTTAATGGACAGCCCCGGCTGTTCAGGCACTTAAGAGTCTCCTCTCGAAGACTAGGGGGCCAGGAGCCCGCACTCTGGCCTCCAGGCCACGGAGCGCGGAAGAGCTTTCTGAGTGCCATGGGATGGGGGGCGGGAGAGGAGGGGCCTCGTCTCTCACCTCAGCTGTGTTAGAAATGCTCCTCAAGTCCGGAGCAGCTTCTGTGCATAGGGTCATTCTGCTCTCTCAGGGATAGCCGCTCTGTCTCCTGCCGGTTCCATGGTTACTGCTTCACGATGCTTTTTGTTGCTTGATTGCCCTGCCAAGGTCTATCTCAGCACGGCTGTCTTCTTTCTTTCAGCTTTCCTCATCTTCTTGCAGCATCGTGCAGGGCATTTTCACTCGGCTTACCAAGCTGCTGTGACTAATAGGAGTGGCCATGATTTGCCTCCTTTGTGCTGCTCACTAATATCACTGTACAGAAGATCACTTGTACTGAAGCCGACATAACGACAGTCAGTTACACTGTAAATCTGTTCTTAATGAGCCATTAACAAAGCCCTAGTAGCAAGATCCTTTAAAAACAAGCTTATAGGTGTGCTACACGTGTAGCTATATGGGGCTTTAATAAGTTGTTTGGTCACTAATGTCTTAAATGTTAATGAGCTATAACTCTGTATGTGGTATGTTCGTCAAGGAATATGATCACACAGTTCACAGAGTAAACATGGCAGTTAAACCTTTGAGTGGGAAAATACCCATACACTTCAGTAAGGCAGGATCCGGAGTAATCCTTTATTGACATAGTATTGGTTATTGATAAATAGTTTAATGTAAGGATCAGTGCAGACAGTGGATTACCTTACTGACCACCATTAATGTTCAGTCAAAGTAGCATATGGGCAAACTGCTAACTTTAGCATTAGCCAACCTGGCTGGGGTAATATATTAACAGCAATATAAAGTTTTAGATAGTTACTGGTATTAAGAGCATGCTAATCCTAACAATTAAAGTAATGTAGTAACAGAGATTTAATGTTCCAGATATTGCATCAGTTCTTGGCATTTAGCAGTACGGAATGCTTACAACTGAGGTACTGTCAAAATGGAGATTAAATATTCTAGATAGTTACTGGTTTTAAGCATTAGCCTGCACCAACAGCTGAGGTTATATTTTAACAGAGATGTAATGTTCTGCATAGTTTTGGCATTTACCACCAGGGAATGCAAACAACTGAGGTATTATTAAAATGGTGATGTAATATTCTAGATTAGTTACTGGCATTAAGCACTTGTTCACGCTAATGGCTGAAGCAATATATTAAGGGGGATGTAATATTCTAGCTAACTTTTGGACAATTAGCGCTAGCTATTGCTAACAGCTGAGGTAATGTTTTATCGGGGATGTAATGTTCTAGATAGTTCTTAACATTTTGTGCTAGTGAACACTAACAGCTAAAGTTATATATGATCAAAAATGCAATGTTCTAGATAGTAACATTAGCACTGTTAGCTTGTTAGCGGAATGTCTGTAAGATGAGCTTCATCTGATTAGCAGGTGAATAAGGTGAGAGTAAACTGAGAGAATGTGTACTGGCCTCAGGACATGCCTCTTTTGGAAGACGGGGCGGAGTCAACAGTGGCTCATTTAAAGTAACAGTCACTCAAACCAGACATTCTGAACACAACTGATTAGACAGGAGGAGGAGGAGCTGGGCTTGTAGTTGAAGGTCCTCTGTAGTAGTCACTATGTCGGCTGTACACACAGCCAACTGTGCATGTCAGCTATATAGAACTTCTGCCTGTGTTTCAGTAAATAAGAGAACTGCTGGTGTCTAGTAGGCTCTCCAACATGGACCAAAAGTTACACTGACTTGGCAGAAGAGTGCCATGCAAAGCACATCTGTGAGTTCTTCGCATTGAGTATGGGAGCAGCTGTGTTCAGACAGCAAATAATCCACATCTGAGCAGTTTGGAATCCGCCTGGGAAGAGTTCTGCCAGGTGGAGATATAGCAGAGGCAATCTTTAGTAGTGGTGTTAAGACCAGGAACTTAACACCACATCACACCTCCAAGCTAATGGAGAGACTAATGAAGTCAGCATTTAGTTCAGCCCGGTTCGGTTCTGACCACCCTATATTTGGATTGGTTACCTCATTAAAAGTGACACATGACAGGAGGAGCTTTTCCGCTGAAGCGGGACATTTTTTAAGCTCAATCGAGTGGAAACTCAGGAACGGTGCAGCTGTTTGGTGGAGTTATTGGTGCGTTTATGAGCACAGTGATGATTCTAAGCGGTTAGCGAACACACAATGTAAGTAGAGGGGAAATAAGAATGTCTTTGGGGGCTGCACTGGAGTACAGCGGTGGGCAGCACTTCAGGGAGACGTAGGTATAAAACCAGCACGTGTTATTAAAGAGATGATAAAACAGTGAGCATATAGAGCGCGGTTGGATAGACTAATCACACCTTCCGCCACCGGAAAGAGAGGGAGAGCGCTGTGCACTTTATCACTAATGCAGCATTATTACTCCACACCAGCAGCCTCACCCCCTCAGTCCCCTCAGAATAAACAAAAACAACACTACACACACGGCACGTCATCCACACAAACAGCCTCGACCCTCAGCACCACAGAAACACCCAGAATATATCCATTACAGACACCCCTCCATACATATACACCCCTCCATACATATACACCCCTCCATACATAGACACCCCTCCATACACAGATACCTCTCCAAACACAGATACCCTTCCAAACACAGACACCCCTCCATACATAGACACCTCTCCATACATATACACCCCTCCATACATATACACCCCTCCATACACATACACCCCTCCATACATATACACCCCTCCATACATATACACCCCTCCATACATATACACCCCTCCATACACATACACCCCTCCATACATATACACCCCTCCATACATATACACCCCTCCATACATATACACCCCTCCATACATATACACCCCTCCATACATATACACCCCTCCCTACATAGACCTCCCTCCATACATAGACACCCCTCCATACACAGATACCTCTCCAAACACAGATACCCTTCCAAACACAGACACCCCTCCATACATAGACACCTCTCCGAACCCAGACACCCCTCCAAACCGACACCCCTCCATACATAGACACTCCTCCAAACACAGACACCCCTCCATACACAGACCTCCCTCCATACATAGACACCCCTCCATATATAGACACCCCTCCATACATAGACACCCCTCCATACACAGATACCTCTCCAAACACAGACACGCCTCCAAACACAGACACCCCTCCATACATAGACACCTCTCCGAACCCAGACACCCCTCCAAACCGACACCCCTCCATACATAGACACCCCTCCAAACACAGACACCCCTCCATATATAGACACCCCTCCATACAAATACACCCCTCCAAACACAGACACCCCTACATACAAATACACCCCTCCAAACACAGACACCCCTCCATATACAGACACCAAATTATATATATACACCCCTCCAAACTTAGACACCCCTCCAAACACAGACACCCCTCCATATACAGACACCAAATTATATATATACACCCCTCCAAACTTAGACACCCCTCCAAACACAGACACCCCTCCATACATAGACACCCCTCCAAACACAGACAACCCTCCAAACACAGACACCCCTCCAACCTAAACACCCCTCCATACATAGACACCCCTCCAAACACAGACACCCCTCCATATATAGACACCCCTCCAAACACAGACACCCCTCCATACATATACACCCCTACATACACAGATACCCCTCCATACATAGACACCCCTCCAAACTTAAACACCCCTCCATACATAGACACCCCTCCAAACACAGACAGCCGTCCATACACAGACACCCCCACATACACAGATACCCCTCCATACATAGACACCCCTCCAAACTTAAACACCCGTCCATACATAGACACCACTTCATATATAGAAACACTGTTTATGCAGACACCCCATTCAATCACAGACATCCCTCCATACAGCACTACACCAGAGAGAGAGAATGGTGGAGAGAGAGAGAGAAGAGAGATAATGAAGAGAAGGGAGAAGCAGAGAGAGAGAGAGAGAGAGAGAGAGAGAGGGAGAGAGAGAGAGAGAGAGAGAGAGAGAGAGAGAGAGACAGAGAGAGGGTATGGAGTGGATGGAAGAAGAGAGAAAGGGGAGGGATTCAAGCAAAAGAGAGAGGGGTGAGAAGGATGTGGATTAGAAAAAGAACAGGGGAGGGTGGAGGGAGGGAATAAGAGGTAACAGGAAAGAGTGACAGAGGTGGGCGAGAGAGACAATAAAAGAGAAAGAAAAGGAGAGAGAGAGACAGAGAGAGAAAAGCAATGGAGAAAGAAAGGAAAAAAGAAAGAAAAAGAAAAACAATAAAGGAGAACGAAAAAAGAGAGAGAGAGAGAGAGAGAGAGAGAGAGAATGAAAAAGAAAAGAAAGAGGGAGAGGGAGAGAGAGGCTGGGAGATTTAGCTGATCAGTGTGTGATGAAAGGGCATTAGGAATTAGGGCTCATTCTCTCTCTCTTTTGCGCTCTCTCTCTCTCTCTCTCTCTCTCTCTCTCTCTGTCTCTGTCTCACTCACTATCTTTCTCTCTTCCCCTCCCCCTGTCCAGATAAAGTGAATAACGGAGTAAAATATAAGAATGTGCACTGGCATTGGGACATGCCCCTGTGGAAGAGGTGGGTGGAGTCAGTGGTGTTTAGACTGGAGGAGGAGGAGCTATGCTGTTTTCACTAAAGACCCCATGGGGGAACAATATCTCACCTTTAATGACCTTGACTGTGTAGCGATCTGTGCATTGCTGTTCTGATTGCTGGATGTCATTACTTTTAGCTCCACCTTAAATCATGATCAGTTTGATTGCTCTAGCTAACAACTAAAGCTCCGGAGTCTGATGTTTGCACTGTGCTACTGGTAGTGAAGCAGCTAATCCTAGTGTTTTTAGGTGGCTAACTTTAACTGATGTTTCAGACGTGTGAACAGATCAGCAGGTTACTGCACTGCGGCCTGGCAGGGTGGTGCTTATAAGGTGTAGCGGTGCACCGATTGTTCAGATTCTGCTCTATTCGTTTTTATATAGAGGTGAGAGGATTTGCAGTGCATCTTAGCAAGTTAAATTATCTTAAGTCTGATTCTAGATTCAAGCGCTTATTATCATATGCACAGAGAAACAACCGGGTACACTGTACAAGCAGCTCCTGGACTACAAGTACTAACAATAACAGTATAAATGCTCAGTACTAAATAAAGAAGCACAAAGAGGACCACAGGAGAGAAAATAGATACGTGTGCATATAAATTAAAACGTCTGAGAGGTAAATGACAGAACTGTGCAATAGCAGCCAATTATAGACTCAAGTATCTTTAATAAGTATACATGTATCATACGCACAGTGTGCATAATGCAGTATACACATAATAATGCAGGTTCTTATATGGAAATGATACTCTAAATCAACATTGGATATAACCAGTATTTTGAGATTATATTGAGATTATTTATCTTACTTCAAGACATTTTACTTGATTAGTAGTGACATCAGTGAGGATAATACAGTGATCCACTGCAGTGTATAATAGCTCGATTTTTAATTTGACTTGTTTCGATTACAACTTTCTAGCTATGCTGTCTACTAATATAGTGACACTGACTTACTAAAAGTACTTAAAGCCAGTAAAATCATAGTAATATCTTATAATATGCCTTGTCCTGTGAAGTAGATGCTTGTTTTTCTTTAGGCAGTGGCGATATCAGCATTGGCATTAGCAGATATATACGTGCAAAATATCAGATATTCAGATACTAGCATCAGGCCACAATTCTCATACTGGTGCACTAATATCGATATGCTTTTGTCAGACTATATCAGTGTCCGTCTAATAAGTTACGTTTGTTTGCTGTGTATTATTGTGTATTTTTGAGACACATTTTTAGGATAAATAC
The DNA here is from genome assembly GCA_024036415.1 of Prochilodus magdalenae. Classification (NCBI taxonomy): domain Eukaryota; kingdom Metazoa; phylum Chordata; class Actinopteri; order Characiformes; family Prochilodontidae; genus Prochilodus; species Prochilodus magdalenae. The sequence continues at coordinate 588,837 of JAMWET010003116.1, forward strand.
TGATGTTTATAGAAAATTGTCTATCCGGTGTTGCTGTTATTACATTGTAATCATGATGCTCTTATGGTGTGCTGTATCATGGAAGTGCTGGTGGAGGTGTTACACGCTGTTAGGTATGGTTTAGTCACAGGTCTGGTGAGCTTATTGATGACTCCAGCCTCCTGGAATATGATGATCATCATTCTAGTATAATTTGACTACATTCTTTACTACATCTGGTCTAATAGTTTGCATCATGTTGACCAAACCTCTTACATTAGACTGCCTCAGTGTTCACACTAAATTTAATACTTGTTTTCTCGTAATGCCGTCTGCTCTAATAGTGGCCTTAAAATAACTTCCTGTCGAGGATCATTTATCATGACTGGGCTTAATTAGGGTCTTACAGTTAGGTTGCCTCGGGTTCTGCTGCCGACTTACTTCTGTCTTTTTTGTGTCTTTCCTGTGACCAGTTCTATCCAGACAGAAAACGATGACGATGATGTGACAAACAAAACCTGGGTGTTGACCTCTAAAGTCTATGAGAGTGATGTCACACATATTCTGAACAGTCTACTAGATGGCTACGACAACAAACTGCGACCGGATATAGGAGGTAGGTGTCCAGCATTCTGTTATTCATATGCCACGTGGCCAAAATAATTGTCTGAGAAACCAATAAGCTTTATTCTGGTGTTGAAATCTACAACACATATTAAATTATCATATAAAAATAACAATACAGCAAAATCATGGCATTCTTCATCCCAGTGGATGTGAGGTGGGTACTGTATATATGCATTGCTATACATAATTTCCATTTATAAAAAATTAGTCAAGAGGACAAATGCATGACGACCTCTTCTATAATCTAGTTCTTATTTTTAGGACTAATTATGGTAATGTCTAGGAAAGGTGGGAGCTGGGAAGCGAAGTGTAGCCTCCCATACTGACCTCTAGAGGTTAATGGGTTAAAAGACATCAGAAACAGCAGTCTTGGAGTGCCTCAGGGTTCTATCTGTGGACCATTTTTGTTCTGTGTTTTGAACACTGAGTACACTTTATCACAGATCACAACCCCAGAACTGATGTAGTGAAGAAAATTTACTATTCACTATTAAAAGAGAACCTTAGTCACCAGTTTGACATGCCTCTTTAATATTAAAAAATAAGTCATTATTTTGACATCCTTCTGAATATTTGACAAAAATAAAACATATTAAATGTTTATTACAAATGTTTATAATATTTACATTTTAGTAATTATTTTCAGAATCTACTCAATATATGAAGAAAGTACTTATTTTGATAGTACTTAACATATTGAGAGAATAAATACTAATTCAAATTTAAATAAAGTTTAAATATTATAACATATATATATTATAACATTAAATATAAATATTATAACATTGTAAAAAAAGCATTATTTTGAAATACTATTCAATATTGTCATATAATTATTAGTTATATTAAAACATTACTATAAATAATAATTAAAAAATGAGCTTTGAGAAAATTAATCATTATTTTAAGTAGCAAATAAAGATTAATTCCTAAAGATTTGAAAAAAAAATGTTTATATTATTATTATGTTCAGATGTTACTTAATGTTTTTAGGAAATAAGTCATTGTTTAAAATAGTAAATAAAGCTTAAATAAAGTTCAAATACTAAACATTTGAAATACATATAATTATTTTGAGATGGTAAATATTATGTTAATGTCTATGAGTTGTTAGGCAACTACATGAAAATGAAATGTAGGGTATGTTGTGATGAGAGCCGAGAAGTGAAGTATAGCCTCCCGTACTGACCCTTAGAGGTTAAAGGGTTAAAAGACGTCAGAAATAGTAGTCCTGACCACGGAGTGCCTCAGGGTTTTATCTGTGGCCCAGTTTTGTTTTTGCGTTTTTTACACTGAGAAAACATTATAACATACAACAACCCCAGAACTGATGTAGTAAAGTCCTCCTAACATATAATTCATATTTTAAGATTTTTTTTGAAAAACTAAATAAAGTTTAAATGCAAAATTTTTAAAAAGATAAACTATTTCATAACCTAAGCCATGTCTTGTGAGGGAAACATGATACAAAATCAATATTTTGAGGTCAGTATTCCTCTGTATTATTAGGAGAGAATGAGTCATAATGTATTCTAATCTCGGAATCTCCATGATCTTCCATAGTCACAATCACATTTACACATTTTGCACATTTTCCTTAAACAGTAAATAAGCTGCTGATTTAAGTAGGATGTTTTAAGTGCTGCGTGTGAAGTAGGAGGTGACGGCTGTTTAGCACAGTGAGTCAGGTATAATTACCCTGCGATGATATTATGGTTCAGGTGTAGCAGCAGTGCTCGGATACAGCGTGAGTGCTCTTACCTGCCTCACCACATACAGGACACAACATCTGGTATTGTCATAGACGTGCTCCAGATGTTTACTGTGTTTGGCGATATCATGATCCAGTCGTCATCTCCGTGAGGAGCTGTGATGTGGGGCACGTCGCGGTTCTGGAGGAGCTGAAGGGCTTCAAAGGGAAAGTGCTGGTATGATCTGGTGCGAGTGGATTGTGTGCCTCATTCAATATTTATGCATCTACAAGCAGAGCTTCAAGTGCAGCTGGAGCTGGGTCGCTGGAACCGCAGTCCTCAGAGAGCCAGCCTGAGCCTCCAAAAAGCAGAGAGAAGAAGAGTTTTGCCTGACACACTTTTTTTTCCTCATGTATACTGTAAATGCAGCTGTTCTCATCATGGAGAGTGCCGCGGGAATTCTGCTTCCCATTCTTCAGCATATATAATGAGCCGCTGTCAAAAACAGGAATTCGCTGTCATGCAGTGCAGGAGGAACAGCAGACTGGACGTACCGCGTATCTCGTCCTGATTATATTTGTCCGCTCCGGTTCTCCTGCCACAAATGAGGTGCCACTTCCGTGCTGCTATGGGCGCTGGCATTTTCCCAGGCCTCCTATCCCTTTATGCAGGGATAGCGTGAGGAGGCTTCAGCCTCTTTTCCGATGCATAGCTTATATATGCTGTCTGTGCTTGACTGGGTTGTGTGGACATCTTAGCGGTTTGACGCTGAGGGAAGGGGACTGCAGAGGCATGGCGTAGCCCAGCTATCACTCTGACAACAAGCTGTCTGGACGAGCTGCCATATTACCGCTGACATCCTCAGCGGTATCACAGCCAGGCGGCCAGTTCATGTCGGGAGGTGTCAGTATTTATGAGAAATGCTGTCTGACCTACTAACCTGCCAGGACCAGGATTGGCCACACTTTTACTGGAATACATGTGCTGTGGTCAGCTAGCGCAACAGCAGAGGCAGCAGCAGCAGCAGAAATAACCATAATAATAATAAAAAGAATAATACTAATAGTAATGATAATAAAAATACTACTACTACTAATAATAATAATGATAATGATAATGATAATGATAATGATAATGATAATGATAATGATAATGATAATGATAATGATAATGATAATAATCGATGCATGTTTTGGTGCCTTCTTATTTGACCACTCACAACTCACAAAATAAGTCATTATGCTTCTGAACGATACAGCTTCACTAATGACTTATTGTATTAAAATATTGAGTAGCATTTCAAAATAATGAATTTATTTTTACAATATTTAATATTTCAACTTGATTTAAATTCAGTTTAGAATTTATTCTCTCAGTTATATTAAGTAGGATTTGATGTCGTTTTTAATGTATGTCTTTATATATTTCGGCTTTTGAATTCATGAAATAGCTATAACTCTGCTGTGTAACGTTAGTCTAGGCTTACGAAAAAAAAAGACCCCTCCCTTCCTGTCCATTTCCGAACTACATCTCAGAGTTCCCTTCCAGATGACGTCATAGCCACATGTCCGGAACTCGACAGTCACTTACCATTCTCAGGCCCACCCTCGCCTGAATACTGATTACATACACCTTCTCCTCATTTCACAGCTATTATTTAAGCCCCTCTGCTGCACATTCACCTTGCGAAGTTTTGCCGAACTAGCTTGCAAACTGAGCTGCTAGCTTTTTCTGGATTACGACTTTCCTTTGTTTATTGGGTTTTCTCTCTCTTTGGATTCTCCCTTGGTTCTGTTTGTCTTTCTATTTTGACTCTCTGTTTTTGACCCCTGCTTGTCTCTCAGTTCGTGCCTCAGCCTCATCCTTTCGTAATCTTTGTCCGATTCTTGCTGTTAAACTTGATTACCAATTTGTTTGATAAAAGCCATTTGACTTTTATCTCTCCAAGCTTAAAACTAGTTTTAACTAGTCTGACAAGCTAATAGTTCTTCTATTTGCTTTTTGAAGAAATGTTTTTATAAAAAGTGTTGCCTATAAACATTAACACTGTAATTAACATTAACATTATTGTTGTTTTTATTTTCATTATTAGTAAATATTTCAATTGCATATTTTCAATGGTTGATTCTGTTATTACGACTGCTAGTGGTGGTGGAAAGTTATATGTTTACAAAATAAATAAATATGAATCGCCTAAATAATACATTAATTATGTATATTAATTTTCATATTTTGGCCTTGTATTACATGGTTTGTGAGTTTAACATGTTTCCCGTTGTGAAAGTCAGACTGAACACATTTGGAAACATGGTGGTACGAACTAAGATGGTTCAAACCAATATGGTTCAATCTACTGTGGTATGAACAAGGTAGGACAGTGTGTGGAAAAGGTGGTACTTCAGATGCAGTTTCAGACTCCATTGTTGTACGGGACACTCAGCCCAGAGTGGTTTGGTGTGAAACGCTCCATTCTAGAGTACGTTTTGGAAATTGGTCACATTGGTAATTAATTTTACATTAAAAGCTACTGACAGGATTTTGTTGCATATAAAATTTTCTGGCACCCTGGGAAATATTCCATGCTGAAGTTTATCTCTTTTTGGCCACACATTTAATTGATTGTATACAGTGGAGTCCAAAACCAAAAATCAGAGATGGCATTAAACTTTTACCCAAACTTACAGAGTCCATGCACCTCAAAAAGGTTATACCACCAAACACAAAAAAATTCTGAAATTCATGTTGAAATTTAAATATTGCCGTTGACTGTGATATGCTGACAATACATTCAATTTATATTGGCTTCCACTATATACCCTGTGCACTGAGGGCCAAAATTATTCTGATTTGAAAGGAATTCGATATTTAGATTTCCGGGAGATTTAGAGGACAAGCCACATTCCAGTGACACGAATGCATTGAAGGCTTTCACTGTGTTATTACTGGGTCTAATGTTTAACACCACTTTCTTTTTTCTCTGTTCTTTCCCACTCTTTCACTCCTCCCAGTCCAGCCGACTGTGATCACGACAGACATGTTTGTCAACAGTATTGGCCCAGTAAATGCAATCAACATGGTAAGTGATTCTCCTGATGGTGAAACCTAATGCTATCCTCTTAATGCCAATTATAGTGTTGTTAGAAGCTATGGTCTCTCTGCCACAGGGAATTAGGCTTCCTTTCAGTTAAAGGAGCAGGTGTTGGAACGGTACAGTAAAGGTGTCGATGCGAAGGCAAAAAAAGCAATGACATGGGATTTTCGAGGAGTCCCTCAGGGTTCTGTCTTGAGCTCATTTTTGTTTCTGCCTGTTTCTGTGGGCTTCCTCTATGACTCATGCTGGACTAATTGAGACTTGACTTGCGTAATCTGCTCAGAAGATGCTCGCTTCTATTTTGGAGATAGAGCTCAGGAATTAAGCTGGCTGGTATAAATAGCACACAATAGGGGCGATAAGATTAGCCGACTGAATCGGTTGCAGTGTTTGGCATCGCTTTGCTGGCCGTGAGTAAATGACAGGCTTTTCTTATCAGGGCTCTTGAGTCATCGTGCTCTGTGTTGCGGATGCCTTGATTCTAGCTCTGATTCGAATAGCCATATTTTATTTAAGACCCCCTACTGGCCATTATACTGCATATACTGCTGGTCATGTCTTCATGCCTAAAAGCTGTAGGTTCGGTTTGTCAACAATAGTTTTTTGAGGTTAAAAAATATTTTATGGATAAAATTCATGAGAATTCCAGCACAAACAATTTCTTTTTATTTCAGGTTTTTCAAAAACATATATTTTTGCATGTATTAATTTATTTGCATTGAGGAACGTCTAACAGTATGTTAAAGTTTAGGCATCTTATGAATGATGCTACTAGGCTTTATGATGCTGGTCTCACAGATAATGTCAGACATATGTGGTATAATGCATTATGTCACTTTGTGCTATGAAGCTTCATACTGTGGTGTTGAAATAGTTGATGTGCACTATTATGATAATTCCAATACAGGTACAAAGACTTACGTCATGTATTTTAAAGTGATATAAATGCTTTACGAATGAACTTATAATGCATATGCTATTGTTTGAAATAAAATAAAAACATTTTACTGCAGAATAATGTATTAAACGAATGTAATATGTCCAGTAATATGTCCAGTCCAGTGCAGCTTCAGAGGGTTTAAATAATGATTAGATGTTTTAGATGTATTTGGAATCAGTGTGTGAAATTTCCCCCCAACCTCCGGGTATTTGGGGGTGTCCCATGTTGGCTTGCTAATTTAATTAATTAGGAATAAGTGCACAGATGATTCAATTAATCAGAAATAACAGCTCACAATAATGCAACTAATCACAACAGCATTCCATTAAATGTGAATAACTACACATTAAATTAAATGGACTACACTAAAGACTACACTTAATGCTATTATTTCTGATTGACTAACCAACATAATGCACTTAATTACAATGAACTACTTAGCACAATGCAATTAATCACAACCACACAAAGAAATGCCATTAATTGTAAATAACAACACAAAAGAATGCAATTAATCACAATTAACAATTTAGAAGAATGCAAATAATCACAGCTAAACAAAAGTATGCCATTAATTGTGAATAACTACAAAAAAGTTGTAGTTGTTCACAATTAAAAGCTCTGAAGAATGCAATTAATCACAACTGCACAAAAATTGTGCAGTTAATTGTGAACTGAGATTTATTAAAAAAGATTTTTTATGTGATTAACTACACAAAAGAGTGCTATTAATCACAATTACCAGCTCAGAAGAATGCAGTTAATCATAAACACACATAGTAATGCAATTAATTATGAATAAGTGCACAGACTGATGCAATTAATCACAGCTACACAAAATAACCCAGCTTATTCTGAGTACACAACAGGATACAGTGAATCACACTTAACTACACAAAGCCACCTGGTAACTCATGTGAAGGCGTTTCACCCTGTGTTTAGGTGTTGACGTGTGGAGACCTGGGTAAACACAAGTGGCTAAGTGGTCTGCGGTAATAAAACCTGATGATGTAAGCAGATATTTAATTTTAAACCGCATCCCGGAGGCACGCCATTCACAGCGCAGTCCATTAGCTCCTTCATCTTTTTGCAGATTTATGAGTTTACTAAGAGGACGGGGCAGCGCTGTGCATCTCCTCATTGCTTGATGCCTTTTGATGTGAGGGTTTTTTGTGCATGTGCCACCCCTAGAGAATCCCTCCGTCTCCTCCAAGCCAGAGCTGTACCTTTTTTGATGGACTGAGAGTGCACGTGGGACCTCCAGACGACTGTGCCCTCCTCCGCACAGGCACTCCGACACGGTGTGAATCTGTTGCGCAGTGTCTTCTGTCGGGGTCGGCAGTGGGGGGGATAAAAGGGCAGGGTGACGGAATTGTCGGCTTTCGCTTGCCACTGTCAACAACAGGGAAAAACAACACCATGCTGCATAAGTAGGACAATGTTGCTTGAGCTCGGGCGGTGTGGATCTGAGCTTCAATTGTGCAGCTAAGCTCTGGAGAAAAGTCGACAGGTAATAACTCTGTTTTCCCAGGCGCTTGTTAATCCCTGATTCAACCTACCGCCCCCTCTGGGAATATGTATGTATATATATATATATGTGTGTGTATACAGCGCTGATCTACCCTTCATTGATTTACTGCTCAATAAACAGTCATTAAGTTCCTTACTTTAGATTGAAGAACAGTCAGGAAGGGAGGAGTGAGTCTGACATTTGGGCGGGCGGGCACATTCACTACACATTTTGCAAAGCCCACCTCATCCCCTAAAATATAGAATAGCCCCCCTGCCCTACCTTCACCTGCCACTTCTGTCTTTGTATCAGTATCATCCTAATAAAACCAAATATTTCATATATTGTAATTAGCTAATAATCAATCATGGTTGATGTGTTCCCTGTGTGAAATCTGTGGTGTAGTTACCACAGTAGTGAGTTACCTCAGTAGTGTTATGTGTCATGTGATGGTTGTTGAGTCCTGTGGTGGTTGTTGAGTCCTGTGGTGGTTGTTGTGTCCTGTAATGGTTTTATTTATACACTGTTGGTGTTATTGCTGAACTAAAATGATATGAGTTGAACTGAAACAAGACTAGCATTAACGTTAGACAGTGAGGCTGCGTCCCAAACAACACACTCTGGAGCTTCACATACTGCACTGTTGAGAGCACTCCTAATGGAGGTGCACTATTATTACACACTATTTAGTGCACAAGTGTCAGAGACTGTCATTTGTTGTTTCAGACTGCCCAGAATGTTTCAGACGATTTGAGCACAGTTAATACCCAAACCCTTACTGTATTTTACCCTAGCACGACATTACACACGAGACATTTTCATAGCTATAATTATTCATAGTTGTTATTAATAGTCATTTCGCTCTTGTTACTGACCCCAAAGTCAGTAAAAGCTAACTTCCATCCAGACACTTCAATAAATGGAAAGCCAAGGTCAGTGAAGCTGGTGATTGCACAAGCACTTTAAAAACAGCTGCCAAAACTTACCCTCAGTCTCACACTTTCAAAGTGAGAGTTCAATTTTGCATGTATAATCATGTATAATACTTAATGATGTAGGAGTAGCTTTAAGCATTACAAAACCTGACATGAGTTGCATACTCTTGTTATATAAAGTGTTTTGCATGTAAGTATGACTAGTTCTAGGCAATGATATGATTATGCCTTGTATTATAGGGTACTGTATAAGGCTTTTAACACCTCAAGAATGCATTTAGATAGCATTATAAATACAGGATTCATAGAAAGTGTTATTGAAAGTTATCTAATTTTGTTTTAGAAAGTGTTATTCAAGTACTTATGACTGCTTATAAGCAATACAGTCTTAGGACATGCATTATGTATGCCATATAACACCATATGCAATTTAGTTATAAATCATTGTGAATACAAGATTCATAGGAAGTGTTACCATGTATTATGGGCTACCTGGTAGGGTATTATGTGTTGTGGAAACTAATTTCAGATTTGCTTTATAACATTTATGCATCCAGTTACAAATGCTTATAACAATTATACATGCTTATGCCTTCTATTATAAGTTGACATGTATGTTATACAGTCTAATGTCTAATAAGTGCATTTATAAAGCATTATGAATCCAGGACTCCTACAGAGAGCGTTATGTCATTCGGCTGCCTCCTTTTGAGCTGTTTATTGGAGAAATGCGGATCGAGGATAAAAGCCTGGCCATCTTTTTCAGCCGGGAACCACAACGCTCTAGCTTTCTCCTTCGGACATTATTCAGGGAATAAAGACTGACCTGAGAGGGTTATGAGGTTGGGGAATGCTCGTGCTAGAAGGGACGACCCATTAATTGCCCCGTTAAACCTTTAATTTTCAGGTTGAGGGCCTCAAGATGGCCGGGGTTAGCGACACCATTAACACGGACAAAAGCCTATATGTTCCGAGAAAGGGTCGCTCCATTCGGCATTGTGCTTGGCCGTGTAAAAACGTCCACCTTGGAAAAGGGGCCGGAGTCCTTTACTGCTGCTGGCTGAGGTTTTCCCCACAAAGAGCTGCCACAAACAAGGATTAAGTGGCTGAGAGTGTGTTGGGTGATTTTGGCCTGCGGTTTGCGGATGGTATTCTGTTTCCTGACATCAACTGCTTATTTGAGCGTGCCTGGGAAGACCTACATAAACAGCAGAAAGCGTGATCTGTCACACCAGCTTCCAGAGAAATAAACACCTTCAAATTTATTAAAGGAGTTCTGTTTATGTCAGGCTAACTGTAAAGCTAAGCATTTTCTTGTTGGAGCTAGCTCTGTTTAGATGCTGGAAGAGCTCAGCACTTCTGTGTGACTGTAAAGATTTGGGTCTGTTGTTCACCAACACAGATAGAGTAAACAAAGAACAAATCATTTCCAATATATTAAATCTGACAGCATCATTTATTCTGCATTCTAACCTGTGATGTTCTACATAGAAGGTATAAGACCAGATGTGTTTCTGCACTGGGCCTATTTTCACCCTATGATGTGCTTCTAGAATGCTACTTACCTTTTTGGTAGGCTCATGAATAATTAGATCCTCTGTATCTTCAAACAGAAGCACCATGGAAATAAATAAGCTCCACCCTCTTACTATTTAGTTAGCCATGCAAGTTACATGGAGCTAATGCTAGCATCTAACATTACCTATACTAGCTACTGGCTTTCCGTCTGGACGTTAACACACAGCAGATTAAAATTGTTCCTCACTATGGAGTTTGAGATGATCTGCTTCAGCCAGCAAACATGGATACAATCACACAGCATGGCTGCTACTTACAGGCTGCTGTTGGGGTTGTGATGGTGGAGCTGCTCCATATTGTCCAAGAGTTTGGGAAACTGTCCGGAGTGAAATGTACAGACTGCAGGATTAAAACTGTCCAGGATCCTGTTAAAGATGTGGGAGTTGTTTTGGGAATTTTCCTTTATCCCGTCTTAAATGTGTTGTAGTTTCTTTCTGGCGCCTGTAAAAGATGCAGTATTTAAGGTGGACTGGAACATTGGATTTAGAAGCTGGTGAATAGGAAGCAACTTCAGCCTGGTTTAGGGTTGCCACCTTTCAGAAATGAAAATAAAGGACGAGGGCCATGGTCCTGTGTGAGTGACGTGTTTGAAATCGTGTCCCGTAATTCATCTGATTCCAGATGGGGGGCGCAGGGTTGTTTGGGGGAGAGTGTGATAAATGTAGGGACACGTGTTTGTCGGACATTAACGGCAATATGGAACAAAGCGCGTATCGTATTTGATCGTATTTGAGTCGGGGGGCTCGGGGGTCGGGGGAAAGAGAGGGAGGTTGTGATCATTCGTGTGTGTGTGACAGACGTGTATATCGGACATTTACAGAAATACGGAACAAATTTAGGGACATTCAGGAAAATATGAAACAAATCGCAGCCCGTATTGGTTTAAAAGGGGACGCAACATTTAATTGCCAAATAAAGGATGATTCCGTATTTTACAGGATGGGTGGCAACTCTAGCCGGGTTTAAAGATGAACGTCAATCATGTACAGTTGACAGTTGAGGTTCCTTAGGAAGAAAATACATTTCCCAGCCTGGAAAGCTGACTTACTCCACATAGTCCACCATTTTGGTTCTTTACCTCTGTCATGGTTGTATGGTGGTTGTAGTGGGGAACAATCCTTAAAGAATTGTGTTTTTGAAAGAGTTTGTGTGCAAAGCATTTTTAAGGTCACATATCGTTGTTACCTTATCAGTTTAAGGAGAATCTAAAGATCTTTCTCATGTTTTGAAGACCTGATATAAGTACTCTCTTCCACGACAGGAGTACACCATCGACATCTTCTTCGCTCAGACCTGGTACGACAGTCGTTTGAGATTCAACAGCACTATGAAGGTCTTGCGTCTGAACAGCAACATGGTGGGAAAGATCTGGATCCCTGACACCTTCTTCCGCAACTCCAAGAAGGCTGACGCCCACTGGATCACAACACCCAATCGCATGCTTCGTATTTGGAATGACGGGCGGATTCTGTACACTCTCAGGTAGAGTTGAAAAAGTCTGTGTTAATGTGTCATGCTGCTGTTATACAGTGAAATTGTCATGGTTTATCTTAGTTAGTTGCATGAAACTCACATGAAGTTTACTTAGTTGCTTGAAAATGAAATTTGCTTAATGCAGAGTGTTCTACAGTTTCTGATCTCTTTTGAATTGCTGCATGTAACTGTCAAAATGACATGCAGTTCACAACTAGGGAGTTGCACCATGTAAGTCCTGTATTTAATTGGGTGCTGTTGTTAATTTGCATTAGTGTAGCGATTATTATTATTCATGTTAGCAATGAAATTAGTCGACAGTTGTTTATTTGATATTAATGCAGACAGGATTATTTATTCATCATGCAACTTTGAGCTAGTGGCATACGTTGCATGAAACAGTTGCATATAATTGCATGACACTGTGTAAAAACACATATCAAATTAAGAGCTTTTACTCCCTGACATTAATTCCATTATTACGCCCACCTAAATGGAAGCGATCCAGCACTGCAGACTGCAAAATATATGCAGTATGTGCATGTTGTAGCGAAGTGGATCTTGGCCTGTGCTGGATGTGTAATCGAGGGAGTTATTTCTGTCTGCAGGTTGACCATCGATGCCGAGTGCCAGCTTAAACTGTATAACTTTCCCATGGATGAGCATTCCTGTCCCCTGGAGTTTTCAAGCTGTAAGTCTGGCCATATGCTATCTATTCCCACCTTGTGTTCTGTTCATTTCTCGCTCTTCTTCTCTCCTCCTTTCCCTCTCCTTCTATCACTTGCCAAGAACACAGCTCTTTACATACTGAGCAAGACATCGGTGCTCTTTCCACCTGAAAAACCACAAATCTTACTTCAATCCGATTCTCCTGTATACATAGGTGGTTCAGTTATAAACAAAGTCATTCAGAGTGGTTTGTTGTGAAACGCTCTGTTCTAGACTTACAGTGGTGGTAATGAAATTAGACGTCCCCCTCTAGAAGCTCTCTCACAGAAAGTTACTACATTAGTACATGAGTACATGAATGTCTGATGTCTGAGACTCTGTCTATGATAGTTTGGAGAAGCTTTCAGCCTTAAACTCCATTCATAGTAGAGGGATACACTAATGTTCTCCGAGGGTTGCTTAGTAAAGTGATTGGTTTTGTTTAGAACTATGATTTTCAAGTTATGCTTAAATGGTTTAGTGCATGGTGAAATAGTTCCTCAGGTTGATGAAGAATGTTGAGTTCAGTTCAGTTTTTATTATTATCCCTCCAGGAGTAAATTTGTGAACAGTCACTGTCACTCATTACATCCATAAACAACAATAAAACAGCACACTAAAATACCAACACAGATTCCAACAGGAAAAAGGGAGTGTATGGATGAGCAAACAATCAATTTAACATTCGCTTATCCTTCTTATTCAATGGCACTGGTGTAGCGCAACAGATAGCACCACTACCTGCCAATGAGCCCTGTTTGATTCCCTGATTGGGTGTCTACAAGAGTCTTTGTGCTACAAGACTCATACTACTAAACTGGCCTACCTGTAACATGATTAACCTTGTACATCACTCTGGATAAGAGTACCAGCTAAATATCGTAAATGTATTTTGTAGGTAAATATTGATTCTCGCTAATAAAGAGAATGCTGCTGTTTGATAGACTCCCTTCTATAGCTACTGATATAAAACCTGACGTAGGAAACCTGGGTGTGGTCTTACACTCTGAGCTCAGCTTTATCCCACATGTAAATGCAGTTTATACAGTCTATTCCCTGCAACTGGTGCAGAACGCAGCAGCTCGGGTCCTAACAGCCACTAAACACAGAGCTTAAATCACTCTTGTTCTGAAAGAGGTTGGCTGCCTGTATATATTCGAATACACTTTTAGGTTCTACTGCTGGTCTATAAGGTTCTAAATAATCTAGAACCTGCTAACATCACAGAACGTCTTTATGTTCATGGTCCAGTTAGAGATCTTAGATTGCAGGCCTTCTGCAAATACTGTCTGTAAAGTACAGGAAATATGGAGCGACTCTCTCAGTTACTCTGCTTCTAAACTGTGGAGCTTCTATTAGACTACACTGAAGATATGACACTTTGATACAATATTGTCAGTGGACACCTTGTATAGCAGTGTAAATTTGCCTTTCCCTCAAAATAACTTAACACACAGCCATTAATGTCTAAACTGCTGGCAACAAAAGTAAGAACATGCCTAAGTGAAAATGGCCAAATTGTGCCCAATTACCCATTTTTCCTCCCCCGTGTCATGTGACCCGTTAGTGTCACAAGGTCTTAGGTGTAAATGGGGAGCAGGTGTGTTACTGCTTTCACACTCTCTCATACTGGTCACTGAAAGTTTGACATGGCAGCACATGGCAAAGAACTCTCTAAGAATCTGAAAAATAGAATTGTTGATCTACATAAAGACGATTTAGGCTATAAGTAGATGGCGAGCACCCTAAACTGAGCTGCAGCATGGTGGCCAAGACCATACAGCGGGATAACAGGACAGGTTCCACTCAGAACAAGCTTCGCCATGGTTGACCAAAGACGTTGAGTACACGTGCTCAGCGTCATATCCAGAGGTTGTCTTTTGAAAATACATGTAGTGGTGCTGCCAGCACTGCTGCAGAGGTTAAAGTGTGGGGGGTCAGCCTGTCAGTGCTCTGACCATATGCCACCCACTATATCAAATTGGTCTGCATGGCAATATTTCAACATGACAATGACCCCAAACACACCTCTAGGACGATCACTGCCTTGCTAAAGAAACTGAGGGCAAAGGTGCTGGACTGGCCAAGCATGTCTCCAGACCTAAACCCTATTGAGCCTCTGTGGGGCATCACCAAATGGAAGGTGGCGAGGCGCAAGATCTCTAGAAAATAATGGTGGCCACACAAAATATTGACACAATTTGGCCATTTTCACTTAGGGCTGTACTCACTTTCGTTGCCAGCGGCTTAGACATTAATGGCTGTATGTTGAGGTTTTTTTGAGGGCACAGCAAATTTACACGGTTATACAAGCAGTACACGGACTGCCTTACATTTTATTAAAGTCATATCTTCAGTGTTGACCCATGAAAATATAGAATAAAATATTTACAAAAACATGAGGGTGTACTTACTTTTGGAGGATATTGTATGTGTATGTGTGGTTGTAGTATTAGTAGTAGTAGTATCCCTCCCCTTACTGATGTCAACTCTCTGTAATAAGTATTATTATTATTATTATTATTATTATTATTATTATTATTAAATAAGTTTTTAGATGTATAGCAGTGAGTCTTTGGAAGTCTGTAATGAGAGCGTTGTGGAGGAAGCTAAAACTTCAGCCTTGTTTAAAGGTACTGCTACTGATATAGCTGCAGTAAGAACACCTGCTGATGTTCCATAATCTGTTTAATCTGTTACTAGTTTAACCAAACAGCTACTTAAAAGATTCTTATTCTTAATATAAATCACGTTTTCGAACCAGCTAGGAATGCAAACGACAAGACTTATTAAACCATAAGGTAAGACACAGCTCTGAACAGCTATACGCATACAGTCGTACGGTCATCATATCTCTCATTAAAACATATAGGGGTTATGGAACTGACAGGGTTTCAGTACTGACGGTTCTTAATGTTTCACACTGATTTCCAGACTTTAGGACACATGTACCTAAAATGGCTCCGCCCACAATCTTAAAACATTACAATGGATGAAAAAAGACAGAGAGAAGGCTGTGGAATAAGAAGTCAGTTTCAGTCCAGTGCAGACAGATGCTGTGTGTTCTAAGAAGTTCTAGCACAGTTCTAGAAGTTATCCAGTCCTTACGTAGTTAATGAGCTGCTACTTTCATGCTTCACTGCTCCAGCTCTCTAACTCTGCCTGCAGTCAGTGTATCTCTGCAGTAACAGTTCCTGGAGGATGGGTTTCTGATACTCCTCCTATCTTCACCTCTCCTTCTCCTCCTGCTGCCTGACAACTCTGTAGCTCTTTAACATGCAGATAAAGACCTCAGTGCACCAGAAACACCTCCTGGGCTCCTACCTTCCCGCCGCCGGGGACGGATAATGAAGAGCATGTCAAACTTTCTCCTCATGGGCGAAAAGGAGACAGCAGGAGACAGGATACCTCTCTCTCACTCTGTCTCTCTCTCTCTCTTTCTCTTTCTCTCTTCCTCATTCACTCCAGTTCAGTTCAGTTCAGTTCAGTAGTGCTTTATTGGCATGAATGTAGTTGACACACTGTTGCCAAAGCATTTACCAATAAATACATAAGCATAATAATATTATATATATACACAACAATCTGAACCACAGAAACCCAGAGCCACTTACAAGGTTAATCATATTACAGGTATGCCAGTGCAGGGTTAGGAGTCTTGCCCTGGGACTCTTATTGGTGTAGCACAGTATAGTCACCCAGAGCAGGATTCAAACCCTCTCTCTCTCTCTCTCTCTCTCTCTCTCTCTTAGTCATTCTCTCTCTGTCATTTACTTTTCTCTCTCTCTCAGGCATTCTCTCTCTCTATGTCAGTAATTCTTATCTCTCTTGTTGTTCTCTCTCTGTCACTCTCTCTCATTCTTTCTATCTCATTCTCTTTCATTCTCTGCCTGTCTGTCTTTTTATCTGTCTCTCTCTGTCTCTCATGTTCCTCTTTTCCTTCTATTACTTACCATCCTGAGTCTCTTGTCCTCTGTCTCTTTGTTTCTGTCTCTCCCTGTGCTCCCTGTCTCTCCCTCCTGCACTTCGTTATCCAATCTCCATCTGTCACTTCTCAGCCTTGTTTCTTTCTTGCTCTCTCTCTCTCTATCTCTCTCTCTCTCTCTCTCTCTCTTTCGTTCTGTTTTTCTCTCCTCACTTCTACTGTTCATGCTATCTTTCTTCTCTTTCTGATTTTCTGTTGTGCTCTCTTTCACTCTTTCACTCTGTCTCTTTCTCTCTTGCACTTACTTCTCCAGTCTCCGTCTTCCATTTCTCTCTCTCTCTTTCTCTCTCCTCTCTCTTTATGGTAATAAGGCTGCTGGTGAGAGGCAGATTCTCTGTGGGACGGTCTCTGGGGAGAACTTCCTAAATAGCTCTATGAAAAGTGCGGGAGAAAAGTGGGGGAATCGTATCCCTAAATACAGCACAGAGGAGGAACGTGCTTAAAACATTAATGAGGAGCTGCGGATGCTTCTCCCTGTTCCGCTGCAGTTGACTTCCACTGGAAGGCCTCTGAGCTCACACCTGCGAGAGATCCGCACTGTAAATACTGACAGGCAGTCGATAATCCACCGCAGGCAGCGGTGCAGGGTACTGTAAGTGTCCTGCCTGCCTGTCCTGCTGGACTGATTCACTAACATTCTCGCAGCATTCTTAATTAAAGAGGTTATTAAAGAGCCCATATGCTGAGTTTTTCTCTTAGTGTGACTGCAGGAACAACATTCCACATCACCTCCAACAGGAAGATGCTAAACTACTGTAGGCCGAATGGGTAGGGCTAAACTACTAAAGACTGAATGGGTGGGACTAAACTACTAAAGACTGAATGGGTGGGACTAAACTGCTTTAGACTGAATGGGTGGGGCTAAACTACTTTAGTCTGACTGAATGGAGCTAAACTGTTGTAGGCTTAATGGGTTTGGCTGACTTGCTGTAGGCTGATTGAGTTGGGCTGAACTGCTGTAGCGTGAATGTGTGGGACTGAACTGCTGTAGCCTAAATAGGTGGGGCTAAACTGCTGTAGGCTGAAAGAGTGGGGCTGAAGTTTCTGGTTTGAATGGCCATTCATGTGAAAATATGATGGTTATGACATCACAACCATATTAAATTTAAAATTGGCTGGGTTTTGTGGCATTTTCCTGGAGGGTAATTAAATACTTCTGAAAGCAGACCAGCATCCACATTTGACATTCAACTGTGCTGAACTGCCTGATAGATGTGACAGAATTGTATGTAGAAGATTCAAATCCCAGAGAACTTCTGGAAGCCAGTGGAGGATTCTTCTTCATTTCCCTCAGTAGCGTTTCAACTGACAGAGCCCCTGAAAAACCTCCTGACTGTTTGTTTATCTGTTGTTCCTTTCCCTCAGACGGCTACCCCAAGGAGGAGATCGTTTACAGGTGGAAGCGCAGCTCTGTGGAGGTTGGTGACATTCGCTCATGGAGGCTCTACCAGTTCTCCTTTGTGGGGCTGAGGAACAGCACGGAGATTGTCAGGACTGTGTCAGGTACACTTTCCGCTTGGCTTTGCTACCTTGTGCTTTTTTAGAATGTAGGGCTGGAATAAAAATCACTTGTGGAAAACTGATAGACAGAATTATTGATTCATTTTTGCAGTAATTTAGTTTTATGTATGTCTAAAGCAGGTTCCATTTTAACCAAATGGGGCAACAAAGAGTTGGTCATGACAAATAAACTTACAGCTAAAATTTACAGACACAGATACTGCAGATAGCGTTTTCTCTCACGGCTGAGTAATTAGATAAAAATAATAATCAGGGTCAAGACAGCTGACAAGTGAGTCTCCAACATACAAATACAAGTCAAGTAAAATATTGAGTGTCTGATATGTAAGTCTGAGTCAAATCTTGAGTTTCTGATGTGCAGGTCTGAGTCAAATCTTGAGTCACTGATGTGCAAGTCTAATTCAAACCCTGAGTCTAAGATGTGCAAAACCAAACCATGGGTTTCTGATGTGCAAGTCTCAATTTGAGTCAAATCTTTAGTCCCTGTTGTGCAAGTCTGAGCTTAAGTGAAATCATGAGTCACTGATGTGCAAGTCAAATTCATATCTTGAGTCTCAGATGAGCGAGTCTGAGTCAAATCATGAGTCACTGATGTACAAGTCTAAGCCAAATCTTCAGTCTCAGATGCGCAGGTCTGAGTCAAATCTTGAGTCACTGATGTGCAAGTATAAGTCTTAGACTGTCTCTTAGATTCCATAGCCCAATGTGAAAGGAAATATAGACTAAGACTATATACACACATATGAATATAGTAGTAGTTTACAGTTTGTTTGCCAGTTTATATCTAGAACCTGTGTGTCCTTGATGTGGAAAGCTTTTACATTACAAAATAATGTATTTACATAACTCCTGACTTGTTTAGGGAATTATCTTATATTTGACTCAATTCTGCATTTTTTATATTTGTTTTAATGTTTTTCTTTCCGCAAAACTGTTCATCAAACTCAAATCACAGTAAAGTAATCAAACACTAATATATTCTGTTCTGAAAGTTTACAATCTGCACTTTCCACAATTTCTCCTCTCATTTCAGTGAGCCAGAAATCATTAATATTAAAGCCAGCATGCTTTATGGCTGGATGTAATGGAATGTAGCAGGAGAAACATCTCTCTGGCACCATGAATTAGAGTTCAAACTAGGTGTGACTGAGAGAGAAGGAGTTGAGAGAGAGATAGAGTGAAAGACAAATGGATGGAGTGATAGACAGAGATGGGAAGGATGTCTGTTGCTTTAATGGCCCACCAATAAATCTCACGGTTTGATTGCTGTAGAGGAACACAGATGCTTTAAAACCCATTTATTTTTCTAAGAGGCTCCATGGCAGTAAGTGTTTACCAGAAGCAGCCCCGTACATTTCCATTCTCATAAAGCTGACAAGTCTAGTCTGGGAGACTCGCACGGAAAAAACGATAGAAAGGCGTGCTGGGATGTATCGTTTATATAGATGATTTGCTTAAATGGTTATTGACCAAGGTGGAAAAGGCTCAGAGCACATGGACAACTCAGGCACTGGATAAAACAATCCATTTTCACCAAAGCCTACAGTATTGTTCTGAAGCAAAAGAGGCGATTAATTAACACCCAACAACCCTAACAACCACCTGGAAAACTTGGTAGATTCACCAACACTGCCCTCCATTAGATAAACAGCACTTCCAAGAGGAGAACATCAAGCTCCACTCCTGCTTCAGATTTGAGAAAATCATAGGTGTTCCTGTCCATCCTTCCACTGTAAGAAGATGCCTCAAAGTTATGGAGGTCTGAAAGGAGGCATAGGTTAAGAAAATAAGGAATGAGAAAAGGAGACACACACATCCAAAACAAATAAGCTGCTGGTGGGTTTTTTTTTTGGACTGACCTTCCCAGAGTTCATAACCTCAGCACCATTGAATGTGTTTGGGTTTTACCTAAGAATGTGCTAAACTAGTTTGTAAGACTGAACTAAATACTGATATCATATACAGTTGTTGAGGATTCTGGGTAAGCTAGACCGGAGGCATGGTTCAAATACTCACTGAAGCTTCGGAGTCCAAAAAGGTATATTCAGGATAGTGCTATATTCAAGTGTTCTCTCTGTAGATCATGTGTTGAACTCAAATTTAGAGTTCAAAAAACTTTGGAGGCATCCCTCAGAATAAACTTGTTATGGCATTATGCTCTCTGTGAGGGTAAAACACATGCTCAAATACAAATTCAGGGATAGATCATCAGCTGCTTCAACCACAGTCAGCGAACGTCTGTCTCTGGCATTCTTAACTAGCTAGCTTTTCTGCCTCAAAGTGGCGCTGTAGCAAACTAACCAGCTCACTTGGTCTTTTGTAGCATAGCAAACTTGTGTACCATAACATGTTTATAAATCTAAAAACATGCCCACATTCCAAAGGGACTGGTGTTTCTCAAATTAAAAACAAATTTGTTAAATGAAATATTTTGATGCTGTTGAAGCTAGTATCAGCTCCACTATGGTGAACGAGTTAGCAACCTGCAAATGCTAAAGTAGCCAAGCAACATGGGACCTAGCCCCAAATATTAGGGGATGTTTTGCACACTGCGTTCATCCACACCTCATTCTGAAGCCTCATTTTGAGAGTGCATTATGACCAGCTACCAAATACATATTCAACATTTGAAACCAACTCTAGACCTTTTAAGGTCAAGGAATAATGAGGGAGCAGGCCACACCTGGCCATGAAACTGCTTTTCACTCAACTGCCTAATTGCTTGTGATGATGGAGAGACTGTGTGAGTAAATGACTGTAATTCCTAAGTGGGTAATATATGTAGAAACTGCTTTAGCACGTTAGTTTACAGATCAGTAATCAGTCGGTAATGATATGGTAATTTTACAGTGACAAATTGTATTTAACTGTTTATTAAATGTCAATTTACTTCTTGTTTCTAAATAATAAAACTAAAATTTTAACAACTGTTAACAAGACTTTTATGAAATGGTAAAATAATGACAAGTTGTACTTAGCAAAAATGACCCAGTTATTTTATAGTTCTGAATAATAAAAGAGAATAATAATTGAGTACATGTATATAATACATAATGTTAGAGTTATCAACCTAAAATCAATAAAGTAGTTCTGCTGTGATTACCTGGTGTCAGGGCTATAAAACAGTAATTCAGTTGTTGATGTATTTAAGTGGTCAGACACAGTGTGATGTTACAGGCAGTAATTACAGTAAACGGTATTAGAGCTGTAAAATCCAAACTTCCTTATTTCCATCTTGTTTCTTCCTTACTGCACCTCTGTCAGATCATAACATCAGCCCACCATATCTTGTGCTTCACAGGCAGGCCCACCTATAGACATTGTGTATTAATCTCATCTATTCCCAGGTAACAATGCCTGTCTATAGGTGGACCTACAAGACAGTAAAACTTGCTACCATTATTTTACCATCTCATCATGGCCTTGTTAACACTCCCTACAATTTCTGATTTATTATTCTGATGTAAGTTAACGTGCTATAGGCACTGCTTAGTGACTGATTCATTCAAATCCGTTGTGGTGCAAAGAGACAAAATGACACAAATCATCTTCCTGTCCCAACACTTATAGACCCAACTGTATGTATGTCAGAATCTATATGCAATGATGATGTAATATGTTATATATATTCTCCCTTTCTGTCTCTCTGTGCCTCTCTCTCTCTGTTTGGAGCTATTTTTAGTTTTGACCTTCTGTATGTTGTAGCGTGCGGCCATGCTCTTGTCCGTGTGCGATGGTCTGTGTGAATCTGTTCAGACTTGGATGCCGCAGGACACGGACAAACACCACACACACACACCCCATTCGGCCTTTGCACAGAAAGCTACACAGCTGCTCTTAATGTCCTCCTCAACACGCATCTCTTCTCCCATTATAATAGCTGCTTTGGATGTGCTGGAATTCTGAGTGCAGCTCAGTGCAGCATTCCTCAGAGGATCTCAAGCTTCTTTAACCCTCTTACTAACACCACATATACACACAGCACTGCACACTCACATCAGAGACCACTGTTAGTTTATTTAAGACATTGTATATACACACCCAGATAGGAATGTTGGATTGCTGCAAAACCCAGCAGGCAGTTCTGTCTCAGGCAGATATATAAATGATCACTGGTGTGGTCTGGTTACATGAGGACATGCACACATGAGGACATGCACAGGCTCCGGAAAGCTCAGACAGACCATTGGTAGAGAGGATTGTTTGATCTGCCGACAAGCACAAGCAGCTTCCACATTTTCATTGCCCACCTTCCATTTCTGCCCAGATCATTTCCAGGCACTTAGTAGAAGGAAATTTGGTTTCATGGCATCCATTATGTGTCCTGCCCCTGACAGCCACCCACCGTCACTTTGGTTTTAAGTGGTGTTATCAGGTGAGCCATCACATACAACAGTCGCTCACCCCTAAAAGGAGTACTAATAGCTCACCGATATGTGCAGGACATCCTACAGATACATGTGTTGCCTCTCAGGGCAGCACTTCCAACTTTCATTGTCCATCAGGACAATGCTCGCACACACACAGCAAAGATTTTTCAGGAATGTCTCCACCTGATTCCAACACTACCTTGGCCTGCCCAGTTGCTAGATTGAGCATTTTGAGCATTTATGTGACCTGCTGAGACAACAGCTTTAGAAGCCTACAAGTGTGGAAGATCTACAGGCCCAGCTGCAACATCTGTGGTCAAATGTTTATTAAAGTATTCAGATAATTCCAAACTGGAGTTCTGTATAAAAAGCTGCAGAGAAGCAGGTATTCCCAACAACCACACAGACTTGTTGACCATCAGGACTGTCTCCATCAGTTAAATAGAAAAGAAACAAAATATCTCCATGACATGAGGGTTAAGGAGGTTATTTAGAGGCTTTTATTTTGTTTGTTGGGATGTTGTTTGTGCATTGTTGCAGAGTTTTCAGAAAAAATGGAAAAGTGAAAAAATGCAATCCAGCTTTATCCGTTCCCCACTCCCACCCTCGCTCTGTAACTTCGTATCTGCATGTCTCTCTCCCAGCCAAGCAGTAGGAGTGCGAGAACAACACTGACTCAGACAGGATCCCCCACAACACAGCTAAATACCAATTACACTCGCCCTCTCTCCCTCCCTCCTTCCCGCTCACTCCCTCTCTCTCCTGTGGCAGTATAATCATGCTGTAATTAATACCTAGACAGCGATGTCCAACCTGGAAAGTCAGAAACTAATGTTGCCATAGTTACTGCAAAATAAATAAATAAAGTGTCTGGGATAAAAACTCACCGCCCTTTCAAATCCATGCTCTGTATTTCGTGACTCAGCTTTTATTGGCAATATCTGTCCATCATGTCTGAAATTAAATCTCCAGTCATGGATAAAAATCCATGTTAAGTCAGAATGTTTGAGTCAGATTCCTGTTAAGATAGAGGAGTCAGGTGTCCATATTCTTGTCAAGATAGAGGGGTCATTAGTGATAAGATAGAGGGGTAAGGCGTTCAGATTCTTTTTAAGGTAGAGGGGTCAGGTGTTCATATTCTTGTTACGATGGAGGGGTAGCATGTTCAGATTTTTGTTAAGATGGAGGGGAAAGGCGTCCAGATTCTTGTTTATATAGAGTGGTAACGTTCAGATTTTTGTTAAGATAAAGGGGTGACGTGTTCAGATTCTTTTTAAGATAGAGGAGTCAGATGTCCATATTCATGTCAAGATAGAGGGGTCAGGTGTTCAGATTCTTGTTAAGATAGAGGGGTGGGGTCCCCTGAATATTGTGTGGATAGAAGGATAGGGTGTCCTAATTCTGGTTAAGACAGAGGGCTGAGGTGTTCAGATTCTTTTTAAGATAGATTGGTCACATGTCCAGATTCTTGTTAAGATAGTGGGGTCAGGTGTCCAGATTCTTGTGTTTATAGAAGGATAGGGTGTCCCAAATCCTGTTAAGATAGAGGGTTAATGTGTTCAGATTCTTTTTAAGATAGAGGAGTCATGTGTCCATATTCATGTTAAGATTCTTGTTAAGATAGATGGGTCAGGTTTTCAGATTCTTGTGTTGATAGAAGGATAGGGTGTCCCAATTCTTGTTAAGATAGAGGGGTCAGGTATCCATATTCTTGTTAAGACAGAGGAGTCAAGTATCCATTTTCTTGTTTAGATAGGTGTCCAGACTCTTGTTAAGATAGGGAAGTCAGGTGTCTATATTCTTGTTAACATAGAGGGGTAGGGTCTTGATTCTTGTTGGGGTAGAGCACTTGGGTGTGCGAGTTCTTGTTAAGACAGAGGAATCAGCTGTCTCGATTCTTGTTAAGATATAGGGGTAGGTTGGACACTTTTTTGTCCAGATAAAGGGGTAGGTTGTCTCAATTCATGCTGGGATAGAGTGGTTTGGAATGCCAATTCTTTTTGGGATAGAGGGGTCAGGTGTCCTAAATCTTACTTGGATAGTGGGGTACGATGTCCTGATTTCTTTTTGTGATAGATGGGTATGGTTTTTCCATTCTTGTTGGGACAAAGGGGTAGGATGCCCAAGTTCTGCTTAGGATGTATGAAGAATTAATGCAGATTAACATAAATTCTGTAAGCAATATCAATATTGTTTTGTTTTATTATTATTTTCATATTTTATGGATCCCTGTCAGTTATAACAGCCCTATACTTACATAACTACATTTAAGTCATTTGAGTAAAATTAAAACAACAACTCTAAACTTCAGAGGGTTAAAAGAATAAGAGCAGAATGAAATTGCTTCAGTAGCAGCTGAACCGCGTGTGCTTTTGGACTGCACCCCAGAGTCTGCACCAGGCCGGCCTGGAGAACATTACAGAGACACAATCGCAGCCAGCACGCTCTCATAACAGCACAGAGCCTTCAGACAGTCGTGACAGCACTCGCTAAAGCCCTGCGTCGTTGTCACTGCTTCAGGTAGAGGGATATAAAATAAAAAAGTGGCCAGGCTAACAGGATTTGGGCACTGTGGACCTAAGAGTGCAGTATATAATCTCCACAACTCCACACTCAAATACTGCAGATTCAGGAGCCAATGTAAGTCATCATCTGAGGTCCAGTCTCAGAACTTACATAACAAACATACAGGCTTAGTAATGACACTGAACTTTTTCTATAGCCTTCATTTAAGTGTTACTTCTTTACTGCAATTTAGTTATGATTCAGCAACAGACACAGACATATGGGTAATATTACTATGAAAGTATTTACTGTGAATTATTCAGTATCTACTATAAATTATTCAGTGTCTACTATGAATTATTCAGTACCTACTATGAATTATTCAGTACCTACTGTGAATTATTCAGTATTTATGTGAATGAGGAACTGAAGTGGTTCTTACTGGTGCTGTGTGTATGCGCATATGGGTGATGCATGTAATGCGTGACTGCTTTTCTCTGATATATGACGGACTGATCCTTTCTTTCTAATCCAAGCCATTAGCCTTTTGCTCAGTTTTGTACGGAGGAAGATGATTGCTATGACAACCAAAACAAAGAGCGCGTCCCGTCTCCTCTGAGATCTGTTAGCTGTGAAGCTCATCTGACGTCACCGTCCTTCTAGCACCTTCTTCATCAGGAGGTTTTTTCTCCTCCTCTTGATGAAGTATTGAAAGCAATGTGTGATGTTTGCTGTTACATTCACTGCTGTCCTCGATTCTGCTCTCTCTCTCTTCCTGTCTTTTATGTCCTCTTCCTTCTCTTCATCTTTCTTTTCTGTCTCTTTATGTCTCTCTCCTCTTCTATTTGTTCTCTGTTTCTCTCTGCAGTAGTATGTTATTGATTTCTCAGTATGTAGGTGTATGAATATGTTGCACATTCCATACATGGAATATCGCACCATCCTCTCCCCTGATGATTTAATGTTTCTCCGCACTGAGCCTCCAGTTTTCTCCCAGCCGAAGCGTGGAGGTCTGTCACTTGTTCCTCGCTAATTAGATCTCTTCTTTTTGAAATGCAGATTATGTTTCTTTTCCTCCTCCTTCCAGCACATCCGGGATTACAGTGCATTCATCAGTGCTGTGATTGTTCTGCAGATAAGCTTCCTTTAAAGTACAGACCGCAGTATTGGTGGAGGATCTAGAGATCATGTCCAGCTCTGGGTGGCAGCTGAACGCCAGCTCTGATAAGCAGATGAATGTCAGCTCCAGTGCTCTGGCTAGCAGCTGAATGGCAGCTGTAGTTGGCACGTGAGGTAAGCTCTGATAAGCAGATGATTGCCAGCTGTGGTTGGCAGCTGAATGTCAAGTCTGATTGTCAACTGAATGGCAGCTTTGGATGGCAGCAGAAAGCTAGCTTATGTGTTCTGAGTGGCAGTTAAATGCCTGCTCTCAGTTTCAGCAAAATGTTATCTCAGAGTGGGAACTGATTACAAGCTCTGGGTGGCAGCTCAACGCC
This sequence comes from Prochilodus magdalenae, assembly GCA_024036415.1. Taxonomy (NCBI): domain Eukaryota; kingdom Metazoa; phylum Chordata; class Actinopteri; order Characiformes; family Prochilodontidae; genus Prochilodus; species Prochilodus magdalenae. The sequence goes on from JAMWET010003116.1 coordinate 615,246, forward strand.
AGCTTTGGGTGGCAGCTGAAGGCCGGCTATGATAAGCTGCTGAATGCCAGCTCCCGTAATCTGGGCAGCAGCTAAACTGCAACTTTGATTGGCAGCTGAATGGCAGCTCATGTGTTCTGAGTGGCAGCTGAATGCTTGCTCTCAGTGTCAGCAAAAAATCATTTCAGTGTGGAAACTAAATACCAGCTCTGGGTGGCAGCTCAACGCCAGCTCTGGGTGGCAGCTGAAGGCCCGCTATGATAAGCAACTGAATGCCAGCTCCCGTACTTTGGGCAGCAGCTAAACTGCAACTTTGATTGGCAGCTGAATGCCAGCTCATGTGCTCTGAGTGGCATCCCTCCTTTCAGTATGAGCAAAACTGTCATCTCAGAGTGGGAAATGAATGCCAGCTCAGCGTAGAGGTTAAATGCCAGCTCTGTTAAATAGATGAATGCCATCCCCAGTACTCTGGGTAGCAGCTGAATACCAGTTCTGGTTGGCATTTGAATGTAATATCTAATAAGCAGTTGATAAAGCTATGACAGTAAACCGATAAGTATGGTTGGTAGCTAAATGCCAGTTTCAGTGCTCTGAATAGCAGCTGAAGGGCATCTTTGCTTTGTGACTGAATGCCAGCTTATATGCTCTGGATGACAGTTTAATGCCAGCTCCTGTTCTGTGAGTAGCAGTTGAATTGCAGCTCTGGGTGGCAGCTGATTGAAAGCTCTGATAAGCAGCTGAATGCCACTCCTAGTTCTCTGAATAGAAGCTGGATGGCAGCTCTTGCTGGCAGTTGATGGAACCTCTGGAGCAGCTAAATACCAGCTCAGGTGCTCTGGGTCAGCAAATAAATACCACCTTTTTATGCTAGCTGAAGACAAGCTTTAGATGGCAGCAGGAAGCCAGGTGTATGCCAGCATTGGGTGGCAGTTGAAAGCTAGCTTTGAGTTGCATTCTATAATAGCTCTGATTAGCAGCTGAATCCCAACCCTCACTGGCAGCTGAATGACAAATCTGAATGTCAGGTTGTACCTGAATTGCAGCTTTGAAGGCGGGTAGCTGAATGCCATTTAAGGTGCCCTGTTGCATCTGAATGCCAATTCATAATATCAACTGAATATCATGCCAGAGTGGCTACTGAATGCCATCTCTGAGCGGTAGCTGAATGACAAGAAACCGAATACCAACAACAGTGTTCTGGGTAGCAGATGAATGGCAGCTCTGTTAAGCAAATGAATGGCAGCTCTGGTGCTGAGTTGGGCAGCTAAATGTAAGCTTAGGATGGAAACTAAATGTTAGCTCTCAGTGCTAGCTGTGTGCCAGTTTAAAATGTTTAATGCCAACTGCAAGTCTCAGCTAAGTGGCAGTTTTGGATAATGGCGGAATGTCAGCTCTGAGTGATATGTGAATGCCAGCAGGGGCTACAGCTGAATGCCAGCTTTATATTTAATTGGTTAAAAGAGTATTATAGCCAATAAATGCTGACACAGCCAACGAAATGCAGTAGCTGTAGCAATTTGTTAGTGTGGAAAAAGTATGCTGTGATCTGTTCCTGCCCAAACCTAATTACATCGGTTTATAGGCCAGAAAAACTTCTCCCTGTGGTCAGCACTGCAGGTTAAGCCTGTACAGTATGCAAGCCCATGTATTCCCATGCACAGGCCTCACTGCACACTCTGAACTGATGTTTCAGCACTTCCACCATCAAATAACCCCCATTCCTCGCTCCAAATAGGGTAGAAAATTCTTATTTACGGGTGTAATCTCGTTGCGGCGGAGGAGGCAGGAGCCGTGTTATTTGGTTAATTCCGGTTTCCCCGGAGTCCTGTGGGTTTTAAACCATGCTCAGCTGATAAATGATCTTTGCAGCCAGGTTATTATTGCGTTCTATAACTCCATAGGGGCAGGAGATTATGACGGAAAGATCTGCTTGCAAGAGAAAGATGGGATATCAACATTACTATGCTGTACTCCACCTCCTGAACCTGGGCATTCCACACCAAGCTTTTTAGCACTGCATCATGATGACTTTGCTTGGTGCAGAACAAATAAGAAGACGGACATAACGTTGATATTAGAAGCAGTGACTATTATTTATCACTTTCAAACCTGGTGGTAAAGTGAGCGTGACTTCACTGATCAGTTTTTGCCCAAAATGCACAATTGCGCTCACTTTAGGTCAGAGGATATGTGAATTTGAGCATAATAAGATCACCAGACAAGAAATGAGTCCCCTTGCATGTTGAAGGTGGTAGATGGGGCTATAAATCACTGCAGGGAGTGAGTGATGAGATTGATAGAATGGAGTGCAGTACATGTCTCATTCCATGTGTGGAAAATGGCTCCAAAGCCGATGTTAATGACTGGCTAACAGGAGTGACTGCATTTGGGTGTCCAAAAGACTATAGTGTGAAGGAAGTAGCTGAATCTGCAGGTGTATGAAAGTGTACAGTCATACGGATCTACCAGCTGTGACTAAAATCCAAGTCTACAGGGAATTCTCCTCTGAAATGTGTTTTTGTCAGGCCATACCGTACTCTGAAGGAGCTACATACTTAGGTGGAATGCTGTATATGGTGATTATTGTTTTGTCATATTTTATTTTGGGCTCCATTTCATAAAGCATTAACCACTCGAGGTTGTGTGTAACTGATACTGCACCATACTGGTACCGTACCCACACATGTTTTTTTGAATGTTGAAATATGTTATGTTTAAATGTGTTTGCTAGATCTGTTTAGCCTGCTTCGATTAGTGGAGCTGTATCTCCAGCAACAGCTCAAACTCGGCTGAGATTCCTGCTGTGAGATAAAAAGCTTGGATAGTTTCAGCTTCTGAAATAAGCTGGAGAAACTCCACGTCCTCCTTTCACTTTCCAAAAGTGGAAAACATTCTGCACACTGTCACAGTTTCTCTTTTCTATAAAAAATGAGGTTTTATGTGCACTTAAAGACGGAGTCATGACGATCCGAGCTTATGAAGTTTTAGTTCCTGAAAACGAGTTGGAGAAACTCCATGTTCTCCTGTGTCACAGAGTGCCTGTTTTGTGAGAAGTAGAGGACATTCTTATTACTGCTCTCTCTGTCCATTTGTCAATTCCAATCAAAATTGTGGAGCGTTCGGACAGGTTACTGGATTTAGGCCACGTCATTGTTCAGACACTCTTACATTAAAGAATTGTGCAGTTGGGGCAGATTTGGTGGATGCCTTCCCATTTAGCCACACCTGCAGATTAAGCTACGTCCGTTATTAGCATCTGTGTTGGAGCCATTTTTCACACATGGAACGAGACAACTGCACAGAACCACCTCTTACCAATATATGGATCCCTTTACTCACACCCAGCAGGGATATATAGCCCCATCAACCTCGTGCAGCGCCATCTGCACGAGCCTTAAGTTACTACCACCTTCAACATGCAAGCTGATTCATTTTTGGTCCAGGACATGTAATATATGTACCGAAATCAGATATTTCGTATTTTGAAGTTCTATGCTAAAATTAAAACTCTGACTGAAGGTCCTCCTGATGCGAACACCCCGCCCTTTCAACCAGAATTATTTTGTACCCATCCATCCTCCCGCGTTTTGACAGCATTCTTCCTTTTCATGGTTTGAGGGGCTTTTCGTGAAACAACAGGGAAAACAGGGGGAGGCTCAGGAATACAAAGGGATCTTGCCATCTACCACAGGAGGAGTGTGCGTGAGCTCTCCTGATGTGTGAAGATGAAAGGTGAACAGGCCTCAATTTTCCTGTGTTTTCCTTTTTTTTTACCCCGCCACCATTTGTTCCATTAGGAGGAAGTAAGCTGACAGATGAGATCTCCAGGCAGATCCAGGCTTTGAGGTGTTGCACTGCTTTCTCATTAGGGGAAAAAAAACCCAAAAAAAGAAAACACACGCTCTGGGCTGCTTTGATGTCGTCGAGCTGGAAGGGAGAGAAAAGCAGGCGAAGATGATACAGCTACTTCAGTCGATTCCCTGTGCGCTCTGAAGGGGCGAATGGCAACGTGCCGAGCACTGATCAATATTTCATTTGAGTGAAAAAACGGAAAAACGTCTGAAAGACACCGTAGGAGCTGCAGACGGGGAGCCATCTTACCTCAACAACATCAAAACACAGAGATACGGCTAATCAGGGAAAGGTGTAGCTGTTAATGGTGCTGATTAATGTGGTTCCGACTGTTTGTATTGTTGCCAGCATGTATTTTCCGCATCATTAAACAGTTCAGATGTAAACAGAGTCATTCAGAGTGGTTTGGTGTGAAAGCACCGTTCTAGATAGAGTCAGAACTGTTCACAGTGGTGGTGAATGGAACCAGACATGCCCCCCAGAAGCGCCCTCACAAAAATTACTACATGAGATGGTTATGAATACACTGCCTGATGTCTGAGACGCTGTATATAATAGTATGGAGAAGATTTCTGCCTTAAACTCCATTCATGGTGGAGGGATACATGCTACAGGGCACTGTGAGGAAAAAAGTAATCCTCTAAAGAAAGCGTATAATTTACAGGTGTTACAGATTTTCCCATCATCGACATTCCATATAAACTATAAAGAATAAATATAAAGACACGTGTAGGTTCACTAGTGGTTTAGATTATAGTAAATAAAGTGTCTTTATGTGTGTTGTAGACATGGAGAACCCTGGTTCCCATCACCACCACTGTAAAGAATGTCTCTCTGCAATCAACCACCTGAGATACCATAGCAACAGCCTATGAGCGGCTTAACAACCATCTGGTATAGCAGTGGCCTACCTTAATGACCATCTAAGATACCAAAGCAGCCACCTGGTTTACCATAGCAACAACCGACCATCACCTTAGCAGCCACCTGGAATACCATAGCAACAAACCATCAACACCATAGCAATAATCAATCAACACATTAGCAACCACACTGGATACCATAGCAACAAATAACTTGTACCATACTAACAACCAGTCAGCACCTTAGCACCCATCTGGAATACCTTTTGGACAACTGACCAACAGTTGGGATAACAACCACTTGGGATAATGTAGCAACAGCCTAGCAACACCTTAGCAACCACATGGCATACCATAGCAATAAACAATCAACTATCAAACTACCCCGACCCACTCAGTCTGAGGTTTTACTGTGAGCAGTGTTGTGTCAGTAACGGGGTCCACAAGTCCATCATGGGCTGTAATGAGTCTCACCAAAACGAGACAGCCGGGCTACAGCGCAGTGTAGATACTCCCTGCGCGGAGGGCCATTAGCATTATTAATGGCGGTTTGGGGGTCCAGGGCCTTTCGGCCCTGCTGAGTTAGCTGGATCTGAGCGATAACGAGCAGACGGTGGGCAGAAAGGCCACGAGGAGCTGCTGAGGGGCTTCAGGATTCCACGGCTTAATAAGAGCAAACAGTACAGTTACAGCAGCCGCATGAACATCCCTCACCAGCAGACCGTCAGAGACAGACAGAGACTGCCTGGTCAGCAGAAAAACACACATTTATACATTCAGGCGCCGCAGGTGCACTTCGCTTCTAATGATGCCATCAATGTTCAGAGAGAACAAGGGAGAGAGAGAGAGAGAGAGAGCAGAGAGGAAGAAGAAAGAGGGTAGCATGGGAATTGAGCAAACAGGCCAAGCACATTAACTGGCTCTCTTTGGCTCAGTGAAGGCCTACATACTGTGAGAACAAACAGGCAACATGGAGGCTTTAACAAGGAGCTCGTGGCAACATTCATTTCATAAATAGAGAAGAACTGAACTTGATAAATTAGCTTTTACTCTACCCATCGAGAGCGGTTCTAGCTAGCACGTTTTGATAGTGTGTTTAATGTTAATTCATAAGCCCTACTCTAACCCTGATCAGCTGATCTTCAGAACACCCTTACCGTTCTCTTACCGCTGGAAACACTTTCTGATAACGAACTAGCTACTTTCTCCAATTTTTCCATTCCACCTTAAGTAGTGCAATGGTTACATCCTGGTTGTGACTATCAGTTTCTTAGTCACCAGCTGTATTTTGAAAATAAGAAGTACCAGAATGTGACTTCTTCACTATTTAAGGTGGAATAGTAGTGAAGTAGTGCAGCATTTACATTCTGGTGCTTCTCATTCTTCAGCTTCTTATTCACCAGCTTTGTGTTTGAGTTGTCCTATTACATCTTAAATAGTGCAGCAGTTATTATAATGGCACAGATGCCAAAATGCAAATACTGTACTATTTAAGGTGGAACGGAGAAAATATGAACACAAACTAGGTGAATAATAAGCTGATTGTCAGCACCAGGATGTAATTGCTGCCTGCCTCCTCATGTGAAACCAAATCCACCTGAATCGTGCTCTAGATACACAGTTAATTTTAAATTTACTGTGTTTTTAAATGATTAATAAATCCATATTCATCTATAATTTGTTCTGATTTATTGATCATGCCAGCCTTTTCCCCCCATGGTCCTGTTACAGAACAGGCCTTAGTTTAATTGCCCTGTTGGTACTACACTACTGTTAGTATCTGTCAGTACATGGTTAAACTAGAACATCTCAAAGCTGCCACAGAACTCATTTACTCAGTATTTGAAATGTTCCCTGATGAATAATTACATAAGTTCTGCTCTGACTGGATGCTTCTGTGAGACCCCTCCCCCAAGTGATCACACAGAAGCACCCTATAGAAAAAGACTAAATACAATTAGCCTCTGTGTAAATGAGCTCAGCCCTCATACTATTTAGTTAGCTATGCTAGTTACTTGGAGTTAATGCTAGTAGCTATTGTTACATAGTTTGGGAAACTGTTCAAAGTGAAATGTGCTGACTGCAGGATTAGTTCCTGTTCTTTAGCTTGTTTTGGGAATTTTCTGTTCCACCTTAAATGGTGCTGCAGTTACATTCTGGTGCCTGTACAAGCTGCAACGTTTAAGGAGGAACAGAGCATTGGATTAAAAAGCTGGGGAATAGGAAGCAATTTCAGGTTTAATGATAAACATTATCCATGTGTAGCCTGTTGGGTTCCTTCGGAAGGTAATGTAAAGTGCCTGGAATGCTGTATTTCTCTACATATTCCACCATTTTGGTTCTGTAGCTTCATTCTGGTTGTATGTAAATGTTGGGGGTGTAAATGATAATGAGTCTGTACAGGAGTAGTTTAGGATTTTGATATCAGTCTGTTTACCCGTCCTCTTTTGGAAATGCAGGATTTGTATTTGAAGGACGAACAACAGTGTTTAAGGGTCACGGTATGTGGGTTCCATGTACCAAACTCTGCATTACACCATTACAGTCTACATACAGCTAACATACGGCCTGTCGCAGCTTTAAAAGTGAGTGAATGAGGACTGGAATGAATGTGGAAATTTATGGTTTTCCTGTGTGGCTAGAGCTCAGAGAACAGCTCCAGGTATATTAACCTTGTCCTCGAGGCCTTCAGGGTATTTGTGTGTAGAGTTGGCAGTGGGACCAAATATGGATAAAAATGATGGAAGAAGTGATGGACGTTTTGTTTGAGCCTCTCCAGAGAGCGGAATGAGCTCCTTTCTGAACACCAGCTGGCTAACCGTGTGCTGAGCTCCTGGTTCCTGGTTTTAATGATCAGCCTTTTTTCTATAACGGCTCTACAGTGAGGTTTGGTTAATCACTTCTTCATGTTTCACCTTTGCTGGACTTTCTCTCTGGACGCCTTTTTTCTTTTATCCCCCACTTGGCAGAGGTCTATGGTGAATCTAGACGTGTCTCAAATTAGTTTCTCCATCAGCTCATTATACACCACACCACTGAGGTTCCTTATAAGATGGGAGCCTCTTGTTCATCTCCAACATGAAAATGAGCCACTCGAGAAAACATAATAATGCAGTTCTGTTGTGTCAGCAAAAGCCCTGTGCCTGATCCGCCCACCAACATGTAATTTTCTGTGGCATACATGGGCAAAATCACATTTACACTAATGAGTTTTTCATATTTAACAAAAACTAAGTTACAGTTTAATAACTTGCTCTAAATATAGGTATTATGGATTATAGATTGTCTGTATTACAGAGTCTGTTCTAGAGTTTCTCATTAGGTTGAGTGTATAACTCTAAGCCCTTAATGTAGGTATTGTGGTATAAACTGAGTCTGTTCTGCAGTTTTTTCATTAGTTTCAATCTATAACTCGCTTTGATGTACATTACACAGTGCTTTGTTCACCTTGTTCTTGTTTTCTTCTGTTCTGCAGGTGACTATGTGGTGCTGACGGTCTTTTTCGAGCTGAGCAGGAGGATGGGTTACTTCACCATCCAGACCTACATCCCCTGCACTCTTATTGTTGTGCTCTCCTGGGTTTCCTTTTGGATCAACAAGGATGCCGTCCCGGCCCGCACTTCCTTAGGTACGAACACTCTGACAAGGTTTAAAGTAAGGATGGGAAAGAGATTCAAATTTGAAGATACAGCAACAATATTAAATTTGTTTATACATCTGTATTTTTTAATCATATATGTGTTTTTAACAACAATATCATGTTGAATGAAAACCTCCAATTAGGATTTAATATATATACTGCAATGTGTTGTTTATTGTTTTGAGCATATTTGACGGTAAAACATGAAGATCTAGGCTTATACATAACAAATATGAGGAAAAGTCATGCTTCAGGCTGTAGAAACAAATAATCAAAGCATCTTGAATTACTTCTCATAGAGTTTTAAAGTGCTTAGAGAAGAACTTCATATAGGCTTGCATCCAAAATGTGTTATATAGGCAAAAAGGTAACATACAAACACATTGCAACTATGTGCAAAATGTAAATAATGTTTATATATATCCAACTAATTGAATTAATTGATTTTTAAAAAATAAAGGTCAGCAATTTCTTTTTTACCTTTAACTACCTTGGCAGAGTGGTGCCACAGAAAAACCCCTAGCATCTCTAGAGAATCTCTTAATGAAGGAACGATTGTTCTAATGGAGATGCGTAGGTGCGGTGACTCTGCGACTGATAGTTTAAGGAAGTGACCCTAAACTCTTCAGATTCCCAAATTTCCTTCCCAATTGTCATCAGTTGAAACCTCATTACATTTACAGGACAGCTTCATGTAAAACATTGGGACACTGTGCAAAATGTAAACAAATATACTATGATTTGTAAACCCTATATAAAATTAAAAAAATAGAACACAGACCACATATCAAAGGTTAAAACTAAGACATTTGTATAGATTTTTGAAGAATAAATGTCTGCAATTAATTTATGAAACATGACTGTTTTCTCTTACACTTGGTGAATTCAGATAACTGTTATCTGTTCATATTCCATGATTAAGTAGACTTACAACTACAAGACTACAGTGAATTCATATTTATTAGTCACTAAGCACAGCTGCCTGTTATGGGATCATATTAATAACGCATTCCAAGCTCGTAAAGAAATGATAACCTTACTAGACAGATACCTGTGACTGAATCGTACCTAACAGCGTGTAACACCTCCACAAGCACCAGTAACAGCTGTGATTAGATTTGGCATTGACTGGACAAGTCTCTGGATGTAGCCACAGCTGGTAGACCCATATGACCACATGCTTCCAAACACCTGCAGATTCAGCTACTTCCTTCACACTATGGTTTTTGGTACACCCACATGCAGACACTCCTTTTAGTCAATCATTAACATGGAACGAGACATACAGTACATATGAGACACTGAACCACTTCTTCCCAATCGATGGATGCCATCACTCATACCACGCAGGGATTTATAGCCCCATCCATCTGCGGGAGCCCGAAGGTACTACCACCTTGAACATGGAAGGTGATGCGTTTTTGTCTGGTGAACTTTGTTGCTTATTTGAATATGAACTGAGTTGGTGTAGTTTTGTAATTGTTACCAGTGTGTTTGGTTATCACTCTGTTGTATTATGGGTGTTCTGTGTTTACTACCTATTGTGGTGCATTGTGGGAACTCACAAAATAGGGCACTCTATAGTGAGCAGGGCAGCATTCAGGATAAAGCTTCTGATCATCAAACCAACAAGCAGAAAAAAAAGAAGGAAGAAAAGAAATTCTGTTCTATATTTACTCCACTGTACACACGCCAAGGCTTTGGGTTTCATTTCCATAATCAGTCAACCTTGCCTCAGCGCAAACATACGCCGAGCTGCCTTCCAGTGGAATTCATTAGTGAAGGTTGTCACTAATTAAGCTCTCTTCCTTCTTCTCCACGTGGAACCTGCAGTCAGTCCAGCCCTCGCCCTCTGAACGGCCGGCAGATGGTTTTTCTGATTCCAGTCAGGCTGCAGATGAAGGTTTCGCAAGCACCACGTTTCTCTTATTATACTTCTGAATATCTTAATAAGGCATTAATTATGCAGCACAGCAGGAGTGTGCCCCATCAGCGCTCTAATGCAGGTGCCTTTCCCCTGCCAGGGGCCCAAGGAGAGGAATTTAAGGATTTGCGGAATTTCTGACTCTGCCCTTGTCCCCGGAAGACAAAAACAACCTTTAAGCATCCTTGTCTTGTATAGTTTGTCCTTACTCAGCAGTCTGTCTTACTTTTAGCGGATTGACCTCGACCCTCACGTCTTATCACCAAGTCCATTAGCGGAATACTTCATCCAAAAATGCTAACGTGGCTAATAATCTAATGAAAGCCTGAAAGACAGTTAGCATGAACTAAGTAGCCTGTTAGCCTCTTAGCATGTTTAGCAAAGATAGCACCTTTTGCTTGAAGCTGTCCTGTAAATGTAATGAGGTGACTACACTTGGGAAGAAATTTTGGGAATGTGAAGATTCACATAATGTTCCATATGAGTTTGGGTCACTTCCTTATATTTTTACATCATTCAGAGAGTCACTACACCTATACTTCTCAATTACAACCATGGTTCCTTCATTAGGAGGTTCTCCAGACATGCTAAAGCAGTCCTACTGTTGCATCATTTACATTACAGCTTTTAGCAGACGCTCTTACCTACAGCCATGCTTAGTGTTCCATCAGAGAATGTTACCTAGCTAGTACAAGAAGGTCAGAGTCTAGAACGTGCCTTGAGCTTAGACACTGCCCGAACAAGGCCCAATGCTGTCACCTAGGCAAAAGAGTTAAATACAGCAGAAGAAAACTATCTGACAAACCCCCCACCCCAGCGCTCGTACTTAGTACCATCAGTGCAGGAAAAGTATATACATCTATCAGTGCTTACTTAAGTGCTTCACACAGAGACAGTCTGTGTCCAGTCCATGAGAGAATCTGCTGTTGGGACAGCCAGTGGAAGTTCTTTCCACCATCTGGGCTCCAGGACAGAGCAGAGTCTGAAAGTTTGTCTTGATAGATGGTGGGTCAGGCTGAGCTGTACTTAAAGATGGATTGGCTCAAGGTATAAACCGACTCTGAACCATTGGCATAAGGAGGGAGGGGCTGGTCAATTTCTGGCTTTGTAATGATGAGAGTTTTAGATCTGCTGCAGCTACAGGATGCCAGTGAAGGGAGCGCAGCAGTGGAATGACATGAGTGAACCTGGGCAGGTTAAAGATGAGCTGAGCTGCTGCATTCTGGATCAGTTGCAAGGGCCCTATGGCCCGTAGAGGAAAACCAGCCTTCTTCTACATCTGTCCCATCCCAAAACATGCCCATTAATGAGAGTCTATCTGATGGTTCTTAAAAAGACTTTGGTGGAATCAGGATTAACGTCTGAAACCAATCTGACATCATCTGTTCATCCAAAACATGCCATCCAGCAGTCATCTGAAGTTCAGTGGAATGGCACAGACTGTGACAGCATTTTTAATCCTAAGAGATAATGATTATCTACATCTAACTGTAAAAAAAAAAAATATATAAAAAATATATATATATATATATACATAAAATCCTAGACAAACATGCAGTAGGCTAAGGATTGGTGGCACTAGTATATGCCACCCCCCTCAATATGGTGGTGCATTTTCCCATCCAGCTCACTGGATCTGATGAAGTTAAACAGATGGTCCATGGTTATCCAGTACTGGATCATTAGAACCAGTGCGGTTACTTTTCTTTATGGCCATATGGTTAAACGCATGAGCGTAAATTAAATCAGCCTGCAAACTCCACATCACTGTGCTAATATGACAGACTGTAATACATTACAGGAAGCAAAGGGGGTGATATGAATTCTATTGTTCATTTAAAAATTACACTATACTGATCATATGGCCCACGTGGTCATTCTGACAGACTGTAATACACTACAGGAAGCGTAGGGGGTGATATGGTGTCTGTTTTGCACAATTTCTAAGTGGTGTTTCATCTGTTCTAATTAGGGTCCTGTCTCCTCTATAGGTATCACCACTGTGCTGACCATGACCACGCTGAGTACCATCGCCAGGAAGTCCCTGCCTAAGGTCTCCTATGTGACGGCCATGGACCTCTTCGTGTCTGTCTGCTTCATTTTCGTCTTTGCTGCTCTGATTGAGTATGGAACGCTGCACTACTTTGTGAGCAACCGCAAGCCCAGCAAAAACAAAGACAAGAAGAAGAAAAATCCTGTGAGTGTTATTGTGACTCCTGTTTCTCCACAGATATACAAGAGTGGTCAGCCTCAGTGCCTGGCCCACACACTGTACGGATTTCACTGATCTGTATTCAGTGTCTCTTATAGTCTCAGTACTCACCAGTAACGTATAGTATTAGTTCAGGACCGAAGTTGGAACTGGATAATGTGATTTAACCCTTAGAAGTCTGGAGTTATCGCTGCTGTTTTGTTAAACTGGTTAAATATAATTACAATAAATTACTTTAACAGTAGTGTATGTTATATTATATACTTAGTGTATATATACACTCATCATCAAAATTAAATTTGCACCAAGAAGGAAGTGTGGGTTTGCAGGGCTATTGGGAAGGAAGATAAAGGTTACCAGGAACAATTATGATAAATTATGATAAATTCAGATTGATATGATCAATATTTATTAAGCTACACATACAGAAGTAGTGTCTCTCAGTATGGCATTGGGACCTCCATGTTTGCTAAGGCAACATGCCAGATGTCTCGGCATGGAGTTGTAGAGGTTCCTAATGATGTCCTGTGATAATCCATCCCATGCAGCTTGAATATTCTCACACAGTTCCTGCAGATGGTTCGGTAGGGGTGGAGGTGGAGTGACACCAGTCCTTCTGGACATGTGACATGTGACAATAAACTGTTCATCTTGGTGCTGACCCCGTTGCCTCCACACACAGGTTCACTCGTCGTCTCAACCAAGACACAAGTGGGACTCATCACTGAAGATGACCCACCGCCATTCTGAGTCACTTCCTGACAGTCTGGCATGACACCACTGCAGTCTTTGGTGACATTGATGTGGTGTTAAGTACAGTTGTCATAATGGTGCTTATGTAATCCTGTGTGGTGCAGCCATCTGCCAGTGGTGCTGGATGACTCATGGAGGACATCACTGCTCACTGAATGTCTGAAATCGTGGCTGTTGGGTTACTCTGCGTATGGCAAACAATCCCTCGGTTCTCTGACTCTCTGTGTAGGTCTCCCAGATCCTTTATGTTGCTGCCGCATGCCAAGTCACAAGTCAGAAGTCACAAGTCTTTTAATGGTCAGTCAAGTGGAATGATAAGGCCCAACCTTGCTCATGTCATATGAACTTGAGCATGAAATTTAATAAATTTGCCCCACCATATCAAACCTAACCTGCCCCCCTCTCCCCGTTTTGATTGTCGTCGGTTGATTCTTCTGGGTGCACCTATTTGTTTGGATGATGAGTGTCCAGCATTATTTTGTTATTGCTGTGGCTTCTAAGGGTTTATACGTCCAGAGGACGAACATCCAGTTCTCAATCTTTTCAGCCAAGTGTGCCACATGGAGGTCGGTCTTCTTAATTCAGACTTAAGCTCATCCTCTGGCTGTTAGCTGTGGCCACTGGGCCCAGCTCTCTGGTTAATGTGGTACTGAGGCATGCCCTTTATCCCTGCTTTTATCGTCTGTTGTAATGCCACCATCAGTCACATGACTGGACTGGTTTGATGGTGTCCAGCATCTTTAGCTTGAAGGTGGCCATACTTAGCAAACAAGGTCATTCCACTTTTAGACTCCACCGTGGGTCCCAAAAACTCTGTGATGTGATTTGTGGGCTATAAACGTCAGGGGGATTAATGAGGAAACGGGTTTCAAGCTGTCTTCACCCGTTGAATCTGTCCAGGAAGGTCCTTCACATGGCCTGCTAGGGCTCTCCTGCTGTAGACACTTAGACGAGTCCAGAGATACTGCAGCTTTTTTCATCTTCGAGGTGTTTAATCGAGACGGCAGTTTATCGTGCTCTGTTTAACTGTCGAGTGGTGACTATTATTACAGATATGCTCTGCTTGAAAAGAAGACCAGGTTCATACTTCAGTCTGTGCCAGTTTTTGATGTGTTATAAATAAATAATAATGATGTAATTACGCATTAATGATACCTGGAACAGTGTAGTGATAGGTCAAGTATTCCCTGTTGCAGGTGCAATATAACAGTACAGGTGTGTGTTGACCTCCAGATGTAGTTATACTGCATATTATAACAGCTTATCATTTATTAGCTCATGTATATACACATCACACATGTAATTACATGTGTAATAGCTGTTTCAGTGAAAATATCATCACATCCAGAACTAAAATCCACAGATTTGGTCACCAACTCACAACACATACTAATACTGGTGTAAATGTATGATAATCAGAGGAGCTTCATCAGTGTAGAATGTAGCGTGTGTATTTAATTTTTCAATATGACAACAATGGAATATCCAGATGTGTGTCTACCACCAACATATGAACACAGGATAAGTACAGTGATATTCTAGATTATTACACATCTGTTACAGTCAGAAAATACTTGTTGGGATAACAGCAGTTTACTCTGTTATTTATGTGTAATTACAGAGAGAATGTGCTGTTATAATCATCAGGATACACCAAAAATGTTTGACCGGTGGTATTAAAATGACTTCTAACATGATCAGGCACATTAGAACAGATTTTGCAAACACTATTTTGCTGTTTAAACAAGATCAAAGAGGAAGTCACTGCTGTTTCGCATGTTGGCCTCATAGCATACGGGTCCCAAGAGGTTCCCTTTCCCCACTCTTTTTTACACTCATCATCAAAACAATAGCTGCACCCAGAAGGAATCAACTGACAGGAATTAAACTTGGTGAGTAAGTTTGACATCGTGAGATGTGCTAAAGATTCAAGCTTCATGGTTAGCTGACACAACAGCCACAACTGCAGACCTTCACCGAGCAGTGATGGTATGTGATTGGGCACCACTGTACTAGCTGATCTTCCCTGCTAGCACCATTAGCCCTACTAAATGAAATTTCTATCTGTATTCCCATGAGGGTTTCTCTCTCGTGATGCAGGAACTGAAGTGTTTTTCGTTATTTCTGAGATCCTGACCCACTCGATAAGACCTCCTGCACTTTGCCTGCGAAAGTTTGTTACAACTTTCTGAACAGTGCAGTATTCCAGACTTATTAATTATTAGATTTTGAATTTTGCCACGTAATGCATCCTACCACTTACCGATATGGGTCAGCCAGCACATAACACCACCTACGGTTAGCTGTAAAACGTCTTCACCACTCCATACAGCCAAGAAGAGATAGTTACTCACTCTCATTAGTCCAACTGCTTTGTTTGTTTGGCTTCCTAAGGGTCTTAGTTTTCAGTGGGTAAGATGTGAGAAGCCCTTCAGGAGTTACTTTGCATGACTTGATCAGAAGTGATTCCTTCATACAGACTCAATTCAGACAAATGGCTACCAATTAGCATGGTGCTAACTGCATGCCTACATTATCACATAGTTGCCCCAAACAATGTGGAACTGTTAAAGCTGAACTGTGTATGATTATTCTTCCAATTCTGGAAATACCCATCAGAAACAGTCCAATCAGTATAGGTATATCTAGGTAAATACAGCCGAACGATCTCTCCCATTGGTTAGGACTTCAGGAGCTGAGGAGAAGGCCAAACACCTCAGCATAACAAGGAAGTAAAATAATCACACTTTGATGTCAAATAGGGCTAAACCTATGAAAAAGTAACATTGCTCTAAGCCTTCCAAAAGTTCTAGATAAGTCACCAAGGTGCAAAATACAGGGGTCCTCAGGATATGGGTCCCCTAATCAGCAGGTTCAGAGGTCACCAAAAAACTGATAGAAGGTAAAATACATGCTAATATGTCTGTCACAAGTACAGCATATGGAATGCGCACATAAGCTTCTGTGTTAATCTAAGACTGCCAAAAAATGTTTGCACCAGTAGTTAGTTTAGTTCTTAGGAACTACTAGAATCCCATAGGGGTGGTAGCTTAATGTAGCTCATTTAGGAAAGGTTGTATTGATACCTTCTTATAAAGAATCAGTTGCTTTACATGATAAAACTGGTTCTTCACATTGAGAATGTGTTGTGTAAGGTTCTAATGCAGAAGCTCTTTAATAATGCATCATTATAGCATCCAAAAATGGTTCTGCTATTGTTAAGCATGTTGCAAAAGAAAAACACTTTGGCTCATATGAATCATGCAAAGAAGCATTTAAGTATGAAATGATCCTATATAGACTTCGTAGTTCTACCACAGATTCATCGCTTTCGCAAAAGAACCTTTGGATTTTTAGCTTTAGCTGTACTAGTCACTGTTAACCACTGCTGCTCACTTAGCCCTCACTTAGACCTTCATGACATCTGTGGCAATGTCAGTTGTTGAGGACAGAGAAGGTAACGATGTCGAACCCCAGTGGTCTGCTAGAGAACTACTTCTACATCTTCTTATCTCCAGTAGTTTATCCATGCTTGCTTTCTGGATAGAAACTACATCATACCCTATAAATGTTTGTGTTATACAGTGAACCCTGAGCACACCATTTGAGGCTGAAGAGAACCTGGTCTTAACATACCTTGTCATGCATCTTCCTCCTGTGTGTGTAATAACTGTATGTGTTTGTGTGGTACTGTACTGACCGTATGTTGTTCTCTTCTCACTTTCTGAGTTGTTCTTTATGACATTCTGTTGCTCATGTTTTACATTGGTTCATGTTGTTGTTGTTGATGTTGTTGATGTTGTTGTTTCGCTTTTCATTTTGTTTTGTTTTAATTCTACGTGTTCTTTGTTTCCTGTTTGGACAAAAGCTCCTCCGGCTCTTTTCCTCAAAGGTATACTGCTTGTGTACAAGTTGAAAACCTCTTGCATGTGTCTGCTAAATGCCACCCACGCTGCTCTTATGCCTGTTCCAGCTTTGTTTTCAACCTAACCAATCACTGCCGCCCTACACAAGCGCTGTCCTGTGCTACTGCCAATAACGTACACGCTGTGCCGATAGACCACTGGACGCACCACAATGACACAAACTCACACAGTACACCCACCGCTTACACTCTAACTTGCATTTCTACAAAGCTTATGGTGTTGCTCACATTGAGTACGCTTCTGTACTGTGTTGGTTATTCACATGTCCATGCTCCGCCCACAGATGCAAAGTCTCATAGCCTCCAGTTTCTAAGTTGGTAAAATCAAACTCTGAAACACTTCTGCACACTTAACTGTGCAGAATCTTAGAAAACTCCAAAAATACAGTTTTTATATTCAGATTAACACAGTGCACAGTTACTCATTTGAATTTGAATGGGCTTTTTGCTAATTGTGGAGCTACGTAAGACTGGATTTGTGGGCGGAGCATGGACAGCTCAGGGATATAATAACAGCTTCCCTTTATCCCTGCCTACTGACCTTCCCATGTGTATGTGTGTTTATGTGGGGCTTTTAACCTGACACTTCTTAAAGAGTCAGCAGAGCCTTAACAGCCTGAAGTAGACAACCTCCTTCTAACCAACGTTATGCTTTAGCCAGAGCATCCTTAAACAGCCACCACAGCCTGATTCACAGGTCTATAATTACATAAGATTCAGGTGAGAAGATCGCAGGTAGGACCAGCGGGGCAGGTGAGATCAAGCCAGGGCTAAAAGTCTACAGCATGTTGTAGAGTTACTGAAAGTAAAATGTATTGATCCAAGTCCATGCTCTGTTTCTTGCTAAAGCATTTTTGCTTTTCCTGTAAATTGTGGGAATTAGATATTTACGTCATGGTTATTAAGTTGTAGTTACAACTTAGGTGTGAGAATAAGATCATTTATAGCCCAAACATATAAAAAGGTGTGGAAACAAGGTGGTTAGGTTACAGGCCATGATGTAATAAGGGGTGGGAACAAGCTAATAAGTCATGGCTCTGACTTTAAGGTGGCACAACTAGATAGTTAAGTTGTGGCCACAAGTTGGTAAAGCATTAAATTTGGATATCTGGTCATAAATTAGTAAGGCATGGAAACAAGATAACCAAATCATGATACTTAAAGCATGACTATGACTTAGTGAGCAGTACGAACAGGATAGTTAGGTCATGGCCACTGCTTAATAGTGCTTGAATAAGATGATAATAATGATGTAGCCATGATATAGGAAGGTGTGGGAATAAAAATGGTTAAGTCATCCCGATTATTTTAAGGTGCAGGAATGCAATAGTTAGCCAGAATCTAGTAAGGCATGAATAGAAGATAGAAGTTGTGGAAATGACTAAGTAAGGAACAAGACAGTTAAGTCATGACCACAACTTTAAAGGCATAATGTCCCTTTAGGTGATGTGTTAGCTAAACCAGCTAACTTCTGCATAATCTCTTGATAAACGCATATAGGAAAAGCAGGAGTGAATGCGAGACAGGGAAGAATGAAGGGCAGGAATAAAAAGACCTCAAGGTTGTCTGATTTCATGCGGTTAAAGCTGCCGTGGTGCCGCAGTGTTTCTTTTTGCTTTCTTGCTTCCTTTTTGCTTTCTTTCCTGCAGCACGCCCTTTGAGAAGCGAGTCACATGACACAGCTCGGCATGAGCCCCAGGCGACTTCGCCATAAAACCAAACCCTTGTTTTTTCTGGGCGTGCTTTGCTTTTCAAAGGGATGATGATGCGCCAGTGCTGGGCAAAATGCATGTGATATTCCAGAGAAGGCGGGAAATGTGCCTAAAGCCCCATTTTCTCTAACTTGCTATGTACTGTGGGTTAATAGAATTCACAGTAATTCTCAGGCTCTATTAAAGAACGCAGCACAATAAATGGAGAGATAATACACTGGCAAGTGGAGGCATCTTTAATGTAGACCATACACATAATACTACTGATTATATGACTGCTCTAAAAACATTTATTTACCTTTTTTTAGGTTTTTTGTGAAGGAAAATTCTGCAGAAAAATCAGCGATTGAGAGTATGTTTGGTGTGAGGTGTAAACAGAGTGATTGAGAGTATGTTTGGTGTGAGGTGTAAACAGAGTGATTGAGAGTGGGTTTGGTGTGAGGTGTAAACAGAGTGATTGAGAGTGGGTTTGGTGTGAGGTGTAAACAGAGTGATTGAGAGTGGGTTTGGTGTGAGGTGTAAACAGAGTGAGTGAGAGTGGGTTTGGTGTGAGGTGTATACAGAGTGATTGAGAGCGGGTTTGGTGTGAGGAGTAAACAGAGTGATTGAGTGCGGGTTTGGTATGAGGAGTAAACAGAGTGATTGAGAGCGGGTTTGGTGTGAGGAGTAAACAGAGTGATTGAGAGCGGGTTTGGTGTGAGGTGTAAACAGAGAGATTGAGAGCGGGTTTGGTGTGAGGTGTATACAGAGTGATTGAGAGTGGGTTTGGTGTGAGGTGTAAACAGAGTGATTGAGAGTGGGTTTGGTGTGAGGTGTAAACAGAGAGATTGAGAGTGGGTTTGGTGTGAGGTGTATACAGAGTGATTGAGAGCGGGTTTGGTGTGAGGAGTAAACAGAGTGATTGAGTGCGGGTTTGGTGTGAGGAGTAAACAGAGTGATTGAGAGCGGGTTTGGTGTGAGGAGTAAACAGAGTGATTGAGAGCGGGTTTGGTATGAGGAGTAAACAGAGTGATTGAGAGCGGGTTTGGTGTGAGGAGTAAACAGAGTGATTGAGAGCGGGTTTGGTGTGAGGTGTAAACAGAGTGATTGAGAGCGGGTTTGGTGTGAGGAGTAAACAGAGTGATTGAGAGCGGGTTTGGTATGAGGTGTAAACAGAGTGATTGAGAGCGGGTTTGGTGTGAGGAGTAAACAGTGATTGAGAGCGGGTTTGGTGTGAGGAGTAAACAGAGTGATTGAGAGCGGGTTTGGTGTGAGGAGTAAACAGAGTGATTGAGAGCGGGTTTGGTGTGAGGAGTAAACAGAGTGATTGAGAGCGGGTTTGGTATGAGGAGTAAACAGAGTGATTGAGAGCGGGTTTGGTGTGAGGAGTAAACAGAGTGATTGAGAGCGGGTTTGGTGTAAGGCATAAACAGAGTGATTGAGAGTGGGTTTGGTGTGAGGAGTAAACAGAGTGATTGAGAGCGGGTTTGGTATGAGGTGTAAACAGAGTGATTGAGAGCGGGTTTGGTGTGAGGAGTAAACAGTGATTGAGAGCGGGTTTGGTGTGAGGAGTAAACAGAGTGATTGAGAGTGGGTTTGGTGTGAGGAGTGAACAGAGTGATTGAGAGCGGGTTTGGTGTAAGGCATAAACAGAGTGATTGAGAGTGGGTTTGGTGTGAGGTGTAAACAGAGTGATTGAGAGCGGGTTTGGTATGAGGAGTAAACAGAGTGATTGAGAGTGGGTTTGGTGTGAGGAGTAAACAGAGTGATTGAGAGCGGGTTTGGTGTAAGGCATAAACAGAGTGATTGAGAGTGGGTTTGGTGTGAGGTGTAAACAGAGTGATTGAGAGCGGGTTTGGTATGAGGAGTAAACAGAGTGATTGAGAGCAGGTTTGGTGTGAGGTGTAAACAGAGTGAGTGAGAGTGGGTTTGGTGTGAGGTGTAAACAGAGTGAGTGAGAGTGGGTTTGGTGTGAGGTGTATACAGAGTGATTGAGAGTGGGTTTGGTGTGAGGTGTATACAGAGTGAGTGAGAGTGGGTTTGGTGTGAGGTGTATACAGAGTGATTGAGAGTGGGTTTGGTGTGAGGTGTATACAGAGTGATTGAGAGTGGGTTTGGTGTGAGGTGTATACAGAGTGATTGAGAGCGGGTTTGGTGTGAGGTGTTTGTGATTGAGAGTGGGAGTGTGTGTATACAGAGTGAGTGAGAGTGGGTTTGGTTTGAGTGTGAGGTTTGATATACAGAGTGATTGAGAGCGGGTTTGGTGTGAGGTGTATACAGAGTGATTGAGAGCGGGTTTGGTGTGAGGAGTAAACAGAGTGATTGAGTGCGGGTTTGGTATGAGGAGTAAACAGAGTGATTGAGAGCGGGTTTGGTGTGAGGAGTAAACAGAGTGATTGAGAGCGGGTTTGGTATGAGGAGTAAACAGAGTGATTGAGAGCGGGTTTGGTGTGAGGAGTAAACAGAGTGATTGAGAGCGGGTTTGGTGTGAGGTGTAAACAGAGTGATTGAGAGCGGGTTTGGTATGAGGAGTAAACAGAGTGATTGAGAGTGGGTTTGGGAGTAAACAGAGTGATTGAGAGCGGGTTTGGTGTGAGGAGTAAACAGTGATTGAGAGCGGGTTTGGTGTGAGGAGTAAACAGAGTGATTGAGAGCGGGTTTGGTGTGAGGAGTAAACAGAGTGATTGAGAGTGGGTTTGGTGTGAGGAGTAAACAGAGTGATTGAGAGCGGGTTTGGTGTGAGGCATAAACAGAGTGATTGAGAGTGGGTTTGGTGTGAGGAGTAAACAGTGATTGACAGCGGGTTTGGTATGAGGAGTAAACAGAGTGATTGAGAGCAGGTTTGGTGTGAGGTGTAAACAGAGTGATTGAGAGCGGGTTTGGTGTGAGGTGTATACAGAGTGATTGAGAGCGGGTTTGGTGTAAGGTGTGAACAGAGTGATTGAGAGTGGGTTTGGTGTGAGGTGTAAACAGAGTGATTGAGAGTGGGTTTGGTGTAAGGTGTGAACAGAGTGATTGAGAGTGGGTTTGGTGTGAGGTGTATACAGAGTGATTGAGAGTGGGTTTGGTGTGAGGTGTGAACAGAGTGATTGAGAGTGGGTTTGGTGTGAGGTGTATACAGAGTGATTGAGAGTGGGTTTGGTGTGAGGTGTATACAGAGTGAGTGAGAGTGGGTTTGGTGTGAGGTGTATACAGAGTGATTGAGAGCGGGTTTGGTGTGAGGTGTAAACAGAGTGATTGAGAGTGGGTTTGGTGTGAGGTGTACACAGAGTGATTGAGAGTGGGTTTGGTGTGAGGTGTAAACAGAGTGATTGAGAGCGGGTTTGGTGTGAGGTGTAAACAGAGTGATTGAGAGCGGGTTTGGTGTGAGGTGTAAACAGAGTGATTGAGAGCGGGTTTGGTGTGAGGTGTAAACAGAGTGATTGAGAGCGGGTTTGGTGTGAGGTGTAAACAGAGTGATTGAGAGCAGGTTTGGTGTCTGACCTCCAGTGAATGAACATGTCTTCTGAGTTTATATGGAATGTTGATGCGGGAAAAATGTTTTACTATTTTACCTCACAGCGCCCTGCAGCATGTATCCCTCCACCATGAATGGAGATTAAGGCTGAAATCTTCTCTATATCATAAACAGACATAAGGCAGTGTATTCATAAACATCTCATGTAGTAACTTTCTGTGAGGGAGTATTTAGAGGAGGACCTCTGGTTTCATTTACCACCACTGTGAACAACATTTAATACATTTTACTAGAGCATTTCATGTTAACTATGAACGTCTTTGTTTACTCATTAAATTCAGCAAAGTTATTCTAAATTCAATTAAATTTCCCACCAAAAGGCAATTTGACCAAGTGAAACATCCTCATTACACAGGGTATATTACTTAATTTGATTTCCTGTAATAAAGAGTTAGAGATGAGTTATAACATAGTCTTCTAGCATTGTCTCTAATGAGCAATATTAGATATATTTTCTACATTAAAGACATTTTTACTTGCCAGGATATTTCTTTTCGTGATGTCCACCGTGGCCCGCCTTTTTAAGCGCCCTGGTTTCCACAAATATTTGTGTTTTTTCCAGCCATAAATCTGCAGAGTTGTTTATGTGGCATTCCGGAAAGTATAAACGACATCACGTTTCCTTACGAGTTTTAAAGGTCAGCGCAGATCTAAGTAAATGAGGACTGCAGGGTCAGGGAAAGCTTCGCTTCGTTAGCCGATTATAAATGTAAAGGCACCTTCTGGAATTTGTGCAGCCATGGCGTGCAGCTGATTGATAACGGGAGCCCAAAGTGTCTCATTTAAATGTCAATGGAGTCTATCGCTGACAGAACGAAACAGGAAGACGGACAAAGTCCTGTCACTCAATTAGTGTGAGGAGCACTGAACGAGGGTGTTAAGGAAGAGCGAGGTTAAACTGTAGGAGCTCATTAAAGTGACTTTAATGGCACAGTGCTGGTAAATGGATTATGCCCATGGCTCTTTTGTCTTGTGCTTAAATATTAATGGTCAAAGCGAGAGATAAATACGAGCCATGCTGGATCTACAGCGCCGTACGAATGCCGCAGACGGTCTAAAAATGGTAGATAGTACGGCGGTTAAACCGCTGGTACGCCACAAAAGTGCCTAGGGTAACAAGTGAATTAAATCAGTTTTACTCAACTTAAGAAAGTGGCATTGAAAACATTGCATTGAAAGAATCTTTGTTCAAAGTCTTTTTTAGGTTAAATAAATCTGATTAATTGGCTTGTAACAAATTGAAGTCAAGTTTTTAGGTTGGACTAACGAAACACTGTTTACAGTCCAGTCTAGCCAGGTTTACTAGCTTAACTAGCATTAGCCAGGCTAGCTGATGGACTATCATTAGCCAGATCCAATAAGACTGTTTCAGAGCTGATGCTATTTGTTACTAAGTATTAACTTACCATAGCCATTTCCAGAGCTCACTGTTACCCTCCAATATCTCCACCCATTCAGCTTAGAACAGTTTAGCTCCACCAATTTATATTACAGCAGTTTAGCTCCACCTATTCAGCCTATAGCAGTTAAGCCCCATCCATTAAGCCTACAGCAGTTTAGCACCACACATTCAGCCTACACTAATTTAGCCCCACCCATTCAGCCTAAAGCAGTTTAGTTCCACCCATTCTATGTACAGTAGTTTAACACCAAACATTCATCTTACAGCAATTTAGTCCCACCCATTTAGCTTATAGCTCTTTAGCTCGACCCATTCTTTCTACTGCATTTTAGCTCCACCCATTCAGCTTACAACCTACAACCTGGCTAAAGCAGTTTGTTCTGCATATGTTTTAGCCCAGATTGCTTTAATGAGGGCAGTCAATCAGAACAGAAGTCATTTGCATATTTCTTATGTGGGCATTATACGGTCCCTTTAAATGTGGTTCCCCTGTTTTATCATGTGCGTGTTGTCGGGTACCCTCTGACTGACTCCGCTCTTTTATCTCCTAAAAGCAGGCCCCAACAGTGGACATCCGCCCTCGCTCGGCCACAGCCATCCAGATGAACAACGCTACGCACATGCAGGAGCGCGATGAGGAGTATGGATACGAGTGTTTGGACGGAAAGGACTGCACCAGCTTCTTCTGCTGCTTCGAGGACTGCCGTTCTGGGGCGTGGCGTCACGGGCGCCTGCACATTCGCATTGCAAAGATAGACTCGTACGCCCGCATCTTCTTCCCCACAGCCTTTGGCCTATTCAACCTAGTCTACTGGGTGTCCTATCTCTATCTCTAAAATGAACCCCGCCCCTAGTCCCGCCTGCACCGTGTCTGTTTTGGCTGGCCTTATTTATTGAGTTATTTATTTACTTATTTATTAATTTATGAATTTGTTTATGTGTTCCACACTGATCTGTATTGTTCTCCGGAGGCGCACTGATATGTTTTGCTTTTCCTGTTGCCCTGTTTTCCTGTGAATCAACTCTGTTTAATGTTTATGTTTTCTATCTTGTGTATGTACGTTGTGTACAAAGCAAAAGTTGTAGCAAAATAGGTCGAGGGGGCAAAAAACTACAGCATAAACAAAACTGGAAACTTACAGTACAGCTGGGATCTTTTTTTTTTTTTTGGGGTGGGGGGGGGCTAAAGCAAGTTGCATGACTACACTTCCCAGAATCCCTTGAAGAAGAAACGGTGCAATTAGCACGTAACACAGAGCAGAACGGCACTTTGGGCGACACCGTGAAGCCCTTTATTATTCACAAACTATTTATTTAATATTTATTAATTTAGAGTTGCTCACAAACTTTTCCTGGTGTCCTGTCATTTTAGAGTTACATAGATACAAAAAAGACAAAATAATTTGAAGTGAAATTTCAAATATTTGATTTACGCTCCTTGTTGACCCTCATGTGTTGTCACAGCTGGTAAACGATTATCTGTGGTCATCTGTACAGAGGCTGTAAATAGTTTAATACTGTACAATGTAGTGATTTACATCTATTGCATGCACCTTTTCAGGCCAAAAAAACAAACAAATATTTAGAAATTTAAAGGTCTTCTGTTGATGGTTATGGATAAAATACAAAAAAAAAAGTCAAAAAATCACATGATATAAATATGATTTATGATTTTTAAAAGAGAAAAACAAAAAAAATAGTTTCTTTTTGCCTGGGAGGGTCAGCTTATTTGAAATGGCTCGAATAATACTACCCAAGAAGGACAATGCATAGTCATAAACACATGCATATTCACGCAGTACTAAATAAAACCAAATGTAATTTAGTCCCGGTTTACATTTGATCCTCTCCTTGCTTGTGTGTACGATTCCTGGAGACAGCACACAGCTAATCTGCATCTTCCTTCTTTTTGTCAGAGTTAAATGTACCTAATTTAAAGTCTACTGTACCCGTTAGCAGAGACTCATTCATTAGGAAACCTTAATGGACCAATCCTTGGGGCATTCTGGCCTAAAACTAGCATTTGCTATGTTCTGTAGCACAACGTTAACAGAATTCATTTATCTGTGTTCTCAGACTACAATACCCAGCATGTGCTGTCCATTGTACAGTCATTAGGCATCCCCGTGCCATCACCCAGGCCTGGCTAGCCTAGCCACTGAGCTACAGGCTAATAAATACAGACAGGTTAGCATTAACACAACTCTTACTTCTGTTGTTAAAACCAACCTGGACATAAAGCAGTGACTGGGTGTTTAATCAGCTCAAAAGTCTGAGACAATGGTAAGATATCTAGATCTCATGCTAGCTTGTTGACTTTAGCATTCAACTTGTTGTCCTGTGGTTTGAGGTATGAGTAATCTGTTCCCTCCACTGTAGTGATGTTTGAAGATAGTCTTCTTCTGATTAGCCCGTTTACCCAAACAAAAACAGCAAAACAGCCTCCAAATTTCCACGCTGGAGTGGCTGCGGGGCTAGAAGCCCCAGATTCCTATTCATACACCAGACAAGGTTCTATCTCATTCTTGAGACCACTAGAATGTGAGAAGAAGTTTACAGTAGATGGTTAGATTTTGGCCAGAATGCCCCTTTAGGACACGTGTTTCGTTTATTAAAAGGTCATTCAGGCCACAATTTCTGGAAGTCATTCATGAAGTTGTTAGGATGTCTACAGACATTGGTAGACTGGGCATATACATTCATCTCAACAGTGCAGACTTTACAGATCCGAAGGCCACTGAGTTCATGATTTGCTCTGTACTTGTTTTTGCCAGGTAGCTTTCGGATGGAGAGATGAAAGAAGCTACATAGCAGCAGGCATATGCACGAGCCTTAGAGGAACAAACACTGTGGAAAAGAAACAAAATGTGAGATTGTGGTTTGTGCAGGTGCTTCATTCTCCTTTAGGTTTTAATAAATGTATGTAACTTGCTGGTAATGATGATGAAGTATCACCGCAGCTGTTTAGCAGTTAGGATTGCATATCCGTGCTGTACACAGCTTACAGTGTTATTAGCAGAACACTGACCACTAGGAATTTGGTAATCAGGTTTTTGAAAAGCATGAACATCATTTCAGTTCTTTAGACAGTGAAAGTTTTGGTGACACTTGATTTGGATAGCACACTTTAAATAGCCAGCCAAAAGTTTGGACATCCTGCACTGAATATGATTCTCTTAATGATAGTCATTTGATCTTATGGTTCAAAAGTGCTTTGATTAGTGAAGTTGATTCTATATTAGGTGGAGAAAGGAAGAGATTGAAAAAGTTTGACTTTGAAGGGGTTTTTTTTGTTTGTTTTGGGACATTTTATACCAAAGGTAATAATATACATCGTAGTAATGATGCCTATTGCTCTGTTGGTCTATTATTGGTCCATGCCTTATAATCATGATACATATTGATCTATATTTTTTTTGCTCTAATGGTCTATTATTTCATGCATTGCAATCATGATGCATATTGATCTATTGGTTTATTGCTCTGATGCTCTATTGGTCCATGCATTGCAATCATGATGCATATTGATCTAGTGGTTTATTGCTCTGATGCTCTATTGGTCCATGCATTGCAATCATGATGCATATTGGTTTAATGGTCTAATGGTCTATTGATCTATTGGTCTAATGTTCCATTGGACTGTTGGTCCATGTGCTGTGATTATGATGCATGGACCAATGAAAATGGCCCAAAACTATAAGGAATTGAATCTTCTGACATAGAAAGAAAAGACCATGTTTCCATTTCTCCTGTAAACCGACTCTTTTGAAGATCCATGCTTGTATTATTTAATACTTTCAATGTCTTAATCTAATCCCCAACATGGAACAATAAGGAGAACTTCAGATGTTTATCTGGTGACGTTTACCTTCAGCTAAATATATATCAAATGAATCTTTAACCTCATGCCAGATCCCAACCTAACCCTCTCCATAAGACTGTTGCTTTCCCAGATAGTTTCTAGTTTACAATGAGCTTTCCAAATGAAGTGAGACCATTTCCTTTCTTTCTGTTCATCTGTTTCTGTATGTACAGTATCAAACCCTCCAAAAACTGTCGATATGAGTTTAGCATTGAGCTTGGTTGAAGAAAACAATGGATTCCATCCTTAATGGTCCTTCTGTTCCAATCTAGGCAAACTTTACATAAATCACTTCTGGCTATTCCATGCATACATTCTCTGTTAGCAGTATGTCATTACTGAGCAAAGCCGAGGACGTGTGGAGCCCCAGGCCGTGCTGATAGAAGTAGAATCAGTTAGCAAGTTTAACCTCAGCATTCAGACGTTTCTATAGTGTTTCTATATTTACTGCTCTTCTGTGGAGTGACTCATGTGCTGGGACAGCCAAGCATAGCCCAGCTCGCTCTACTGTGGGTGGCTTTCAGGAGTTCTTTAGATGTTTCTAGATGTTCCTCTGGCATTCTCTGTAGGTCCTGAAAATGACAGTCGCGTGTTATTGCAGTGAAAAAAGTATGTCATCATATAGGAACTTCATTTTTATCCCCATCTAGGTTGGTCTATTGCACTGCACTGCCCTCCTAACACTGTTAGTTGAGTATTAGTCATAGAACATACGTGGAAGACCTTGTTTAAGTGCCAAGAGATCAACTTATTTTTATGTATGTCCCACATGTGTTATGAAGCTGTGTATTGATGTATTTATTCAGTTTGTTTGTTTGTTTGTTTGTTTGTTTGTGTTTTTGGAAATAGAAGATAGAACAAGGTGTAAACCGACTGAAACCTGTTAGTATTACTAGGTCCTGGTTCACTATGTCCATCTAACCCATGTTGTTTTTAACCAGTGGTCTTTTCATATGAAGTCCTCCCATGCTGATTAGCCGTAGATAGCAATGCTATGGTCTCGCAGGACTACGAGAAAGTCTGAAAACAACCATGCAATTTTTTAAAGGGGTTTTATACAGAAGGAAGCTGACGTTTCCTAATCAGTCTATTATCTACTGAAGGTGGAGCGCAAAGTGGGGTGTGCTTGTGTGCTCAGCAATCCTGTCATTAGAACGCGGATGTAGCTTAAGTCGGTGTGCATGTAGGTGTGACTCTTCTTGGCTCTTTGTCTCTTTTGTGGTGCCCCATAAAACAAACCTGCTTCTAGTTTTGGCATCAACTGCGTTGAGGTTCCAAGCAAGCAAAACTGATACCAAATGGTGATGTAAAAACACTGCACACAATGGTGATGTAAAAACACTGCACACAATGGTGATGTAAAAACGCTGATTGGTCAGAGATATTTTTTCCCAACCTTTTTATCCTGTTGCCTCTTCTGAACATAATGTGTCTCCTTCAAGTTTCGTCAGTTTCATGAGGTGTCATTATGATGACCAGCTACATTGAGGGACTGCTATACTTGAGTAGGCCTGAACTGGGCAGTGGACAAGCTGCTATAGCCAACAATATCATCCCTCTAGTTTGCTTGCTTTGCTTGTGTTATCGATTGTATTCCACATGTTAGAAGAACCCAGACCAGAGGAATTGGGTGCATGATTTAGAGAAGCATACCCATGTTTCACCACAATCCAGCACCAAAGATCTTAAGAGTTAGCCCCAGATGTTCTTGTTGTAAGATCTGAGGACTAGAAGAAAAATTCAGAAATCTATTAAGTTCCCAAAGTGTCATTGTTGTGCTTTACCTATAACACCATTACGTACATATCTGCTACATCTCTGATACAAGAGCACATCAGCTTCCAGCTAGCTCCAGCACGATCCTGGAAACCTGGCTATAAGTAAACTTGTTGCCAGAGAAAAGTACTAGACAACACACATGGATGGTAGGATGTTTAATGGTTAGGACACAGTTCACACTTACAGGTCTTGTTATGGGTGTGGTGAAACCTTCATTAGTTGCTAAACACCTCACTTCTCAGAGTTCTTGGACTTGTTCTTGGTTCTTGGATTGTGTAGGAATGAATGCTTGTTGTTAACCCATAGCATTCCTAGTCTCCTACTGCAGTGGTTAATGTTCATCACCGCTAGTTTTCCGTACATACTGAGGCATGGATACAAAAGCACATCAACTCTAAGCTAGCTCCAGGAAACCTGACTTCTAAATGGGTCTCCAGCAAACAGTCATGCCACTGAAGGGGTATCCACATGAGCAATGCTAATGTGGACAGTTAGCATTGCCAGTTAGCATTATGTAGTGCTAACTTTAAGTTACATTACACATTAAGCACATTTTCAGGCTCTTGGCCTTGTTTCTTTCATTCTTTCATAAAGTTTATAAGATGATCAGGTATCATCATGTTTCATGAAGGTAGTAGATTACGCAGAAGGTAACACACTGTTGATAAGGAGTAATGCATCACTCTAGACTAAAGGAGGCTGTTCTTGGATAATTTAGATTCTATGGTTTTTTTTTGAGTTGGGTAAAAGTGGGATTTACAGTGGTGGTGATGATGGGAACCAGGGTTCCCCATGTCTAGATATATAGACTAAACCACCAGCGAACCTACATGTGTCTTCTGAGTGTTATATGGAATGTTGATGAATCTGGAAAACCTGGAAACAACGCCCTGCAGCATGTATCCTTCCACCATGAATAGAGTTAAATGATGAAATCTTTCACTATCATAAACAGTGTCTCAGACATCAGGCAGCGTATTCATAACCATCTCATGCAGTAACTTTCTGTGAGGGAGATTTTAGAGGAGGATGTCTGGTTCCATTCACCACCACTGTGAATGGTTCTGACTTTATCTAGAATGGCGCATTTCCATTAATTCTACCTTTCTTCTCTTTCCCCAGTATAAATTAGTCAAGACAGTTAAAGCAGTTAAACACAATTCTGAGTTGCTTTTTAAAGCTATGTTTGTTTCCTGTAAATGAACCGTTTGAAGACATTGATGCGCAAAAGCTTAGCCAACAATTCTTCTAGTTTTATTGTTTTTTTATTTATTTTTATGCTCCATTATTGATTGTATAGAGACAGTAGAACATGCCAGAACAACGAAGCAAAACAACACAACACAAAGGCAGAGTGCTTTTATTTTGGAGACATTTGTGAAGAGCACATGTAAATAATATATATTGTTACATACTTTATTGTCCGACTGGGGGAAAATATGATTTACCATGCTTTGACAGGCTCTAAAACAAAGAATTCAATTGATTTGTTTGTTGTTTGCCATCTCTCTCTATATATATACATAAATATATATATATATATTTCTTGAGTAGTGTACAAAAAAGGGCACTGATGATTTGTTGTTAGGGTCTGCATTATATACTTGTATGTACTGAGAATCCTTTTCATAAGGGAAATGCACAGAGCTGTGGAACTTTTTCAATAAAAAAAGAATGCATTTATTACGTGTCCTCCTTCCATTTCTCCACATCGCAGCTGGTTTAGGAGAGCTGTCCCAGATCTAGGCCATGATTACAAAACTTTCCCTTCAGCTAAAAGCATTTTATAAGCAGAAATCTGCAACAGAATTACTTATAAAAGGCTTTTAGTTGTGTCTCTCTGTTTGTGGCGGACCGTCTGAGGAAAGGGCAGTTTAATCAGGCTCTGTACGGATGGCTTTCCGAACCCTTCGGTCCAGGAACCGTGGTGCTTGTTCTTGTGGAGTCACGTCAGGTCAATCTAAAGTTTCTTGATGTTTTGGTAAATTGGTTTTAGGAGTTGCATATCATTCATGCACATGAAGCCATTAAAAAGAGGTTCTTCAGTAAAGACAATGCTTAAATGTGTGATTAACATTTTTGGCCCATTTTTCAATTATTTTTACACCAAATAGGAGCAGTTTGGTTTAAGTTTGCATTTAAATTCCAGCTTGTTTCAGTTCATATTAAGTTTGAACTTGGGTATTGACCATGAGATCAGGTTTGATTATTGAATGATTTTAAGACTGGGTTTAATTATGAGGTTTAATTTGACATTGGGTTTGGATTTTGGGGTTAATTTTGAGATTTGGTTTGAGTTTGAAATAAATTTTGAGATTGGGTTTGAGTTTGGGGTTGATTTTGAGATTGGGTTTGAGTTTGAAATAGATTTTGAGATTGGGTTTGAGTTTGGAATTGATTTTGAGATTGGGTTTGAGTTTGGGGTTGATTTTGAGATTGGGTTTGAGTTTGGAATAGATTTTGAGATTGGGTTTGAGTTTGGAATTGATTTTGAGATTGGGTTTGAGTTTGGGGTTGATTTTGAGATTGGGTTTGAGTTTGGGATTGATTCTTAGATTGGGTTTGAGTTTGGGATTGATTCTGAGATTTGGTTTGAGTTTGGGATTGATTTTGAGATTGGGTTTGATTTTGAGATTGGGTTTGAGTTTGGGATTGATTTTGAGATTGGGTTTGAGTTTGGGATTGATTCTGAGATTGGGTTTGAGTTTGGGATTGATTTTGAGATTGGGTTTGAGTTTGGGATTGATTTTAAGATTGTGTTTAAAAAATTGGGTTTGTTTTGAGTTTTGATTATGGGGGTTAGGTTTAATTTTGGGCTGGATTTGGGTTTGGATGAAGTCAAGTATTTGTGTACCACTTGCTGGAATAGGTGTTTTGTCAATGCAGCTTTACAGCAATATGATAAGAGCATTACCAGGAGAGTTCGTAGGAAGATCATCTCTCTAAAAGCAAGAGGAAGAACCCTCAGGAGAAACCAGGACTCAGCAGGTGAGCCCATCCTTCTCTGGTCAGCACTGGATAGCAAAACACTGTAAGACCAATATGAACAGAGAATAAGATTTTACAATGACATACAATATTATTACAGAGAATAAATAATATACCAGTCTGCCATTAGACAGACGTATTTAGAGTAACCAGTGTGTGTGTGTGTGTGTGCGTGTGTGTGTGAGCGAGCATGCGAGAGAAAGAGAGGACAGTGCCAGGTTGTCATGGTTTCCTCTCGAGGGTCAGGTAGCAGCTGCTGAGGATGGCATGGTAGCGAATCCCTCGCTCATTACGCAACTCTTATCAAACATAGCTTTTCATCTGTGGAGGTTCAGACTCTTTTCAGAAACACACAGCAGACCTGCAGCACATGGTTCACCTGATTCAGACGTGCTGAACTGAATCTGAATGATTTCTGCTTCATAATCATCTCTTTATCACATATCGAATGTGCTGGAGTCGAAATGACAATCACGTCCAATTACTTACGGGCTGCACTATATATGGCCATCTTACTGCAGTTTAGGGCTGTCTCAAGTGTCACCACCCACACCATCCACACAACCTACACCATCATCGTCTTCTACACGAGCGCTGTCCAGAGGGAGTTAATGAGAGCAGCGCTTCCACAGCACTAGCAGCTTAAACCGGCTCAAACTCCGTCACCGGATGACATACTGCTGTCTGTGAATACGGAGGACACGCAAGGTGTGGTGGCAAGCTGGCTAATTATGTTTTACACCAAACTAAGGCTTTAAGCATGTCTTTAGTGTGACCAGTGAAGGAACACATGTCTTTCTGCTGGAAATCTGTTTTTATAAAGTATGCAGTTAAATTAGAGACATAATGACACAAGACGAACATTTAATGGCAGGTATTTGTATCTCACTGGTCGCTTGCCTGTTCAGGATGTTTCCAGCCTTCTGCCCAGTAAGCCTTGGTTTCAGCACCCCCTTGCAACCCAAATGAATGAAGTGGTTTAAAAGATGAGTGAGAGTGGCTGGCCAATTTATTACAAACACATATCTTATATCTCCACTGTGCAGTTGTACGACCATACAGACTGTTGTCCCTCTGTTTCTGCACAGTGTTTCCGCCCATCTACTCTATTTACCACTGGTCAGTTTCTGTTGTCCAGATGTAATCTGAATGGTGGCCCATCCTCAGCACAGCAGTGGCACTGACATGGTAGTTTCAAGGGCAGCATGTGTATAGATTGTCTCTGAGCATGTTATAGTTATATATTTATACTGGCTGTTTAATTACTGCTAACTGCAGCAGTGAAGCTGTATCTTAACAAGGAGCTTTGATAACGAATTCTTCATTACGCAGACATGCTGGGCTGAAACAGGCTGAAGCTGGAGAGTTATATAACCGCCTGCCTTACCAACACAGCGGCTGAAAGTGCCACCCCTA
Organism: Prochilodus magdalenae; assembly: GCA_024036415.1. Taxonomy (NCBI): domain Eukaryota; kingdom Metazoa; phylum Chordata; class Actinopteri; order Characiformes; family Prochilodontidae; genus Prochilodus; species Prochilodus magdalenae. The sequence continues at coordinate 649,049 of JAMWET010003116.1, forward strand.
CCAAAACTGAAGCCTTGGTTACAATTATCCCAGTGTTTCAGAAAATGCGATATTTCAGTCTGTTTTCTAGAAAATTCTCTGTTTGCTAACAACACTTCTTAAGACCTGATCTCACCATCTACACCAGTAGGTTGTCTAGAAAGCTCAATAAATTCACCAGCATTTATTTCACCTCTAGTTACCAACAGCGTCAACAGTGTTAGGGCCTTATCGCCCACTTCTACAGAGCTTCTGAAATCCTTCCTGTCCACAGCTACATAGTTTCAAAAGACAACCACAGTTCTCAGAAGCCTCCATATTCAAACCAGTATTAGGAAAAGTCTCTCTGCGAACAATAACATTATATTATAAATCCCCAGTCTACATCAACCGGCACCGGTTCTAGAGTCTGTTGAGGCCTCTCCAACCAGCATTCATCCCAGGTATGTTATAAATGATCTAAATGATGATCTGAATTTGCAAAAAACTGCTAAATGTGAAAGTCATTTTAAAAGTGTGCATAACTGCTGTTTTTCAAAATAGAAATTTAATTAATATATTTTTTAAAGCTTAATGCAAAAATATAAATACTGGCCTGGGCCCCGGAAGTTGCCTGCTGTTGTGGCAACTGTGGCAAAAGTTGTGGCAAGTCATGGCTCAAACAATTTCCTGACAGCATTTCCCAAAACCCCACTGTCCGCACTGCCAGGGAAACCACCTACACGTATACCAATATTTCCCAAGATGCATTTCTCCTTCTCTTATTCCATTCTGGCCACACAAGCACTTTCCAAAACCTCTCTGTTCCTAATAACGGGACTTTAAAAGATCACTTCCCACATTCCTGAACACACATTTTTCCTCCTTTTTTTCTAAATTCTCCAACCACACCAACAATGTTTTTAAACATTGGTTCATCATAACGTTTAAATATAAATCTCTTCATGTCAGCCACGTTTTTAAAATTTCTCAGTCCACGCTTACTAATGTCCATCCTGTCTTTCAACATCAGAAAGGCACAAAATCCCATTATTCTGAAAAATAAAAACCTTCCTTCTCCACTCTAACAGGGATTAAAGCCCTCTCTGTTCACATCAACATTTAGCTCCACTACTAACATACCAGTATTTCTCTAAAATTGTTGTCCCTCATGACTGATCTGATGATTTCCATATTTGCCCTTTTATTTCCACATTTTCCAGTTTTTTCCACATTGTCTTATTGTTTACATTTTTATTTTTCCCCTTTTTATTTTCTCTTTTTTTGTCGCTTTTGTCACATTTTCCACATAATCTTTTTCACAGCCTCCCTTCTTTTTAGTTTTCCACTGATTTCTACATTTTCCATTTTCCCCTCTTTTTTCAACACTTGAGATTAATCAGATGAGCGCACCAGCCCAGAAGGAGGTGGTAATAAAGTCTGATGTGAAACATGTTGATAACAGCGTTATGAGTTTCTTGACTGTGTGAAGTAAACATGGAGCACAAAGTTGTAGAGAAGGCCAGACAGGCTCCTGCATTGTTATTATGGTTGCTGTAATTAGGGAAATGAATACGTATGGACTGACGGTGTAATGATATCTTTGGGTGGAATTCCCCTTTGAGTAATCATCAGGTCTCTGCTGGACTGGTTCAGAGCTAAGATGCCCTCCTGCTCTGTATGTAAGCTGTACCTGGTCCTGATAGTGACCCTGTTTGAATTCAGATTTACTCTGAACCGAAAGCACACATGACTCAAAACCACTGTTTTCATCCAGCTTTGTGAAGGCTGCCTGCCAGGTGGTCAGGCTGCAGCAGGTGTCTTGCACAGCAGACTGAGTAAACAGAATAATGTCACAGTAAATCACTTCTAAGAGCCTGTTTTAATGTCACGAGTCTCCTTCTAAACGTCTAAACTGGAGGACAAATAATATCAGCAGGAGCAGGATATTACCAAGGGGCAAGCATAACAACTCACTTTCTGCTTATTCATGTAAACAGTATTCCTTACACAAACACGGCTCTGCAACCAATCAGAACACCTACTATTCATAAACACTCTGGGAGTAGTGGTAACGTCCAGTGAATTTAATACAGTTCTATATTGCTTGAACTAGACAGGCTATCCATCCAAAACAATTCGGTACTGTTAATTCATGAACGAGGCAGACCCCAGCCCCTAGTCCTCTCTCAGGGAGGCTGTAGGACTGTAGGACGTTATAGCCTGTGCAGCTGGAGACAACAGCAATAGCACCAGCATTTCATCCGGTCGACATCCACTTTCTCCACCACCAGTCGTCACCTCCCAGCCATTTGATGGGCTTCTCTGTGTGTGTGTGTGTGAGCTGGAGTAGGGATATTGGTGATCTCATGCCGGTTTGGTAACCAGAGCCTGCTGCCACCACTAAATCTCACAGCAGACATCCATGTCCTCACCAGCTCCACATTTGCTATCAGATGAACTAGGAATAAATACAGAGATGGAGGGACTGCAGCTACATTTTAAGCCCCACCCATTCAGCCCATTCAGAAATATTAGTCTCTACATTTCCACTAAAATATTAGATTCCTCTTGGTTCTCTTTCATCAACCACCATGCTACTTTCCATTATCTGCCTCCTCACTCCCACCTCCTGCTTACCCCGGAACACCATCACCACCACCACAAAAAACTGCACTTGAGGTTCCAAACAAATGTTTCAGTAATTTCACCCTCATTTGATGTTCAAAGCAGAAGCCTGTAGTATTCTAATTTTCCTCTCTCAGCTCGCTTTTGAGATGCTAATGGAGCCAGTTAGGCCTTTTTTAGACACTTTAATAACACTGTCTGGTGGCAGCTTCTCTTATAGCAGGTTATGGAGCAGCAGTGGATTGGAAGTCCGTAAATGAGTGTAATGTTGGAAGCATTTCTCTGATGCAGTGTGTTTAATAGTTTGCATTTTTTCAGTTGTTATAATAATAAAACAGTATCATTTTCAGTATCAGTAAGCTTCAGTATCAAACTGGCCTAAAAGTTAAGTTTGATATGAAATCAGTTCCTAAAAGTTGAGACAGTACATTCAATACAAATTATAACTGATAGCAGTGATTAATAACAGCAGTTTAGCCCCACCCATTTAGCCTACTGCATTTTAGCCCCACCCAATAGCCTGTAGTAGTTTAGCTCCACCCATTCAGCCTACAGCATTTTAGCCCCACCCTTTTGACCTATAGCAGTTTAGCTCCTCCCATTTAGCCTACAGTAGATTAGCCCTACCTGTTCAGTCTGCAGTAGTTTAGCTCCACACATTTAATTTACTGCAGTTTGGACATCCCCCTTTCAGCCTACAGCAGTTTAGCCCCGCCCACAGCCTATAGCTGTTTAGTGCTGTTCCTGTATATAGAGTTGTTGGAGAGGAAGTGGTGGGAAAGCTATTAAGGGTTGTGCCATTCCTGCCTGTTGAAAGCAAAAGCACCATTGCAGCCTCCCAAGGATCCACACATCTGGAGCATCAGAACTGTATTCACTAATTCTGTACAATTCAGCCTTAGTTCACAATACAGAACAGCCAATCAGAACAGTGCTCATTTACATATCTCAGTCTACAAGTTTATTTAACTTTTTTTTGCATGTTGTTGCATGACACCACACATTATTACAGACCTTATAAATAACTCCCTATCCAGGTGTTAAAGCTCTCCATTAAGATGTTTAGAGCCCAGCAGCCACTGTCAATCTTCTTCTAAGTGACATCAGAGATCTTCTCAGTGACATCAGAGATCTATAGTTTGTCGCTGCAGGCAAAGCAAGATGAATCTAAGCCACTACAGAGTTAGCATCTCATTGTGGAGGAGAGACGGTTGAACCTACAACATGTGTATATTCAGAATTTCCCTTTCAGCCTGTTGTAGATCCTCCCCTGCATCATATTTTTGGGGGGTAGGAGGGGACTCGGTATGGAGTTTTTTTTTTTGCTATTTATTCAGGCTGAATCGCAGCTGAACGTCTGCCATCAAAGGCAAGGTTAATATGAAGGTCGGCTGTAGAGGCTGAATGTGTTCATTCTCTCACAAGCCTCAGCTGCAGCTCATTATAGAGCCTCTGTGGGAAAAGCTGACTTTCCACCTCATTTGGCATTGGGTTTGGAAGCTGGGCTGCGGAATCTGAATTGTTTAATTGTATAATTCAAGGACAAATAGGTGTGATCGACTTCAGATGTAATTTCATGGTGGCTTGTTTTGTGTATATGCATGTCACAGCTGTATAAATAAAGGACAAAGGCAGTAAAAGAGGGGGAGCAGTTTGGTGGTACCACCTGTACACTGTAATAGGATTATAATAGACTTTTACAGTAGACTTTATTATTAGGCCCTCTGGCCACTTTATCAGAAACCCTCTTCTTTATAGCTTTGCCTTGTTAGTGCACTGTTAAAGGCTGTAGCTCACCTGCTGGCTTTGGTAAAGTGGCCAGATGTACAGGGTAGGTGTTTCGAATAAAGTAGTCAGTGAGTTCAAGAGCAATGTAGGTGTTTCTAGTAAAGTGGCCGGAAGTAAAATGTAGGGGTTTCTAATATAGTGGCCACAAGCACAAGGTAGGTTTTTTTAATATAGTGGCCAGATGTGCAAGGTAGGTGTTTCTAATATAATGGCCATAAGTACAAGGAAGGTGTTTCTAATAAAGTGGCTAAAAGTACAAGTGTATTATTGAACATGTTGAGTCAAAAACAAGCCCTCTCTCAACAGACAGCATTATTCCTCCACAGCTGTGCAGTTCCACCACCGAGAGGCACTTCAGCTTCCTTTAACTCTCTGGGGGAACACTGACTGACGGGAGTGATTATGTAAGGCTGTTGTGCCAAAGGACATCCCTATACAAGCATATAATACCACATTAGTCCTGGTTTGTTTGGTGGAAGAATGATGACAGTTGTGATGTAGAGACACACATTCACCAAGTTTGACAGGAGGTGTCAGGATAAACCTGATGGATGCTGGAAATTGCTGTATTTCTCTGAACTGAAAGACGGAATGGCTGGGAAATTAGACTGAAAGTACACAGCGCTTTAGGCCTGTTCCACTTGTTCCTGTCACTGAAAACTCTGTAGAAAAATGCTAACGCTGCTAATAATAAATGAACACTGGTTAGTACATTAGGGTGATGCAACTGTTTGCTAACTGCTCCACATTAGCTGTTATTTGTTAGATGAACCATAAAACTGCAGACGAGGAGGAAAGAGACTGTCACTACCTGCTATTTAAAGGTGGTGAGCACCAGATAATGTGCTAGATATAAATTGGCCAGCATTAGATACTATTTGGTTACCAAGAGAATAGGAGAGTATCACATACTATTAGGCAAAAACCAGGTACTGTGTGCTGAACACAAGATAGTATTGGGTGAGCACCAGATAAGATACTGATTGGTAAGATTTAGGTAATATGTACCACATACTATGTGTCTAGCAAAATATACTACTGGTTGACCACCAGATAATATCAAGTGCACATCAGATATTGTTTGGTGATTACCAGATGTGAGTACTAGATACTACTTGGTGAGCACCAGATATTATGTGGGAAGCACCAGATACAATTTGGCTAGTACCAGATATTATGTGGTTAATAAGAGATTGGGTGTGCTTCACATACTATTTGGTAAACACCAGGTACTATTTGGTGAGCACTAGATAATATCAAATATCCTCAGATACTCTTTGGTAAGCTTAAGGTAACTTCATGCTCTGAGTACACTCTAACTATGCTAGATAAGTATTAGATAATATTTGATGAACACCAGCTACTATTTGGTGAGTACTAGATACAACTGGGTAAGCACTAGATACTACTGGGAGAACATCAGATACTGATTGATTAACAAGGAGAAGGTATCAGGTGCTTACCAGGTATATTTGGTGAGCACTGGGTACTATTTGGTGAGCACTATGTGGTGAGCACCAGATACTACTGGGAGAGTACTAGATACTATCAGGTGAGCATCAGGTACTACTTAAAGAGCACAATATGTAGTAAACCCAGATCCTATCAGGAGAAAGTGTTAAGTGTTTTAAGTGCTGTCTATCTGATAGGGACAGATTTAATGGTCTACCAGGTCTTCCAGGTGGTTGTTAGGAGTCCTGTTTTAGCAGTAGCTTTAAACCAGATTTTAATAACAGCTTTTCCTTTGACCTTCCCCATCGTTGTGCAAGTTGTGCAGTCATTTGTGCATAGGATGTTTGTACAGTGCTGTAGACTGCAAGACTAAACCAAATACACTAAACCCACTATTGGCCAGCTTCATCATAAGACGTTCTACATGGGTTTCATAAAACCTGAAATGAAGTGTGTGGGTGTCTTTGACCTTTACAGCAGGGCTTACATAACCATTCCTCTAAATCTGGTTATTAAAACTCTCGGGTCAGATGCAATTAAGATTATCACCTTGCCTGAACATGCAGCTAGGGCTTAATATGAATTTAAGCCCCTTTGTTGAGACACTAATGATGCCGTTTCATGTTTACGTTCTGACCCAAGCTTTTACTCCAGGCTATGAAGTAATCATTAGAGTATTTGCTTCTCAGCATGACCTGACAAGGTGCATGATGCACAGCACTAGATTACTGTGGACTGTGCAGGGATAAACAGGCCTGAAATGAGCAGGTACTGCGACTCCCATTCATTTTCATTCCTGCCGGCTTCGTCTCATTGCTCCACAGATTCGATTTGATTCCCCATAGCAACCTCTTCACTAGAGAACGAAGAGAGGGAGGAGGGGAGAGAGAGGAGGCTCATCTTTTTTTGAGCAGAAAGGGAGAGTTCTTCTGTCACTCGTGGCCCAAAAACCCATCAATCCTGGCACTGCGAGTTCACGGAGAACCCAAAGCGTCTAAGCATTTTGGAGCTGGTGTCGGCCTGGTCAATCAGCCCTTGATTATCTTAGATAGTCCCACTACTCCAGGAGCAAAAATGACTTGGAGGACTGGGCAAGGTTCCTCATTAGTCATAAAGTTAGTGAGGCAACACCATGGAAACCGAAAGAGCCTGAAAGAGCCCGAAAGAGCCCTTGGTGCCTGCCAGTCATGGAGATGAAGTTTCACGAGTTGTGACAACACGCCAAAACTGTTAGAGAAAAGTAGGAGAACCTTCTGATCATCCCACACAACATGGGGCCAACAAGCTGATCAGCTCATCAACCAATCATCACTCATTAAAAGTATTGTTAACCAGTTAATCAGTTCTCAGTAGAAGTGATGCTAACCAATCAGCTCCCAGTAGCAGTAACACTAACCTATCGACTCATAGTAACAGTAATGCTAACCAATCAGCTCTCAGTAGCAGTGATGCTAACCAATCAGCTTCCAGTAGCAGTGATGCTAACCAATCAGCTCTCAACTTTACTAAAAACTCATTTACAGGTCGTAGCTGTGTCTGGCTATACAAACTCACAAAGATACCTGTGCAACTGAAAAATGGAATTACCACATTGATCAAAAGACTATGCAAGACCAGGTAAGTATTTAGCTGAGTTATTAGGGGATTCAGGAGGGGGTGGGGTTAGCTGCTTGTGTTGGTGTGGATTATCACATTAAATAGTTAATTGTGTTTATAAAAACTAGCGACAATTTACAGTTTACACCCAAATAACCAAACTCGGCTCTGTTTGCCATTCGAATGAGCTGGAGGTTCCAATTTAACCCAGACAAATTGTTAGTAAGATTAGACTTGCATCAGAATACACCCCAAAAAACATATATACACTAGAACTAGAGCAAAATAATAAAAGAATGAGATGAAATTGCTATTAGTTTTGTGTTATAATACACATAAATGGAAAAGGAACCCATTTCTCCAAACAACCAGCCTATCAAGGACAAAACCTCTTATCTGTGGCTACACAGGGTAGCTGAGTGAGTAGCAGGATCTGTTTCTTATTTCATTCTGTCTGTGTAATGATGCTGATTGTTGATCTGCAACAAAATTATGTACTGTAACTGTTTGCCTGACTGGATGCAGGGTTTGGGCTCCTAATTTTCTACAAATCAGCAGCATAGTCAAATTTTATACCGTTAATTGTCAAAAATCTTAATTGTCAAAAAATAATTTGTAAATACCTCCAGTCAAATTAGTTTGAGGTCACTGCACAATGGCAAAGTACCTGGATGGGATGCTCTCATTCATAGCCTTGGACATCGTTGTGGACCACCTATAAAAGTAGGTCATGTTAAAGGGGGGTTCATAGCCATGGGCTTAGGTCTGGGATAACCATTGTAATGGATGTGGCATAGCAATGATCTTAGGTTTAGCATAACCAAGCTGATCGATGTGGTGTAGCAATGGGCCTAGGTTTAGCATAACCATGTTAATGGGTGTAGCACAGGAATAGGCTTAGGTTTAACATGGCCATGGTAAAGACCGTAGCACAGCAAAGGGCATAGGTTTAGGATAATCATGTTAATGGGGGTAGCATAGCGATGATCTTAGGTTTAGCATAACCATGCTAAGTGATGTGACATAACAACGATCTTAGGTTTTGCATACCCATACTAATGGGCGTAGCACAGCACCGAGCTTAGGTTTAGCATGACCATTCTAATGGATGTGGCATAGCAGTGGGCTTAGGTTTAGCATAGCCAAGCTGATCGATGTGGTGTAGCAATGGGCCTAGGTTTAGCATAACCATGTTAATGGGTGTAGCACAGGAATAGGCTTAGGTTTAACATAGCCATGGCGTAATGCCACTGTGGAAAGATGTGTAACCATGAACTTGGGTGCAGCATATCAAGATGCTGATTACTTGTCCATCTCAGTGCTGTAGTTCCAGTTATTGTTATCAATATGTCCATGTTTTAATTCTATTCCTGGGCAGGGAGTGTAGACCTGCTCTACTTACAGTTTCGCCAAGTTCTAAAAAAAACTGGATCTCAGTAGGTAGTGCTACAGAAGCAGTCAGAACAGACAAAGAGAGGAAATAAATAGCGTTACATTAATATTTAGGGCCTGTATTTAGCTGTCCAGTGATTACAGCGGAGTGTCTATATGAATGCTCGGTTTCAGTGGTTTTGGTCTGTAGACGTGGTGGAATGGGGGGGAAAATGAGGACCAAACAAAATACAAGTACATCTGGATGATTGGTGAACACTTGGGCTTTCTTCCAGTGCAGTAAACACAAAGCATGCATTTACTGGAACATCCATCTATCAGCCAGTTTAATATAGTTCACATGACTGCGCTGGAACGTCTACTCAAGCAGATTAAACACAGTTTATGAGATACTGGAAGAATCTCCCGCTTGCAGTTTCAACCATTTCATCATCTATGGTCAAAGGGTTTGGCTGAAAATATTCTCTTTCAGTTTTAACCAAAAAAAAAAAGCATGCAAAGATTTCATATCGCTTCAGTGCTCAGCTGCACCGTGCAGCTGCTCCAGAGCGCCCCCCTTCTATCAGTCAGAGCACTTCAATGGAGATAGCTAACCCAACATGCCAGATGTCTCAGTATGGAGTCGTAGAGGTTCCTAATGGTGTCCTGTGATAAACAAACCCTTCATCTTAGCACTGACCACGGTGCCTCCACACACAGATTCATTGGTCGTCTCCACCAGGGCAAAAGTGTGACTTGTTACTGAAGATGACCCGCTTCCATTCTGAGTCACTCCATGACAGTCTGACCTGACACGATTGTGGTTTTAAGGACACCTGTCGTAACTGTTGTCGTAACTGTAGTCCTGCATGGTGCAGCTGTCTGCCAGTGATGCTGGCACTAACAGGATGACTCATTGAGGACATCATTGCTCGCTGAATTTATGTCGTAGCTGTCCTTGCTTACATCACATGTGTAAAACGTCTATCATTGGCATGTCTCATGTTGTCAAACCCACCAAGTTTCATTCCTGTGGGTTGATTCCCTCTGGGTTCAGCTGTATGTGCAGGTAATTTTTTGATGATAAGAGTACTTGCTGTTAACTATGCGTTCATGTGAGCATTACGGCTGCATCACATGCCCTTCTAGTGCTCACCTTCAAATGAGAGAGAGGAGTGTCTGTAGTTAATAAGGTGAGTTACAGTTCTTACCTCAGTGACGAATTTTGGAAAGCTAGCATGAACCTTGCTAATGTTAGCACCCACTGGCCCAAGCCACTGGTCAGGCACTGGGGTGGCTGGCCGATTGTGCAGAACTGTGTGTAGATTTTCTATGGTCTTTTCTTCTGTGCACTGTTGCTCCAGCAGGCAGCCCAGCCTGAGTCATCCTGACAGCTGAGTCACCTCTGCAGGGACTATGTGTGTATGCATGTGCATGTTAGAGGCTGCACATTTTCAGCTTTTTTAAAGTCGATAGTTAAGTGACGGAAGTCGAGTCAAGGTCAACTAACCACTGACAACATCTTGGGTAAACCTGCAGGAGAAGGGAATACTTTGACTCTAAACACCTAACTCCGCAGACCCTTCAGGGAACAGGAGTTACAGACCCTGGAATCTCGGAATCTGTATCTTACATAGACGTATCCTAGGCTGTTCTGCCGAGACACTGGCCCACTGTAGAGATCCAGAGAGCCAGAGAAACTTGGAGCAAATTACCTCTGCAGAATCTAAAATCTAAATTAAGATGGGCTTCTTAATGATTACTATATTAACAGCAGTAAATAGAACCATGGAATGTGTAGATACATTTTAAAAAGTGGTACAAATGTTTCCAGACTGAAAAAAAAACAAAAAACCCAGAGATACTGGCAACTAATGCTAACCATACACCAGAAGACTTTGAAAAGACTCTGAAAAGACATTTAACAGACTAACGTCTGACACCCTGTCACATCTAAAGACAAGTCACAGACTTTTAGTCACAGACTATGATTTTGTCAAGACTGGGAATCTTGCAGAGTCACTATTTACAAGACTGCAACTAGATTTTAAGATTATTTCCCATCATGCTCGCTGGTAAGCTAATGTAAACACTGTAGCCCCGTTCGGCAGTGTTTTAGCTTGTTAGCTTTAGCATAGCACAACTACCCTCCATTACAAGATAGGATAACGTGAAAATAGCTTTAAAATGTGCGGGATTTAGACTCAGACTGTTTACTGCACATCTCAGGGCATCAATGAACTGTTGGGTGTGTTTATGTTTGTGTCATCTCGGGGCTAATCTCGTGTTAAACCCGGGAATTTCGAGGGCTTGAGCAAATTCTGTCCACCTTTTCCCCTTTTCCACTCTGTCGTGGTAATAAATTGGAAGATATGTCAAAGGGCCACTCTTGTTCACTCCACAGCTTCACCAGCTTCTCCTCCTTTCGACAGTCCAGGAGAACCACGGTTTCCCAACCCTCACTGGATTCCCCTCCATGCCCGATCTCTGCCAGACATTCCTGTATTTGGCTCGTGGCTTCCCGTTTGGAGCTTAAAAGAGCTCTCCTATTGATTGTCGACAATGTTCACATCACTATTTGTTTGAACCAAGACTTAAGATTTACGATAATATTAAAAGATTTTATCGGAATGCCAGGACGAGAAACAGACTGACTGTGTAAGGACAGCATAAGCTACTTTTAATCTTATAATTCTCTTTTGTATATTGTTGTAGGTTAATTTTAACATTATTTATTTTACTTTCTTAGTAGACTTATTTTTTACTCGTTTTAGTTGATTTTTCAAGTATTTTTTTAAGCAAAACAAGTACAAACATCTAGTAACAAGTTTAAAAATAGAAATTAATACATAAAATAGAAATAAATAAATAAAATAGAAATAAATTAGTTATTTAATAAATTTATTTAATATTTATTTAATAAATATTAAATAGAAATAATAATCTTAAAATGGGCCTACAAAAAATGAAAATGAGAAAGATAAAATATATTAACTAAATGTAAAATAATCATATTTGGTAATCTAATCTTTTACAATGTATGATGTGTACAGTCTATAATCAGTCTTCTGTATATTAGTTATTAAGTGTTTGTTGACTGTTGAGTTAAATGCTAATCTGATGAGCTAATCTGATCAGTAGTAAGGATAAGATCATCTGCTAAATGCTGATACTTTAAATGTAAACGAAATGTTATTTCAGGTGCAAATATACAAATACATACATGAATATATTTGCTTTTCTGTTAATCAGAACTCATAATAAAGAAATCGCTGTGTTTGAATCTGCTGATGCCTGTGGGACAAGTGTGTGGCATTTCAAGGCTGAAAACTAGCAAAAAAAGACAAGAATCTGATTTTACCAGTGTTAGTCAAGCATGTGTTTCTATAACTTGTTTAATCCTACATGACCAGTGAGATTAATAAGTAGGAACTTACAATGTTTACAATTATTTTATAGATAAATGAAACACATTTAAAATATCATTTCTAAATAACTGGCAAGAACATTACCAAGATGGCAGAGCGTATAGATGTCACATCTCAGGCTGCTGTTCCCCCTCCCTGCCCACAGAGGTCACCCTCACTGGAATTTTAGTCCTGAGTTTCCCACCTGATTGCAATCAGAGGCCATTTTGTATCTTTAAAACCTCCATGTTGTCCTTTGTTCTGTGTGAAGTCTTGTATTGGTGTGACCTGCAAGTCTGAGCGTTTCTTTGTATGTGTTGTGTTTTCTGGTTTGACCCCTGCTTTGTTTCTGGTTTGTGTTTATTGGATCTCGGTTTTTGGGCTGCATACTTGCTTGATTATTATTGGACGGATTCTCTGGTTTTGACCCTGGACTGTGTTTGGACTTTGGATTTCTTCTTATTAAAACCTGCACTTGACTCCTCACCCTGATTGTGGATCCGATTCCTGACAATAGATTACCTTCCAGAGTTTGTGCTGTTATTCCAGATGTTTGTTTATATCCAGAAAGCAAGCACAAATCAACTACTGAACTTAAGACACTGAAAAGGTTCTCTTTCCTCAACAACTGACACTCCCACAGATATCGTCATGGTTCATGCTGACGAATCTATTATTCTTTGGTTCTAGCTGGGAGCAAACTTTTAGGGTTCCTACTTATTTTATTCTTGGTGGAAAGGCACCAGACAGTTTAAAATTAGGTTCACGAATCGGAACAGAACCCATTTCATGTTGGTAGAGGAGGGCTTGGAATGACTTCCTGTCATATGTATTTAGTCTGCAATTTTTATTCCTATAGACAAAATATGTATTTGCAAAACCTGACATCAGGTCGCAATAGATGGAGGGGTCTGCTATCACTCGGCTGAATCTCATTCACCACGGACAGCTCTCCTCCTGCAGGCTGTTCTATTCTCCAGATGTCTCTCCTCTCCTGCTTTTGTTGTAAGATTTGAGGACGGCGTTCTTCTGGTGGAGAAAGTCTGATGACCCACGCTGCCCCTCCCCTTTCATCTGTTTCAACCAATCAGGAACTTCTGAAGATCGTAAAGGTGCTATAGCCGGTAAAATTGTATGTTGTATGTATGTATGTTGTATGTATGGTGGACTATGTGGAGAAATCCAGCATTCCAGGTTGCGAAGGGGATGTCAGTACTCTTCATTTCCTTCCCAAGAAACCCAAGAAATATGGAGCAGCTCCATTCAGCGTTTGACCCTGAACAGACTGAAGAGAGGACCAGCTCCACCTTTACTAGCATCACAACCCCAACAGTAGCCTGTAAGTAGAAGCCATGCTGTGTAATTGTATCTGTGTTTGCAAGTTGAGGCAAATCATCTTAAACTGAGAGTTCTGTAGTGAGGAATAACTTTGATCTACTGTGTGTTGATGTCCAGACGGAAGGTCAGTAGCGAGTATAGGTAATGTTAGCTACTCCCGTTAGCTCCAAGTAACTAGTATAGCTAACTAAATAGTATGAGGGTGGAGCTAATTTATTTAGTCTATTTCCACATGGTGCATCTGTGTGATCATCAGGGGCAGGGTCTTGTTGTAAACCAGCCAATCACAGCAGAGCTCATCTAATCATTAAAGAGCTCACCAAATTAACGTCTCATTTAATTCTCCAACCAGATCATGTGGGGGGGGAAATGGGCGTGTAGAACCACATCAGTGTGCTTGTAGGTTCTGATTATTGTTCTTCTGTTAGTAAGTTAGGCTTTGAATTTTAATTTACTTTGACTTAGACTCAGTTACTAGGCTGTCTTGCTAGCTTGCTGTACCTAGAGTTAACTGTAATTACTAGTCTCAGCTGTTGTTTCAGGTTAGTCCAAGGTGTGAATCACAGGGAGTGGCTTAAGGCGAATATATTCAAGAGGTGTCTGCTATGTCTGTAGCAGTGTGTAGAGGTCCATCAACACAATTGTCTGCCATCAACCTTGGCTAAGTATCTCTTTTTATTTAATTTATATCTGTACTTGTATTTACACTCTTGCTCTTCCACTATGTGTTTTACAATACTTGTTCTTTCATCTCACAGACCTAGAAGATCCCACAGTCTCCACAGGAAGCGCAATACCAGCAATCTCATCTATGCCCCACGGATGTCACCTTCTCAGACCAGGATGCTAGCATCCCACCATTCGCTGCCCTCCTAGGCTTTGACTGAGACTTGAATCACCCCTGAAAACATGGCAACTACAGCTGCTCTCTCTTCTGCCTTTAACTTCTCCCATTCATTGAATCATATACTTTCTATGTAGAACATCAGAGAACACTTGTACTGATACTCCATACTGATTCCATACCCTTCCAGCTCTGTTACATCACCACTATGAGCACCTGAATGTAAACAAAAATGCGATGTTCATTTGTCAAAATGTATTTTAGTATTATTCATCTAAAAAAAAGGCCATTACACACCAAAGATGACAAAAAGAAACCAGATAAAGCTGTTAAATATTTATTTCTTTTGGCACCAAAATTCCATGTTTTTGTGACGATAAATTAAGAATACAGTGGGGTGCGAAAGTTTGGGCAGCCTTGTTCATTTTCCTGATTTACCTTTATAAAGCATTGATTGTTTGGATAAAAATATTCCGTTAAATATATCATATAGGGGACAAACACAGTGATATTTAAGAAGTGAAATGAAGTTTATATGATTTACAGAAAGTGTGCAATAATTGTCTAAACAAAATTAGGCAGATGCATAAATTTGGCCACCAAAAAAAAACCTTAACTCAATATTTAGTAGATCCTCCTTTCGCAAAAATAACAGCCTCTAAGCGCTTCCTATAGCTTCTAATGAGAGTCTGGATTGTGGCTGAAGGTATTTTAGACCATTCTTCTTTACAAAACATCTCTAGTTCATTCAGGTTTGATGGTTTCCGAGCATGGACAGCTCTCTTTAAGTGACACCACAGATTTTCAATAATATTCAGGTCTGAGGACTGAAATGCCCATTCCAGAATGTTGTACTTGTTCCTCTGCTTGAATGCATTAGTAGATTTTGAGCAGTGTTTAGGGTCGTTGTCTTGCTGGAAGATCCAGCCCCGGCGCAGCTTCAGCTTTGTCACTGATTCCTGGACATTGGTCTCCAGAATCTGCTGATATTGATTGGAATCCATGCGTCCCTCAATTTTAACAAGATTCCCAGTCCCCGTACTGGCCACACGGCCCCACAGCATGATGGAACCACCACCAGATTTTACTGTAGGTAGCAGGTGTTTTTCTTGGAGTGCTGTGTTCTTTTTCCTCCATGCATAACGGCCCTTGTTATGCCCAAATAACTCTATTTTAGTTTCATCAGTCCACAGCACCTTATTCCAAAATGAAGCTGGCTTGTCCAAATGTGCTTTAGCATACCTCAAGCGGCTCTGTTTGTGATGGGGGCGGAGAAAAAGCTTCCTCTGCATCACTCTCCCATACAGCATCTCCTTGTGTAAAGTGTGCCGAATAGTTGAACGATGCACAGTGATTCCATCAGCAGCAAGATCATGTTGTAGGTCTTTGGTGCTGGTCTGTGGGTTGACTCTGACTGTTCTCAACATCCTATGCTTCTGTTTATTCAAGATTTTTCTTGGTCTGTCACTTCGAGCCTTGACTTGAACTGTGCCTGTGGTCTTCCATTTTCTCACAATGTTTCTCACAGTGGAGACTGAAAGCTGAAATCTCTGAGATAGCTTTCTGTATCCTTCCCCTAAACCATGACGGTGAACGATCTTTGTTTTCAGGCCATTTGAAAGTTGTTTTGAGACTCCCATGCTGCAACTCTTCAGAGAAGATGCAAAGAGGAGAAAAACTTACAATTGCCCCCCCCTTAAATTTCCTTTCTCATAATTGGAGTCACCTGTGTATGAAGGACAAGGGTCACTGAACTTACCAAACCAAATTTGAGTTCCAGTAATTAGTTCTAAAGGTTTTGAAATCAATAAAATGACAACAGTGCCCAAATTTATGCATCTGCCTACTTTCATTTAACCAATTATTGCACACTTTCTGTAAGTCATATAAACTTCATTTCACTTCTCAAATATCACTGTGTTTGTCCCCTATATGATATATTTAACGCAATTTTTTTATCCAAACAATCAATGCTTTATAAAGGTAAATCAGGAAAATTAACAAGGCTGCCCAAACTTTCGCACCCCACTGTATGAGCGTAAACATATACTGACAGAATATACTGTATATCAGCTATATCAAAAAAGGTCCTCACAAAACTGGCAAACTGGGACACCGTGCAGAATGATTCCCACGGTGGAGAAGCGAGAGGAGAACGGAGAGTTTCTCCAGCTCATTACAGGAGCTGAAACTTTGTGAGCTCTTTCACTCACAGCAGGGATCTCGGCTGAGTCTGGGCTGATGTTGGAGCTGCAGCTCCACTAAGTGAAGCACTAAACAAACAGACTGAATGTCTAAGTGTGAATGAGATCTGATTCTTTAGTCCCAGCAGGACGGAAGAATGGGAACATGGGACTGTTGTCTATGGTGGAAGAGTGGAAGTAGTATGAAGAGTTTCACCACTTCATTCAGAAGCTAAAACTCTCGTCATCATTTTAAACCTCTTAGTCCAGCTGGGATAGCGGTTGGAGTAGGCAAAGCAGTGGAGACCAGATAGTCCTGTCCCTCACAACGTCCTCCAGCTCCTTTTGGGGGATCCTGAGCCGTTCCCAGGCCAACCTGTAGATATACTCCCTCCAATGAGTCCAGGGGTGACTTTGGGTTCTCATTCTACAATGGGAGGTGGCCAGGGGGGCATTCTAATCAGATGTCAGAACAACCTTAACTTGCAGTGTGAAGAAATAGCACCACTACCATAACCTCGTCCCAGATAATGATGAGTAGACTGTGCACCCCCAACCTGGGAAGACAGCTTATTCCCTCTGTCTGAATTTCTAATCTCATTCTTTCGTTCATTGTCCAAAGCTTGGGGATTGAAATGTAGACTGACCAGTAAGCATAGAATTAGATGACTCTCTCTTCATCACTACAGTCCAGTACAGTGACCTCATTACTGGTGCTGATTAGTTACTTGACTGATTGTAAAAAGAATAGTCACACAAACAGCTTAACCCACAGGAATGAAACTTGGGTTTAACATCTTGAGACATGCTAATGATTCAAATTTCACACTCGGTAACGCATGTGACGTAAGCAAGCACAGCCTGTAGCCTTATCTCTGTACCTGACTGACCCAACAGCCACAAATGCAAATGTACAGTGAGCAGTGATGCCCTCCATGAGTCACCCTTTTAGTGCCAACACCATTAGCAGATGGCTGCACCACGCAGGACTACATGCACACAGACCGCTATGACAACTGTTCTTAACACCACGTCTATACCACCAAAGACTGCAATGGTGTCGTGCCAGACTGTCATGGAGGGATTTAGAATGGCAGCAGGTCATCTTCAGTGACGAGTCCTGCTTTTGTCTTGGAGACAATCAACGAATCAGTGTGTGGAAGTACTTTGGCCAGAGCTAAGATAAAAAGGTTTGTTTGTCGTCCAGAAGGCCTGGTGTCACTCCACCTCCACCCCGACCACACAATCTGCAAGAACTCTTTGAGAATATTCAAGCTGCATGGGATGGATTATCACAGAACACCATTAGGAACCCCTACAACTCCATGCTGACATGTCAAGCATGTTGCGTTAGCAAACTTAGGGGCATGACAATATATTGTGAGACCCAACTTCTTTATGTGTAGCTTAATAAATTTTGCCCATATCAGTCTACATGTATCACCTTTTTTGCTCTTGGTAACCTTTTTCTTCCTTCCCAATAGCACTGCAATCCCACACTTCCTTCTGGGTGCAGCTGTTCTTTAGATGATGAGAGTGAATGTGGTTTTGTGAATGCACAGCAGTGCGGTATATCATTTCATAGCAGCTGATATGTTTAGCCAGCTTGAAAGCAAGCAAGCTAGCTAATTAAATGCTGCAAAGTGACATAACAAGACCAAAAACAATAACATTTATTTTTGTCTGTCTAGAAGATAGAAACATGGAGACCAAACAAGTAAACAGTGAGGCTGGTCTCGGAGAGCGGCAGACGGAGAGGTAACCAAACACAGACACTTTGATTTGAGCAAGTTTAGTGTTTTAGATTCAGGAGGTGTGTGCGTGGAGCTCTGCTGTTTTCACTTGATGTTATTTACGGTCACCAGCTCACAGAGAGGTTGTTCTACTGCAGCACAGCTCCACTAAACCCTTTAGCGATACTCCCCGCTCACAGTGCAGGAGCTCTGCAGGTACGTTTCCATAAACAGAGAAGACCAAACATTTGTCTGGAACACAATGGCTGGTGGCTGTGCCTGAAGGAGAACATAGTGAGAGAAAAGTGGTCATCATGTCCAGCCTCGGTGTGGTCGCGGTAATCCAGGGTCTGGGAGAGATAAGGATGTGATGTAATTTTCTGAGTCATTACGCAGGCTTTACTTTGTTGGCAATCCCGAGGGCAGATTTCCTCACCTAAAGCCTCACAGGAACACATCAGTCTCAGTCTCATCAAACCTCACTGACCCTTCCCTTCAAAGACAGGGTCAGGCTGCCTTTGAAGATGCGCTCTCGCAATCCTTTTGACTACTGGCGTACCACCTCGTTCCTGGAGAATTGGAGAGTGCTGTTTCATTAAGGGTCAGAAATACGACCCCTGACTCCTAATAGACACTGTGTACAGTAGCTGTATGTCTGTATGAATGCAAGTTTAACATTTCCACATTGGTAATGTATGGAACATGCTTATTAAGCTGAACAGGTTCACCTTCACGTCCAGGTTCTAACCTCTGCTGTACTGACTGAGGTTCTCATTGATCTGCAGTTGACAAGCTGAGTCACAGTTCTTACACAAATGAAGAAGAACAAAGTTTGGTGCCAGTGGGCCCAAATGTGAGCTAGCTACCTAACCTGGCTAATGTTAGCACCCACTGGCAAAACCTGGTCCTTTGTGGAGGTCCTTGGACAGACTATAGGTTCTATAGGGTCTTTCTTGCTATGACCCCCCTACCCCCCCTCACCACCACCAGTACCCACACCTGCTTAAAATTCCTGGTAGTAAGGCTGGTAATTATATGCACTCTGCCTGAGATTCAGCTTTAAGTTATATCTGTGCTGTTTGTAATCAGAATCTCTGAGAACAATCATTAGCATGTTTTCCAGACAGTGTTAAACACAAGCGAACAGAATAATGAACACTTTTTCAGCTAGTCCTGAGGTGCCATGAAAACTGCACTCATAATTTATTACTCAGAATTGATCTTTATTCATTTCCAATCAACACACAGACGAACTACCAGTCCAACTGCTGTTCACATAGTGCACTTCACTATGTACTATGTATTATGTACTATTGAAAAAAGGGGTGGAGCTAAATTGCTGTAGGCTGAATGGGTGGAAATAAACTGCTGTAGGCCAAATGGGTGGATCTCAACTGTTGTAAGCTGAATGGGTGGAGTTCAACTGATGTAGGCTGAATGGGTGGAGCTCAACTGCATGTATGTGTGTATGTCTGTTTGTATGAATGTATGTGTGTATTATTGCAGTATTTGCCCTGCATCTCATTTATCTATGTCAGGCTTCACAAACTGCATATACTGGAATGTGTACATCTGTATAGATCATAACTTCTATTCATAGCTTTATATTACTGCTGTATAGAAGTGTAAATGTGGATTAACAGAGATATTCTGGTGTTCAGTACTGTGTATACTTATTGTGTGTATTCTGTATTCAAGCCCTACTGGAACTACACACCTGTGTAAATGTGATGTGACAACAAACATGGTTTTATTTGATTTGCTCACATGTAAGCCAGCATTAGCCTGCAGCATGCAGGTAAAGCGGACTAATCAGATTTTGATACATTAGTTATCTGCTTTTCTTAAAGGTATACATACAGTAGTGTCAATGCAGCTAAAGAAGCTGTGTAAACACTTCCAAAGCACACTGTAACCACAAAAGAACCTGAGCGACGATGTTATGGCTAGTATCGCTAGGTCTCCTCCTGTCAGCAGGAGGGCGCGTTTTCTGACTGATTAAACACATCAGCAGAACCTATAAAAGAGAAATGAAAGAGTATTGATTTTTTATTCCCAGATGCTGCCTGATGTTTGCAGAATGTGGATAAGATTCCCTGCTTGAACTACATGTTTTGGAAGTCCTCTCCATTGTCTTGCCACGTTGAGTTGTAAAAGACATTATGGGCTTATACTAGGGATTCATTTGTCATTGGTCATTGCAAGCAGTGCAGCATTAGATGCCTTATCTGTAATTGCTGTTGTCAAGAAATGGCTCAGCCACAAAGCAGTAGACCTCGCCTATTTTCTGCTAAACTACCTCTGGAAGAACATCAGCATAAGAACTATGGATCAGAAGCTTCATGAAGTGGGTCTCCATGGCCGAGCAGATGCACACAAGCTTAAGATCACTATATGCAATGCAACGTCAACTGGAGGGGTGTAAAACTCCACCACTGGGCTCTGGAGCAGTGGAACTGTGTTCTCTGGAGTGATGGATCATGCTTCACAATCTGGCAGTCTCATGGAAGAATCAGGGTTTGGTGGATGAATCCAGGAGAACGCTCTCTAGTGGAATGCAGAGGTCTGACAGTAAAGTTTGGTGAAGGAGGGATTAGTTCCAGTTAAAGGTGGTGTTAATGCTACAGAGACACAAAGACATCCTACACAGTTCTATGCTGCTGTGTCCCTGTTCTACGTTCACAAGTTCTACGTTCTAACACTGTGTGACGCGCTGTTTTCTATGAAAATATACTACAGTTAAAACAGTAGCCGTAGCCTTTTAGAGGCCTGAATGTATATGCCTTTGCTGGTGTGAGGGAAAGCCTGTCTGTCCTGATTCAGTTCTGCTGTGACAGAAAGCTCACTGGACCATCCGCTCTGCTTCTGTTTTTCCCCAGGAGTCTTTCTTGCCTCAGTGCTGGACTCAGGAGTCAGCTCTGATGGACAGCCGGAGCAGCAGGCACATTTCACTCTCTCCTCTGTCTCCTCCTGCCTGATCACGGCTGATAGACTGCCTCCCCAGCTCCTGTTTACAGACGCCACCCAGACTCGGCCTTCGGCTCTCTCTGACTCCATCAGCACCCCACTGTGAGGAGGGAAAACTCACAGACCGGCACAGATCCACTGAGACTCTATCAAAGTGAACAAAAGTTTATTTCACTCTCAGCAACAACAAACAGCATCATGTTTCTGTGATTAGAAAACCAAATATAGAATCATTTATTCAGCATTTAAACCTCTCATATTTGACATAGAAGGTATGTGAAAAAGGTCCAGCTGTGGTTCTACACCGGGCCCATTTCCACCCTATGATCTCGTTCTAGAATGAAACGAGCTGTTTTCTCTTTATTGGTGAGCTCCTAAATAAAAAAAATAGATGAGCTCTATTCTGGTTGGCTGGTTTATAGCGAGACCCCGCTGCCAATGATCACACAGAAGCACCATGTGGAAATAGACTAAATAAATAAGCTCCGCCCTCATACTGTTAACTATGCTAGTTACTGGGAGCTAATGCTAGTAGCTAACGCTTCCTATACTAGCTACTGGCTTTCTGTCTGGACATCAACACACAGTAGATTAAATTTGTTTCTCACTATGGAACTCTCAGTTTAAGATGATCAGCTTTAACCGGCAAACACAGATACAATCACACAGCATGGCTGCTACTTACAGGCTGCTGTTCGGGTTGTGATCCTAATAAAGGTGGCACTGCTCCTCGTTTCAGTCTGTTCAGGGTCAAACACTGAGCGGAGCTGCTCCAACTTGTCAAGAGTTTGGGAAACCGTCCAGAGTGGAATGTGCAGACTGCAGGATCCTGTTTGTTCCGGGATCCTGTTAAAGATGTGGGAGCTTCTGAAGTTTCTGTTCTCCAGCTTGTTTCGTGGAATTCTCTGTTCCACCTTAAATAGTGCTGCTGTTAGATTCTGGCAACTGTACAAGCTGCAGTATTTAAGGTGGAACAGAACATTGGATTATAAATCCAGTGAATAGGAAGCAGATTCAGTCCTAATGATGAATCAGTCATGTACTGCTGACAGATGAAAAGTGCTGATATCCCCTTCCCAGCCTGGAACGCTGGGTTTCTCCACATTTGGTTCAAGAGATCCATTGTGGGTGGGGATGTAAATATTAATGAGCCTGTTCCGGAACAGTTTAGGATTTAGGAATTGGCCTGTTTTCCCAGCCTCCTTTGGAAATGCAGGATTTGTTTAAAGGAGGAACAACAGTGTTTGAGGTTCTATGTGTGTGTGTTCTATGTACTGAGGTATTATATTCTATAGCAACTGTGGATCAAAATTTTATTGAAAATTTGCACATTTATTTCTGACCAGTTTCCACTTTTATGACTCCCATATGCCATAACCATATACTTACATGTCACTGTGCTAAAAACTCCCACTATTAGAAAGGTTTAAAATAGGCTGGTCTATATTGAGTACAGGAGTCATCATGTTATTATGCAATCCAGGGAAATACTTTCAGCAGTATTTAAGTCCAGCCGCAGCGCTGTCAGTCACTGTGTTTACTCTTTAAGGAGGGAAAGGCAGCCTGGCTGCTTTTAGCATTCAGTTAGCATGCAGGTCTAAACTTTCCAGACAAGTGGAGGGATAAGAGCAAGGCGACGCTCTTTAATCACTGTCTGCCTCTGGCTGGCATCATTCTAACTCTGTGAGTGCCGGAATAGAGCCCGGGGAAAACTTGTCTTAAACACCACCACAGCAGCCCCTGCTCAGTAAAAGCAGTGTCAAAGAGGAGGTGATGGATTGTGAGTATTTAGCAGCTACATCTACATTAGCATATAATACATACAAAGCTTAATCCTAAGATTAAGATATGGAGGTGATGAGGGAGAACTGTGGAGTTTAATAAATGAGATATTAGTAATTTAATCATCATGTGCACAGACTGGTCGGCAGCTTAGCAATGATGCTTTAAGCTTAACACTGACAACATGGACGCCTCAGAGAAGACAGCAGGTGAGGAGCCTGGTGATTACAGGCTCCATATCTTAATGTTTCCTCAAGGCTAGTAATGGGACACAAGGTTCATTGGAAAGATCAAATCATGCTGGTTGACATCATGTGGTGAAATCTAGTGTTCCAGGCGAGGAAGGGGATGTCAGTGCCTTCCATTCCTTTCCCAGGGAGCCCAGCTGTCAGCTGTACCTTGTTCATCTTTAAACCAGGCTAAAGTTGCTTCCTATTCTTAGGCCAATGTTCCGTTCCATCTTAAATGCAGCAACTTGAACAGGCGCCAGAATGTAACTGCAGAACCATTTAAGGTGGAATGGAAAAAGGATCCCGGAACAACTTTAATCATGCAGCACATTTCTCTCCAGACAACTCCCAAACTCATGGACAAATGGAGCAGCTCCGCTAAGCATTTGACCCTTAACAGACTGAAGAGAGGAGCAGCTCCACCTTTATTAGCATCACAACCCCAACAGCAGCCTGAAAGTAGCAGCCATGCTGTGTGATTATATCTCTGTTTGCCAGTTAAGGCAGATCATCTTTAACTGAGAGTTCCATAGTGATGAACAGTTTTAGTCTACTTTGTGTTCATGTCCAGATGGAAAGCCAGTAGCTTAGTAGTATTGGAATGTTAGCTACTTGCATTAGCTTCAAAAAAATTAGCATAGTTAACTAAGTAGTATGAGGGCGGAGCTTATTTACACAGAGGCTCATTTTATTTAGTCTATTTCTACATGGTGCTTCTGTGTGATCACTAGGAGCGGGTTTTGCTATAAACCAGCCAATCAGAGCAAAGCTCATCTAATTATTTAGCTCACCAAAAAAGGGGTAACAGCTTGTTTGTCATTTTCTGTTTTTGTATGCGGTTTCACGTGCCTGAGCTTGGTTCATCTGGTCCACTGTTTTTCCCTGTTCTCTTGCTCTGTTTCTGCTGCTTGTCTGTTCCTGCAATGTAAATCATCTTTGGATGTCCCATTCCTCTGAGTTCTGATGACCAATCACTTTCCCGGATGAGAGGCGGGCCTTGAAATTTAAAAACCCAGTGGTTTAAATTAGACGAGAGGCTGGGGGTAATCTCTGTACTCACTGTTGTGTTGCTGGCTTGGACTGTGTTCAGTTTTTGTTTCTCCCTGTCTCCTGTAGATAGCTGAACTTCACCTAGCCATGCACACTATGACACCATGGCTGCATTTGTTTGTTTTTTTTCCTCCGCCTTCCATAAATAGCTTGGTTTTGAACGTTTGAACGTTGGGTTAGTGGAGTTTGGTACCTCTGTATCAGTTTAGAATTTGAATCTGCTTGTTAACTTGTTTAAACTCTGTTAATTCATACTATCCTCGTCAGCTCAGTCATTCTGGCCAGCGCAAAAATAAGGGGTTCTGGACAGGTAAGACAAGCACTCATACATTCTTACAACATGTAGTAAACGACTGTATTGACACATATGGTAAGAGATGGGCGCCAACCTCTTTTTCTATTCTACCCCTTATTTCTATTGGTGCAGATTAGTTTTTCCCTGTGGTTTTATTTTGGATTTTTTCTTTTTTTCCGTCCATGTTCAGACTCCCCCTTTTAGACACGCAGCCACTCATCTTATTCCTCTGTACATATGGTCTAAAATGTACATAAGCACTTTTTGTTGGTTTGTTCTTGTTGGTGATTACGTATTCGGAGTGCATTAAAAGACAACAGAATCCACTAACAATGTTCTGGATAGTAGCCCTGGTTCACACTTCACATATCCCACATAACCTCATGTTACTGACCCCAATTTACACCTAGACTTCTACCGTGGTCGTAACAGTGGTTTAAGCAGTAACGTATTGACCTCTGCTTAACAGTCTAGAACAGTTTTTAATCAGTTAGATGGAAAGATGTCACGTGGCCCATGGTTAAGTTCTAATGAGGGAATGACTCCAATGGCTTCCATGCTCCATCTGGACCACCTTAATATCTTTATGTTAATAGTGGCGAGAGTCAGTCTCTAGTGCCGGGACCCCAAGTGTCAGAGGTCACACAACACACTCATCTGTCATGGCACAGATGTCTTCAGATGCCATGGTGTCCTTGGCATGTCATTTGCTTTTCAAAACCATGTTGTTTTTTTCCTGCTGTTGTGTAGGATAGCGCTTTGGATGATGGAAAGCCATGGCAGGATAACAGATAACTCCCGTCTGGATGCTGACGTTGATCAATGTGACGAGAGGTGAGCAAATCCAAAGCCGTAAGTAGAGCTTTTACAAACGACGCCGTCCGTCATAAATCACCTGCTCCGGAAGGGAAAACAGCGGTGAAATCGCAGCTCATCATTACCGTTCCCAGCCATTATCAGTGTAAAGTGCCTGACGCTGTTCGAGTGTGCAGGGAACCTGCAGTGACTGTTTCCGAATTCTGAGCAACTGGTGGCTCCCAGCGACCGTGTTTTCATCCTGGCCCTGACGGACGAAGGTAGAGCAAACCTTGCCCTTGCCGGCTGCACCGGACCATCGGCCAATTCTCCCTGACTTCCAGATGGCGGCCTGAATACCAACTAATTCAAACAGCAGGCTGTCCGGACCAGCATACAGATCAGCTGCTTTAAAATTCCTCTCCTGTCAGCAAAGCCAGCAGGCTGAAGATCCACTTGCTGCAAAAGCAAATGACAGCCGAAGTCGAGAGTGTTTTCAGGTGATTTTACAAAAGAGGCTGAGGTTTATTTTTAGAAACCTGCAGAGGAACACATGAATATATATATATATATATGCCCCTCCCCCAAACCTCCTCACCACTAACCTCCCCATCACCAACCTCCTTAACCCAAACCTCCCTCCCACCAAACTCCTTACCCCACATACAGCTGTTCTTCTGCTCCTTGGTACAGATTTAACTAGTCCCGAGATATCATCACCGCTCCAACCCTGGAATGTTTGGCCTGATCAGGAATCGTGTGCTTGTATACAGCTTTTGATCCGAAGTACGTTTTTTGTAACTTTTTTACATTCCTAATTTTTCCTATTAAAAATGAATGGGGTGGAAAAGGCCACACTCACTGAAATGTTCACAGAAAAGTTCTACAGTACTTCTGTTCCACTGACACCGTTTCACATGCACATCTTAGGGAATCACCATGTCCATCACTGAAGGCTGTCAAATCAGGCAAACTAATAATTATAATTAATCACATTTATTTTTAATTGCTTGTATTTTGCAGTTTGGAGCCTCATTCTCAGGAGCCCGAATGGATGTTCTCAGACATGAAGCAGCTTGATGTTTATCTGATGGGGAAAGTGTTGGTGGGTCTACCAGGTCTTTCAGGTGGTTGTTAGGAGGTCCATTTTCAGTGTCCCTTTGGCTTTCTCTTTCTGGATCCTCTTTAACTGAACTTCTGTATATGACAAATTTGTGGCTGTTTTGACTAGAAGTGAAGTGGAACTGCCAAACTGCCTTCAAATAACACAATGAACTGTGTATACATAAAAAGGTTGGGTGTGTTATACAGGGGAATTGTGGTCATAGACCCCTGGAGGCCTCAGGTCTTTATTTAGTAGCTAAAAGGAAAAGTTTACAATGTCTATTGCAATAGTTTCTCACTGAGTATGTCAGTGGCCCTTGGTCGGTAATCTGCAGGTGAGAGACGTTCTGGTCCTGGGGGTTAAAAGCAGCTTCCGCAACAGAACAGCTCCGTGTCTCTGTACACCGAGCACGGGCTGAAGCTAGCTCAGGGCGCTCTATCCCCTTTAATCATCCTTGGAAATGACTTGAAAGGTGTTTAGGTGAGGAAGGGCCAGGCAGAGACATCAGAAGGGAAGATGTGAGGGGAGAGAAAGCCGCCACAGGACAGACGAACACACCTGCTCTGGCTTCCTGCCAGCCGAGAGGAGCTCTGTGGGGTTTCTGACAGAATATGCTAGCTTCTCTGAGCAGATGGGTCTATCTGTCCCGGCAAACGTGCGGCACAGGGTTCTTTCAGTTCCCTTACAGAGATCAAAGGCTTAACCGGTCGCTAACAACAACAGGCTGCCATCCCAGCACACAAGACAGTGACAGTTTGGGGGTAAAAGATGATGGATGTTCTTTTAAACTTGTCCTGTAGGTGGCGACATCAGCGGAGACCCTCAGTGCCATAGTGGACAATGCTGGTGACACAGTTGATGAGCAGACATCAACCCCTACTTCACGAACTATTGAATTGGGTCAGATTGTTTATACTGTTCTTTCACCCCTTCATCCCTTTATCTATTACCAACATTATTCCTTTATTTCTTCACCATTACCAACATTTTTCCTTCACACCTTCAATCCAGTTGTCCATCACCAACAATTTTCCTTCATCCAGTCATTCCTTTATGTTTCACCTATATTGTTCCTTCACACAGTTTTCATGATGATGATTCCTGATCAGCAGTGTTCTTCTATCTGAGATTTGCTCGCACTTAAGAGCATGAAGGTTCTGCGATTTAAGAACACATCATGGATCTAAAGCAGATTTCCTCTTAGGACCGTTCTGAGGATCAGAGGTCCACCCTGCCAGAAGGCTGTCTGTGATTGGGCAGAAGGTCAGCCCTGTTTCTTCCAAGAGCTGTTTATGGCCAGAATTCCAGAACCTGAGCAGATTAGGGATGCAGCACAGGTTGCTATGCTGATAAGAAAGAAACTTCAGGGTTAAATTTCACTACATACAAAGTTAGCTGGCTAAATTAGTTATGTGTCTGAGATGGACCTTTAACAATACTGGACACTGAGGTGTCTTCTAATAGTGGAAGTATGGACAGAAGCACTCACTCAGCTTCTCTCTCAGAGATGAAAGTACTGTTTATCTGATGGGGACACCAGGTGAGTGTTGGTGCATTTACCAGGTCTTCCAAGTGGTTGTTAGGAGCTGTCTTTTTACTGTAGTTTTTAATAAATTTTTTGGACGCTCCAGTTTTGGACACTCTTGTTATTTTTTAATTCTCTTCCATGTAATAGATTTTTGTGTATGTAATGTGTAGTTTCAGTAGGAAGAGCTAAGTTATGTCCTTTACCAAAGAATAGTTCACTGATATCCTCAACTAAGACCTCCTCATCATAACTGTTCTGCTTTTTCCAGTGACAGAGTTACAGATGTGTACTGGACAGCCAAACAGAATATTCAGCAGAGCCTCTTCCTGTCACATCACGTGACATTCCACCTAATACTCAACTGAAGCAGTAACTTCATATTACGTTATTAAAAAAATATGTTAAAATATAATGAGACCATAAGATCACTGCAGTGGTCTGAGAAGAAAATTGGAACCCTCAAAGCAAGTTATGTTACTTACATTTCATGCGGAAAAAAAAGTTCATTATCCTCCAGTCATGTGTCTTACTAAATGTTTTCAGCTCTGTTTGCATGTAGGACACTAAATAAGGGAAACATAATTCAAGTAGGAGTGTCTAACTTCCAGAGGGCTATTTCATGATATTTTAGTGTGGAAATGTTTGCAGGAGATTGGAGGTAATGCCCCAGTGTGCCATGTAGCCAAGAGGTTCATGAGACATTCCTTAGGAGACCACATCTATGAGGTGTGAGTCTAAGTCAAGTCTTTGAGATGTGAGTCTGAAGGGCGAATCTGTGCTGAGTCTCTAAGGTGTGAGTCTAAGTCAAGTTTCACATCTCTGAGGTGTGAGTCTGAGTCAAATCTCGGGTGCGAATCTGAGTCGAGTCTCATGTCTCTGAGATGTTGGTCTGAGTCTGAAGTGCGAGTCTATGTCAAGTCTCAAGTCTTTAAGATGTAAGGATGTGAGTCTCTGAAGTGAAAGTCTGAACTGAATCTCTGAGATGTGAGTTTCGGTTGACTCTCAAGACTGTAAGTTGCAAGACTTAACATAGTCTTGCATTTCAGAAGTGCGAGTAAATCCGTAGTCTTTCAGGTTAAGACTGTATTAATGTATAGGGGAGTCTAGCATAAATCCACTAGTTAATGACTGCAGAACAAAAAGCTCAGTGTCCACTCAAAGTGCTGTTTAAGTGGAGTACTGGACACATTTGGCTAACAAATGCACTCTCGTGTCAGAGTGAGAAATGCTAACACTATGAATGGCCCCCGGTGTGCTTTTTGCTGGAAGCTGCTGAAGCAGCATATGGAGTACAAAGAGGGGCAAATCATTTCATACAGCAATCTGGTTTATTGATTTTATCCACTGGCCGGATAAACGGCGAATAATTACAAACACTTCTTATGGGATTCGATGCTCTGAGGAAACATAGTCAGTGGTAAAAAGGCCACTAGCAAAGTCTTAGATTTCACCCAGACTTATTGTCATCTCCCAGCTCTCTGATCAAACTTATTTCTGAGTTAAAGATATGGATGACTGCCAGCATTGTGGTTTCTTAGGTTTTCAGTTCACGTCCAGTCTGGAAGCCCAGCATTTCCTTTCCGAGGTTAAGCACAACCCCACACTAAAGTGGGCTGCCTGATGCAGCGGCAGCTGATAGTCCCAGCTGTCCAGTAGAAGGAAATTAGCAACCTCTAGTCTTTTATATCTTCTACACAATGCTTAATATGCTTACTTTGCGATGAGTTACAGTGGTATGAAAAAGTGTTAGCCCCCTTTATGATTTTGTTTTTTTATTTTGCATGTTTGTCATACTTAAGTGTTGTAGATCATCAAACAAATGTAAATATTAGTCAAAGACAACACAAGTAAACACAACATGCAGTTTTTAAATGAAGGTTTTTATTATTAAGGGAGAAAAAAATCCAAACCTACATAGACCTGTGTGAAAAAGTGTTTGCACCCTAAACTGGTTGGGCCACTCTTAGCAGCAACAACTTCAATCAAGCATTTGCGGTAACTTGTAGGTCTTTTACAGCGCTGTGGAGGAATTTTGGCCCACTCATCTTTGCAGAATTGTTGTAATTCAGCCACCTTGGAGGGATTTCAAGGACTGCCTTTTTAAGGTCATGCCACAGCATCTCAATAGGATTCAGGTCAGGACTTTGACTAGGCCACTCCAAAGTCTTCACTTTGTTTTTCTTCAGCCATTTAGAAGTGCACTTGCTGGTGTGTTTTTGGATCGTTGTCCTGCTGCTGAACCGAAGTTTGTTTCAGCTTGAGGTCACGAACAGATGGCCAAACATTCTCCTTCAGGATCTTTTGGTAGACAGCGGAATTCATGGTTCCATTTATCACAGCAAGTCTTCCAGGTTCTGAAGCAGCAAAACCACCCCAGACCATCAAACTACCACCACCACATTTATATACTCTATGTATGATGTTCTTTTTCTGAAATGATGTAATGGGACACGCCCCTTCCAAAATGTTCAAATTTTGTCTTGTCAGTCCAGGGAGTATTTTCTCAAATGTCTTGGGGATCATCAAGATGTTTTCTGGCAAAACTGAGACAAGCCTTAATGTTCTTTTTGCTTAGCAGTGGTTTTTGTCTTGGCAGTCTTCCATGCAGGCCATTTTTGCCCAGTCGCTGACCTTAACTCAGGCAAGTGAGGCCTGCAGTTATTAGGATGTTGTTATGGGGTCTTTTGTGACCCCTTGGATGAGTCATTGCTGCGCTCTTGGTGTAATTTTGATTGGTCGGCCACCCCTGGGAAGGTTCACCACTGTTCCACGTTTTCGCCATTTGAGGATAATGGCTCTCACTGTGGTTTGCTGGAGTCCCGAAACTTTAGAAATGGTTTTATAACCGTTTCCAGACTGACAGATCTCAATTACTTTCTTTCTCATTTGTTCTTGAATTTCTTTGGAGCTTGGCATGATGTCTAGTGTTTGAATATCTTTTGGTCTACGCTTTGTCAGGCAGGTCCTATTTAAGTGATTTCTTGGTTTAGAACAGGTGTGGCAGTAATCAGGCCTGGGTGTGGCAAGAGAGATTGAACTCACTCAATAATAATAACCTTCATTTAAAAACTGAATTTTGTGTTTACTTGTGTTCACTAATATTTAATTTTGTTTGATGATCTGAAACATTTAGGAGACAAACATGCAAAAAAAATCATGACACACAATCATGACATGAATCACTTTTTCACACCACTGTATCTGGATTGGCAAAAATATACAATTGCATGTCATCTGCAAAACAATGGAAATGTATGCCATGTTTTCTAATAATATTACTCAGCATAAAATGTAACTTAACTGCTGCATCATTTAAGGTGAATTAGGAAAATTCAAAAAGGAAGCTAAGAAGCTGAATGACTACTTTCAGGTGCGTGAAGTCAGGTTCCAGTTGGGCTATATTGCCAGTCCTTGCTGTGTTGTAGTCTCATTGATCTCCCGCTATGCTTTGCTTTCTTCACTGTTACTCCTAGAATTTGTCAAAGTGCTGCCCAGCTCCTTGACACTTGGTGGTGCCATCCCACGTCTGACACCACTCTCATGCTGGTATAGGAGAAGACATTGCTCTTTTTACTGGGCAGCAGTAAAGGTGCAAAAGTAACCACCCTGGTGTTATTCAAAAACATCCGAGACAGCTGGAAGGTTTTTTTTGGCATATACTGTAATGCTACACCCTGAAGTCCTATCCGGATCATCTGGCGGATGCCATAGCTTTGACAACATATTGTCAAATACAAACATTACACATTACAAATAATACATACATTCACATACGGCTGGAGAATCATTTTGGGGCTTTTGCACTGCTTTGTGAACATGTGCAGAGAAACAAGAAATTACACAAGAAGAAAAAAACAGGGAACTAATTAATGCTACAGTATCTCCATAATTGCAATGTTTATAATTAAAGTAAATGTAAAATTGAGGGAAAGGATATGTACAATTATCTTTGACTGGCTTCCTCTTTCTCTGATCGCGTAATTGCTTTTCATCACAAGGCTACAATTAAGCGAGTCAGTTGGCCCACGCTTTAAAAAAAAGACAAGATAAAGGTTCCCGTTTCTGTGAGTCAGAGCTGAAGTTAAAGAACCATCTACAACCCCCACCACCAACCCCCCACCCCCCCAAAAAAAGCATGTTATTACTAAAAGATGCTAATGTGGGCAGTTTCTCCAAGTTTGGGAAACGTTGCTCAGGGCAGAGAAAACTATGATGAATAAAAGTTTACTGGTGCATAATTTATACGGGCATTGATTGGTATAACTCAATGGCTGTGAACTAGTGTACTACTAATTTGAATATATAATTTAATAATGTCTTTCTTGCCAAAATAACCATTAGCCTGAGAAAGCTTAAAAATGTCATACAGTGCTGCTTGAAACCCTTTAGGAACCCCTTTCTGCATATATTAAACCTGGAATGTGTCTATTAGACCTGGAATCTTATTTACAGTTCATAATAAAACACGAAAGACTACACAGAGGAAGTTCACAAAGGTACTTTAAGTTGGCTTGAAAAAGGTAGTTGATAACATTCAGATGATATAGTGGATGCAGGCTGTTGTTGTTGATTGCTACACTGTTGCTAAAGTTAAGGCTGAACAATAGGACACAACTACAATACATCACAGAAGCAAGGAACTTCTCTCCGGGTGGATAACCCAGGCAGTGCTGCACTGATACAAGAAGATTTAGTACCAATCCAGGGAGTTATATAACCAGGATAATGGAAACTGTCCTCCCAGATCAAAACCTTCACAACTAAGTGTGGTTCATTTACACCAGACACACCTGTACCTGCAGAGTTTAATGTAGAAATATTCAATGTATAAAGATGTTTATCCACATAGACAAGAACCCAAACAGAAACCAACTGAAGTTATGGATCTAAAATTAGTGCATGTTCCACCTGCTCGAAGAACAGAACCATTATAATTACTGTAACTAAACACATTACTCCTCATTTTGTCACGGAAAAGCAGCTAACTATGCTAAATAGCTAGCTAACGATGTTTAGCTTATTGGCTATAATGAACCAACATTCTGCACACACACACACACACACATGAACATGAATTTTATTTTTCTCTGTTGAGTGTTAATTTGAGCAGAAACACTTGTTCTATGGTGGCTAGCATAAGAGCTAATATGCTATATGCTATAGCTTCTCCTAGCTGATCTCCTTTTGTAGTAATGCTTTTTACAGAGTAATAACTTTAAACATGTGGATTAGCACATCATACCATCCTAGTTTAAACCCATTAGATACTCTGGAATATTTAACATTACAGCTTCAAACATCCGCTAATTTTACTGTTATTGAGAATGTTTTATCTGTTATGACTGAATTTATAGTAAGTTGTGGTAATGTATGCCCAAAAGTGTGTGTTTTAAGGCCCTTTGTGTATAAATAATGAATCTGTTCTAAACTGAATATAATCTAGTACACTAACATTTTATTGCTGTTACATATGTATCAAAATTAGCTCCTAAACCTTCAGCCTAAACTGCTACAGCCTCTTATTCACAATTGAAAAAGCTTGCTGGTTTGTTTGGGGTATTTTAATAAGGTCAGTCTTATGATATCAATTAATTTATTCAGCAGCAGTGTTAGCTCACACATAGCAATGTTTGTATTCTGACTGTTTTATGAATTCGTGTCAAAAAAATTAAGTGACATTTCATGGGGAACATTTGGCATATTGTATGAGGTTCAGAACAGTTTTGTTTACCACAGTGATGGAAAATTAATGTGCCACAGCAAATCCAGTACTGGTAATGTAATGTACCATTAAACAGTGATGTCATGTAATACTAGGTAATACTCAGTAATGCATCTAATTAATTATCCAAATTAACTAATTACAATTATAATAAAAAAAAAAACAACTGAATGCTGCCCATTTCCTTAGTTTCCTGTTTATGATCCAATGTTACTTGACCTCCTGGTGGCACAGTAAATGAATGAATGAGTGAATGAATCAGCATTAGCCCACACAAAGGTTTATAGTTTTCCTGACTTGTTTACAGATAAGGTAATGGCAGTAATCTATTGCCAAGTTTTTATATGAGTTTTGTCATAAGATTTTCAAAGTGTTTTTCCTAATGATATTACTATAATAATTAATCAATATTAATATCATATAATTTTTTTTTATTTTATAAGAGCCCAATTCTTGATGTTTCTCAATGTCTTGCACAGCGCTGCTTTTCATTCATCTCCTTGCTAATGAACTGAACCTGTGACCACTGTGATTATACCAGAATGATTTTAGACATTAACTGTAACACTATAATCAGTTTTACTTTAATGAAAACAGTGATTCCAAACCTTGTAATGGAGGAGTAGCTTTGTTCTGTGTGTTCACCCTCATGTTCAGTTCACCTTTAGCAGCAGTGCCGGTGTTGACGGCAGGTTAAATATAGGCAGTGCTGTATCCCAGTGCGTTTAATTAACAGCTGTGCTTTCAGTCTGGGTAAATTTAGACCGATCCAGATCGAGAGCTGCACTTAAGTGTGTTTTTTAAGGAAAGTCTTCACACTCCCCAACTCTGAACTCTTCCCCCGCCCTCACCACAGTCGCTTTCCATTATGACGCACAATTCCAATTAAACATAAAGAAAGTTTAGTTTCATTACCTTTTTATTAATTAAAGTGTTTGATGTAGCATGTAAACAACATTTCACCATCCAACAAACATATGGAAGCTAAACTGAAAATAAACAGCCCAATAATGACTTTACAGTTCTGGACATCTAATGTCTGGGGGTCTGAGGTTAGTTCCAACCTGTCCCAATACTAAAGCATCTAATTCAGGCACTCAGGGTCTTCAGAAGGGCCAGATTATGGCTGGAATTATGGCTGGAATCTTTGCAGGAATGTAGATCTCTGGAGTTGGTGACCACTGCCATAGAGAAACCCAGCTTAGAGCCAGAGAATATGGGCATGATGACTGCATTTCATGATGCATGTGTGCCTATCAGATGCACTGTGAGCACAAACTGCGGTCAGCACGCTTTCCCACATCTCTCTTATTATTTTATCACCTGTTAAGAGCAATCTCCATTGGAGCCTACACTCTGATTCACGCCATAAACTATAGGCCTTGATGATTCAGTGGGGGAAAAAAAGATCCCTCAAAACCCACTTTTCCATCCCATAAACCCTCAGAATGAGACCATTCTCCTGGAGCAACTCCTCAGAACACATCAGTGCTCCGTTTCTCACTGAACACAGTGACATATATCTGCCAGATTAGCCTCTGTGATTTGCAATAAAGCGATTTGCATGGTCTTGTTTTATTAAAGCCCTGGCGTGGTAAAATAGACGGAGAGGTGTGCAGAGCCTGCGGGGTCTTAACCAGCAGCATGATTTGATGAGGTCGTCTTTGATAATCTTGTAGAGCTTGGTGTTGTAATGTTCTTATAAAGTCTGATAAAAGAGAAAGAAAGCTGGCATGTTGCTTTGCAAAACTGCCTTAATGAAATTCACCCAGCTTGTATTGGGTAAGAGTGCCCCCTCAGGCCGCAGGTGGTACCGCAGCAAGCGTTACTTCACAGCACTGCTCCTCTTAATCAAATGCAAATGAAATCTGACCCAACATTTTCCTCCTTTGCGCTACCTAGTTGAGATCCAGTGGGTGTCTTTTCTGTATTTGTGCTCAATCTTTGGAAGGGTCACGAGAGTGTGGTATATGTAAATTCAGAATTATGCGATGGATCGAGGCATGAAGGTAATATAGGGGGAGTTACGGGGTCACTCTGAGTGGTGAAATGGACGAGGCAAATGATTTCCCCATTAAACCATAACCCACAGACATGGAGAAGATGTAAATAGGAGGCTATCAGAGAGTCCTGTAGCGGAAGGGTCAGACAGGGTGAAGGGTCATCCACTGACTTACATGTAAATCCCTAAGCCCGACTGCTTCAATCAACCTGGTTTATTAGATTCTCTCCTTAGTGAGTTAATTAAGCATACAGTATAAAACAGGTTCTGTTTAAGCATTAAACCATTTACTGTTATCTCCTCACTGTCATGACCACAACTTAGTAAGGCATTCAAGACAATTAAGTCTTAATGATAAGGTTGTGCCAAATGATATGATGGCATCATACCAGATTCATGGTGGCAATGTACAAAAGAGTGGGAACAAGATAACCAAGTTATGGTTGTGACTTTATATTATTATAAAATAATTAAGACATGATGATTAAGTCATGTCTACAACTTCCTGAGATTATGGTTGAATTTTACTAAAATGTGGGAAGTTAGGTTGTAGCCACAGTTACAAGCCATAGTTGTTATTTCATTTTTTGTAAGGCATGGGAACAAGATAAATAAGTTATGATGATTAGGTTATGTCCAAAGCTTACTAAAGTGTGGGAACCAGATAGTTAAGTTGTCACTTCAACTGTTGTACGGCATGGGAACATTTTTAGTCATGATGATTAACTTACTTAA
Organism: Prochilodus magdalenae; assembly: GCA_024036415.1. Lineage (NCBI taxonomy): Eukaryota > Metazoa > Chordata > Actinopteri > Characiformes > Prochilodontidae > Prochilodus > Prochilodus magdalenae. The sequence goes on from JAMWET010003116.1 coordinate 685,558, forward strand.
CCACAACTTACTAAAACTAACAATCTACCTTGCTAATTAATATGATTTTGATCTATTGAGATGATTCAGGAGTCCTCTGAGGTTGGTGTTCATGTTTGGGAGTAGCCTCCCAGAAAATCCACCTCCCAGTTTCATTAGTTATATGAATTTACAGGTTATTTATGATGAAAAGCAATCTAACTTTCTCAGGTGTCTAAAACACTTGCACAGTAAAAAAAAAAAAAAAAATTTACATTTTTTATTAAATAGTAAATTTTACAAATTAAAAAGTTACCAGCCTGTTTGACACTATCAAGTATCTTGTTTATATTATAGTACTAAATCTAGTAAAGTACTAGAATTAACTCATATTAGACCATTCCGTGTCTGTTTGTTTTTTTAGGTGGCTTATTTTAACCTTATAATTTTATATGAATAATATAAATTTAATAATAATATAAATGCAAGAAATAATAATAATAATAATAATAATAATAATAATAATAATAATAATAATAATAATAATAATAAGTAAAATAATAATTCTATTATGAACATTTGGAATTGCTGTCGAGATGGAATAGATTTTCCGTCAAGCCAAATGGAATGTGTTCAGAGGTGAAACTGTAGATTGGAAGCTCTAGATTGGAATAGAAACTAGCACATGAATTATTCATCTCTTCACCTATAATAATCATTTCCTGACATACAGACATAATCAGCTGCACACTTCCAAAAGTACACATTCAAACCCTGCTTTCTGCTTTACAGAGTCGGAGAATCAGAGCCGTGTAATAACATCCTGCAGTGACTGGAATACTGAGGTTGTTACTGAGAGATGGTCAGTAAGATCAGAAACTTAGTATGTAAATCCTTAATCAAAGCCGCAGATACAATGGTGCTTAAAAGTTTATGAACTCTTAAAAATTCTGTATATATTGCATCCACAGGCAGATTAGGCAGATAATGTAGATAGATAGATAGATAGATAGATAGATAGATAGATAGATAGACAGACAGACAGACAGATAGACAGATAGATAGATAGATAGATAGATAGATAGTTTGTTTCATTATCCTAAAACTCAGCCAATCAGAGGCCCTGAATTCACCTAGGTCCCTGGGCTTCAGTCCAGGTAAGCCTGTGCATTAAATCACCCCTATGTGCTGCTATCAATTACTAGAGGGTTGTGGCTAAGCAGCTAGCGCATGGCTACGTGCTCTAGGATGCTAATGAAACACCTAATTATGTCTGCTAAAGCATCAGTCCTGACAGGGCAGTCTTCAGAGAGAACTCAGTCTTCCTTTAGCGTCCACATCGATGGAGTGACGGAGAGAAAGTGCTGCATCTGGTCCCAGAGGGGACTGCAGTGAAATCTCAGCCCAGCGAAGCTGCTATGAAGGTTAAATGTGTTTAAAAAGCTGCGATCTGAATGACAGGCGGGTGGAGGATGTTCTCTGATGCGTTTTAAGAGGAGCGCGTACGTGTGGCATAGCAGCCCTTTTGTTCTGCATTTTTAGGGCACTTTTCAGAAATACATTAGATGTAAATGCACATTCTGTAAATCTTCACACTTTAATACATACAGAATGGAACACTCTGAAACAACATACCGGTGCTTTTAAGTGCTTCAAAGAGTTTAACCCTCCCCTGTCGACAGTGTCGCATGCAACATCAAGGGACATCATACATAAAACAATACATATATAATGAACACTGCAGCATAGAGACTTACTCCCTCTCTCTTTAGCCTGAAAGGATAGTGTTGGTCAACAAGTAAGGAACACAGTCTCTGATTGGTCAACACGTAGCTAACACAGCCTCTGCTTGGTCAACAAGTTAGAAAGACAGCTTATGATTGATTGGCAAGTCAGGAAGACTTCCTCTGATTGGTCAACAAGTCAGGAACACAGCCTCTGATTGATTGTCAAGTCAGGAACACAGCCTCTGCTTGGTCAACAAGACATGAAGACAGCCTATGATTGATTGGCAAGTCAGAAACACAGCCTTTGCTTGGTCAACAAGACAGGAAGACAGTCTATGATTGATTGGCAAGTCAGGAACACAGCCTCTGATTGATCGTCAAGTCAGGAACACAGCCTCTGATTGGGAGAAAAGTCAGGAACACAGTCTCCACTTGGTCAACAAGACATGAAGGCAGCCTATGATTGATTGGCAAGTCAGAAACACAGCCTTGGCTTGGTCAACAAGACAGGAAGACAGTCTATGACTGATTGGCAAGCCAGGAACACAGCCTCTGATTGGTAGACAGGTCAGGAACATAGTCTCTATTTGGTTAACAAGACAGCAAGAGAGCCTATGATTGATTGGCAAGTCAGGAACACAGCCTCTGATTGATCGTCAAGTCAGGAACACAGCCTCTGATTGGGAGAAAAGTCAGGAACACAGTCTCTACTTGGTCAACAAGACATGAAGGCAGCCTATGATTGATTGGCAAGTCAGAAACACAGCCTTTGCTTGATCAACAAGACAGGAAGACAGTCTATGATTGATTGGCACGCCAGGAACACAGCCTCTGATTGGTAGACAGGTCAGGAACATAGTCTCTATTTGGTTAACAAGACAGCAAGAGACCCTATGATTGACTGGCAAGTCAGGAACACAGCCTCTGATTGATCGTCAAGTCAGGAACACAGCCTCTGATTGGGAGAAAAGTCAGGAACACAGTCTCCACTTGGTCAACAAGACATGAAGACAGCCTATGATTGATTGGCAAGTCAGAAACACAGCCTTGGCTTGGTCAACAAGACAGGAAGACAGTCTATGACTGATTGGCAAGCCAGGAACACAGCCTCTGATTGGTAGACAGGTCAGAAACATAGTCTCTATTTGGTTAACAAGACAGCAAGAGAGCCTATGATTGATTGGCAAGTCAGGAACACAGCCTCTGATTGATCGTCAAGTCAGGAACACAGCCTCTGATTGATCGTCAAGTCAGGAACACAGCCTCTGATTGGGAGAAAAGTCAGGAACACAGTCTCTACTTGGTCAACAAGACATGAAGGCAGCCTATGATTGATTGGCAAGTCAGAAACACAGCCTTGGCTTGGTCAACAAGACAGGAAGACAGTCTATGACTGATTGGCAAGCCAGGAACACAGCCTCTGATTGGTAGACAGGTCAGGAACATAGTCTCTATTTGGTTAACAAGACAGCAAGAGAGCCTATGATTGATTGGCAAGTCAGGAACACAGCCTCTGCTTGGTCAACAAGACAGGAAGACAGCCTCTGGTTGATCGTCAATTCAGGAACACACCCTCTGATTGGTAGACAAGTCAGGAACACAGTCTCCTTGGTCGACAAGACATGAAGACAGCCTATGATTGATTGGCAAGTCAGGAACACAGCCTCTGATTGATCGGAAAGTCAGGAACACTGCCTCTGATTGGTTGACAAGTCAGAAACACAGCCTCTAAATGCTCAACAAGTCAGAAACACAGTCATAATTCCTCATGCTCATCTTTCATAGAGTGATCTGTTTCCTTTGCAGAATGTAAATAAACCTTTGTTCAACAAAAAACAGATTCTCATAAGCTAATGATAGATATCAGTAATTAAGCTGTGGTACAGAGTTGTGCTGATATGGTATAGCACTCCCACTCATATAGTAATTGAATGTAAATGTAATCTATCAAGTGGAAATATGAGAATTATGTAACGATAATCATATCCTGGCTGGTAATGCCGGTATTGATGCCAGCTTTAATGTGAGTTGTGCCTATAAATAGCTGGTGTTGTTCCTCCTAATGAAGGATATAACAGATCTTTCCTCCTGTTCCTCACTCTGGAGCTGTGATGGGGATTAAACTCACTTTACTGATTAGATTGACTCGAATGTTGTTGTTTTGTCAGATCAGTCTTTATGGATTTATTTGGTTCGCTGCCCAGTCTGATTATTTGTGTCTGCAGTCATGTTATGGCTTGTCTACAGCATAATTTAAATGATCATCTATTACATTTTCCTCCATTTATATCTTTATTTGTTCAACTAATTTAGAACATTGTTTCTACTGCTGATGTTATGAGTGTATTATATTCTGTACCAACTCACAGCTGCACTTCCCAGTTAGAACACAGAAATATAAAGTTCTTACATTAAAGTTGCATATAATTCACATAGGAAGTGTCTGAAAACCAGAAGTGATGAAACAGCATGTGATAACACCTATGTAAATGTACCACCATGTAGATGTACACCATTTAGCAATGTGTACACTGCCATACCAAAGTCATGTGATATCGGTATGTAAATTAATTATGAAGGGGTGTTCCCTCCGGGGACACACCTGTATAAGCTATGAGGTGTTAACTTGTGAGGTTAAACACTGGTCAGTGAGCTCATGGCAAGGAGACGCGACGTATCTGAGATTGAAGAAGGCATGACAGTGGGTGCCGAATGGATTGGACATTCCATTTTCCGAAAGTTTGTGGAGACATTTTCTATTCCTCAATCCACAGTGTCACATACGTACTGTACCGGCACCATAGAAGGCATCACCAATCATAGTAGAGAGTCCAATGAACACCCATGGGTCCTTAATGATGGTGACCGGCAGCGTCTGGCTAGAACTGTCCGCGTGAACAGACAAGCAACTCTGGCAGATATCACATCCAATGTAAAGCAGGCCACCCCCAATGCATATCCCACAGGTCAGTGCAGCATTCTTTAGCTTCCATGGAATATGGGAGCAGAAGACACACCAGATTGCCTCTGTTAACACCACCACACCGGACACAGCGCCTCACCCGGGCTTGTGAGGTTTCTAACTGAACCCTAGAAGACTGGCATGTGATGGGTCACAGTACCAGTTGTGGTGTGAGGTGTAGATCCCAGTAGTCAACGATGCATTATGTAGGCTGGTAGTGGTTCCATACTGGTTTGGGGTGTGTGGTCATGTGTGTGTGTGTTGGGTCCACTGCTTCTCATAAACATGTCATTGATGGGTGCCACTGCTTTTCACTGCTTGGTGACCATTTGCAGCCCTTCATGAACTTCATGTTTCCCACAGTGATGGGATATTTCAGCAGGTTGATGCACCGTGCTACCGGGACCAAGTTCTCCAGAACTGGTTCGAGGAGGATTCTGAAAAGTTTCGACGAATGGTGTGTCCTGCACAAGTCCATCAGTTTCTCTATGTCCTCTATATATGGATGCTAGACTGAGAATGGTCCACCAACCAAACCTAACAAGCCAACAGTGTCCTGACTGTCTCTGACTGTACATCTACAAGGTGGACCGGCAAGGTAGGAGTGTCTAATGGAGTGGACAGTGAGTAGACACAGTGTTTAAACACTCCAGCAGCAGTGCTGTGTCCGATCCAGCACACCTGAAACATGAAAAACTGCATAAATTCTCTTTATCTCTTAGAGTAAGGTTTACAGAGGTTCGTTAGCAGACCCTCAGGATACCCCTCTGATACTCACATCAGGCATATGGTGAAGGCACTGTTAGTTAGTATAACGAAGGAGATGGAAGGCGAGCGCTCAGCATATGAAGGCATTAGGCTGTAATATCCCCATCAGCATGCCTTATCTCTCCATCTGCAGCTGCTTCCCAATGGCTGATGCTTTAGACCAGCCCTTCTTCTCTGGAGACTGAAAGTCTTCCTCAGCCAGCAGCCTGCTGGAGCACACACGAAACGGAGCGTTTGGCAGATTAATGGTTTGATCCCTGAACAAAACTAGTGAGACCAACTCTTCCAGAGGAGTTTTACTAGGTTTCTGTATGAAGCTCTTTAGCTCTGTAATGTGCTTTTGCCCAGACTGTAGATAACAGTGAATCATACAGAGCCAGAAACCACATAACCAAGTCTGCTAGAGATACTCAATACCCTCACACAATCTGAGCTAACTTCTGAGGTGGAAGCTCCAAAACTTGTTAGCTACTTTAGCATCATAGCGCCTGGACTGAAATCAAATCAAATCAAATCAAATTTATTTATATAGTGCTTTTTGCAAGTGACGTTTTCTCAAAGCAACTTTACAGAAATTCAGTAATGATAATTCATTAAGGAGAGAAAAGAAAGAAGCCCAAGTCGAAGGCAAGAACGAAGAGAGCAAGCTGAAGGCAAATGTGGCAAGGAAAAGCTCCTTCAAGTTGGAGAAAGAAACCTTGGGAGGAAGCTCAAATGGAGGGGCCGATCCTCCTCTGGTTAAAACATACTGAACCAAGCTTCAAACAGCAAATTCTCAGTTAATGTAGAGCTTAACTCCAGTTAGGTCTTGTGAACGTCACCTACCTGTTCAGTATTCGAAGTTCTGTAGAATTTTGTACATAGTTAATAAGAAGCTGTAAATATGAGATCTGTACTAGCAGGACAAAAATACCATAGAATCATGATGATTACAACTGACTCACAGAATCACAGAATTCAAACACAGGAATAAAGAAAATATAGGTAATAAAGAAAGAATGACATGGGAAGAAAATGGAAGGGAATAAAATTAGATGAGCAGAAGAATGTTAGATCTGAGAATGAAGACAAATGAATAACATAACAAAAAAGAAAGAAGAAAGAAAGTGCTAATCATGGAATCAAGTAAAGAAGATGAAGAAAGGACAGAACCAGGAATGAAAGAAGGGATTATAATGGAAGGAAAGAAGAAAAAAAAGAAAATATGGAAGAAAATGGAAGGAACTAATAAAAGGTCAGAAGGAAGGTAGAAAGAAGAATAAAACAAGGACAGAAATAAAAGATAGAATGATAGAAAAGATGACAAGGGAAAAAGGATAAAAAGAAAGAAATAGGAAAGAAAGGTAGGAAGAAAATAAAAGGAAACATGAAAACAAGGCAGAGGAAAAGAAGAAAACAGAACACACAAAGGAAGAAAGAGAAAGAAGGAAAGAATAAATGAGATAAAAGAAATGTCTGGTGAGAAAGAGGAGACAGTGGAAAATTTTATAGTTCTAAACTGTGAGAAGTAAAGGATTCCTTGATACCTAACTGCTGGATTCCTAACTACTGGATTCCTAACTGCTGGATTCCTAACTACTGGATTCCTAACTGCTGGATTCCTAACTACTGGATTCCTAACTGCTGGATTCCTAACTGCTGGATTCCTAACTGCTGGATTCCTAACTACTGGATTCCTAACTGCTGGATTCCTAACTACTGGATTCCTAACTACTGGATTCCTAACTGCTGGATTCCTAACTACTGGATTCCTAACTGCTGGATTCCTAACTGCTGGATACCTAACTTCAGTGTTTCTTGCTACAGGATTCCTAGCCAGGATTTTGTCCGTAAACCGGAATAAAGCTGTTATTTTCGGCGCATGTGTGAATGCAGCGCATGGCGTCTCCGCCCGCCTGGTGCAATCACAGAAAAACACAGCGTTCTGAACCGGAGCTCAGCATACGTCCCGACTCTTTGAATATATCAGTCACTCAATTCTTTTCTTTCTTCGCCGTTCCCTGAAAAACACTCTGATCAAGACGTCTTTCCGAGGAGGTTCTGATTAATGTGTTTTTTGTGACAATCTTTTTTTCCGATTTAAACATGTTCCCACTTTCTGTCTTTCTTCTTATTCCTTTCTGCTCGGATGACTGAATGAGGTTGAGTGAGCCGGAGGCCTTTCTGCTTCCCAAAGACAAATTGGAAAGCAAGTCAGAAAGTTTTGCGGGGTAATTCAAGATCATGCATTTTAATGAGAGGTTATGATGGAGAATTATGACGACTGGGAACACCTAGAACTCTGCACGGCCGAGGAACCAGAGCGTTTTATTGCAGGAGAACAGAGAGTGGAGTTCAGAAGCTGGAGTCATCTGTCTATGAATGATCAATGCCTGTTCCTATCAGCTGCTACGCCATCCATCTTTTCTTCAGCATAAAGGAGGGAGGGACAACTCTTAACGGGTAGGTCAGCAGTGCTATTGTAAGGGAAAGACATCTACGTCTACCAGCCACTCATCATTCCTCTCCTTCCTTTATCTAAACATCATGAGAAGATATTCATCTTCAAATGAGGTTTCTGAGGAGCACAATAGAAGAACAGAGAAAGAAACTGAGATCCATCTTATTGAGGGTACCAGTCATGATGCAAGCAGCATGCAGCATCTTTTTTGGGCTTCTTTAATGATCCTTACTGGGACTCGTCCACTCCAAAGAGAGAAGCTCCTGAGACAGAAAAGCGCCCATGGAGGATCCCTGACCCCATTTTCATGTGTCACTGTGGCCTAATAGGCTTTGACACCTAATGCCAGTGAGGCCTGTGAGATATGGGTGCAGTCAGGGAGGAATGAGGCCTGTTTGATGGTATGTTAGCTCCAACTCTTTGAAGTGGAGCAGGAGGCCACCTTTAAGTTTCTTAGAACTCAGAGAGCAGATACCTGTGGAAAGGAATTCTTGCTGAACTGAAACACAGTCACTGCCATGAAAATATGTGAAATGCAATGAAACCTGGATGTTATTTTTCCACGGAATGTGTGGGATAGAGCAATGTTCCCAAGTCAAAGTGACACATCTTTAGGTGGAATTGGGTTCTTTGGGGGAGCTGACAGTAAGTTTGAACCACAGTGTCTACATTTGAGCTGCTGGACAAGCAGGCTTTGGCTTTTGCTCATTATCTTACAGAGGAACACAACATTTCTATTCCTGTATTCCAAGATAATAGTTCTGGTGTTCACAGGGCTGCAAATGTGACTGACAGGCATGGTGACCATTTAGCATTTATCTGGACTGGCCAAAAAAAATCCCAGATTTAAATTCTCTTTAAAATCTGTGGGACTTCCGGAAACAACCAGTAAAATGCCAGGGAAGGCATCCACCAAATCTGGAACAACTGACCAATTCTTTGATGCAAGAGTGTCTGAACAAGGAAGTGGCCTACATCAAGATAAGTCCTGGACTAACTCAAAACAGCCGAGGGTCATCTTCAGTGACAAGTCCCGCTTTTGCCATGGTGGAGACGACCACAAAATTTGTGTGTGGAGGCACCGTGGTCAGTATTACTGTTCACTAATCAGGCGCATTTTAGCGCATCAAAAATCAGTTGTACTGTGACTGAACCATAAGACAGGTGTCTTGTACATGAAGCTGAATGTGTATGCCCCTTAATTACTACAGAGGTGTTTCTTAATGTGCTTCCTGCCCATAAGCTGTTGCAGTATGTACCAGGGAACATGTAACTCCCACTCTGAGATGTATGGCTCTGTCCATTTCCACACACTGTATAAAATACTGTTTTCAGCCCTTGCCAAATCTGGTTTCTACATACCTTTCTGCTCCACCTCAGACCTGTCCACCTTCATGCTCTCATTGGTCCTCTGACACCCACTGACTTTCTGTACAACCATCCAGGTCATGCATTGCAGGTCTGAACCTCTGGAACACCATCCCTCTTAATCTCCATTCCTTTCCTCATCCAAACAGTCCTCCAGAGAGCTCCTCTCACACTTAGTGTCTGGCCTACTTTTTTATGGCATAAATTAGAATTTTCGAATTATTATTAGATTTTTTTTTATTAATTTATTAATTTATTTGTGGTCTGAGGTGGTTTGAGATGCTGGTTAATTGATTCTTGATTGAAGAGGAGTTAAAACTAAATCAGTTGGTATTTAGGAGTAATGAATAAAATGTAATTTGTTTACTGTTATGGAATCATAAAAATAAATCATCCATTATTCTGTAATAGGTGATTAAAGTTATTATTTGAATATTGTTTTTGTGTCATTAATGTTTTATGAATTAACATTCAATCACTTCTAATTTACAGACTAATTTAATGATATCCTGCTAATATGTATATTTATTACTGATTATATGTAATGTATGTATAGTATTAATGCATAGTTTTAAAATGCATATTTTCTGCACTGAGTTTTGTGAAGGTCATTCAAAAGTCTTTGAAGAAGTTCCAGACACCTTTCTCAACTTCTCAAACTGATCCACATTTAGCTCTGAGTTTCCTGACTGTCTGGTGGGACATCCATCTGCTATTTCAATCTGGTATCATGGTTGCCCTTAAATTTTTCATATACAAATAACCTCATGTTCTAGATTTGCTTTCACACTTATAATTTCCAATAACTGTGTGATTCAAATCAACCAATCAAATTTTAGTGTATTGTATTTGTCAAGCCTCTGGGTTTTCCTGTCACTGCCGATCTCCCAAACTCCCGTTCCCAGGGTGCATTGCCCAGTGACATCACCCTCACCCCTCACATGTCCCCAGTCACCCAACCATACCTCATTCTCTCCCTCTCCAGAGTACTTACTGCATACACCTGCTGACCCCTCCCCATGCTGCATTTAAGCTACACACACACACACACACACACACACACACACACACACACACACACACATACACACACACACACACATACACACACACACAGACACACACACATAGCAAAGTTTTGCCAAACCTTATTTGCACTACTGAGTGTTCTCTCTTGTCTAACTCTATTCTAACGCTAGCTTTGGCTAGCTCTCTTGCTTCTTCCCTGTCTCTGGTTGCCTGTTTGTTTGCCTCGGTGGATTTTGATCTCATTCTGTTCTCCTGATTCCTCTCTTGGTTTACCCCATGCATTTTGGTTGCTGTTTTATCTGATCTCCTGGTTCAGCTGTGCATGTTTGTTCTTGTTGGAATAGAGGGGTCAGGTGTGCCTGTCCTTGTAGGGAGTAAAGGAGTCTCTGAATTCTTTTTGGGGATAGAGAGGTTGGATGTCCCAATTCTTCTTGGGATAGAGGGGTCGGCTGTCTTGGTTCCTGCTGGGATAGAGGGGTGGCTGTCCTTGTTTCTGTTGGAATAGAGGGGTCAGTAGTCCTGGTTTTTAGTGGGATAGAGGGGTTGTTGTCCTGATTTCTGCTGGGATAGAGGGTATGGCTACATGGTTACATGGTCCTCCAATCAAAAGGTTTTTCAGAGGCCCACTTGAAAAGGAGGAGTGTATTTCATATTATTACTGAGCTGCTATAAGTATGATAAATGTTCTAAATATTATTATTATTATTATTAATTATTATTATTATTATTATTAGTAGTAGTAGTAGTAGTAGTAGTAATAGTAGTAGTTGCTTTAGTGTATTATGGTCCTTTCCTTTATAACAAGCATACAAACAGGTAGTAATGTGTTAATGCCTCAGTAGCTACTGTTACACCTTTATTACTGATTGATTACAGTCACTCATTTCTACACATTTTCATGTGGTATCCTCCCTCCATCAACCCCCCACACTCCCACCCCCTTTAAGGGCATGATTTCTGAAATTATTATAAGAGGCTTTTGTTCATATATTCATTTACCAAACACCACAGGTATGGTATATATTCCCTATATTTTGTATGCTACATTCCCCCTGTCCGTTTGTTGTGTCCTCCCTAAACAGCAGACCTGGAAACTGGTAGGAGGAAAAACAGTGTAAGTTGCGTTGTGCAGGGAGGAGATATGAGCAGGTTCCTGTCCGGAGCAAACAAAGAATATCTCACAGGTTTGGGAGGGTGCGGCAGTGACATGGTAGTCATTAAAACAAATGATATTGTTTAATTTTTGACTGCTGGGCTCATTAATCACGAAAATGTAGTTCATAAAGGAGGAACCTGTCCAATTTCTGCCAACACATACAGATATTACGGCCTCTCTGCGGGAGCAGCCCGAGCCAATTAAGCCGTGACTCAAACGGAGCCGACAGAAAACACATGAACACTCGCAGTCCTGTTCACCGGCAGCTCGCTGACATCAGCTGAGCTCAGCCTGTACTCTGCTATTACAGCTGACAGACGGGCAGCCGTCTCACGCTAATTGGAAGTGCAACAGTTACTCTGTCACGTGTGTGGAGTGAACAGGTGAGGCAGCGGTGTTAATAAACCAAACAAACCACAACCAGTATGATCCAGCAGGTGTATGTATTAGGTGAGTATGGTGGAGTAGATACATCATGGCTGTCATTCAGTCATAGGCACAAGCTGAAAGTGAATGCTATTAATCATCCATACAGCCATAATGTTGTTCACTATAACACACAACCTCCAGTAAATAAAAGATAAAGAAAATATTCATTTATTACAAAGAATAATGATAAAGCACATAGGAATATTACACCAAATGTGGTTCCAGTTCCAGTCTCTAAATCTGGCATGGTAAAGTTTTAGACATCAACTTTTGCTCCTTTTTCTATTCCAACTTAAATAAAGACCAGGAAATGATCATGTTCCTGCTGCTGAAAGGAAGGGTGACATGATTCTTGTTGGGATAGAGGGGTCAGGTGGCCTGATTCTTATTTGGATAGAGGGATCAAGTGAGGTGATTCTTGTTGGGATAGAGGGGTAGAGTGTAATAATTCTTGTTGGGATAGAGGGGTAGAGTGTAATAATTCTTGTTGGGATAGAGGGGTAGAGTGTAATAATTCTTGTTGGTATAGAGGGGTAGAGTGTAATAATTCTTGTTGGGATAGAGGGGTAGAGTGTAATAATTCTTGTAGAGGGGATAGAGGGGTAGAGTGTTAATAGATAGAGTGTAATTGTTGGGATAGAGGGGTAGAGTGTAATAATTCTTGTTGGGATAGAGGGGTAGAGTGTAATAATTCTTGTTGGGATAGAGGGGTAGAGTGTAATAATTCTTGTTGGGATAGAGGGGTAGAGTGTAATAATTCTTGTTGGGATAGAGGGGTAGAGTGTAATAATTTCTTGTTCAGATAGAGGGGTAGAGTGTAATAATTCTTGTTGGGATAGAGGGGTAGAGTGTAATAATTCTTGTTGGGATAGAGGGGTAGAGTGTAATAATTCTTGTTGGGATAGAGGGGTAGAGTGTAATAATTCTTGTTGGGATAGAGGGGTAGAGTGTAATAATTCTTGTTGGGATAGAGGGGTAGAGTGTAATAATTCTTGTTGGGATAGAGGGGTAGAGTGTAATAATTTTTGTTGGGATAGAGGGGTAGAGTGTAATAATTTTTGTTGGGATAGAGGGGTAGAGTGTAATAATTCTTGTTGGGATAGAGGGGTAGAGTGTAATAATTCTTGTTGGGATAGAGGGGTAGAGTGTAATAATTCTTGTTGGGATAGAGGGGTAGAGTGTAATAATTCTTGTTGGGATAGAGGGGTAGAGTGTAATAATTCTTGTTGGGATAGAGGGGTAGAGTGTAATAATTCTTGTTGGGATAGAGGGGTAGAGTGTAATAATTTTTGTTGGGATAGACGGGGAGAGTGTAATAATTTTTGTTGGGATAGAGGGGTAGAGTGTGTAATAATTCTAATTCTTGTTGGGATAGAGGGGTAGAGTGTAATAATTCTTGTTGGGATAGAGGGGTAGAGTGTAATAATTTTTGTTGGGATAGAGGGGTAGAGTGTAATAATTCTTTTTGGGATAGAGGGGTAGAGTGTAATAATTTTTGTTGGGATAGAGGGGTAGAGTGTAATAATTCTTGTTGGGATAGAGGGGTAGAGTGTAATAATTTTTGTTGGGATAGAGGGGTAGAGTGTAATAATCTCTTGTTCAGATAGAGGGGTCAGGTGACCTGATTCTTGTTCAGGTAAAGTGTTAGAGTGTCCTAATTCTTTTTGACATAGAGGGGTAAAGTGTCCTAACTAAGATAGAGTGGTCAGGTGTTCTGATTAAGATGGAGATAAGAAGATGCTCTGATTAAGATGGAGGGGAAGGGTGTTCAAATTCCCGTTAAAATAGAGGGGTCAGGCATCCCAGTTTAATGAGTGGTAAAGTGTTCTGATTCCTGTTAGGACAGAGGGTGTAGGGGTTCCTAATTTTCATTGGGAGACATGCGTCAAGTGTTCCAATTCTTATTGTCTAAATGCATTTCAAAATATATAGAGAATATGTTTGAGAAACACAGATCACATGTGCCTTGACCTTGTTGACCCCGCTTCATATTAAGTGTCTCTAAAAACTGTGTAGTTACACATTAACAATGCATGTAAAAACAATGTGGTAGTCACTGTTAAAGACGCATAACAGTAGAAGAGCTTGTGTAATTATATGCGTATCTTACAGTGTATAGAAATGTAGGTAATAACTTATTTAAACATGATCCAGTTATAACACCTGTTATAATTAGATAGTTGTTTTCGAAAAATCAGTTCACCTTTTACACCAATTTAACTACATTAAAGAATGCATGTTGTTATATAAAATGTATTAATGTACACCTGCATAATTACAGAAGGAAAACTGGACTAGATACACATGTGTATATACATAAATTATACTTCTGTAATACATCTTTAATAAATTCTACTTCATCAGTAGTCCCAGTGTTTTAACATGCATTATTATTGTGTAACAACATTGTTATTATGGGGTTTTTTTTGGTACGCATCATAATTACATTTAAAAGTGCATAACAAAGAGAGTAAAGAAATATAGAGAATAAAAAGAATTATTCCAATGTCATTCTGCCCCATTAGGAGCTCTAAACACAAGGAAAGATGTTATCCCCCGTTGAGTGACTGAGACTTTTGGTGTACTGTATATACCTCACAGCACTAAAACAGATATTCACAGAAAGTAAGCAGTCAGGCTTTTTCATCTAGCAGAACATGACCTTTCTAAAGGAGCAGACTGTGACTGTAGAGATGCACTGTAAGTACATACAGCTACTTTATATGTGCTCTTTGGTGGGTGTGAGAAAGTGACAGATTACTAGTTTCTGACTTGGAAATTACACTTGAATATCCAGTCTGGACAGAGATGATGAGAATGTGCTGTTCATTTCTGACCTTCAATTTTCTACAGATCATCTGCAGATACTCTTATTTGCCAAACACAGCTGGGGAGTGTTTCTACATGAACACTGAATTGAATCTGTCGGGTCACTGTGAGGGGTAATTTCTACACTGCTGAGGAGCGTTTCTACATGAACTCTGGGTTGGCTCTGTTGGGTCACTTTGGAGGGTTATTGTGACATCTGCTGGTTCTCCTCTCACCTCCTCTCCTCCTTACCCTGTTGGACAGTGTTTATATGTGAGCACTGGGTTGAGTCTGTCGGGTGACTGTGCTGGGTCATTTCCACACTGCTGGGGAGTTTCTATATGAATACTCGGTAGGGACCGTTGGACCACTGTGGTGGGTTATTTCCACACTGCTGGTTAGTTTTTTGGTGAGTTTTTTTACATGAACACTGAGTTGGGTCTGTCGGGTCACTGTGGTTTTAATGAGTTGGGTCTGTCGGGTCACTGTTGTGGGTTATTGTCACGCTGCTGGGGAGTTTCTACATGAGCACTGGGTTGAGTCTGTCAGGTCACTGTGGTTTTATTGAGTTGGGTCTGTCGGTTCACTGTGGTGGGTTATTGTCACACTGCTGGTGAGTTTCTACATGAGCACTGGGTTGAGTCTGTCGGGTCACTGTGGTTTTATCGAGTTGGGTCTTTATTGAGGGAGTGTTTCTACATGAACACTGAGTTGGGTCTGTAGGGTCACTGTGGTTTTATTAAGTTGTGTCTGTTGGGCCACTGTAGGGGGTTATTGTCATGCCTGCTGGTCCTCCTCTCACCTCCTTCCCTCCTCACCCTGCTGGAATGTGTTTTTACATTAACACTGGGTTGAGTCTGTTGGCTCACTGTTGCAGGTCATTTCCACACTGCTGGGGAGTTGTCACGCCTGCTGGTTCTTTTCTCAACTCCAATCTCCCGAACTCCATTTCCCATAACCCATCTGGTAAATAAACCTCACCTTTAATTTAGCTCAGCACTCGTCACGATCCGTTTGTCCATTAGCACAGGAGTGTTTCTACTTGAACACTGAGTTGGGTCTGTCGGGTCACTGTGGTGGGTTATTTCCACACTGCTGGGCAGTGTTTCTACATGAACACTGAGTTGGGTCTGTCGGGTCACTGTGGTGGGTTATTTCCATACTGCTGGGCAGTGTTTCTATATGAACACTGAGTTGGGTCTGTCGGGTCACTGTGGTTGGTTATGTAGTGTTGCAATGCCAACCCAGACAAAGGGTGCCAATTAAAACAGAGTCAATTAAATGATACAGGACTTGACCTTCAACTACACTCGTTCTCACTCAGGACCCACCACTCAGGACTTAACACAGACTTGAATCACCTTAAATAACTCAAGATTGGACTCAGACTCACCCTTAAATGTTATGAAGCTTTATAAAGCTTGTCCTGTAAGTACCAAATAGTATAGATTTGGGCAGAAGATTGTGAGAAATGAGAACAATGAGAGGTTTGTTGTGGTTCCGAAAGAGAGCTCCTTTTCTGGAGGATCTGGCTTGTATGTGTTCAGTTGTAAATAAATAATGTATATTCAAAGCACTCTGAGCTGTTTACACAGCCCCTGGCAGCCACAGCGTCTTATTCACACCTGTTCATGTGAAGAGTGACAGACAGTGTTACTCTATGAAGATGCACTTAGTCACATTAAGCTATAATAAGCTTCCTCCGATCACTATTGATATTTAATCCCGTTATGCAATCACAGCAGCCAGCTGTGCTCCATTATTTCATAATGAATTAATACAATAACACTCACTCTGAGGAAATGAGATTCCTCTTCCAGGTGATTCAGCCTCAGATGATGGAAACGTGTGGTAGGATTGTGGGGTTTAGAAATAGATTGAAAAATATATGAATATATAATTAAATGTATTTTATTTATCTAACTGATATTCAAACCAAGATGTCTGAGTGAATATTAAGCTGAGTTAATAAAGCAAGCATAATAACTTACTAAAGCTCAATACATAATTTATACTGTGGTATTATAGTAGATACTGAATAGTTTATAGTAGATGCTGAATAATTCATAATAAATGGTCTATATATGTACAGACGTCAGTTCAGGTTCTGCCAACTTCAATTAACTGCACCAAAGTTTTTGCCGCAGCTATACAGCAGCTTTTATGGAGATGGTAAGTAGTGCTGAGTCATGTTTATGGTGTGGGTCCTACTTTTCTCTGACTCACTTTAACTCTGAGGCTTTAAAGCTTAAAACAAGTTTCTTAGAAACTACAGAGAGTAAACTCGGCACAGCCTGTCATGTTCACTCCTGGGCTTACTCCTGATCATGGTTTTCATATTTGTGGTGTCTGAGAGGCTAATAAACAGTTCAGTCTGTCACCATGACGAACAAACGTCACAAATTCTCTAAGATGAAAGAGCAGAGACAATGAAAAGCTGCATGCATCTCTTTTTTTTCAATATTGCATCATGCAATGCCACTTTGTGACTTTCCTCATTAGGAATTCTGAACAGTTTTCTCCACCTCGGGTTACAATACCTCAAAGTGCGCAGAGATCATTTAGAGCAAAGCAAATCGGGAGCCATTTAAATGAGTCGTGCTGAATATTAAAGCAGGGTTTTCAGCACTGGCTGTTGATTATAATCATGTTTACCAGTGTTTAGGCTTATTTCATGTGACAGGTTATTCGGACAATGCTTGTTTTATTAGTAATTTATGGGGTTAAAATGCAGCCTTTTCAGATTTGTCAGGAGTGAAATAGCATGCAGTGCAACAACTTCGCCTGATCCTATAAATGATACGCCAATTAATCCCTACTTAAAGTCATTAAAGCGACAGAGGTTGGGATTTTAATTAGCCAGCAAGTCTTTCTACACAGATTATGCAGTCGCGCATGTTTAATTCATGGAATATTTTAATGTCAAAGATACATTGCAGAGTCATGAAATATTAAGCGGGCCGCTGGGTGAAGAGAGCTCCTCTAAAGAAGATCAAAAAGACAGAAGCTCACATGCAAACAGGAGAAAATAAGTGACTCCTCTGTCAGCTCATCTGACCATGTGATGGAACCAGGCTTTAATTAGACAAAACGTCCTGAATGAGAAAATCTTAGTTTCCAGAACAACAGAAGAGAGAACATCGCATAATTTGGCGGGGTGGGGACGATGGTGGTGTTGCTGGGGGGTGGTGGGTAATGGAGGACTTTATTTTCTAAAGCAGAGAGAGAAAAGGCTCCAGAAATTATCATGTGTTCTATTTTGTGTTTTTACTCATACACAAGCATGTTATTACATCATTAATTACATCCATCAGTGTGCCAACAGTGGCTATTCACACGAGGCATATTGGCTGTGATATATTGACTTTCATGGCCAGGTTCTAGCCTCTACTGTACTGGCCCGGCTTCTCATTGTTTGAATAGATCTGGATCTAAAAAACTACTCAGTTATCATTTTAGATCTTTCCTTGTGCTGAGAAAGAGAAGAGGAAACGACTGCAGGTGATAAACTGAGTTACAGTTCCTACACCAAAGAGGAAACATACAGTTTGATGTCAGTGGGCTCTAATATTAGTTACATAGCTAGTTACAATACTAGCACCCAATGGCAAAAGCCAAACTGGCCCTCTGTGGGTTTTATACAACTAATGTGGTACGATGCATCGTTAAACTAATTACCTTGTTCCTACCTTGTTTGTACCACAGTAGCTTAAACTACATTGGTTTGAACCACCATAGTTTCCAAATGTGTTTGGTCTGACTTTTACAACGCGAAACATTACAACTTACAAACCTGTCCATTATTTAGGCCACACATGTTTATTCACTGATTTATTGTAAACATACAACCTTCCAACCACCACCAATAACAGTCATAATAACAGACCATTAAATGCAATTAAAATATATGGTTAAAGAAAAAATAAAATAAATAGTGTTAATGTTAATTAGAAATATAATATAACAAAACACTTCTTTCAAAAAAGCATTTATAATTAACTTTGAAATACAATTAAATAAAAGAACTTTAAGCAATGAAAAATAAAAAAGCCCCCTCACTAGCAGGGTGGCACAGTTGGATAAACGTGCGACTGTAACACTGTGTGGAAGATTTCTCATACCGATGTGGGTTTAAACCTAGGTGACTATCTCTTTGTCTTTTATAATGCATAATACATGCTGATAAATGTTACAGTTACACAGAATATAAACATGAATTACAGATGATTAATATTTAATTGATGAGTATCAATATAGTTTATAACTTCTGCAATCATTATACCCCAAAATCCAGATCTGAAATGACTGCTGCAGTTTCACATTTCAGTGCTTGGATTCCAGCTGTTTCTGTCAACTGCAGATTGAAATGAAGGTAAAGTCTATTCACCAGCCGTCTGTTCAGAATGACCTGTTCCACCTTAAATAGTGCAGTTACACCTGGACCTGAGCTGCATATTGCAGCACCATTTAAGGTGGAGCGGGAAAATCTGATCCGGCCAATTGGAAGCTGAGTTCAGTTTCACAAGCAGCTCTTCAGCAGTTTAGATGTGCTTGTGTTCACACTGCATTCACACTGAACCCTAACACTAACACTTATTCTCTCAGTAGGTGAAACCGCAGGGACTTCAGCCAGCTGTGAGGTCACTTGTATACATGCTACAAACCAGTTAACACTGACACTGTGAGAGTTAGCATTGTGGTGTTGGAATATAGGAATATGGATCATCCAGACGTCTTGTCCAGATGTGTTTGGGGTTTTCTAGTTGTATGCCAGCTGTACTTAGTGCGGGGTCAGGGATCCAATGGAATGGTTAAAGTTACAGTGGCTGGACGTCATTATATAGCCAGAATCTATACTGAAGAAGCCTCAAACAGAGGCAAATAGAGATCTTTCGGATGGTTGTTGTGTACTACATAGTGATGTACTGCCAAGCTAAAAACACAGACATAAAACAAGCTATAAAAGACCTGTCCTATAATAAACAAGTCACAGAGCTACTTAGTGATGGTGAGCTGCCCTGCATGGCAGAGGTAATGTGTTCACTCTCTACCACTGTTTAATGTATGGCAGTGTAAGATGCTAGAACTACTGCTGCTACAGCGGAGCAGTAAACATCTCATTTCTCGTTATTGCATGCTGTAAGGCTAATGTAGCACTAATGCAGTTAGCTGTTAGCTATAGGGCTAATACAGCATGCCATCTATGGAATGCACACAAGAACATTATCTAGATCTATTGCTGGTTAGAGTCACCATACTTCTTAAGGAAACCATAAATGTCTGCGTTTTGGTCTCTAAGGGTATTTCCGATAATGGTACTCTATAAATATGGAGCTCATTTGTTTTTCCGTTCTGATTCTGGCATCCAGCAGCACAACAAGCCGTTTTTGGCGTTATTCCTCTGAGAATAATATTATGTAATTATGAAGATGCTGTTCACAGGTGCCTATTATTGTGAAGTGCTGTTATGGATTCTTTCCCAGGCTCCTGCATTGCTCCCAATAGAGTCATAACCACATATGATAAACCATAGATGTCAGCCGCTCCTCTGTCACTGCTATGGCACTTTATTAAAAGTCGGACACGTTCCATCCACGGTTTCAGACGGAGGCATTGGACAAGGTCAACATGCATTTTCAGGGACTGTATTTTCCCATTACTCTTCTTCCAGGTATTTATTAATGGCGTATTGTGTCTGTTCATCATCCAGAAAAGCCTTCTGCTGAATCAAGCTGAATATTTATGGAAGCAATTTCCACCTGCTTGAATGGAAATGAAATTGACCGCACTGCGATGGGTCCGGCAGGCCTGGGCGTCCCTCAGGGAGGGAGTTAGTATTCAGATCACTCAGTCTAAAGGCCTCAGGACAGGAAATAAGTGGAGTATTGAACAGAATTGCTGTGGTACTATGACTGATGACTGTCAATTTGTTTATGTGGGAAATGGAGTTGGCCAGCCAAAGTAAAAACCTGGATAACAAGGAAAACAAGGAAAACAAAGGCAAGAAACTGCTGGTAGAACATTGTTTACCAGCTGAACTGGAGAGTTCTTGTCGTGTCTATGTGTACAGGGGAGTGTTAAAGTCCTGGAGGTGAGATTATCCACACATCTTATCTTACAGCGTCTTATTTCAAGTTAGCAACATTCAGTTCCAGACTGTAGTCCATCTGTTTCTCTGTATACTTATTACACTGTTTTTCAATGTTCAGGACCCCTACAGGACCACCACAGAGAAGATATTATGTGGGCGGTGAATCATTCTCAGCACTGTAGTGACACTGACATGTGTGTTGTGCTGGTGTGAGTGGATCAGATACAGCAGTTCTACTGCAGTGATTAAAAACTGTGTCCACTCACTTTCCACTCATTGACACTCCTACCTTGCTGGTCCACCTTGTAGATGTACAGCAGTGTTTGTCACCCTCTAGGTCTCATCAGTGATTACAGGACGCTGCCCACAAGCCGCCGGCCACAGGACGCTACCCACAGGACATCATCATCATCTTCCATCTAACAGTTACTAACAGCTTTTATTTAGTGCTGCCTATAACTATAAACTCTGATCCATTCTGTATTTGTTCTATCCTTGGTCGACCGGAATGTGTTCCCCTTTTGAGTCTTGGTTCTTCTTAAGGGTTTGTCCTCTTGCTCTGAGCGAGTTTTTCCTTGCTTACTAGGGCCTTGGAACTGGATGTTCTGTAAAGCTGCTTCTGTTGTCACACGTATATTTTGTTTGACTACATGATATTAATAGACCACATGGACAACAATATATACAGCCTACATTCTAAAACCCAGTAGGATTTCCTTAATATAATATTTAGGACTTTCTGAAGGGAACTACATCAAAGAACCTTCATATAATTTTTTTTGTGTTTATTTTTCTTAGGAAAGCATCTCCAGAGACCAGAGCCCAATTCCATACCCCACTGGTGTTAGTAAAACATCTAGATATATTGTATCGTGATTTGAATTTAGTTTAAAATTATTGTTTTATAAATGAACTATACATTTTTTATGTTATTTTTTATTTTCAGAACTTGAACCTGTGCATATAGAATGTAAACTGATAACTCATTATTTATAATGTAATAAGCGTGTTATTATGTTGCAATAGCATAACCACCCAAACACAAAGGTTTTGAAACAACATAAAACAGTGTCTGCGACCTCTACCACTGCATTGGCAGTGGTCGGTGAAGGTCATCTATTCTGCACTCGCAGCAAGGTGCGTCCTGCGCCGCACTCACCCTCAAGCAGTGTTGTTCGCTCCGATCATCATTGTGAGAATTTAAACCAGAGCGACAGGCTCCCTCAGGAAACGCCACAGCCTTTCTGTCTCAGCACTGCAGAACAGGTGAAGAGACGGCTGCTTTATTCAGCTTCAGCTACGGGCGCTCTGCATTACCTGGAGAGAGAGAGAAAGAGAGAGAGGACAAAGGCAATGAAACCGCAGTCAGCGACAGACTCACCTGCATTCAAATCAGCCTGAAATCATCCGCATGAGCAGAGGAAAGGTTGGACGTTTGCTCTGAGCGAATGGTAATTTCATCAAGCAAGTGCACGTCAAGGGTACTAAAGCGATAAAGAGAAGGAGCAAATGCGGTTATGATGCTGAAAAATGTCAGACTGCAAAAATAACAGGGGCCAGCACAACGATGGAAGCTGTGGCTCAGAGGCGGTTACATGCTCTCAGTATGTTAAACAGAGGAAAGTAAATGAGCTGCTGCACTACTGCAAAACCAACACACAGCTGCACTACTGCAAAACCAACATACAGCTGCACGACTGCAAAACCAACACACAGCTGCACTACTGCAAAACCAACACACAGCTGCACGACTGCAAAACCAACATACAGCTGCACTACTGCAAAACCAACACACAGCTGCACTACTGCAAAACCAACACACAGCTGCACGACTGCAAAACCAACATACAGCTGCACGACTGCAAAACCAACACACAGCTGCACAACTGCAAAACCAACATACAGCTGCACTACTGCAAAACAAACACACAGCTGCACCACTGCAAAACCAACACACAGCTGCACAACTGCAAAACCAACATGCAGCTGCACGGCTGCAAAACCAACACACAGCTGCACTACTACAAAACCAACATACAGCTGCACCACTACAAAACCAACACACAGCTGCACGACTACAAAACCAACATACAGCTGCACCACTACAAAACCAACACACAGCTGCACGACTGCAAAACCAACATACAGCTGCACGACTGCAAAACCAACACACAGCTGCACGACTGCAAAACCAACATACAGCTGCACTACTGCAAAACCAACACACAGCTGCACGACTGCAAAACCAACACACAGCTGCACTACTGCAAAACCAACATGCAGCTGCACGACTGCAAAACCAACACACAGCTGCACGACTGCAAAACCAACATACAGCTGCACTACTGCAAAACCAACACACAGCTGCACTACTGCAAAACCAACACACAGCTGCACTACTGCAAAACCAACACACAGCTGCACGACTGCAAAACCAACACACAGCTGCACTACTGCAAAACCAACATACAGCTGCACTACTGCAAAACCAACATGCAGCTGCATGACTGCCAAACCAACAACAGCTGCACTACTGCAAAACCAACATACAGCTGCACTACTGCAAAACCAACATACAGCTGCATTACTGCAAAACCAACACACAGCTGTACTACTGCAAAACCAACACACAGCTGCACTACTGCAAAACCAACATACAGCTGCACGACTGCAAAACCAACACATAGCAGTTTTATGTCATTGACATATATATACTTGTACTTAACTTTAAAATGAATTTACAAAGACATTCAATTTACATATACAGACGCACCCTTTTTACTGTGCTTCTTACAAATAAACTTATTTACAATGTTACATTTTCTGCGTATATGCCATATTTACTGGGGTGCAAACTGAATTATTTATATGAAGAAGAAGGGGGAAAAAAACATTCAAATAGTTTGCCGTAGTATTTCAATTCCATTTTTTTTTCAAATTTTTAATTTATGACAGCAAAAAACTCTAACTGCATTTAGAGGCAGCACACCACCCTTACCTAGCTTACTGCTCAAAAACACACTGCGGACCGCACAGCTGCGTTGGGGTAGAAGTTTGTGAACTTTTGGGAGCCATTTTGTGAAATTTCCCACAAGACAAAACAAACTCTGGATCACGTGTACTGCAGTGTAAGGGGTGCTTACAAAGCAGTGCCTGGCCCCCACTTCGAACCGTCAGACCATATCTCCTTGGTCCTCTACCCAGCGTACAGACCGGTTCTCAAGCAAGCCCCTCTAGTAATCAGGACACTTAAAGCATGGACTGAGGAAGCAGATCGCGTTCAGGACTGCTTTCCCAGTGAGGCAAGGCAAGGCAAGGCAGGGCAAGTTTATTTGTATAGCACTTTTCATACACAAGGGCATTTAAAAAATATCATTAATATTGTTAATCATTAAAATAACTAAACAAATATGAATAAAAGTAAGTTTAAGAATTAGAAAAGAGTGCCGTTACAGGAGAATAGCAATAATAGTGTTTTAAACTGAGCATAAAGCCTGATGTTTTCAGGTTGGAATGTTTTCAGCCTGGATTTAAAACTATCTACCGCTGGGGCTTTTCTAATGTGATACCATTTAACACATGCATAGTAGCTAAACGCTGCCCCTCCATCTTTAGTCTTTACCTTAGGCGGGATTAACTCACCTGTTCCCAATGATCTGAGAGCCCGCTCGGCTCATACCGCTGCATCATATCAGATAAATATACTGGTCCTGAGCCATTAAGACATTTATAGACCAGTAACAGGACTTTAAAATCTATCCTGTAGCAGACTGGTATCCAGTGTACTGATTTAAGAATGGGAATGATGTGTTCCCTTGGTACTCTTGGTGAGAACTCTGGCAGCTGCATTCTGAATCAGCTGAAGCTGTTTGATTGTCTTTTTTGGAAGACCTGTTAGATGATTATTACAGTGTCAATCCTGCTGGAGATGAAGGCGTGGGTGAGTTTCTCCAGGTCTGGTTTAGACAGAAAATCTCTGATCTTGTTTATGTTCTTAAGGTGGTAGAAAGCTGATCTGGTGACGGCTTTGACATGCTGCTAAAACTGAGATGAGAGTCTGAGATATTAGTATGCCAAGATTACGGGCCAGCTCTTTAGACTTTAGGGATATATAGAATTCAGATATACAGCTACTTTGTGTCTCTCATGTCATGTCATGTACCAACTGGCAGGTATTCAGAGATGGATCTATACAAGAGGATGGTGCTGTGGATCTGGCTGAATACTCCACAGGTGTGACAAGTTACATCAGCATCTGTGTTGGAAACAAAGTGCCCACCAAGCGCATCCAGACATACCCAAATCAAAAACCCTGGATAAATGGTAAAGTTTGGTCCATGCTGCGTGCCCGCTCCACTGCATTTTTCTCAGGCAATCCTGATGTCTACAAAAAGACCAGGCATGAACTACGTAGATCCTTCGAAGAGGCCAGGAGACAATATAGTCTTCAGCAGGAACACCACTACCGCACCACTGACACCAGAAGCATGTGGCAGGGACTGAAACAGCTCACTGATTATAAGAACAAGCACAGAGGAGAAATCAACTGCCACGCTGCCCTGTCAGACGAGCAGAGCGACTTTGATGTTCACTTTAAAACCCTCAACACACCCAGAGAACCACCTAAGAGGGATCCGGCGAGTGAGGATTCTCAGGAACCAGCTCTTACAGTATCATCTGCAGATGTGAGGAAGATTCTGAGCAGAGTTAACTGACGGAAAGCAGTCGGTCCTGACAACATACCTGGTTGTGCACTCAGATCATGTGCTGTAGAACTGTCTGATGTTTTTGTGGACATCTACAACCTTTCTTTAGCACATGCGTTAATTCCCACCTGCTTTAAGGCAACTCTGAACCGGACACTCTGGACCCACTCCAGTTTGCACATCGACCAAACAGGTCCACAGAAGGTGCCATCTGCACTGCCATCTATACAGCTCTACAACGCCTGGAAAGCAAAGACAGGTATGTGCAAATGCTGTTCACTGACTACAGCTCAGGATTCAACATCATTATCCCATCCAAGCTGACTGATAAGCTCCACACTCTTGGACTGACTCTCCCTGTGTAACTGGGTGTTGTATTATCTGACAGGCAGACCACAGTCTGTCAGGATAGGCAACCACACCTTCAGCACACAGTTCATAAACACAGGGACACCCCTGGGTTGTGTTCTATGTCCTATGTTGAATACACTGCTCACACATGACTGTGTTGCCTCTCACAGTGACACCACCATCATTAAATTTGCTGATACCAGTGCTTTTTATCAGAGGGCAGTAGAGAGAGTGAGCACCACACAACTGATCAAAAAAGCACAAAAACTGCATTTCTTGCGAAGACTGAAGAAAACGGGCATGCAGTCTGAATTCTGAGAAACTTCTACAGGTGCGTAATTAAACGTATTCTCACCAACTCCATCACAGTCTGGTTTGGAAAACGGCTAGTTCCAGCAACAGGTGGTTAAGACAGCCCAGTCAATCACAGGAACAGCCCTTTTTACCACCCCAGGACATTTACCACCCCAGAATCCTCAGGAGTGCCCATAAGATCATCAAAGACAAAGTTTATCCTTAACACAACCTCTTCACACTTTTCTCATCTGGCAGGCAATACAGGAGCATGAAATCAAGGGCCACCCGATAACGGAACAGTTTCTACCACCAGGCCATCAGACCCCTGAACACCTCTCTTCCTCCAACTACCAGTCTACCTCATGCGCCTTTGCCACAAGCATCTAACCTGTCCTGAGTAGTCCATGCTCAGTCCTCTCTCCTATGAGATGACCACCAGAACAAACTGCTTAACATTTTACAGGCTGCTTAACTGCACAGATTGACCACCAGAACATTACAGACTGCTTAACTGCACTTTTTGCACATACCCTGGTGATTCACTTTATTTCTTCTATATAAGAGCCAGTATTGTTCTGTTTATACTGCATATTTACTCTGTGTGTATGATACATGTATACTTATTAAGGATACTTGAGTCTATTTTTGGCTACTGTTGCTCTTTCTGAAATGTTTGTTTTTATTTTTTTTCGTCTTTTCCAATTTGGCAGCTAAACAGAGTTTCACTTGGCATAATATGCATAACCTCTTTTGTTAGTGGCTCTTGTTTAGTGAGGTGTTATAAAGACACTGACATGCTAATCACTTATGAGCACTCTCATTTACCACACTGCACATTGTTTATCTTTTAGATATTGACCGTTTATGAGTCTGCCCTAAACCCTATTCAGTTAAGTGGACTTTAGGGAAAACAGGGAATCCAATAAAAATGTGGAATGTGGTTCGTTAAGAATTCCCACAGAGGCGGTATTAGCAGCGAGGGCCAGCTTTGTCCCCTGTGTGTCCTAATTGAGAGCTGGTGCTGTGATTGAGGATCTTTGATCAGGGTCAACGATAAATCAATACTGTTGTCTTAACTGTCTCGACCTGGCAGGCCATGCAACCATCGAATCGGCCATGCCAACGCTGTGCAGAAATGCTGACCGCGATCGCTGCCCAGATACGATCAATACAGCTCCCCTCTGATGGGATGGAAATGTTCTTCGATAAGTGAGTAGCGTGACTGGACCTTCTCACCACCACTCTCCTTCAGCTGACCTGCGGACAGCAGCCGCTTCAGCACCGTAGTGATTAATTACACCAACGTACCAACAAAAATGCATGCAAATAATTCAGCCCATAAATACATCACTGTCAGGCGGAGGAAGGGTTTAGTTAGCACGGTTTAAAGAGAATGACCGTCATAAGCTTTATATAGAACTTCAGCTGAGGCATCAGAAAGGTCATCAGTAGTTCCACCTACAGACTGAGGAGGTTCTAGAAGTTGTACTGGTCTGTAAGTTTACACTGCATGAAAGCTGTATGAAAGTGTTACATGGTGTTTCACAGTCACAAACAACCAATGCTCACTCAGCAACCTTCACACTTTTTTCCACTTACTGTAACTCATCAGACTAAGGTTTGTGCTTTTATAAATTTACAGTTTTTAAATTACTTGAATAAGGTGGTGGAAATTTCTCAGTATAACCTGATATGACCACTTGGCAATGCAAGTTTTAAGTACAGATAACTTAACATGTGTACAAATTTGTATCAATTATGAATTATTGGCATCAACATACTTGAAATTTAAGTGGAATTTTTATTTCACATGTGTAAATTCTGTCACACTTTCAGAAGGCATCAAGGCAGGACGAATATAAATCATTACTGGACTTGCTTATGAACCTATACTTCAAATTATAGTGGATTGAGGTGCAATATTATGGTGCATTTTTTTTTTTTATAGATTTCCTTTATTTAGAGTTATTTCATAATAAATTTTCCATGTTTGGTGAATCCACCTTCTGTGCATAAGCAGGTTTAGCTTGCTATCCAAATAAGTGAAGAGCAGTCCTGACATGTTGAGATTCTAATGACATATTTCAGCTAATTTTATTACAAGAGCCTTTCATTATTTTTTCCAGTTTAAAATAGATTTTACAAAGAAATTCAGTTTTACACACCTGGAAATAATATGTTGCTATCAACAATTCACTGTCTACAAATTAAACTAAATTTCCTACTAATTGAAATGTAATATTTAAAAGTAAATTCAATTTTATTAGATCTCCAGGAGCATCAAGGCCTATTAAATATTTTTTTTACAAATATTTTTAAATAGTTGGCAATAGTTCACAAAAGGCACATTGCATTGGTAGCCAAGATGTTAATGTAAATATGTAAGTATTACAATATATCTAATTTTGGATACCATCTTAATTAATATAAAATACATAAACTTAAAACTCATTTTATTATAAAAATCACTCGTTATAATGTTGGTAAAACATTATATTTTTTCATGATTTGGCAACCTTTAAAAAGTAGATATACTGTACACGATATATCTCCATTCATATAAGGTGTAGAGTATAACCATACAGCATCAAACTTAGACTAACAACACTGCAACCATCTCTAACTTTACTGCAGAAAGGTGGAGTGAGAAGGAGGGGTTTCTGATAAAGTGGAGGGGAGATTAAGTTGTTATTACAGAGAAAAGCTCAGCGGGACAGCCGGGCCTCGTTTCCAGCACAGTGTCCAACAGGGCTGTGCTAATAAATAGCAACATCGTACATGTCTGCTGATAGCAAAGGACACCCAGACCACTCTCAAATAAGAGCCACACGGCGGCTGCGGAAAGGTCAGTGGTGATAAATCCTCTGTCCAGCGCCGGTTAAACAGCAGAACAATTCCATTACGCCTCCATGTCTGACATGTAATTCTGGATGCATATTAAGACTCGTCTGGGATCAAATTAAACTGTCAAATAGAATCCTTTCTCAGAAGCAGGTATTAGACCAGGACCAGGTTTAACCCCTTACACTGCCTTATACCTTCACTGATCCGTTTCGCTCAGTTGGCTAACAGATAGACATGCATGTGAACTACATAAACTATAGTTGCATCTTAGCCATACCCATTTCCATGGTTCAAAACTATCAAACGGAGAAGAGAAGGAATGTACTTTAGTAAGGATGTGAGAGGTCAGCAGGTGTACAGGGTAATGAAGTGATTTAGTAAGCTGGTGTTTACATTGCTCACTTAGAACTAGCTACACTGACTAAAGTTAGATGGTAGAAATGAGGTATGAATATTAATTATCTATCAATAATAATAAAGCTTTCTAATCATTAATAGTAACACTGATTTGTGGTGTTAGATAGACACACTCATTCCCATTAAGACATGATTTAGTATCTCCAATTCACCTGAGACCATGCAAACCCCACCCAGACCCAAGACCCAAAAGATACAATATACAAGATCAAAAGTAACAGATGTGAGATTTTACGTACACTCTTAAAACAGAGGGTGCTTCAAGGGTCCTTTAATAAAGGGAATGGTTCTATATAGAAACATGACTTGTGTGCAGAACCATAAACACATATATAGGCCGAAATGAGTCCCCCCGTCAAGAACCATTTTCAGCTTTTGCAAAAAGAAAAATTTTTACCTTCCAATGGTTAGGCTTTCAGTAACGTTGTCTAGAATGGTTTGAGTTTTTTATCAAGCAATCAGAGGCTTTGTTTTTGAACTGTCAGCCAATCAAAGGCTGTGTTCCCGACCTCTTGACCTATCAGAGGCTGTGTTCCTGACTTGTTTGAGTGTTTGGACTCTTTGGACTCTTTGGACTGTTTGGAGCTTTATTTACTTGTTTAGTGATTTTGCCTCACATACCAGCTTTGAAGGCAGATAGTAGATTGGGACAGGTTCTGAGAGAACTGTGTTCGCAGGGCAAATTCCAAAACATCAAAAAAGCTTTCATAAAGTCAAGACTTTCACCTGGACCAAGACCACAGGAAGCAACAGGTCCTACCCAGCATCACTTAAAGCATGTATTTACTTTAATATATGCTTATATATGCTTAAGATATACTTTAAAATGCTCAAATGATTCTTCAGACTTGTGACATTGGTGTTACATATGGATCTACATAGAACCTTTATGGAAAGTTCCAGGTGGTTGCTAAGGTTTCGCTAGGCCACAGTTCTGGTGTCCTTAATTGTAGCTGAATTATGGTGTTTGCATGAGGTGATGTAACACAGTTACACAGTTACGTACTAGAGAAGTGTATTTCCTGAAGCTTCAGCTTGTTGTTAACCCGTTGTTATAAAGTGTTGCTAAAAATGAATGTGAGTCTACAGGAGGAAAAAGGGATTAATAAACAACCCATAGAAGAATGCAGGTCAGTATCGCTGTGAATTCAAGTTTGAGGACCTGTCCTGAGTGAGTACATGGTGCCTGTAGGGTAAAGGAAGCAATAGGGTTTGAATGGAGGTGAAATTGAGTGATAATCTATGGGAGGAACAAGGGATGGGGAAAAGATCATATTAACATCAAATTTGTTCTCAGGGGTCTGCCCTGAGTGAGTGTATAGGAAACTGTGTCTGTCGGTCGAGGAGAAGTACAGTACATGGGTGTGTACTTTTCCTCCCATTTCATTCTTAATGGTAACTGCGTGTCAGATCAAACAGCTGTATACAATCAAACCATTCCCATTCAGACATTCCAGAGTTGGAACAAAAGGAGGACAAAAATCTCTCGACCAAGAAGAAGACAGAGAGGAGCCACGTCAGGCGCCTTTGTTGTGCAGAGTCACAGAGACTCTGGCAAATGTCAAGGTTACAAAACAAAGTCACCCCTCTCAGCGTAATGGGAGTGAAATTGAGGATGATTGAATCATTGCAATGGAAGGTGAGACCCCCCAACCCCCCCCCACCCCTGTGGAAAGAGACACATACGTGTAAGCTTTCTGGGAGCTCGTGGGTCTTAAGACTTATATCTCTTTGGGTCTAAAACAGATTCCCTGGGTCTAAAATGACTATAATACATCAAATCAGAATTTCTGATCACCTACCAGTTAGCCTTTTCTGAGGGAAGAGCTGATGATGTTTTATGCAGCCCGAAATGGTGCTCGGACACAGTTACATCTGATCAGACGAGATATAATGTTAAGGTGGTCTATCACATGCAGAGAAAGGGAAATTACCTATAACACTGTCAAACCTGCAGGAGCAGCGTTTCAGGAACCAGAAGAGAGCAGTCCGCAGGCTAGTGGTTCAGATAGAAAATGCTTTTCATCACCTACCTTCTATTCATATGCACAAATGATACTTTAGATTGATGGAGAATGTGTTGCATTGGGTTCTAAATAAAACCTTTTTGAAAAGTCCCAGGTGGTTGTTATTGTTATTGTTCGAACTTTATTTAGTTTATATTTACAAAAGTTACAAAAATTTTAATTAATAAAATTACACACAGATTATATTAATCACTATAAACAGCTTTTTGGAATTTGATTTGTAATTTTTTAGAATTTTTTGTAGACAGTGAACATTTTAGAATGAATTAAAAAATTTTTGAGTAATAACGACTGACTAGTTGTACACTTACACACAGAGGGATTTGTATTCCACATTTAACCCATCCATACAGTAATACACATACACACACCCTCTAGTGAACACACACAGTTACCGCACAGACCTGGAATGGCGGGTTGTCCTATCTATGTCTACCCTGGAAGCAGCTGGGGGTTTGGGGCCTCGCTGAAGGGCAAGTTAAGTCCTGTCAGTTCAGTCAGTCTGCAACCTTCCAGTCACAATGATGCTCCACTAAACCTAAATCCATGACAGGAACAGCTACCTGTATGACCACAGCACAATCTGGTTTAAACTCAATCTCATTTATCATAACCCAACACTGCTTCACCATGTAACAACAGGACACACGCTGGGTTAAACTAGGTATAACTAGAATTTTATTCAAGACTGTCTTTTTAATATTACAATCTATATTTATAAACAGAAGTAAGAAAACTTTCAGACACTACTAAACACTCAAAGCCAAAATCTTATCCGAATGAATGTACCAAACACAGAGAGAAGAGTGATAATATAAACTCATCAAATCAACATTAGCAACTGGAAATCAGATGATAGGTCAATATTAACCAACTACAAATAAATAATTATTCAGATAATATTAATATTAAACTTAAAACTGTTAACTAGTCTAATAAAGAGCTAGAGCTAAAAGAGACTCTCCAGTAAGGGAGTGCTAACATGCTATAACATGCTAACATTAGCTAAGCTCAAATCAGATTACTAAAAAGGACAGTTTATTACATGTGTATAACAGAACTGGTACTTATAATCTGTGTATAAACTGTGTATATCTTTAATAATAAGGTGAAAGGCAGTTGAACATACTGCTACAAAAGTAACATGACCAGAGATCCACATGCAACACCCACTCATATACATTCACAACAGATTCATCAGAAGGGTATCATATATATGTTTGGGTTGCACTGGGTAGAGCAAAATA